>CM060382.1:78329326-79544536 GCA_030545235.1 Helianthus tuberosus | reverse complement strand
TGACGAATGGATTTTTCTTATGGCGAACACTAAAATATAATATAGTCATGCTCACATAAATTTTTTGGATGCCCGGATGTATTCAGAACGTAAGTTATGCGCGAAAATGCAAAACTTGTGCACTTTTTGACACTTTTAGTCCCTGAATGACCCAAAAGTTTATTTTAGCATACCGAACCCCTCAAAGCCTATTTCTAAGCTATGTAAAGGATATTTATGGTATGTTTAACTTATGGTCATGTTCCGGAATGTCTGTTACAGTTCAAATTGACATACTTTCGCAGTTTGTCAACTTTAGTCCCTGTAAACGATTTAACTTTGATTTCACCACACCAAACCTTCCAAAACTTATATCTAAGCTATGTAAAGGTTATTTAAGGTATGTTAAACCTATTTCACTATTCCGGAGTGTTTGTTGCACTAAACTGGTTATATTTACGCATTCGTGCGCGTATAACCTTCCAGAAAGCGATTTAGAGTTTGAAATCGAACAAGAGTTGATATGTGCAAAAGATACACATATTTATACAAGTCCAAAGTATGAAATACAATATTTCATTGGTTTGGAATTTGTTTGATGGTTGAAATGACACAGGTGTTACAGTCTCCCCTACTTTAGGAAATTTCGTCCCGAAATTTAGTTTTAGAGGAAACTTGTGGAGACAGCTGTGACGGTTTTGCCTTCAGACAAATCCATTGAGCCCTTAAGTAAAACTCTGGCCATGTTAGGATTCTTAGCAAAGATGTCAACCCCTCAAATTGAAGTCATTGTAGTAACAAAACATGGAGTTTTGAACTATAGACAGGAGAATAGTTCCTGTGAAGAATTATCATAGGAAACTTGTGTGTGCTTGAAATCAGAATTGGGTAGTGTGAGAATAAATGACATTGGTCAAAGTCCAAGACTTCTCCCGTATCATTACTCTTGCCACTGTTGGTCTTAACACATGACAAAATTTCCTGTGGTTCCTATGCACTGAACTCCATAATTATGTAGGCCTCCATAATTACGTAGTTCCTTGCACAGTCCGCACAGTTTATTTCAAAATGCGTATTGGGAAAAATCAAACGAATAATTCTGTGGTGAATTAATCTTGACTGCAATAGAGTCTCTTTAACTAGGTCACCAAAGGATTAGATTAAAGAACAATCTATTGATTTAGACCACCCGAGGGCCTATTTAACTACATAAATACATGACATATTTAACTAGATTGTCGAACCAATCTATTTAACTTAGATCGACGTGGGATCTCTTTAACTAAACTACCCACGGGGAAAATTTAACCACATCGACGTAGGATGTATTTAACTAGATTGTCAGACCAATCTATTTAACTTAGATCGACGTAGGATCTCTTTAACTAAACTACCCACGGGGAAAATTTAACCACATCGACGTAGGATGTATTTAACTAGATTGTCGAACCAATCTATTTAACTTAGATCGACGTAGGATCTCTTTAACTAAACTACCTACGGGGAAAATTTAACTACATCGACGTAGGATGTATTTAACTTTATCAACACATGTTGCCCCTAAACTTTTGGGATAGTACTTTATAATCCAAGGAACTTTACTACAAAGTAGAAGTCCCTTAAGGATTTAAGATAGTACCTTTTTGAATATCCTACTACGAATCCTTCATATGGAGATAAGAAAGATTCTATGAGGATTTGGATAACGAATATCCAGAGTATACAAAAACACAAAATGCATAAACACATAGTCACGTAACCATAAAATTGATTATCTAGATCTTTGATTTGTAAGTTTTGTTTTGTTAATTACGTACATGCATTTAAAGCCCACTAGGAATCCATTTCATGGATTTCATTCGGCACTTTAAACATTAACAAGAATCTAACTATGAAGATAGAAAGATCTTCCAAAAATTCGATTTCGTTTTCAAGAAAACGCAATATTCGAATTTAGGTACAATAATTTTGAAGATACTGAAATACCCTTAGGTATCCTATTAAGAATTTATAGTGGTACGTTGGGTATTCATACAGAGTTGTAACTTGCGCCTTGTACTTCGTTTCTTTGCAAGAGACGGGTACTAAGGATTTCCGTGGAAAACGCAAGAGATAATAAAATGGAAGAAATTACGGGGTAGTCTGTTCTTCAAGGAATACGATTCCTTGATTGTCGGTATTGTAGGGGATACGTTGTTTATACATGCCATCATATTTGTACATTGCAATGCAAAATAAAAAGATTTATTTATAAACAACCACAACAACAACTGTTTCATGGACCCTGACAACAAAAGAAAATAATACATAAGGCTTGATTATTTCTAAACAACATTGTCTTTTAGTTGGTCCGATGCTCATCCTTGCGCTGGATTCGCGTTAGCAATCTTTGGGCAATTTCTTCGGAAATGGCCCATCTCGTTACAGTTGAAACAAGGACCTCGTGGAAGACGAGCTTGAGCAGGATTTACTTGAGGTTGGTTTGGACCAGCTTGGCTCGGGGTAAAACGACAAGCATTTGCCAGGTGACCGAGTCGCCCACATGATGCACACAAACGACACTGTAGGTGAGCTAAGTGGTGTGCATTACATTTGTCGCATATCGGTGCAGTACCGGCATAAGGTTTCCTTGCAGGAGGCTGCGCTGGTTGGTTGCGGGTGTTTTGGTTAGGTTGAGCAGCAATCGCAAAATTCTGCGAAGCCTTACGCTTCTTATTCTTGGACACCTCAGCATGTTCTTCCTTTGGTTCCACTTGAGCAGTCTTGTCGGATGGTCTTGGGTCGCCTTTTCGAAAAAGCTTTTTCTTTCTGATGTGGGATTCAGTTAGAGTAGCTGACAATTCAATGGCTTGTCTGACAGTAGTAGGGTTGCTGCCAGTAACAATATCCTGAACTAGGTCAGGAAGACCATCAGTATATTTCTCGATCGCCTTATCCACAGGAGTAACCATAGCAGGACACAACAGGCTCAATTCTTCAAAACGGTCAGTATAGGCTCGATGTTCACCACTGTCTTGCTTCAAATCATCAAACTCCCTCTCCAAAGCTCGCAGTTCATGACGAGGACAGAACTCCCTCATCATAAGAGCTCTAAGCTCGGCCCAAGTTTGTGCTAGTGCAATTTCAGCACCCCGGTCTCTCATAATCCCGTTCCACCATGTAAGAGCCCTCTTCTGAAACACGCTCGAAGAAAACTCGACCTTGCGATTTTCAGGACACTGAACGTGACGGAACGTATTCTCAATGCTCTTGAACCATTGAAGAAGCCCAGTTGCTCCCTCTGAACCACTAAACTTGAGCGGTTTAGCCGAGTTGAAACTCTTGAAGTTGCAGGGAGCATTGTTGTTGTTGATGGCCTGCATCATTTGAGCATAAAGATTTGGGAAGGCAACAGCCATTTGCTGCGCGATGATTTCCGCCAGTTCGGCATTTGCCATCTGATTGTCGCGTCGAGGAGGCATTCTAAAAGAGGAAACATGAAAGGAAACGAGTGAGAGATTTAGACGAAAAGAATGAGATGAAACAAATCTGATGAAAGCAAGGGTAGTGGTCATTTGTTTGTTACTACAAAGCAACAAACGACCTCGGTGATTAATCAAAGTAAATAGGTCAAAAATAATGTATCGCGAAGACATGCTCGCCTATAAGTGAACACTCATCCCAAGAATTCCCAGGTAAGCACAACTGGTCTCGCGTCTGGTTGAGATGTATACGAAGTGCTTGCCTAGACAGAAAACTCAGAATACAGGCATTCACCCTTCCAGTTTGCACGTGTTCACATTATTTAAAACCCAAAAACTTGACGAGATTTTGAAAATTCAAAGGGGTTCAAAACCTTACAATAGAGGGTTCAAAACCTTGTAATCAATCATCCCAGAACAGATGATTAGTTTTCAAAGCGGTTTTGAAATTTATGTTCCTGTTGTGGTCGTCGCCTAAGGATAGGTGACGGTATTGTTTTATGACTAAACGCAAGTAAACTCGCGTTAGGGTCCTAAGAAGGTTATAGACTAGGTCAAAGCATTACCAATAACCTAATTCCCTATAACCATTGGCTCTGATACCATCTTTTCTGTCACACCCCGACCACGTAGAACATACAAAACGTGGCGGAAACGTCGGGGAGTGTTGTAACAGAATTAATTGTCTCAAATCCATGGCAATAGAAGTTTTGTTTTATTGATTAAAGGTGTTACAATGTCTTAACAAACAAATAAATACAGCATAATTAACTAGTCTTGCATCTTTTATTGTCACTAAAGCCCAAATCTGCCTATGTGTATCTTGATCATCTTATGCAACAGCTCCTGAAAAACACATGTGAAAATAGGTACGTCAGCATAAAAATGCCTGTGAGATACATAGGTTTTGTGAAAATAGGTTTCATGACTTATGTTTGAGAAAATGTTTAGTCATGAACCTTGTTATTTGCTTTGCTTTGTAAATCATTTGAAAAACAATGAATTGTGAAAAGTATGTTATTTGTATAAAATGTTCTATGTCTCAATATTGAAATGATTCAAATAACGTTACGACATGTAATACCATGCAAACACTTATATATAGGAAGTACCAGCGGCGTATCCACCATGTTTGTATCATATTACACACGCATCGTTAACTTAATCACTTAATCAAACCCAACCAACCAATGTAAGAAGTCTATGTTTAAACCAATTGTCAAATGTATTGAATAATATGTCAAGGTGTAAATCATGTCAAATGTCTATGTCAAATATCCATGTCCAATAGTAGTCAAGTAATTGTGTAACAAATGTTATGTATGGTAAGTAAAATAAGACTACTTAAACCATAAGTAAAAATGTACAAAACAAAGTATTTTGAATATATCAAAAAGTTATGTTTTGCAAAGTGATGCATGATACATTGATACAAACATTTATGTGGTAAGTTAACGCATACATTCAAGCCTTGAGACAGTCGGATAACCCTTTCAGTCAAGGTTATCAAAAGAATTGTATTCGGATTCAGTCATTCCTTACATCCAAACAAACCCGGGATGTCAGGAATGGGATTTGTCAAGTCCTATGGTACCACTACTTACTCCCGAGCGGCGTAGCAAATGTTAATGAACGTTATAAAGACCCGTTTATGCAAACCAAATGTCATAGCAGTTGTATACATGTCATAAGAAAACAATGTACTAAGTATGCTTAGTTAACATACAAAGCAGAAAAGTCTTGTAAATCAATGTGCTAGCATGCTATCAGTCAACATACATAGCAGAAAGGTAACGTAAAACAATGTACTAAGTATGCACACCATGGACATACATAGCATGAAATTGTAATGAAATCATGTACTATAGTGTACTAACAAACATAGTCGGTATATGATGTGAAAACTGGAAAGCATGAAAGTAACAAGTAGGCACATGTGTTCCACCCCAAAACAGTTTGGAAAATAGTAAAAGAGGGGTTTATGTACTCACTTGAGATTGCTCAGTAGTCCTTGAGTAACAACCAAACAATGCTAGAGATCGCGGATATCAAACGGCACCTACTATAGGTAACTACATTAATAAACCGGACCTAGATCGGAAGATCGGGTAGCATTAGGGTTTGTAAACCAAACGAGTGTAGAGACTCGTGTCATTTGGTTTAACAAAACCTACATACTAAATGAAACCTAACATAATTGTTTTTGACCCATTACGACCCGTTTAGGTAGCTTATGCTACTTTAACGCGTCGTTCGCGTGAAACGCGTTCGGACCGCCTAACTAGTCCTATGACAAGTGTTATATGCCTAAACATGTTACATAATCAGTTATGTGACAAAAGTTTAGGTTACATATGCTTAATTACCAATTATACATGAAAAGGGTATTCTGGTAATTTACCTAAGGCATATAAACTACTTATCATACAACTACTCAAACGATGTGACCATAGGGTATAACCTCGGAAGGTTATTCCCTACCTACTATGGTCACCTAATGTGTTTGGTCGGATCCTAATGATCGACCAAACTGGGTCGGGTTCGAAGTATAAGCGATTCATTAGATCGCTTAACCTACGACCCTAGACAACGTGGTAATCAGTGGGCATAGTCCCAAGGGACTATAACCAACGTGATTACACTCACGTTGCGAAGTTCAAACGAACTTCGCATTGACCATAACTGGTCAATGTAGAAAGTCAAACAAAGTTTGACTTTCAGACTCGAAAGACTCAAAAAGCAATAAAAGAACGAAAGAATACTTACGAAGGGTCCCCGAATGCTAATCTCGATCCAAGAACTCAGGTATGAAACAATGGTTTCAACTTAGAGCTCTCAAATCAAGATTCTTGTGAGAAATGAAGTTGGGGATGGATGGGTATTTATAGTTTTCGGATAACCGTTAAGATCGTTTGTTGTAAAACGTGCCATGATCCAAGGCGTACACTTGTCGGAACCTTATGGTGGCTAAAAACCATCCTTATCAGCTGATTAGGCAAGTGGTGAGTGTGTGGTTGTGGTTAAAACAGCTGCAAACAGCTGTTAATGCAGTTAATCTGGTCCAGAAGGCGGACGCGGCCCGCGTGGGAATTAACAGAATCTGAGGCGGGCCGCCTGGCCTGCACAGATCAGCATAAGTTTCAGAAGTTACAGTTTTGGTCCCTGCACGTGTTTAAGCTCATTTCCGGCACTTCCAAGGCCCGTAAAGCCAACTTTAAGGCCCTAAAATGTTGCCTAAACTTTGTGGACATGAAACATGCTCAAAAATATGCCGGATGATGGTTCGTTTGGTCGTACGAACGCGATGTTCGCTTAATTACGACGGAATGCGCACAAGCGCGAAAAACGATCCAAATGACGTGACGAATGGATTTTTCTTATGGCGAACACTAAAATATAATATAGTCATGCTCACATAAATTTTTGGATGCCCGGATGTATTCAGAACGTAAGTTATGCGCGAAAATGCAAACTTGTGCACTTTTTGACACTTTTAGTCCCTGAATGACCCAAAAGTTTATTTTAGCATACCGAACCCCTCAAAGCCTATTTCTAAGCTATGTAAAGGATATTTATGGTATGTTTAACTTATGGTCATGTTCCGGAATGTCTGTTACAGTTCAAATTGACATACTTTCGCAGTTTGTCAACTTTAGTCCCTGTAAACGATTTAACTTTGATTTCACCACACCAAACCTTCCAAAACTTATATCTAAGCTATGTAAAGGTTATTTAAGGTATGTTAAACCTATTTCACTATTCCGGAGTGTTTGTTGCACTAAACTGGTTATATTTACGCATTCGTGCGCGTATAACCTTCCAGAAAGCGATTTAGAGTTTGAAATCGAACAAGAGTTGATATGTGCAAAAGATACACATATTTATACAAGTCCAAAGTATGAAATACAATATTTCATTGGTTTGGAATTTGTTTGATGGTTGAAATGACACAGGTGTTACAGTCTCCCCTACTTTAGGAAATTTCGTCCCGAAATTTAGTTTTAGAGGAAACTTGTGGAGACAGCTGTGACGGTTTTGCCTTCAGACAAATCCATTGAGCCCTTAAGTAAAACTCTGGGCCATGTTAGGATTCTTAGCAAAGATGTCAACCCTCAAATTGAAGTCATTGTAGTAACAAAACATGGAGTTTTGAACTATAGACAGGAGAATAGTTCCCGTGAAGAATTATCATAGGAAACTTGTGTGTGCTTGAAATCAGAATTGGGTAGTGTGAGAATAAATGACATTGGTCAAAGTCCAAGACTTCTCCCGTATCATTACTCTTGCCACTGTTGGTCTTAACACATGACAAAATTTCCTGTGGTTCCTATGCACTGAACTCCATAATTATGTAGGCCTCCATAATTACGTAGTTCCTTGCACAGTCCGCACAGTTTATTTCAAAATGCGTATTGGGAAAAATCAAACGAATAATTCTGTGGTGAATTAATCTTGACTGCAATAGAGTCTCTTTAACTAGGTCACCAAAGGATTAGATTAAAGAACAATCTATTGATTTAGACCACCCGAGGGCCTATTTAACTACATAAATACATGACATATTTAACTAGATTGTCGAACCAATCTATTTAACTTAGATCGACGTGGGATCTCTTTAACTAAACTACCCACGGGGAAAATTTAACCACATCGACGTAGGATGTATTTAACTAGATTGTCAGACCAATCTATTTAACTTAGATCGACGTAGGATCTCTTTAACTAAACTACCCACGGGGAAAATTTAACCACATCGACGTAGGATGTATTTAACTAGATTGTCGAACCAATCTATTTAACTTAGATCGACGTAGGATCTCTTTAACTAAACTACCTACGGGGAAAATTTAACTACATCGACGTAGGATGTATTTAACTTTATCAACACATGTTGCCCCTAAACTTTTGGGATAGTACTTTATAATCCAAGGAACTTTACTACAAAGTAGAAGTCCCTTAAGGATTTAAGATAGTACCTTTTTGAATATCCTACTACGAATCCTTCATATGGAGATAAGAAAGATTCTATGAGGATTTGGATAACGAATATCCAGAGTATACAAAAACACAAAATGCATAAACACATAGTCACGTAACCATAAAATTGATTATCTAGATCTTTGATTTGTAAGTTTTGTTTTGTTAATTACGTACATGCATTTAAAGCCCACTAGGAATCCATTTCATGGATTTCATTCGGCACTTTAAACATTAACAAGAATCTAACTATGAAGATAGAAAGATCTTCCAAAAATTCGATTTCGTTTTCAAGAAAACGCAATATTCGAATTTAGGTACAATAATTTTGAAGATACTGAAATACCCTTAGGTATCCTATTAAGAATTTATAGTGGTACGTTGGGTATTCATACAGAGTTGTAACTTGCGCCTTGTACTTCGTTTCTTTGCAAGAGACGGGTACTAAGGATTTCCGTGGAAAACGCAAGAGATAATAAAATGGAAGAAATTACGGGGTAGTCTGTTCTTCAAGGAATACGATTCCTTGATTGTCGGTATTGTAGGGGATACGTTGTTTATACATGCCATCATATTTGTACATTGCAATGCAAAATAAAAAGATTTATTTATAAACAACCACAACAACAACTGTTTCATGGACCCTGACAACAAAAGAAAATAATACATAAGGCTTGATTATTTCTAAACAACATTGTCTTTTAGTTGGTCCGATGCTCATCCTTGCGCTGGATTCGCGTTAGCAATCTTTGGGCAATTTCTTCGGAAATGGCCCATCTCGTTACAGTTGAAACAAGGACCTCGTGGAAGACGAGCTTGAGCAGGATTTACTTGAGGTTGGTTTGGACCAGCTTGGCTCGGGGTAAAACGACAAGCATTTGCCAGGTGACCGAGTCGCCCACATGATGCACACAAACGACACTGTAGGTGAGCTAAGTGGTGTGCATTACATTTGTCGCATATCGGTGCAGTACCGGCATAAGGTTTCCTTGCAGGAGGCTGCGCTGGTTGGTTGCGGGTGTTTTGGTTAGGTTGAGCAGCAATCGCAAAATTCTGCGAAGCCTTACGCTTCTTATTCTTGGACACCTCAGCATGTTCTTCCTTTGGTTCCACTTGAGCAGTCTTGTCGGATGGTCTTGGGTCGCCTTTTCGAAAAAGCTTTTTCTTTCTGATGTGGGATTCAGTTAGAGTAGCTGACAATTCAATGGCTTGTCTGACAGTAGTAGGGTTGCTGCCAGTAACAATATCCTGAACTAGGTCAGGAAGACCATCAGTATATTTCTCGATCGCCTTATCCACAGGAGTAACCATAGCAGGACACAACAGGCTCAATTCTTCAAAACGGTCAGTATAGGCTCGATGTTCACCACTGTCTTGCTTCAAATCATCAAACTCCCTCTCCAAAGCTCGCAGTTCATGACGAGGACAGAACTCCCTCATCATAAGAGCTCTAAGCTCGGCCCAAGTTTGTGCTAGTGCAATTTCAGCACCCCGGTCTCTCATAATCCCGTTCCACCATGTAAGAGCCCTCTTCTGAAACACGCTCGAAGAAAACTCGACCTTGCGATTTTCAGGACACTGAACGTGACGGAACGTATTCTCAATGCTCTTGAACCATTGAAGAAGCCCAGTTGCTCCCTCTGAACCACTAAACTTGAGCGGTTTAGCCGAGTTGAAACTCTTGAAGTTGCAGGGAGCATTGTTGTTGTTGATGGCCTGCATCATTTGAGCATAAAGATTTGGGAAGGCAACAGCCATTTGCTGCGCGATGATTTCCGCCAGTTCGGCATTTGCCATCTGATTGTCGCGTCGAGGAGGCATTCTAAAAGAGGAAACATGAAAGGAAACGAGTGAGAGATTTAGACGAAAAGAATGAGATGAAACAAATCTGATGAAAGCAAGGGTAGTGGTCATTTGTTTGTTACTACAAAGCAACAAACGACCTCGGTGATTAATCAAAGTAAATAGGTCAAAAATAATGTATCGCGAAGACATGCTCGCCTATAAGTGAACACTCATCCCAAGAATTCCCAGGTAAGCACAACTGGTCTCGCGTCTGGTTGAGATGTATACGAAGTGCTTGCCTAGACAGAAAACTCAGAATACAGGCATTCACCCTTCCAGTTTGCACGTGTTCACATTATTTAAAACCCAAAACCTTGACGAGATTTTGAAAATTCAAAGGGGTTCAAAACCTTACAATAGAGGGTTCAAAACCTTGTAATCAATCATCCCAGAACAGATGATTAGTTTTCAAAGCGGTTTTGAAATTTATGTTCCTGTTGTGGTCGTCGCCTAAGGATAGGTGACGGTATTGTTTTATGACTAAACGCAAGTAAACTCGCGTTAGGGTCCTAAGAAGGTTATAGACTAGGTCAAAGCATTACCAATAACCTAATTCCCTATAACCATTGGCTCTGATACCATCTTTTCTGTCACACCCCGACCACGTAGAACATACAAAACGTGGCGGAAACGTCGGGGAGTGTTGTAACAGAATTAATTGTCTCAAATCCATGGCAATAGAAGTTTTGTTTTATTGATTAAAGGTGTTACAATGTCTTAACAAACAAATAAATACAGCATAATTAACTAGTCTTGCATCTTTTATTGTCACTAAAGCCCAAATCTGCCTATGTGTATCTTGATCATCTTATGCAACAGCTCCTGAAAAACACATGTGAAAATAGGTACGTCAGCATAAAAATGCCTGTGAGATACATAGGTTTTGTGAAAATAGGTTTCATGACTTATGTTTGAGAAAATGTTTAGTCATGAACCTTGTTATTTGCTTTGCTTTGTAAATCATTTGAAAAACAATGAATTGTGAAAAGTATGTTATTTGTATAAAATGTTCTATGTCTCAATATTGAAATGATTCAAATAACGTTACGACATGTAATACCATGCAAACACTTATATATAGGAAGTACCAGCGGCGTATCCACCATGTTTGTATCATATTACACACGCATCGTTAACTTAATCACTTAATCAAACCCAACCAACCAATGTAAGAAGTCTATGTTTAAACCAATTGTCAAATGTATTGAATAATATGTCAAGGTGTAAATCATGTCAAATGTCTATGTCAAATATCCATGTCCAATAGTAGTCAAGTAATTGTGTAACAAATGTTATGTATGGTAAGTAAAATAAGACTACTTAAACCATAAGTAAAAATGTACAAAACAAAGTATTTTGAATATATCAAAAAGTTATGTTTTGCAAAGTGATGCATGATACATTGATACAAACATTTATGTGGTAAGTTAACGCATACATTCAAGCCTTGAGACAGTCGGATAACCCTTTCAGTCAAGGTTATCAAAAGAATTGTATTCGGATTCAGTCATTCCTTACATCCAAACAAACCCGGGATGTCAGGAATGGGATTTGTCAAGTCCTATGGTACCACTACTTACTCCCGAGCGGCGTAGCAAATGTTAATGAACGTTATAAAGACCCGTTTATGCAAACCAAATGTCATAGCAGTTGTATACATGTCATAAGAAAACAATGTACTAAGTATGCTTAGTTAACATACAAAGCAGAAAAGTCTTGTAAATCAATGTGCTAGCATGCTATCAGTCAACATACATAGCAGAAAGGTAACGTAAAACAATGTACTAAGTATGCACACCATGGACATACATAGCATGAAATTGTAATGAAATCATGTACTATAGTGTACTAACAAACATAGTCGGTATATGATGTGAAAACTGGAAAGCATGAAAGTAACAAGTAGGCACATGTGTTCCACCCCAAAACAGTTTGGAAAATAGTAAAAGAGGGGTTTATGTACTCACTTGAGATTGCTCAGTAGTCTTTGAGTAACAACCAAACAATGCTAGAGATCGCGGATATCAAACGGCACCTACTATAGGTAACTACATTAATAAACCGGACCTAGATCGGAAGATCGGGTAGCATTAGGGTTTGTAAACCAAACGAGTGTAGAGACTCGTGTCATTTGGTTTAACAAAACCTACATACTAAATGAAACCTAACATAATTGTTTTTGACCCATTACGACCCGTTTAGGTAGCTTATGCTACTTTAACGCGTCGTTCGCGTGAAACTCGTTCGGACCGCCTAACTAGTCCTATGACAAGTGTTATATGCCTAAACATGTTACATAATCAGTTATGTGACAAAAGTTTAGGTTACATATGCTTAATTACCAATTATACATGAAAAGGGTATTCTGGTAATTTACCTAAGGCATATAAACTACTTATCATACAACTACTCAAACGATGTGACCATAGGGTATAACCTCGGAAGGTTATTCCCTACCTACTATGGTCACCTAATGTGTTTGGTCGGATCCTAATGATCGACCAAACTGGGTCGGGTTCGAAGTATAAGCGATTCATTAGATCGCTTACCCTACGACCCTAGACAACGTGGTAATCAGTGGGCATAGTCCCAAGGGACTATAACCAACGTGATTACACTCACGTTGCGAAGTTCAAACGAACTTCGCATTGACCATAACTGGTCAATGTAGAAAGTCAAACAAAGTTTGACTTTCAGACTCGAAAGACTCGAAAAGCAATAAAAGAACGAAAGAATACTTACGAAGGGTCCCCGAATGCTAATCTCGATCCAAGAACACAGGTATGAAACAATGGTTTCAACTTAGAGCTCTCAAATCAAGATTCTTGTGAGAAATGAAGTTGGGGATGGATGGGTATTTATAGTTTTCGGATAACCGTTAAGATCGTTTGTTGTAAAACGTGCCATGATCCAAGGCGTACACTTGTCGGAACCTTATGGTGGCTAAAAACCATCCTTATCAGCTGATTAGGCAAGTGGTGAGTGTGTGGTTGTGGTTAAAACAGCTGCAAACAGCTGTTAATGCAGTTAATCTGGTCCAGAAGGCGGACGCGGCCCGCGTGGGAATTAACAGAATCTGAGGCGGGCCGCCTGGCCTGCACAGATCAGCATAAGTTTCAGAAGTTACAGTTTTGGTCCCTGCACGTGTTTAAGCTCATTTCCGGCACTTCCAAGGCCCGTAAAGCCAACTTTAAGGCCCTAAAATGTTGCCTAAACTTTTTGGACATGAAACATGCTCAAAAATATGCCGGATGATGGTTCGTTTGGTCGTACGAACGCGATGTTCGCTTAATTACGACGGAATGCGCACAAGCGCGAAAAACGATCCAAATGACGTGACGAATGGATTTTTCTTATGGCGAACACTAAAATATAATATAGTCATGCTCACATAAATTTTTGGATGCCCGGATGTATTCAGAACGTAAGTTATGCGCGAAAATGCAAACTTGTGCACTTTTTGACACTTTTAGTCCCTGAATGACCCAAAAGTTTATTTTAGCATACCGAACCCCTCAAAGCCTATTTCTAAGCTATGTAAAGGATATTTATGGTATGTTTAACTTATGGTCATGTTCCGGAATGTCTGTTACAGTTCAAATTGACATACTTTCGCAGTTTGTCAACTTTAGTCCCTGTAAACGATTTAACTTTGATTTCACCACACCAAACCTTCCAAAACTTATATCTAAGCTATGTAAAGGTTATTTAAGGTATGTTAAACCTATTTCACTATTCTGGAGTGTTTGTTGCATTAAACTGGTTATATTTACGCATTCGTGCGCGTATAACCTTCCAGAAAGCGATTTAGAGTTTGAAATCGAACAAGAGTTGATATGTGCAAAAGATACACATATTTATACAAGTCCAAAGTATGAAATACAATATTTCATTGGTTTGGCATTTGTTTGATGGTTGAAATGACACAGGTGTTACAGTCTCCCCTACTTTAGGAAATTTCGTCCCGAAATTTAGTTTTAGAGGAAACTTGTGGAGACAGCTGTGACGGTTTTGCCTTCAGACAAATCCATTGAGCCCTTAAGTAAAACTCTGGGCCATGTTAGGATTCTTAGCAAAGATGTCAACCCTCAAATTGAAGTCATTGTAGTAACAAAACATGGAGTTTTGAACTATAGACAGGAGAATAGTTCCCGTGAAGAATTATCATAGGAAACTTGTGTGTGCTTGAAATCAGAATTGGGTAGTGTGAGAATAAATGACATTGGTCAAAGTCCAAGACTTCTCCCGTATCATTACTCTTGCCACTGTTGGTCTTAACACATGACAAAATTTCCTGTGGTTCCTATGCACTGAACTCCATAATTATGTAGGCCTCCATAATTACGTAGTTCCTTGCACAGTCCGCACAGTTTATTTCAAAATGCGTATTGGGAAAAATCAAACGAATAATTCTGTGGTGAATTAATCTTGACTGCAATAGAGTCTCTTTAACTAGGTCACCAAAGGATTAGATTAAAGAACAATCTATTGATTTAGACCACCCGAGGGCCTATTTAACTACATAAATACATGACATATTTAACTAGATTGTCGAACCAATCTATTTAACTTAGATCGACGTGGGATCTCTTTAACTAAACTACCCACGGGGAAAATTTAACCACATCGACGTAGGATGTATTTAACTAGATTGTCGGACCAATCTATTTAACTTAGATCGACGTAGGATCTCTTTAACTAAACTACCCACGGGGAAAATTTAACCACATCGACGTAGGATGTATTTAACTAGATTGTCGAACCAATCTATTTAACTTAGATCGACGTAGGATCTCTTTAACTAAACTACCTACGGGGAAAATTTAACTACATCGACGTAGGATGTATTTAACTTTATCAACACATGTTGCCCCTAAACTTTTGGGATAGTACTTTATAATCCAAGGAACTTTACTACAAAGTAGAAGTCCCTTAAGGATTTAAGATAGTACCTTTTTGAATATCCTACTACGAATCCTTCATATGGAGATAAGAAAGATTCTATGAGGATTTGGATAACGAATATCCAGAGTATACAAAAACACAAAATGCATAAACACATAGTCACGTAACCATAAAATTGATTATCTAGATCTTTGATTTGTAAGTTTTGTTTTGTTAATTACGTACATGCATTTAAAGCCCACTAGGAATCCATTTCATGGATTTCATTCGGCACTTTAAACATTAACAAGAATCTAACTATGAAGATAGAAAGATCTTCCAAAAATTCGATTTCGTTTTCAAGAAAACGCAATATTCGAATTTAGGTACAATAATTTTGAAGATACTGAAATACCCTTAGGTATCCTATTAAGAATTTATAGTGGTACGTTGGGTATTCATACAGAGTTGTAACTTACGCCTTGTACTTCGTTTCTTTGCAAGAGACGGGTACTAAGGATTTCCGTGGAAAACGCAAGAGATAATAAAATGGAAGAAATTACGGGGTAGTCTGTTCTTCAAGGAATACGATTCCTTGATTGTCGGTATTGTAGGGGATACGTTGTTTATACATGCCATCATATTTGTACATTGCAATGCAAAATAAAAAGATTTATTTATAAACAACCACAACAACAACTGTTTCATGGACCCTGACAACAAAAGAAAATAATACATAAGGCTTGATTATTTCTAAACAACATTGTCTTTTAGTTGGTCCGATGCTCATCCTTGCGCTGGATTCGCGTTAGCAATCTTTGGGCAATTTCTTCGGAAATGGCCCATCTCGTTACAGTTGAAACAAGGACCTCGTGGAAGACGAGCTTGAGCAGGATTTACTTGAGGTTGGTTTGGACCAGCTTGGCTCGGGGTAAAACGACAAGCATTTGCCAGGTGACCGAGTCGCCCACATGATGCACACAAACGACACTGTAGGTGAGCTAAGTGGTGTGCATTACATTTGTCGCATATCGGTGCAGTACCGGCATAAGGTTTCCTTGCAGGAGGCTGCGCTGGTTGGTTGCGGGTGTTTTGGTTAGGTTGAGCAGCAATCGCAAAATTCTGCGAAGCCTTACGCTTCTTATTCTTGGACACCTCAGCATGTTCTTCCTTTGGTTCCACTTGAGCAGTCTTGTCGGATGGTCTTGGGTCGCCTTTTCGAAAAAGCTTTTTCTTTCTGATGTGGGATTCAGTTAGAGTAGCTGACAATTCAATGGCTTGTCTGACAGTAGTAGGGTTGCTGCCAGTAACAATATCCTGAACTAGGTCAGGAAGACCATCAGTATATTTCTCGATCGCCTTATCCACAGGAGTAACCATAGCAGGACACAACAGGCTCAATTCTTCAAAACGGTCAGTATAGGCTCGATGTTCACCACTGTCTTGCTTCAAATCATCAAACTCCCTCTCCAAAGCTCGCAGTTCATGACGAGGACAGAACTCCCTCATCATAAGAGCTCTAAGCTCGGCCCAAGTTTGTGCTAGTGCAATTTCAGCACCCCGGTCTCTCATAATCCCGTTCCACCATGTAAGAGCCCTCTTCTGAAACACGCTCGAAGAAAACTCGACCTTGCGATTTTCAGGACACTGAACGTGACGGAACGTATTCTCAATGCTCTTGAACCATTGAAGAAGCCCAGTTGCTCCCTCTGAACCACTAAACTTGAGCGGTTTAGCCGAGTTGAAACTCTTGAAGTTGCAGGGAGCATTGTTGTTGTTGATGGCCTGCATCATTTGAGCATAAAGATTTGGGAAGGCAACAGCCATTTGCTGCGCGATGATTTCCGCCAGTTCGGCATTTGCCATCTGATTGTCGCGTCGAGGAGGCATTCTAAAAGAGGAAACATGAAAGGAAACGAGTGAGAGATTTAGACGAAAAGAATGAGATGAAACAAATCTGATGAAAGCAAGGGTAGTGGTCATTTGTTTGTTACTACAAAGCAACAAACGACCTCGGTGATTAATCAAAGTAAATAGGTCAAAAATAATGTATCGCGAAGACATGCTCGCCTATAAGTGAACACTCATCCCAAGAATTCCCAGGTAAGCACAACTGGTCTCGCGTCTGGTTGAGATGTATACGAAGTGCTTGCCTAGACAGAAAACTCAGAATACAGGCATTCACCCTTCCAGTTTGCACGTGTTCACATTATTTAAAACCCAAAACCTTGACGAGATTTTGAAAATTCAAAGGGGTTCAAAACCTTACAATAGAGGGTTCAAAACCTTGTAATCAATCATCCCAGAACAGATGATTAGTTTTCAAAGCGGTTTTGAAATTTATGTTCCTGTTGTGGTCGTCGCCTAAGGATAGGTGACGGTATTGTTTTATGACTAAACGCAAGTAAACTCGCGTTAGGGTCCTAAGAAGGTTATAGACTAGGTCAAAGCATTACCAATAACCTAATTCCCTATAACCATTGGCTCTGATACCATCTTTTCTGTCACACCCCGACCACGTAGAACATACAAAACGTGGCGGAAACGTCGGGGAGTGTTGTAACAGAATTAATTGTCTCAAATCCATGGCAATAGAAGTTTTGTTTTATTGATTAAAGGTGTTACAATGTCTTAACAAACAAATAAATACAGCATAATTAACTAGTCTTGCATCTTTTATTGTCACTAAAGCCCAAATCTGCCTATGTGTATCTTGATCATCTTATGCAACAGCTCCTGAAAAACACATGTGAAAATAGGTACGTCAGCATAAAAATGCCTGTGAGATACATAGGTTTTGTGAAAATAGGTTTCATGACTTATGTTTGAGAAAATGTTTAGTCATGAACCTTGTTATTTGCTTTGCTTTGTAAATCATTTGAAAAACAATGAATTGTGAAAAGTATGTTATTTGTATAAAATGTTCTATGTCTCAATATTGAAATGATTCAAATAACGTTACGACATGTAATACCATGCAAACACTTATATATAGGAAGTACCAGCGGCGTATCCACCATGTTTGTATCATATTACACACGCATCGTTAACTTAATCACTTAATCAAACCCAACCAACCAATGTAAGAAGTCTATGTTTAAACCAATTGTCAAATGTATTGAATAATATGTCAAGGTGTAAATCATGTCAAATGTCTATGTCAAATATCCATGTCCAATAGTAGTCAAGTAATTGTGTAACAAATGTTATGTATGGTAAGTAAAATAAGACTACTTAAACCATAAGTAAAAATGTACAAAACAAAGTATTTTGAATATATCAAAAAGTTATGTTTTGCAAAGTGATGCATGATACATTGATACAAACATTTATGTGGTAAGTTAACGCATACATTCAAGCCTTGAGACAGTCGGATAACCCTTTCAGTCAAGGTTATCAAAAGAATTGTATTCGGATTCAGTCATTCCTTACATCCAAACAAACCCGGGATGTCAGGAATGGGATTTGTCAAGTCCTATGGTACCACTACTTACTCCCGAGCGGCGTAGCAAATGTTAATGAACGTTATAAAGACCCGTTTATGCAAACCAAATGTCATAGCAGTTGTATACATGTCATAAGAAAACAATGTACTAAGTATGCTTAGTTAACATACAAAGCAGAAAAGTCTTGTAAATCAATGTGCTAGCATGCTATCAGTCAACATACATAGCAGAAAGGTAACGTAAAACAATGTACTAAGTATGCACACCATGGACATACATAGCATGAAATTGTAATGAAATCATGTACTATAGTGTACTAACAAACATAGTCGGTATATGATGTGAAAACTGGAAAGCATGAAAGTAACAAGTAGGCACATGTGTTCCACCCCAAAACAGTTTGGAAAATAGTAAAAGAGGGGTTTATGTACTCACTTGAGATTGCTCAGTAGTCTTTGAGTAACAACCAAACAATGCTAGAGATCGCGGATATCAAACGGCACCTACTATAGGTAACTACATTAATAAACCGGACCTAGATCGGAAGATCGGGTAGCATTAGGGTTTGTAAACCAAACGAGTGTAGAGACTCGTGTCATTTGGTTTAACAAAACCTACATACTAAATGAAACCTAACATAATTGTTTTTGACCCATTACGACCCGTTTAGGTAGCTTATGCTACTTTAACGCGTCGTTCGCGTGAAACGCGTTCGGACCGCCTAACTAGTCCTATGACAAGTGTTATATGCCTAAACATGTTACATAATCAGTTATGTGACAAAAGTTTAGGTTACATATGCTTAATTACCAATTATACATGAAAAGGGTATTCTGGTAATTTACCTAAGGCATATAAACTACTTATCATACAACTACTCAAACGATGTGACCATAGGGTATAACCTCGGAAGGTTATTCCCTACCTACTATGGTCACCTAATGTGTTTGGTCGGATCCTAATGATCGACCAAACTGGGTCGGGTTCGAAGTATAAGCGATTCATTAGATCGCTTACCCTACGACCCTAGACAACGTGGTAATCAGTGGGCATAGTCCCAAGGGACTATAACCAACGTGATTACACTCACGTTGCGAAGTTCAAACGAACTTCGCATTGACCATAACTGGTCAATGTAGAAAGTCAAACAAAGTTTGACTTTCAGACTCGAAAGACTCGAAAAGCAATAAAAGAACGAAAGAATACTTACGAAGGGTCCCCGAATGCTAATCTCGATCCAAGAACACAGGTATGAAACAATGGTTTCAACTTAGAGCTCTCAAATCAAGATTCTTGTGAGAAATGAAGTTGGGGATGGATGGGTATTTATAGTTTTCGGATAACCGTTAAGATCGTTTGTTGTAAAACGTGCCATGATCCAAGGCGTACACTTGTCGGAACCTTATGGTGGCTAAAAACCATCCTTATCAGCTGATTAGGCAAGTGGTGAGTGTGTGGTTGTGGTTAAAACAGCTGCAAACAGCTGTTAATGCAGTTAATCTGGTCCAGAAGGCGGACGCGGCCCGCGTGGGAATTAACAGAATCTGAGGCGGGCCGCCTGGCCTGCACAGATCAGCATAAGTTTCAGAAGTTACAGTTTTGGTCCCTGCACGTGTTTAAGCTCATTTCCGGCACTTCCAAGGCCCGTAAAGCCAACTTTAAGGCCCTAAAATGTTGCCTAAACTTTGTGGACATGAAACATGCTCAAAAATATGCCGGATGATGGTTCGTTTGGTCGTACGAACGCGATGTTCGCTTAATTACGACGGAATGCGCACAAGCGCGAAAAACGATCCAAATGACGTGACGAATGGATTTTTCTTATGGCGAACACTAAAATATAATATAGTCATGCTCACATAAATTTTTGGATGCCCGGATGTATTCAGAACGTAAGTTATGCGCGAAAATGCAAACTTGTGCACTTTTTGACACTTTTAGTCCCTGAATGACCCAAAAGTTTATTTTAGCATACCGAACCCCTCAAAGCCTATTTCTAAGCTATGTAAAGGATATTTATGGTATGTTTAACTTATGGTCATGTTCCGGAATGTCTGTTACAGTTCAAATTGACATACTTTCGCAGTTTGTCAACTTTAGTCCCTGTAAACGATTTAACTTTGATTTCACCACACCAAACCTTCCAAAACTTATATCTAAGCTATGTAAAGGTTATTTAAGGTATGTTAAACCTATTTCACTATTCTGGAGTGTTTGTTGCATTAAACTGGTTATATTTACGCATTCGTGCGCGTATAACCTTCCAGAAAGCGATTTAGAGTTTGAAATCGAACAAGAGTTGATATGTGCAAAAGATACACATATTTATACAAGTCCAAAGTATGAAATACAATATTTCATTGGTTTGGCATTTGTTTGATGGTTGAAATGACACAGGTGTTACAGTCTCCCCTACTTTAGGAAATTTCGTCCCGAAATTTAGTTTTAGAGGAAACTTGTGGAGACAGCTGTGACGGTTTTGCCTTCAGACAAATCCATTGAGCCCTTAAGTAAAACTCTGGGCCATGTTAGGATTCTTAGCAAAGATGTCAACCCTCAAATTGAAGTCATTGTAGTAACAAAACATGGAGTTTTGAACTATAGACAGGAGAATAGTTCCCGTGAAGAATTATCATAGGAAACTTGTGTGTGCTTGAAATCAGAATTGGGTAGTGTGAGAATAAATGACATTGGTCAAAGTCCAAGACTTCTCCCGTATCATTACTCTTGCCACTGTTGGTCTTAACACATGACAAAATTTCCTGTGGTTCCTATGCACTGAACTCCATAATTATGTAGGCCTCCATAATTACGTAGTTCCTTGCACAGTCCGCACAGTTTATTTCAAAATGCGTATTGGGAAAAATCAAACGAATAATTCTGTGGTGAATTAATCTTGACTGCAATAGAGTCTCTTTAACTAGGTCACCAAAGGATTAGATTAAAGAACAATCTATTGATTTAGACCACCCGAGGGCCTATTTAACTACATAAATACATGACATATTTAACTAGATTGTCGAACCAATCTATTTAACTTAGATCGACGTGGGATCTCTTTAACTAAACTACCCACGGGGAAAATTTAACCACATCGACGTAGGATGTATTTAACTAGATTGTCGGACCAATCTATTTAACTTAGATCGACGTAGGATCTCTTTAACTAAACTACCCACGGGGAAAATTTAACCACATCGACGTAGGATGTATTTAACTAGATTGTCGAACCAATCTATTTAACTTAGATCGACGTAGGATCTCTTTAACTAAACTACCTACGGGGAAAATTTAACTACATCGACGTAGGATGTATTTAACTTTATCAACACATGTTGCCCCTAAACTTTTGGGATAGTACTTTATAATCCAAGGAACTTTACTACAAAGTAGAAGTCCCTTAAGGATTTAAGATAGTACCTTTTTGAATATCCTACTACGAATCCTTCATATGGAGATAAGAAAGATTCTATGAGGATTTGGATAACGAATATCCAGAGTATACAAAAACACAAAATGCATAAACACATAGTCACGCTTTTAGAACGTAAGTTATGCGCGAAAATGCAAACTTATGCACTTTTTTACGCTTTTAGTCCCTGAATAACCCAAAAGTTTATTTTAGCACACCGAACCCCTCAAAGCCTATTTCTAAGCTATGTAAAGGATATTTAGGGTGTGTTTAACTTATGGCCATGTTCTGGAATGTTCGTTACAGTTCAAATTGGCATACTTTCGCAGTTTGATAATTTTAGTCCTTGTAAGCGAATTAACTTGATTTTGCCATACCAATGCCTTCAAAACTTATTTCTAAGTTATGTAAAGGTTATTTAAGGTATGTTAAGCATAAATTGATGTTCCAGAGTATTTGTCGCGTTAAACTGATTACGTTTACGCACCAGTTTGCGTATAATTCTCCAGGAAGCGATACAGAGTTTGAAATTGAATAAAAGTCAAAACATGAAAAATGTAAAACATAAATAAACAAACATTGGGATCAAATAACTTTATTTCATTGATAACTGAACTGTTTACAATGATTACAAGCACAGATGTCACAGTCTCCCCTACTTGTGGAAATTTCGTCCCGAAATTTGTTTAGAGGAAACTCGTGGGAAAAGATGTGGATACTTCGCCTTCATTTGATCTTCGCATTCCCAAGTAAACTCAGGTCCATGTTTAGATTCCCAACGAACTTTGACCAAAGGAATGCGCTTGCGTTTAAGCCATTTGACTATACGGTCCATGATTTCCACAGGTTTCTCAACAAAATGTAGTGTCTTATCAACACGAATTTCGTCAAGTGGTATGTGGAGGTTCTCATCAGCTAAACACTTCCTGAGATTGGACACATGGAAGGTTGGATGAACATTTCCAAGTTCAGGAGGTAACTCAAGTCTGTAGGCTACGTTACCGATTCTTTCAACGATCTTGAATGGTCCAACATATCTAGGTGCAAGTTTTCCAGTCTTTCCAAATCTGATCACACCTTTCCAAGGTGAGACCTTAAGTAATACTCGATCACCGACTTGAAATTCCATGGGCTTGCGTTTTGGGTCCGCGTAACTCTTTTGACGGCTTCTAGCTGTCTGAAGGTTATCACGAACTTTCTTAATCTTATCAGTTGTCTCTAAAATGAGGGCAGGTCCAGTAAGCTGAGCCTCGCCGATCTCATTCCAGCAGACTGGTGAACGACATTTTTTACCATAGAGAGCCTCGAAAGGAGCCATGTTGATGCTGGAGTGATAACTGTTGTTGTAGGAGAATTCAATCAATGGAAGATGTGAATCCCAACTACCACCAAAATCGATCACACAAGCTCTAAGCATATCCTCCAGAGTCTGGATTGTTCTTTCAGATTGACCATCCGTTTGCGGATGATAAGCTGTGCTCAGATTAAGTTGGGTCCCCATAGCAGATTGCATGGTTCTCCAAAAATGAGAAGCGAAACGAGCATCTCTGTCAGAAATGATGTTCAAAGGAACACCATGTCGAGCTACAATTTCATCCACGTAGATTTTAGCCAGTTTCTCAGCTAGAAAAATCCTCACAGATTGGCAAGAAATGCGCTGACTTTGTAAGACGATCAACAACTACCCAAATGGCATCATGACCTTTCTTAGTGCGTGGAAGTTTAGTAATGAGATCCATAGCGATATTTTCCCATTTCCAAACTGGGATCTCTGGTTGCTCCAAAAGACCAGAAGGATGTTGGTGTTCAGCCTTAACCTTAAGACAAGTAAGCCATTTTGAAACGTACAAGGCAATATCCTTCTTCATACCAGGCCACCAATATTGGGTACGAAGTTCCTTATACATTTTGTCTGAGCCAGGATGGACAGAATAACGAGACTTATGAGCTTCATCCATAAGCAGAGTGCGAAGACCATCTTGGCTTGGGACCCACAAACGGTCCATGAAATAGTATGATCCATTGTCCTTCAAAACAAGATCAGGCTTAATGTGATAGGGTAATTCCTTACCCATCAAGTCTTGTGAAACACAAGCATGTTGAGCCTGAGAAATGCGGGCTTGAATATCAGCTCGAGCTTGAATATCAGATTGAACACGAACACAATGAAGCTTGACATGTTCCTTACGACTCAAGAATTGAACTTCTTTAAGCCAAAATTCACACTTGGAGAATTTGGCGAAAAGTTGCTCTTTCTTTAGGAGTTCCAGAGTAAGACGAAGATGTTGCTCGTGATCAGCTTTCGTCTTAGAGTATATCAAAATATCATCAATAAAAACGATGATGAACTTATCTAAATAAGGCTTGCAGACCCTATTCATCAAGTCCATAAAAACAGCAGGAGCATTAGTCAAACCGAATGGCATAACTTAAACTCATAATACCCATAACGAGTACGGAACGCTGTCTTGGGAATATCATCTTCATGCACACGAAGTTGATGATACCCTGAACGAAGATCAATCTTCGAGAAATAAGAAGCGCCCTGTAACTGATCAAAGAGGTCATCGATGCGAGGTAGGGGATATTGATTCTTGATGGTGAGCTTATTAAGCTCACGGTAATCGATGCACATTCTGAAAGATCCATCCTTCTTCTTGACAAAAAGAACGGGAGCACCCCATGGTGAAAAGCTAGGACGGATAAAACCTTTGTCAGAGAGCTCCTGAAGCTGCTTAGACAACTCTTGCATCTCAGACGGTGCAAGACGATATGGAGCTCTGGCAATGGGATTTGCACCAGGTACGAGATCAATACGGAACTCGACTTGGCGTGCTGGGGGTAGACCAGGTAAATCTTCAGGGAATACTTCAGAATAATCCCGAACAACAGGAATATCTTGGATAGACTTACCTTTGCCTTTATCTGCTGTGACATGTGCCAAGAAGGCCACATAATTCTTTCGCAGATACTTCCGAGCTTTAAAACAAGACATGAGTTTGAGACCACCAGTAGGTTTCTCACCATGAACCTGTAGGATCTCACCTGTCGGAAGTGGCACACGAACGATCTTCTCAAAACAAACTACCTCTGCGCGATGCTTGGCTAACCAATCCATACCCACTATAATGTCGAAGCTTCCAAGTTGCATTGGCGTGAGGTCGATGGGAAAAAGATGGTTATTAAGGTTCAACTGGCAGTTGCGAAGGACAGAATTAAGAACAATGGGTTCACCACTGGCAACCTCTACTGTCAAGGGTTTACCTAGTTTCGTTCTAGACACGCGAAGCAATGGCTCAAAAGATAATGACACAAAACTCTTATCAGCACCAGAATCAAAAAGAACAGATGCGGGTTGATTATTAACAGAGAACGTACCGTTCACCACTTCATTGTCGGCTTGCGCTTCTTGTGCATTCATGTTAAAAACTCGACCTCGAGCTGGAGCCTGATTCGGATTCGCATTAACCAGCCTTGGACACTGGTTTCGATAATGGGTCAGGTCTCCACAATTATAACACGAGCCAGGAGGAAAGTGAGGTCGTGCAGCTTGACCCTGTTGCTGAGCAGGAGGCTGAGCAACTTGTTGAGCCGGGTTCTGAGCTGCTTGATTACGAGCAGAACGACAAACTTCTGCAAGGTGTCCAGACTTCCCGCAGTTGGTACAGAAACGGCACGGAAGTTGCTGTTGATGATGACTATTGCACCTATTGCACAAAGGTGCATTACCTTCATACCGCTTCTTTGCTGGAGGTTGCGCTGGCTGATTTGGTGCAGCTTGGTTTGCCTGTGCAGTAACGGCGTAATTTTGGGAAGCCTTACGCTTCCTTGAATTCCTTGAGGATCCAGAATCCTTACCCTTTCCGTTCTTACCCTTCTTGCTATCTTCTTTGTCAGACGACTGCTTCTTACCCTTGTCACCTTTTCTATGCAGCTTACCCCTTCGAATCTGCGACTCGGTCAATGTTGCAGATAGCTCGATTGCCTGACGGAGTGTGGTAGGGTTACTACCGGTAACGGTGTCTTGTATGGAGTCAGGTAGACCATCGATGTACCTTTCGATAGCCTTGTCGAGTGGGGTAACCATTGTTGGGCATAACAAACTCAGCTCCTCAAATCTATCAGTATACGCCCGGTGCTCGCCACTATCCTGTTTTAATTGTTAAACTCCTTTTCTAGAGCTCGCAGCTCATGACGAGGACAAAACTCCCTCATCATAAGAGTCCTAAGTTCAGCCCATGTTTGTGCCAAGGCAACCTCAGCACCACGATCTCTCATAACCCCGTTCCACCATGACAAAGCCCTCTTCTGAAATGCGCTTGAAGCAAACTCGACTTTGCGATTATCAGGACACTGAACGTGACGGAAAGTATTCTCAATGCTCTCGAACCATTGAAGAAGCCCAGTTGCTCCCTCAGTACCACTAAACTTGAGTGGTTTAGCCGAGTTAAAACTCTTGAAATTGCATGGAGCATTGTTGTTGTTGTTGGCTTGGTTCCATTGAGCAAAGAGGTTTGGGAATTGAGCAGCCATTTGCTGCGCAATAATTTCTATTGGTAGCGGATTTTCGCGTCGAGGAGGCATTCTAAAAGAGGAAACATGAAAGGAAACGAGTGAGATGATTTGATGAAAAGAGCGAGATGAAACAAAATCAACAGAAGCAAGGATGGTGGTCATTTGTCCGTATCACAAAGCAAGCAAACGACACACAGTGACTAAACAAAGTAAATGGGTCCAAAAATGATGCTTAGCGAAGACATGCTCGCCTATAAGTGAACACTCACCCCAAGAGTTCCCAGGTAAGAGTGACTGGTCCGATTATGTGGATTTGTACGAACACTCTAGCCTTAGACAGAAAACCCAGGGTACAGGCATTCACCCTTCCAGTTTGCACGTGTTCACACTATTTAGAACCCAAAACTTTGACGAGATTTTGAAAACTTGGAAGGCACAAGGCCAAAAGAATCATTCAAAAACAAATGATAAATTTTCAAAATCAATTTAAAGAATTAAAAGGGTTCAAAACCATATAATAATTTATTTAAAAATAGATGATTGAATTTTCAAAAATCGTTTTAGGAAATTGGGTTCCCGTTTTGGTGATCACCTAAGGATAGGTGAAGTGCATGTTTTAAGATCTAAACACAAGACAACTTGTGTTGGAGTCCTAGAAAGTTATAGTCTAGGTCAAAGTATTACTAATAACCTAATTCCCTATAACCATTGGCTCTGATACCAACTCTTCTGTCACACCCCGACCACGTAAAACATCAAATCGTGGCGGAAACGTCGGGGAGTGTTGTAACAGAATTATTGTTCCACAACCATGGTAATTAAAATTTATTTTATTCAACAACCAAAAGTGGAATACATTGTTTCAAAACAAGAACCAAAGAGTACATCATATAATTAAACTAAGTCTATCTTTATTTTTAAGTCTCTAAGGCACAGGTCCGCCCTAGTGTCACGATCATCCTAAGTATCAGCTCCTGAAACACATGTGAAAATAGGTACGTCAGCATAAAAATGCCTGTGAGTAACATAGGTTTTATGAAAATGGGATTCATGACTTAGTTTTAAAGAAATGTTTAATGAAAATTTGTCATGAATCTTGATTAAGTGTTTGTTTATATAAATCATTTGAAAAGCGATAATAAATCAGATGATATGTATATTTAAAAGAATAATGCATGGTTAAAAAAATAACCAAGTAAAATAAGTTGTATAAAACAAATTGTTTTGTAAAACAAGTCTTGTGAAAATATATGTTTTTATGTAAATTGTATAAGTTCAAATTGAATGATTCAAATAACGCTACAATATGCAGTATCACACAGGCATTTATATATAGGAAGTACCAGCGGCGTATCCACCATGCTTGTATCATATTACATATGCCTCGTTACTTAAATCACTTACCCAAACAAACCACTAATGTAAATTTGCCCATATCAAATCATTTGTCAAATGTCTTTGTGTAAACCATGTCAAAATATCTATGTCAAAATATGGTCCAGGAAATATGTATATCAATATCAAAATGTCTATGTCAAATGTCAATGTGTGAACAAAATGTCATGTATGGCAAATGAAATATATAAATATATATATATATCCACGGAACCATAGGTAAAAATGCACAAAACAATGTATTAAAGTAAACGTGGTTTGAATCAACGTTATGTTTGGTGGAAATGCATGCTATACCAAATACAAACATTTATGCGGTATTGTAAAAAATGCATACATCCAAGCCTTGTGACTGTGGTGATGAGCCTTTAAACAAATTAAAGGTCTATCTGTATTATGTTTTATCGAATTCGGTCATTCCTTTCATCCAAACATACCTAGGATGTTAGGAATGGGAGTTGTCAATTCCTATGGTACCATTACCTACTAACGAGCGGCGTGATCAAAGTTAATGAATGTATATGGTCCCATTTAAACAAGCCAAATGTCATATCAAAATGTAAGCATGTGATGAAATGAAAATGTACTAAGCATGATGAACATACATAGCATGAAAAGGTAATGTAAAACAATGCACTAAGTATGCACACAATGGACATACATAGCATAAAATGTCATGTAAAACGATGTACTAATAATATACTAATGAACATAGCATGTATATGATGAGAAAACATGAAAAGCACGAAAGTAACAAGTAGGCACATGTGTTTCTCCCCAAAATGTTTGGAAAACAGTAAAAGAGGGGTCTATGTACTCACTTGAGATTGCTCAATAGACTTTAGAAATCCACCAAGCAAGGTTAGAAGATCACGGAATCAAACGTCACCTAATATAGGCAACTATATTAATAAACGGACCTAATCGGAGGATCGGGTAGCATGAGGGTTTGTAAACCAAATGAGTGTAGGAACTCATGTAATATGGTTTAACAAAGCCTACATACTAAAATGAAACTTATCCTAAGTGCTTTTGACCCGTTACGACCCGTTTAGGTAGCTTATGCTACTTTAATGCATCGTTTGCGTGAAACGCGTTCGGACCGCCTAATTAGACCTATGACAAGTAAGATATGCCTTAACATGTTTAATATTGTTGTTAAATCAGTTTAGACGGCAAAAGTTATGTTACATAGGCTTAAAATGAATTTTGGCGCAAAAAGGGCATTTTGGTAATTTACCTAAGGCATAGGAATTACTTATCATACAACTACTTAAACGACGTGACCATAGTATAACCTCGGAAGGTTATTCCCTATACTACTATGGTCACCTAAAGTATTTGGTCGGATCCTAATGATCGACCAAATGGGTCGGGTTCGAAAGTATAAGCGATTGATTAGATCGCTTACCTTTACGACCCTAGACAAGCACAAATCTAAAAGTGACGAGCTAAACATGTTAGAACATGTTTAACAAGGTTTAAAAACAGGTTTGGTATCAAAACAAACGGTTTTGATACCCACCAGTAGTTTGGTTACAAAATACGCGAGAATACGCATTTTGGCCGAAACTACGACTCGTCACTGAGCCTAGATAACGTGGTAATCAGTAGGTATAGTCACTAGGGACTATAACCATCGTGATTACGCTCACGTTATGAAGTTCAAACGAACTTCGCATTGACCATAAACTGGTCAATGCATAAAGTCAAACACAATTTGACTTTAACACTAAAACGAATGATAAACGCGAAAGAATACTTACAGAAGGTCCCCGTAAGTATTTGACCCGATTCACTCTCAGGTAGGAAGCATATAAACTTCCACTTAGAGAGCTTTGAATCAGATTCAAATGTGAGGGAAATGAGCAAGACATGGGGGGTATTTATAGGAAATGTAGAGCCGTTAAGATCGTTTCTTGGAGAAGGGGGCACGATCTAAGCCGTACACTTGCCACATTCTGATTTGGTACCTTGATGGGCACACAAACCAGCCCATAGAAACCCAAAAACCATGTGCAAAGGTGCCCAATAGCTGGATCAAGCTGGAAACAAGTTTCTGCTGTTCTGGGGACTGCTTGCGCACCGTAACACTCAGAGTGTTGAGGTGCGCAAGGTAACAACTTTGGCAGAATTACAATTTTAGTCCCTGTCATGCATTTAAGTCATTTCCGACACGTTTAAGGCCCGTTAACCCCATTTCAAAGCTCTAAAATGAAGTTAAAGTATAGGGAACTTATAATGTGCTCAAAAATATGCCGGATGTCGGTTCGTTTGGCCGTACGGTTGTGTTGTTCGGTTAATTACGACGGAAGTCGTAACGGACGCGTGCACGATCCAAATTGCGCGACGAATGGATTTTTGACAAGCCAATCACTAAAACATGATATTTTAATGATTACATAAATTTTTGGATGTCTGGATGTATTCAGAACGTAAGTTATGCGCGAAAATGCAAACTTATGCACTTTTTGACGCTTTTAGTCCCTGAATGACCCAAAAGTTTATTTTAACACACCGAACCCCTCAAAGCCTATTTCTAAGCTATGTAAAGGATATTTAGGGTGTGTTTAACTTATGGCCATGTTCTGGAATGTTCGTTACAGTTCAAATTGGCATACTTTCGCAGTTTGTCAATTTTAGTCCTTGTAAGCGAATTAACTTGATTTTGCCATACCAATGCCTTCAAAACTTATTTCTAAGTTATGTAAAGGTTATTTAAGGTATGTTAAGCATAAATTGATGTTCCAGAGTATTTGTCGCGTTAAACTGATTACGTTTACGCACCAGTTTGCGTATAATTCTCCAGGAAGCGATACAGAGTTTGAAATTGAATAAAAGTCAAAACATGAAAAATGTAAAACATAAATAAACAAACATTGGGATCAAATAACTTTATTTCATTGATAACTGAACTGTTTACAATGATTACAAGCACAGATGTCACAGTCTCCCCTACTTGTGGAAATTTCGTCCCGAAATTTGTTTAGAGGAAACTCGTGGGAAAAGATGTGGATACTTCGCCTTCATTTGATCTTCGCATTCCCAAGTAAACTCAGGTCCACGTTTAGATTCCCAGCGAACTTTGACCAAAGGAATGCGCTTGCGTTTAAGCCATTTGACTATACGGTCCATGATTTCCACAGGTTTCTCAACAAAATGTAGTGTCTTATCAACACGAATTTCGTCAAGTGGTATGTGGAGGTTCTCATCAGCTAAACACTTCCTGAGATTGGACACATGGAAGGTTGGATGAACATTTCCAAGTTCAGGAGGTAACTCAAGTCTGTAGGCTACCTTACCGATTCTTTCGACGATCTTGAATGGTCCAACATATCTAGGTGCAAGTTTTCCAGTCTTTCCAAATCTGATCACACCTTTCCATGGTGAGACCTTAACTAATACTCGATCACCGACTTGAAATTCCATGGGCTTGCGTTTTGGGTCCGCGTAACTCTTTTGACGGCTTCTAGCTGTCTGAAGGTTATCACTAACTTTCTTAATCTTATCAGTTGTCTCTAAAATGTGGGCAGGTCCAGTAAGCTGAGCCTCGCCGATCTCATTCCAGCAGACTGGTGAACGACATTTTTTACCATAGAGAGCCTCGAAAGGAGCCATGTTGATGCTGGAGTGATAACTGTTGTTGTAGGAGAATTCAATCAATGGAAGATGTGAATCCCAACTACCACCAAAATCGATCACACAAGCTCTAAGCATATCCTCCAGAGTCTGGATTGTTCTTTCAGATTGACCATCCGTTTGCGGATGATAAGCTGTGCTCAGATTAAGTTGGGTCCCCATAGCAGAATGCATGGTTCTCCAAAAATGAGAAGCGAAACGAGCATCTCTGTCAGAAATGATGTTCAAAGGAACACCATGTCGAGCTACAATTTCATCCACATAGATTTTAGCCAGTTTCTCAGCTAGAAAAATCCTCACGGATTGGCAAGAAATGCGCTGACTTTGTAAGACGATCAACAACTACCCAAATGGCATCATGACCTTTCTTAGTGCGTGGAAGTTTAGTAATGAGATCCATAGCGATATTTTCCCATTTCCAAACTGGGATCTCTGGTTGCTCCAAAAGACCAGAAGGATGTTGGTGTTCAGCCTTGACCTTAAGACAAGTAAGCCATTTTGAAACGTACAAGGCAATATCCTTCTTCATACCAGGCCACCAATATTGGGTACGAAGATCCTTATACATTTTGTCTGAGCCAGGATGGACAGAATAACGAGACTTATGAGCTTCATCCATAAGCAGAGTGCGAAGACCATCTTGGCTTGGGACCCACAAACGGTCCATGAAATAGTATGATCCATTGTCCTTCAAAACAAGATCAGGCTTAATGTGATAGGGTAATTCCTTACCCATCAAGTCTTGTGAAACACAAGCATGTTGAGCCTGAGAAATGTGGGCTTGAATATCAGCTCAAGCTTGAATATCAGATTGAACACGAACACAATGAAGCTTGACATGTTCCTTACGACTCAAAGCGTCAGCTACGACATTCGCCTTACCAGGATGGTAGCGAATTTCACAGTCATAGTCGTTCAGAAGCTCTACCCAATGTCTTTGCCTCATGTTGAGTTCTTTCTGATTGAAGATATGCTGAAGACTTTTGTGGTCAGTGAAAACCACACATTTTGTACCGTACAAATAGTGTCTCCAGATTTTAAGAGCGAACACAACTGCACCTAACTCAAGATCATGAGTGGTGTAGTTTTTCTCATGCACCTTCAACTGCCTCGATGCATATGCTATGACTTTGTTCCTTTGCATCAGAACACAGCCAAGACCCAATTTGGATGCATCGCAGTATACGACGAAATCATCATTGCCTTTAGGCAATGTCAGAATAGGTGCGTCACAAAGCTTCTGCTTCAAGGTCTGAAATGCTACTTCTTGTTTAGAACCCCATTCAAAGGGTTTGTTCTTCTGAGTTAGAGCAGTTAGAGGAACTGCAATCTTCGAGAAGTTCTCTATGAAGCGGCGGTAATAACCCGCAAGACCAAGAAAAGAACGAACCTCAGTAGGAGTAGTAGGCGTATCCCAATCCTTAATCGCAGTGATCTTGGAGGGATCTACATGAATACCTTGTTCGTTGACAATATGTCCCAAGAATTGAACTTCTTTAAGCCAAAATTCACACTTGGAGAATTTGGCGAAAAGTTGCTCTTTCTTTAGGAGTTCCAGAGTAAGACGAAGATGTTGCTCGTGATCAGCTTTCGTCTTAGAGTATATCAAAATATCATCAATAAAAACAATGATGAACTTATCTAAATAAGGCTTGCAGACCCTATTCATCAAGTCCATAAAAACAGCAGGAGCATTAGTCAAACCGAATGGCATAACTTAAACTCATAATACCCATAACGAGTACGGAACGCTGTCTTGGGAATATCATCTTCATGCACACGAAGTTGATGATACCCTGAACGAAGATCAATCTTCGAGAAATAAGAAGCACCATGTAACTGATCAAAGAGGTCATCGATGCGAGGTAGGGGATATCGATTCTTGATGGTGAGCTTATTAAGCTCACGGTAATCGATGCACATTCTGAAAGATCCATCCTTCTTCTTGACAAAAAGAACGGGAGCACCCCATGGTGAAAAGCTAGGACGGATAAAACCTTTGTCAGAGAGCTCCTGAAGCTGCTTTGACAACTCTTGCATCTCAGACGGTGCAAGACGATATGGAGCTCTGGCAATGGGATTTGCACCAGGTACGAGATCAATACGGAACTCGACTTGGCGTGCTGGGGGTAGACCAGGTAAATCTTCAGGGAATACTTCAGAATAATCCCGAACAACAGGAATATCTTGGATAGACTTACCTTTGCCTTTATCTGCTGTGACATGTGCCAAGAAGGCCACATAATTCTTTCGCAGATACTTCCGAGCTTTAAAACAAGACATGAGTTTGAGACCACCAGTAGGTTTCTCACCATGAACCTGTAGGATCTCACCTGTCGGAAGTGGCACACGAACGATCTTCTCAAAACAAACTACCTCTGCGCGATGCTTGGCTAACCAATCCATACCCACTATAATGTCGAAGCTTCCAAGTTGCATTGGTGTGAGGTCGATGGGAAAAAGATGGTTATTAAGGTTCAACTGGCAGTTGCGAAGGACAGAATTAAGAACAATGGGTTCACCACTGGCAACCTCTACTGTCAAGGGTTTACCTAGTTTCGTTCTAGACACGCGAAGCATGGCTCAAAAGATAATGACACAAAACTCTTATCAGAACCAGAATCAAAAAGAACAGATGCGGGTTGATTATTAACAGAGAACGTACCGTTCACCACTTCATTGTCTGCTTGCGCTTCTTGTGCATTCATGTTAAAAACTCGACCTCGACCTCGAGCTGGAGCCTGATTCGGATTCACATTAACCAGCCTTGGACACTGGTTTCGATAATGGGTCAGGTCTCCACAATTATAACACGAGCCAGGAGGAAAGTGAGGTCGTGCAGCTTGACCCTGTTGCTGAGCAGGAGGCTGAGCAACCTGTTGAGCCGGGTTCTGAGCTGCTTGATTACGAGCAGAACGACAAACTTCTGCAAGGTGTCCAGACTTCCCGCAGTTGGTACAGAAACGGCACGGAAGTTGCTGTTGATGATGACTATTGCACCTATTGCACAAAGGTGCATTACCTTCATACCGCTTCTTTGCTGGAGGTTGCGCTGGCTGATTTGGTGCAGCTTGGTTTGCCTGTGCAGTAACGGCGTAATTTTGGGAAGCCTTACGCTTCCTTGAATTCCTTGAGGATCCAGAATCCTTACCCTTTCCGTTCTTACCCTTCTTGCTATCTTCTTTGTCAGACGACTGCTTCTTACCCTTGTCACCTTTTCTATGCAGCTTACCCCTTCGAATCTGCGACTCGGTCAATGTTGCAGATAGCTCGATTGCCTGACGGAGTGTGGTAGGGTTACTACCGGTAACGGTGTCTTGTATGGAGTCAGGTAGACCATCGATGTACCTTTCGATGGCCTTGTCGAGTGTGGTAACCATTGTTGGGCATAACAAACTCAGCTCCTCAAATCTATCAGTATACGCCCGGTGCTCGCCACTATCCTGTTTTAGATCATTAAACTCCCTTTCTAGAGCTCGCAGCTCATGACGAGGACAAAACTCCCTCATCATAAGAGTCCTAAGTTCAGCCCATGTTTGTGCCAAGGCAACCTCAGCACCACGATCTCTCATAACCCCGTTCCACCATGACAAAGCCCTCTTCTGAAATACGCTTGAAGCAAACTCGACTTTGCGATTATCAGGACACTGAACGTGACGGAAAGTATTCTCAATGCTCTCGAACCATTGAAGAAGCCCAGTTGCTCCCTCAGTACCACTAAACTTGAGTGGTTTAGCCGAGTTAAAACTCTTGAAATTGCATGGAGCATTGTTGTTGTTGTTGGCTTGGTTCCATTGAGCAAAGTGTCACACCCCGAATTTCCACGTGTCACCGGTGGGCCCGGTAGGGGAGTATCGTGACACGGTTGGCAACATAATAGTCAAACAACACAATATTTAAATGCACAGCGGAAGCAAAGTATAGATTTAATTCAACCAACGATATTGTAATATTAAGTATCACAAATAGTCGAATATAAATCCACAGGTAGATCAAGTTTAAAAAGGAAACAAATGTTCAACAGTTATGACATCCAAGCTGGCGAGACTTAATGTGGATGCTAGGAGACAAGCCAGCCTATTTCGCGTAGTACCTGCACTTAACCTTTTAAGAAAATACGTCAGTTTACACTGGTAAATACAATCAACCGACTCATTTTGAAAAGAGTTTAAGAAAATGTATTTAAGGCACAAGGCACAAATAATATTTTATAACTTGGGATAATTATTTAAATATATAATACTTGTATGGATTTACATGTTCCTTATGCGTTCAGTAGCCCGGGTCGAGCCGGGTTAAAGATCAATTAACACACCACTTTATTTATGAGACACTAACAGGTGTACGCCTACACCTGAGTGCTGAGGTCGTGGCCATTTCGTAAAATGATGCCAGGGATATCCGGGACACGGTCATTAACCCCCCAAAGGCTTTAAGCAAACAAAACAATATTAAACGAGACGTCTCAATACTTTCATTATCATTTATTCAATCAAAGATTCAACGTCCCGACCAAGCGGTATTTTATATACCGTACCCCAAGCCCGTATAGGGAAAATAAGTTAAAAGTATTTACCTGAGTAAGTATAGTTCAAAATCAGCGAGTGCAAATATCTTTTACTGGTTCTCCTAATCTGGAACGAAGGTTTATAATAACCTATTAGAATACTAACGGGTCTTTAGTTAAGCTTGCGCTTAGACCGGTTAGTTTTAAAGATACGGTTCGTACGCACGATTAAGCGAAGACCGGATAGAATGTGATTTAGACCCGACAAGTTTGAAGACTTGCTTAATATGGGTATGTGATGCACATTCTGGATTTTGAGATAAAACCGATAAGGTTTGACCCGTTTCGGCTAATTTATGTAAACTAGTTACATAAACCGAACCGATCGCGCATGAAGCGTAACGGGTATCCGTAATAGTCCTAAACAGGTTTCCTAAGTTAACACGCCTTAAATAAGTTGTGACATCAGTAGGATATCACCCATGATGCCCCAAACGAGTTTAATCTCTTAATAAGCCCCGTAGGGGTATTTTGGTCATTTTAAAGATTATAAAAGGATTTAATTTGGTTTCTGTGAACCGGGTCTGGTTACATCAGTAAAATGGCTTATTTAAACAGGCTATAACATTTGGTTATAAGTCTTATATGTCAAAATAGTTTTAAACCCAAACTATGCGTTAAATACGCGTATAAAGCCGTTTTAAGCGACGTACGGTTTAAAATACGATTCTGAGTTTCTTGATCAGTAAAACAGGTTCAAAACACTCTATTTAATATTTAAAATCAGTAGCAATTGGATTGGCATTAAAAGGATTTGTAGAACTCATTTTATGGCCGAAAAGGGTATATTCGGTATTAACCGAATTAAGGCGCTAATCCAAGCTTATGATCAGTTTAAAAATAATTAAAAATCTTAAAAAATCCCAAAATATTATATTACATCAGTGGGTAAAAGGTTTGGTGTCAAAAATTGGGTTTAGATAGGTTTTATGCTAATGACGCCGTTTAATTAATAAAAGCGTTCTTAATTACGTCATTAAGCATAACTCCTAATCTAGACCTCCGATTAACGTGAAATTTTCGGGACATGCATAATAATCAGTAACTAAGATTATGGCACTTCCACATTTCCAAAAATCTCGTTTTATGGTCATAAGGGCATTACGGTCAATATTTAGGCGATTAACGGAAACATCGAACGATTAGGGATTCGAGTGGTATAAACGCAGAGGTTTATACACACATGTAACTAGGTCCTAATGGAACCTTAAGGCATGTCTAAACCTATAAGAATCGGGTCAGAACTGAGGTCAAAGCAAAAGTCAAACTTTTGCGTATCTCGGCTCCGAATCGGTTCTAAACATAAAGTTGTCGAATCAAACAAGTGTAGACAAGTTATTATACTTATTTTCAAGTAATATGACTAATAAAACAGGTTACACACCTTCCGTATCATTAAATATGCGATTAAGGTTTCTGTTGACTTTTTCGGATAACCTTTGACTCGATAAACGACCTAGTTAGGATTCGAATTAGTGAGTGCCCTTTTAGGGGTTTATTAACCATATAAATACCAACTTATAACAACCTTTGATTCGACAAATCTCTGGACCATTTATTTATTATCGAAAAGTCAAACCGTAGTTACGACGGTTTGATTTTTAGGCCATAAACTAAGTATAAATGAACTAGAGAAGATCAAGGGTACTTACACAAGTCTTATGGATGATATGGATTTCTTGTAGGCTGCTTGAAGGGTCTTGAAATGCTCAGGAGATGAAAAGAATGATGAATGCACAATGTTGCATATTGTGGTCTTTATAAATGATTTCAAACCCTCTTAGATGATTGACAACTAAGCCTAGGATGTTGCAATAACATCCACAAGTATGCTACACACTAGAAACCATCTTAGGGCAGCCCAAGGTATGCCAAACATGTGTTTAAGTCGGTTAAAAATCATGCAGGACACCTGTGCAGGATTTCTGTCCAGATAAGGCAGTAGCGTAGCGCTACTGCCAAAGCTTTCAAGCTAGCGCTACGCTAGGGTGAAGAAGATCAGCTCAGCAAGTTTTTGTTATTTGCATTTCAGTCCCTGGTCCCTCGAAACATCGTTTTCAAGCTGTTTCTTGTATGCTAAGACTTTGTAATTTATATATGGGGGCTTTAATACTTATACCCACTTTGTCAAGTCCTCGGGTAACTTTGTGATCACCCGAAAAGCCCTAAATTTCAATGTTGACGATTCTAACCCTCACACACGAATTTTATCACAACTTGCTCATACGATAACGAAACTTGGTGAAATTTTTATGGTACATTCTAGTGAGCATAATTAATCATTACAAAGCTTCGGGTTTGTCAAAAGGTCACTCAGAGGTATATCTTTAACATGTTGACACAATTAACCCCTGTAGTTTGTAATCTCTCACTTTCTTTCACAATTCGCTTCGTATGATCCATGATCTATTCGTTTTAGGTTATAAACATTATGTAGGGTTATTGCAAAGTATAATTATTCATTGTTGACACTTTGAACCCTTCTATTTACACAGTTTCACTGTTTGTCAACTTTGGTCCTTCAAGAACATTCTTTCACACGTTCAAACCTATGACACGTGTCAACACCTTATAGGACGTAAATTTCCGAGGTGTTACATCCTCACCCCCTTAAAATAAATCTCGACCCGAGATTTACTGAAATAAGTAAGGGTATTTTTCTTTCATCGTGGATTCAACCTCCCACGTGAATTCGGGACCTCTACGGGCATCCCATTTGACCTTTACAAAAGGTATATGCTTCCTTCGAAGCTTTCTCACCTGTCGATCTTCGATCGACAAAGGTTTTTCAACAAATTTCAAGCTCTCATCGATATGCACATCTGTATAGGGTATAATCACTGATTCGTCAGCGGAGTCAGCGAAACACTTCTTCAGATTGCAGATGTGGAACACATTGTGTATACTACTGAGTTCTTCAGGTAAGTTTAACTTGTAGGCAACTGACCCGACACGTTCGATAACCTCGAAGGGTCCTATGTATCTCGGGCTTAGTTTGCCTTTCTTACCAAACCGCATCACTCCTTTCCAGGGTGACACTTTAAGTAGGACTTTGTCACCTACTTCGAAGTGAAAATCCTTACGATTTGGATCAGTGTAAATCTTCTGCCTATTCCGGGCAGCTTGGAGATTGTTACGAATCTGGACAATCTTGTCCATCGTTTCGAACACGATCTCTGGTCCTGATAACTGGACTTCTCCAACTTCCGCCCAACAAACAGGCGATCTACACTTTCTACCGTATAATGCCTCAAAAGGCGCAGCCTTTATGCTGGTATGGTAGCTATTGTTGTAGGAGAATTCGATTAATGGCAGGTTCTTATCCCAGCTACCTCCCAAGTCGATTGCACATGCACGTAGCATGTCTTCTAACGTTTGAATAGTACGCTCACTCTGACCGTCTGTCTGTGGATGGTAAGCCGTACTAAAGTTCAAACGTGTGCCCAAAGATTGTTGGAAGCTTTTCCAAAAGTGCGACGTGTACCTAGTATCTCGGTCAGAGATAATAGCTACAGGTATGCCATGTAAGGCTACAATCTTATCAACGTACAGTTGGGCTAACATATCGGAGCTGTAGGTCTCCTTAATGGGTAGGAAATGTGCTGACTTAGTCAGTCGGTCGACTATCACCCAGATGGTGTCATTTCCTTTCCTTGTCTTGGGTAACTTGGTGATAAAATCCATAGTTACCATTTCCCATTTCCAAGTAGGAAGTTCAGGCTGTTGTAGCAAACCTGACGGTTTTTGATGTTCTGCCTTGACTTGCGCACACGTCAAGCATTTAGCTACATAGGTAGCTACAGACTTCTTCAAGCCTATCCACCAATAATTTGCTCTAAGATCCTGGTACATTTTATCAGCTCCTGGATGAACAGAATATTTAGAGCTGTGGGCTTCCTGGAGGATAACATCTCGGAGTCCTCCATAAACTGGAACCCATATACGTCCATTCAATCTAAGAATTCCATCCTTACTAAGAGATAACTGCTCCTCAGTTACTCCAAGCTTTTCGTTAGGATAGTTAGCTTCCGACACAGCTTCCTTCTGTGCAGCTAACAACCTTTCCATCAAACTGTTCTTTATTTCCATGCTCTTGGCATTGATTCGGATGGGTTTCACCCTCTCCTTCCGACTCAAGGCATCGGCGACTACATTCGCCTTGCCGGGATGATATCTTATTTCACAATCGTAATCATTAAGAGTTTCCATCCAACGGCGTTGCCTCATGTTCAAGTCCTTCTGGTTGAACAGATGTTGAAGGCTCTTGTGATCAGAATAGATCACACATTTGATTCCGTATAAGTAGTGCCTCCACAGTTTTAGTGCGAATACAACGGCACCCAACTCCAAGTCGTGGGTGGTGTAATTCTTTTCATGCACCTTTAACTGTCGTGAAGCATAGGCAATGACTTTGCCTTTCTGCATAAGCACACATCCCATCCCGGTGTGTGATGCATCACAATAAACTACAAACTCCTCTATTCCATCAGGCAATGTCAATACTGGAGCATTGCTCAACTTTTGTTTCAGAATATCAAAGGATTCCTGCTGCTTAGGACCCCATTCAAACTTAATCTTCTTACGTGTCAGCGAAGTCAGGGGTGCAGCAATCCTTGAAAAGTTTTCTATGAATCGTCTATAGTATCCTGCCAAACCTAGGAAGCTACGAATTTCTGTAGGCGTCTTTGGCTCATGCCAATTCATGACAGATTCAACTTTAGCGGGATCTACTTGGATACCACGCTCACTAACAACATGTCCAAGAAATTGGACTGCTCGGAGCCAGAATTCACACTTTGAGAACTTGGCGTAGAGCTTCTCTTTATGAAGTAGTTCCATTATGCAGTGAAGATGCTTCTCATGGTCAGCTTGGCTTTTTGAGTAGATGAGAATGTCGTCGATGAAGACGATGACGAATTTGTCTAAGTGCGGCTTGCAAACGCGATTCATGAGATCCATGAATGCGGCTGGTGCATTAGTGAGCCCAAAAGGCATCACTAGGAACTCGTAGTGACCATAACGAGTCCTAAATGCTGTTTTGTGCACATCTTCATCTCTAACTTTCAATTGATGGTAGCCTGACCTCAAGTCAATCTTCGAGAAGAAACTTGCCCCTTGAAGTTGATCGAACAGATCGTCGATTCTGGGCAAAGGATACCTATTCTTGATGGTAACCTTATTAAGCTCACGGTAGTCGATGCACAGACGCATCGATCCATCCTTCTTCTTAACAAATAAAACAGGTGCTCCCCAAGGAGACGAACTAGGTTTGATGAAACCTTTGGCTAGCAAATCATCTAGCTGCGTCCTCAATTCCTTCATCTCTGTAGGTGCCAACCTATAAGGCGCCCTTGCAACTGGTGCTGATCCAGGAATAATGTCGATTCTGAATTCCACTTGTCTATCCGGTGGCAAACCAGGTAGTTCTTCAGGAAAAACTTCGGGGTATTCAGAAATGACTGAGATCTCTTCAATCTTGGGTTTCGGTTCATCAATAATCACTTGTGCCATGTAGATGACACAGCCCTTCTTCAAACACTTAGAGTCCTTGAGTATAGACATTTTCTCGGGCAGCCCATACTGGGTATCTCCCTGGATAGTAAGTGATTCACCAGACGAAGTCTTGATCCTCACTTGCTTCTTATTGCAAATAATCTGGGCCTGGTTATGTGATAACCAGTCCATACCCAAAACTATGTCGAAACCGGCTAGTTTTAAAGGAAGTAGGGACAAAGGAAAAGAGTGATTCTTAATGGATATGAAACATCCATCTAATAAGGTTGAAGCGGTTTCTAAAGTGCCATCTGCTAGTTCCACCTCATAATTCACACTTAAAGTTCTAACAGGTAGTTTCAACAGTTCATAGAACTTATTATCTACAAACGACTTATCAGCGCCTGAATCAAATAACACTCTCGCATAAACATCATTTACGAGAAAGGTACCTGTTATCACGTTGTCGTCCTTGACGGCTTCCTTAGCATCCATTCTGAAGACCCTCGCATTGGTCTTCTTCCCCTCTTCATTCTTCCTTGCAGATTTTGGGCAGTTGGACTTGATATGCCCCTTTTCATTGCAACCATAGCAGGTCGCATCCTTTATCTTCTTGCAATCCACGGTTTTGTGTTCCCTGGATTTGCATAACCCACATGCAAAAGGCTTCGATTGTGTTTGTGAGTTGGATTCAAACCTGCACTTCCCAAAGTGCTGCCTCTTGCAGGTTTTGCATCTGGGTTTTTCGCCCGACTGTTGACCATCCTTCTTAAAACTTGACCCCTTCTTTTGGTCATTGTTTCCCTTCAGCTTCTTGTCTGACCGTCGTGAGTTGTCATCCTCACGCTTCCTCTTTTCGGTATCATTTTTCCTTTGTGACCTCAGCCTGACAGCATCTGAGGTCAGAGATAACGATATGTCCGTTACTGACCGAAAAGTGGTTGGTCTGGAAGCTTTTACACTTGCTTTGATCTCCGGTTCTAAACCCCCGATAAAACGAGCTATACGCTTAGGCTCCGGAGTTACCAAGTAAGGGACCAACCTTGACAAAGTATTGAAAGTAGTAAGGTAGGCCTGACAGTCCAGGTTTTTCATGACCAGTGCCAGGAAATCAGATTCAATTCTCTCAACCTCGTGTTGAGGGCAGAAATTTTCTTTGATTAGTGCCATGAACTGTTCCCAAGTCATGTTGTATAACGGGACTTTCCCTGTGGCTTGGATCAAAGATCTCCACCAGGCTAAGGCTTCTCCTTTGAAAGACTGCGAGACAAACTTCACAATGTCCCTATTATGACAACCACTAATATCTACCACAGTATCCATTTCATCCATCCACGTCATGCAATCAACAGCTCCTTTTTCCCCATTGAAGTCTCTGGGTTTGCACGAGACAAAGTACTTATATGTGCAACCCCTATTACGAGGTTCTTGGTTCTGCACGACTCCTTGGGATGGATTACTCCTTTGATTCGAGGAGTGGTGAGTATTACTGTTGTGGGCAGTGTGGGTCCTGGAGGGTGTTCTAGTGTGTGATGCAGAATGGGTCCTCGTATGGGTACCACTTGATCCATGGTGTTGTCTATCCATAGCTCTATTAACTACATTGTCTATCATAGCTTGCAACTCTGCACCTGCTACGTTTACATGGGCATTATCATTCACTATCCCTGGGTGACTGTTGACCTCGTTTGAGTCTGCCATGTATCTTGAACTGTAACACATTGGCAATAATTTATTGGTGAGTTTATTATGGAATTGTCTTTTATGGCAATTTTATTAACCGTGGTAAACATAGACCATATCTGGTTAATTTATTACTCACATAAATTTAGGATTTCTAATATAATTTATCCTAATTATAAAATAATAACAGTATTTATTAGCACATAAGGCCTAGTCACAGGGACAATATAGATTATAAGCTAGGATTTCAGAGAATCAAAGCATGAAGGTTTGAACAAAGTTCATTACCTTTATCAGACAGGGTCATAGACTAATACTGTCCTTCGTCTCATATGAAAAATGAGAAGGGCCCGTAGGCATTCCACTACCAATGGATGGTAAAAAGAACTTATCATATTTATTAATGATTTAACCCATGATTCAGAGATCATTTAGTTGGGTTTAGAATCCTTGAAAGGATCCATATATAAAAATAACACGAGTGTTTTTAACGAATCATGTCTGCCAGGAGTGTTAACATGTTTTCAGATGTTAACAGGGATTTGAATCTTTTTAACTAGTTTTACCATCTGGGCCCGGTCTTAAAATGACATGCAGGCTAGGTTATACTTTTAAGATCCTTAATATAAATAACATAGGCAGATAGACTTTTAAAAGGAATGATTTTGATTTATTTATTTCATATATCTTTTAATTATGCATAACATAGCAAAGATGAAATTTATAAACTTACATTCCATTAATTAAAAGTAGTACATTTTTGCCCTAAACGGGACTTTTCACAGAAACAGATGCCCGCGCAGGAGCTATACATATAATACATGCCCTCACAGGGACGGTCTACAAAAGTAAATGTCCACGCAGGGACTACTAGAGACAAGTCCACGTAGGGACTAAGTACAAAGATAGATGTCCACGCAGGGACTACATACACATATAAATAAATGTCCACGTAGGGACTTGATTTAAACAAGGAAATACAACAATATATATATGGGGATTTAACGATCCCGTTTTTTCTTCCCCTTAAGCAAGTTTGCCAACCCACTCATAAATCCCTCATTCTTCTTACGTTCCTTCTGGAAGTCTCGCTCCATTTTGGCCAGTCTTCGGCGGAGTTCCTCCTGCTCAGGAGGAGGAGCCCGTGGTGGCTGGTAATGTGGTGGCGGCTGAACAGGTGCTTGATACCCCTGAGTTGGGTATCCCATTCCCCAAGGAGGTCCGTATGGTCCTTCAGGATTATTATGGGCTTGGTAGCTTGCTGCTACGTTGTAAGGGTCATCAGCATAGTTATAGCCATGGTATGCTGGTGGTCCATATGGGTTGTAAGCTGCCGGAGCAGTATAAGCAGGTATTGGGTGGCCAAAACCCGGTGATGGCGGTACAATAGGTGCGGAATTCACCTCCGAAACTGGGACAGAAGGTCCTTCCATCTGTGGGACTCCATGAGTAGGCGGGTAATGGCTACCGCTAGAGTGTTGAGGGGTGTTGAGACGAAAGTCAACTTCTCGTGCTGAGATCCGTGCGCCAGTCCTCCTACGTCTTGGTGGTGCTGGAGGCTCTAAATGAACTGGTGGCGGTGGAGGCGGTGGCGTGACTGCCACAAACCCGTGTTCCCCAGGGGAATCTTGATGAGGCTGCTGCGGTGGCTGCTGGTGAGGTGATGGGTGGTAAGATGGAGTATTGTACCACTCACACCGTTCAAACCGTGCCATGTGACTATCCGGACCCTGGTATGGTGTTCCGTGATATGACGATCCGTCTGAGATCACGAAAGGATGGTTCATGGACCCGGTTGAAGCCTCGACGGGATCTGTGTCCTCGTCCATATCCTGATCACCAGAAAAATGATCTTCCGGTCCAAGTGGGTTAAAGCCCACTTGCTCTGGCAGGTACTCTGCCGGGTTAAACTGACCCTGAAAAACAGGAGTAGGGTCGCCAAAGTAACGTTGCGGGTTGTGGGGTTCGTTCTCTGACTGTGGCCCATAAGAGTCCTGATATGGAGGTGTTGAGGAGTGCGAAAAAGATCGTCTGGCATCGTCTTCATAGGTCCTCCATAGCTCCCTCGTTTCGTCATTCCTTGTAGAAGAAGTTCGTCGAAATGAAGGCCCTGCCTCATGGTCGTTAGGGGCACTAGCTGGCTCCTTTCCTCGACCACCTCGTCTAAATCTTGGCGGCATTATTGTACCTGTTAAAACACACAAGATAATAACAAGGAAAAATATAGGGCAAATTTAAAAATTTAAAAATTTGAACAATTTGGATTATTCCTAAGTTCTTTGTCTAGACTCGAAGATTTAGGAATGTGCAATTGTGTAACTGAGATTAAACACAAAAGACTAGTGTTTAATTCACTCAGTGTTGGCTCTGATACCAACCTGTCACACCCCGAATTTCCACGTGTCACCGGTGGGCCCGGTAGGGGAGTATCGTGACACGGTTGGCAACATAATAGTCAAACAACACAATATTTAAATGCACAGCGGAAGCAAAGTATAGATTTAATTCAACCAACGATATTGTAATATTAAGTATCACAAATAGTCGAATATAAATCCACAGGTAGATCAAGTTTAAAAAGGAAACAAATGTTCAACAGTTATGACATCCAAGCTGGCGAGACTTAATGTGGATGCTAGGAGACAAGCCAGCCTATTTCGCGTAGTACCTGCACTTAACCTTTTAAGAAAATACGTCAGTTTACACTGGTAAATACAATCAACCGACTCATTTTGAAAAGAGTTTAAGAAAATGTATTTAAGGCACAAGGCACAAATAATATTTTATAACTTGGGATAATTATTTAAATATATAATACTTGTATGGATTTACATGTTCCTTATGCGTTCAGTAGCCCGGGTCGAGCCGGGTTAAAGATCAATTAACACACCACTTTATTTATGAGACACTAACAGGTGTACGCCTACACCTGAGTGCTGAGGTCGTGGCCATTTCGTAAAATGATGCCAGGGATATCCGGGACACGGTCATTAACCCCCCAAAGGCTTTAAGCAAACAAAACAATATTAAACGAGACGTCTCAATACTTTCATTATCATTTATTCAATCAAAGATTCAACGTCCCGACCAAGCGGTATTTTATATACCGTACCCCAAGCCCGTATAGGGAAAATAAGTTAAAAGTATTTACCTGAGTAAGTATAGTTCAAAATCAGCGAGTGCAAATATCTTTTACTGGTTCTCCTAATCTGGAACGAAGGTTTATAATAACCTATTAGAATACTAACGGGTCTTTAGTTAAGCTTGCGCTTAGACCGGTTAGTTTTAAAGATACGGTTCGTACGCACGATTAAGCGAAGACCGGATAGAATGTGATTTAGACCCGACAAGTTTGAAGACTTGCTTAATATGGGTATGTGATGCACATTCTGGATTTTGAGATAAAACCGATAAGGTTTGACCCGTTTCGGCTAATTTATGTAAACTAGTTACATAAACCGAACCGATCGCGCATGAAGCGTAACGGGTATCCGTAATAGTCCTAAACAGGTTTCCTAAGTTAACACGCCTTAAATAAGTTGTGACATCAGTAGGATATCACCCATGATGCCCCAAACGAGTTTAATCTCTTAATAAGCCCCGTAGGGGTATTTTGGTCATTTTAAAGATTATAAAAGGATTTAATTTGGTTTCTGTGAACCGGGTCTGGTTACATCAGTAAAATGGCTTATTTAAACAGGCTATAACATTTGGTTATAAGTCTTATATGTCAAAATAGTTTTAAACCCAAACTATGCGTTAAATACGCGTATAAAGCCGTTTTAAGCGACGTACGGTTTAAAATACGATTCTGAGTTTCTTGATCAGTAAAACAGGTTCAAAACACTCTATTTAATATTTAAAATCAGTAGCAATTGGATTGGCGTTAAAAGGATTTGTAGAACTCATTTTATGGCCGAAAAGGGTATATTCGGTATTAACCGAATTAAGGCGCTAATCCAAGCTTATGATCAGTTTAAAAATAATTAAAAATCTTCAAAAATCCCAAAATATTATATTACATCAGTGGGTAAAAGGTTTGGTGTCAAAAATTGGGTTTAGATAGGTTTTATGCTAATGACGCCGTTTAATTAATAAAAGCGTTCTTAATTACGTCATTAAGCATAACTCCTAATCTAGACCTCCGATTAACGTGAAATTTTCGGGACATGCATAATAATCAGTAACTAAGATTATGGCACTTCCACATTTCCAAAAATCTCGTTTTATGGTCATAAGGGCATTACGGTCAATATTTAGGCGATTAACGGAAACATCGAACGATTAGGGATTCGAGTGGTATAAACGCAGAGGTTTATACACACATGTAACTAGGTCCTAATGGAACCTTAAGGCATGTCTAAACCTATAAGAATCGGGTCAGAACTGAGGTCAAAGCAAAAGTCAAACTTTTGCGTATCTCGGCTCCGAATCGGTTCTAAACATAAAGTTGTCGAATCAAACAAGTGTAGACAAGTTATTATACTTATTTTCAAGTAATATGACTAATAAAACAGGTTACACGCCTTCCGTATCATTAAATATGCGATTAAGGTTTCTGTTGACTTTTTCGGATAACCTTTGACTCGATAAACGACCTAGTTAGGATTCGAATTAGTGAGTGCCCTTTTAGGGGTTTATTAACCATATAAATACCAACTTATAACAACCTTTGATTCGACAAATCTCTGGACCATTTATTTATTATCGAAAAGTCAAACCGTAGTTACGACGGTTTGATTTTTAGGCCATAAACTAAGTATAAATGAACTAGAGAAGATCAAGGGTACTTACACAAGTCTTATGGATGATATGGATTTCTTGTAGGCTGCTTGAAGGGTCTTGAAATGCTCAGGAGATGAAAAGAATGATGAATGCACAATGTTGCATATTGTGGTCTTTATAAATGATTTCAAACCCTCTTAGATGATTGACAACTAAGCCTAGGATGTTGCAATAACATCCACAAGTATGCTACACACTAGAAACCATCTTAGGGCAGCCCAAGGTATGCCAAACATGTGTTTAAGTCGGTTAAAAATCATGCAGGACACCTGTGCAGGATTTCTGTCCAGATAAGGCAGTAGCGTAGCGCTACTGCCAAAGCTTTCAAGCTAGCGCTACGCTAGGGTGAAGAAGATCAGCTCAGCAAGTTTTTGTTATTTGCATTTCAGTCCCTGGTCCCTCGAAACATCGTTTTCAAGCTGTTTCTTGTATGCTAAGACTTTGTAATTTATATATGGGGGCTTTAATACTTATACCCACTTTGTCAAGTCCTCGGGTAACTTTGTGATCACCCGAAAAGCCCTAAATTTCAATGTTGACGATTCTAACCCTCACACACGAATTTTATCACAACTTGCTCATACGATAACGAAACTTGGTGAAATTTTTATGGTACATTCTAGTGAGCATAATTAATCATTACAAAGCTTCGGGTTTGTCAAAAGGTCACTCAGAGGTATATCTTTAACATGTTGACACAATTAACCCCTGTAGTTTGTAATCTCTCACTTTCTTTCACAATTCGCTTCGTATGATCCATGATCTATTCGTTTTAGGTTATAAACATTATGTAGGGTTATTGCAAAGTATAATTATTCATTGTTGACACTTTGAACCCTTCTATTTACACAGTTTCACTGTTTGTCAACTTTGGTCCTTCAAGAACATTCTTTCACACGTTCAAACCTATGACACGTGTCAACACCTTATAGGACGTAAATTTCCGAGGTGTTACATCCTCACCCCCTTAAAATAAATCTCGACCCGAGATTTACTGAAATAAGTAAGGGTATTTTTCTTTCATCGTGGATTCAACCTCCCACGTGAATTCGGGACCTCTACGGGCATCCCATTTGACCTTTACAAAAGGTATATGCTTCCTTCGAAGCTTTCTCACCTGTCGATCTTCGATCAACAAAGGTTTTTCAACAAATTTCAAGCTCTCATCGATATGCACATCTGTATAGGGTATAATCACTGATTCGTCAGCGGAGTCAGCGAAACACTTCTTCAGATTGCAGATGTGGAACACATTGTGTATACTACTGAGTTCTTCAGGTAAGTTTAACTTGTAGGCAACTGACCCGACATGTTCGATAACCTCGAAGGGTCCTATGTATCTCGGGCTTAGTTTGCCTTTCTTACCAAACCGCATCACTCCTTTCCAGGGTGACACTTTAAGTAGGACTTTGTCACCTACTTCGAAGTGAAAATCCTTACGATTTGGATCAGCGTAAATCTTCTGCCTATTCCGGGCAGCTTGGAGATTGTTACGAATCTGGACAATCTTGTCCGTCGTTTCGAACACGATCTCTGGTCCTGATAACTGGACTTCTCCAACTTCCGCCCAACAAACAGGCGATCTACACTTTCTACCGTATAATGCCTCAAAAGGCGCAGCCTTTATGCTGGTATGGTAGCTATTGTTGTAGGAGAATTCGATTAATGGCAGGTTCTTATCCCAGCTACCTCCCAAGTCGATTGCACATGCACGTAGCATGTCTTCTAACGTTTGAATAGTACGCTCACTCTGACCGTCTGTCTGTGGATGGTAAGCCGTACTAAAGTTCAAACGTGTGCCCAAAGATTGTTGGAAGCTTTTCCAAAAGTGCGACGTGTACCTAGTATCTCGGTCAGAGATAATAGCTACAGGTATGCCATGTAAGGCTACAATCTTATCAACGTACAGTTGGGCTAACATATCGGAGCTGTAGGTCTCCTTAATGGGTAGGAAATGTGCTGACTTAGTCAGTCGGTCGACTATCACCCAGATGGTGTCATTTCCTTTCCTTGTCTTGGGTAACTTGGTGATAAAATCCATAGTTACCATTTCCCATTTCCAAGTAGGAAGTTCAGGCTGTTGTAGCAAACCTGACGGTTTTTTATGTTCTGCCTTGACTTGCGCACACGTCAAGCATTTAGCTACATAGGTAGCTACAGACTTCTTCAAGCCTATCCACCAATAATTTGCTCTAAGATCCTGGTACATTTTATCAGCTCCTGAATGAACAGAATATTTAGAGCTGTGGGCTTCCTGGAGGATAACATCTCGGAGTCCTCCATAAACTGGAACCCATATACGTCCATTCAATCTAAGAATTCCATCCTTACTAAGAGATAACTGCTCCTCAGTTACTCCGAGCTTTTCGTTAGGATAGTTAGCTTCCGACACAGCTTCCTTCTGTGCAGCTAACAACCTTTCCATCAAACTGTTCTTTATTTCCATGCTCTTGGCATTGATTCGGATGGGTTTCACCCTCTCCTTCCGACTCAAGGCATCGGCGACTACATTCGCCTTGCCGGGATGGTATCTTATTTCACAATCGTAATCATTAAGAGTTTCCATCCAACGGCGTTGCCTCATGTTCAAGTCCTTCTGGTTGAACAGATGTTGAAGGCTCTTGTGATCAGAATAGATCACACATTTGATTCCGTATAAGTAGTGCCTCCACAGTTTTAGTGCGAATACAACGGCACCCAACTCCAAGTCGTGGGTGGTGTAATTCTTTTCATGCACCTTTAACTGTCGTGAAGCATAGGCAATGACTTTGCCTTTCTGCATAAGCACACATCCCATCCCGGTGTGTGATGCATCACAATAAACTACAAACTCCTCTATTCCATCAGGCAATGTCAATACTGGAGCATTGCTCAACTTTTGTTTCAGAATATCAAAGGATTCCTGCTGCTTAGGACCACATTCAAACTTAATCTTCTTACGTGTCAGCGAAGTCAGGGGTGCAGCAATCCTTGAAAAGTTTTCTATGAATCGTCTATAGTATCCTGCCAAACCTAGGAAGCTACGAATTTCTGTAGGCGTCTTTGGCTCATGCCAATTCATGACAGATTCAACTTTAGCGGGATCTACTTGGATACCACGCTCACTAACAACATGTCCAAGAAATTGGACTGCTCGGAGCCAGAATTCACACTTTGAGAACTTGGCGTAGAGCTTCTCTTTATGAAGTAGTTCCATTATGCAGTGAAGATGCTTCTCGTGGTCAGCTTGGCTTTTTGAGTAGATGAGAATGTCGTCGATGAAGACGATGACGAATTTGTCTAAGTGCGGCTCTCGAACCATTGAAGAAGCCCAGTTGCTCCCTCAGTACCACTAAACTTGAGTGGTTTAGCCGAGTTAAAACTCTTGAAATTGCATGGAGCATTGTTGTTGTTGTTGGCTTGGTTCCATTGAGCAAAGAGGTTTGGGAATTGAGCAGCCATTTGCTGCGCAATAATTTCTATTGGTAGCGGATTTTCGCGTCGAGGAGGCATTCTAAAAGAGGAAACATGAAAGGAAACGAGTGAGATGATTTGATGAAAAGAGCGAGATGAAACAAAATCAACAGAAGCAAGGATGGTGGTCATTTGTCCGTATCACAAAGCAAGCAAACGACACACAGTGACTAAACAAAGTAAATGGGTCCAAAAATGATGCTTAGCGAAGACATGCTCGCCTATAAGTGAACACTCACCCCAAGAGTTCCCAGGTAAGAGTGACTAGTCCGATTATGTGGATTTGTACGAACACTCTAGCCTTAGACAGAAAACCCAGGGTACAGGCATTCACCCTTCCAGTTTGCACGTGTTCACACTATTTAGAACCCAAAACTTTGACGAGATTTTGAAAACTTGGAAGGCACAAGGCCAAAAGAATCATTCAAAAACAAATGATAAATTTTCAAAATCAATTTAAAGAATTAAAAGGGTTCAAAACCATATAATAATTTATTTAAAAATAGATGATTGAATTTTCAAAAATCGTTTTAGGAAATTGGGTTCCCGTTTTGGTGATCACCTAAGGATAGGTGAAGTGCATGTTTTAAGATCTAAACACAAGACAACTTGTGTTGGAGTCCTAGAAAGTTATAGTCTAGGTCAAAGTATTACTAATAACCTAATTCCCTATAACCATTGGCTCTGATACCAACTCTTCTGTCACACCCCGACCACGTAAAACATCAAATCGTGGCGGAAACGTCGGGGAGTGTTGTAACAGAATTATTGTTCCACAACCATGGTAATTAAAATTTATTTTATTCAACAACCAAAAGTGGAATACATTGTTTCAAAACAAGAACCAAAGAGTACATCATATAATTAAACTAAGTCTATCTTTATTTTTAAGTCTCTAAGGCACAGGTCCGCCCTAGTGTCACGATCATCCTAAGTATCAGCTCCTGAAACACATGTGAAAATAGGTACGTCAGCATAAAAATGCCTGTGAGTAACATAGGTTTTATGAAAATGGGATTCATGACTTAGTTTTAAAGAAATGTTTAATGAAAATTTGTCATGAATCTTGATTAAGTGTTTGTTTATATAAATCATTTGAAAAGCGATAATAAATCAGATGATATGTATATTTAAAAGAATAATGCATGGTTAAAAAAATAACCAAGTAAAATAAGTTGTATAAAACAAATTGTTTTGTAAAACAAGTCTTGTGAAAATATATGTTTTTATGTAAATTGTATAAGTTCAAATTGAATGATTCAAATAACGCTACAATATGCAGTATCACACAGGCATTTATATATAGGAAGTACCAGCGGCGTATCCACCATGCTTGTATCATATTACATATGCCTCGTTACTTAAATCACTTACCCAAACAAACCACTAATGTAAATTTGCCCATATCAAATCATTTGTCAAATGTCTTTGTGTAAACCATGTCAAAATATCTATGTCAAAATATGGTCCAGGAAATATGTATATCAATATCAAAATGTCTATGTCAAATGTCAATGTGTGAACAAAATGTCATGTATGGCAAATGAAATATATAAATATATATATATATCCACGGAACCATAGGTAAAAATGCACAAAACAATGTATTAAAGTAAACGTGGTTTGAATCAACGTTATGTTTGGTGGAAATGCATGCTATACCAAATACAAACATTTATGCGGTATTGTAAAAAATGCATACATCCAAGCCTTGTGACTGTGGTGATGAGCCTTTAAACAAATTAAAGGTCTATCTGTATTATGTTTTATCGAATTCGGTCATTCCTTTCATCCAAACATACCTAGGATGTTAGGAATGGGAGTTGTCAATTCCTATGGTACCATTACCTACTAACGAGCGGCGTGATCAAAGTTAATGAATGTATATGGTCCCATTTAAACAAGCCAAATGTCATATCAAAATGTAAGCATGTGATGAAATGAAAATGTACTAAGCATGATGAACATACATAGCATGAAAAGGTAATGTAAAACAATGCACTAAGTATGCACACAATGGACATACATAGCATAAAATGTCATGTAAAACGATGTACTAATAATATACTAATGAACATAGCATGTATATGATGAGAAAACATGAAAAGCACGAAAGTAACAAGTAGGCACATGTGTTTCTCCCCAAAATGTTTGGAAAACGGTAAAAGAGGGGTCTATGTACTCACTTGAGATTGCTCAATAGACTTTAGAAATCCACCAAGCAAGGTTAGAAGATCACGGAATCAAACGTCACCTAATATAGGCAACTATATTAATAAACGGACCTAATCGGAGGATCGGGTAGCATGAGGGTTTGTAAACCAAATGAGTGTAGGAACTCATGTAATATGGTTTAACAAAGCCTACATACTAAAATGAAACTTATCCTAAGTGCTTTTGACCCGTTACGACCCGTTTAGGTAGCTTATGCTACTTTAACGCGTCGTTTGCGTGAAACGCGTTCGGACCGCCTAATTAGACCTATGACAAGTAAGATATGCCTTAACATGTTTAATATTGTTGTTAAATCAGTTTAGACGGCAAAAGTTATGTTACATAGGCTTAAAATGAATTTTGGCGCAAAAAGGGCATTTTGGTAATTTACCTAAGGCATAGGAATTACTTATCATACAACTACTTAAACGATGTGACCATAGTATAACCTCGGAAGGTTATTCCCTATACTACTATGGTCACCTAAAGTATTTGGTCGGATCCTAATGATCGACCAAATGGGTCGGGTTCGAAAGTATAAGCGATTGATTAGATCGCTTACCTTTACGACCCTAGACAAGCACAAATCTAAAAGTGACGAGCTAAACATGTTAGAACATGTTTAACAAGGTTTAAAAACAAGTTTGGTATCAAAACAAACGGTTTTGATACCCACCAGTAGTTTGGTTACAAAATACGCGAGAATACGCATTTTGGCCGAAACTACGACTCGTCACTGAGCCTAGATAACGTGGTAATCAGTAGGTATAGTCACTAGGGACTATAACCATCGTGATTACGCTCACGTTATGAAGTTCAAACGAACTTCGCGTTGACCATAAACTGGTCAATGCAGAAAGTCAAACACAGTTTGACTTTAACGCTAAAACGAATGATAAACGCGAAAGAATACTTACAGAAGGTCCCCGTAAGTATTTGACCCGATTCACTCTCAGGTAGGAAGCATATAAACTTCCACTTAGAGAGCTTTGAATCAGATTCAAATGTGAGGGAAATGAGCAAGACATGGGGGGTATTTATAGGAAATGTAGAGCTGTTAAGATCGTTTCTTGGAGAAGGGGGCACGATCTAAGCCGTACACTTGCCACATTCTGATTTGGTACCTTGATGGGCACACAAACCAGCCCATAGAAACCCAAAAGCCATGTGCAAAGGTGCCCAACAGCTGGATCAAGCTGGAAACAAGTTTCTGCTGTTCTGGGGACTGCTTGCGCACCGTAACACTCAGAGTGTTGAGGTGCGCAAGGTAACAACTTTGGCAGAATTACAATTTTAGTCCCTGTCATGCATTTAAGTCATTTCCGACACGTTTAAGGCCCGTTAACCCCATTTCAAAGCTCTAAAATGAAGTTAAAGTATAGGGAACTTATAATGTGCTCAAAAATATGCCGGATGTCGGTTCGTTTGGCCGTACGGTTGTGTTGTTCGGTTAATTACGACGGAAGTCGTAACGGACGCGTGCACGATCCAAATTGCGCGACGAATGGATTTTTGACAAGCCAATCACTAAAAAATAATATTTTAATGATTACATAAATTTTTGGATGTCTGGATGTATTCAGAACGTAAGTTATGCGCGAAAATGCAAACTTATGCACTTTTTGATGCTTTTAGTCCCTGAATGACCCAAAAGTTTATTTTAGCACACCGAACCCCTCAAAGCCTATTTCTAAGCTATGTAAAGGATATTTAGGGTGTGTTTAACTTATGGCCATGTTCTGGAATGTTCGTTACAGTTCAAATTGGCATACTTTCGCAGTTTGTCAATTTTAGTCCTTGTAAGCGAATTAACTTGATTTTGGCATACCAATGCCTTCAAAACTTATTTCTAAGTTATGTAAAGGTTATTTAAGGTATGTTAAGCATAAATTGATGTTCCGGAGTATTTTTCGCGTTAAACTGATTACGTTTACGCACCAGTTTGCGTATAATTCTCCAGGAAGCGATACAGAGTTTGAAATTGAATAAAAGTCAAAACATGAAAAATGTAAAACATAAATAAACAAACATTGGGATCAAATAACTTTATTTCATTGATAACTGAACTGTTTACAATGATTACAAGCACAGATGTCACATTTGGTATAGCATAATAGAGTTTGAAATAGTTTACGCATAACCAGCATGAAACATGTATAAAGTGAAGGCAACTAGGTTATCGATAGAGAAATATGCACAAACGTGACTGCGAGTTGTGGAATGCGCAACACATATCCCCACTGGGACACATGAAATAAAGCCCTTAACAACCCCTGTCCACGACAGGTGCTGAGTCCAAACTATAGTACTATCATTGCTAAGGTGTCAGGCAACAATCACTGTGTTAACATAACATACAAGCATTCACCGAATAACACGTAGCATGCAATAACGGTTAACGTATAAATAGTGTTTGCGTTGTGTGTTTGATGTGATTTGAATATAAGTAGCGTATGTAACACCTAAAAGTGCATAAAGCAAAAAGGGATCGAGTATACTCACAGATTGTGTTTAACCAGTAAACACTCTCTTGGATTGAAGGGAGCGCTGAAGAGAGATTAGCCTGAACAGTTAACGATAGCATAAACGATGAGCGGTGCATTAAACGGTGCAAAGTACCAAGTGTCGGATGGTAATCTGATCGGATGGCAATCCTATCGGATGGCCATTCGATTGGATTGACATCTTGTTTTGTAAGGATGTGTATGTGTATGTGTATGATGGCTTTGAAGTTTTCGTTGTAGCATTTTGAAAACAGAGAAGTATCTCTACCCTTCAGGTCGGTCAATAAAACGGCGGTCCGATCGAATGACGATCCGTTCGGCGAGGTATTTCTCAGAGAACAAGTTCATAGCAGTATTGTCACTCAATCGGATGGTCTATCGATCGGGTGGCAATCCGTTGGAACTGACTATGCATTGAACATGTTGAAAATTGTTATGTTGTTAAAGTTCCAAACATCACATGGTCGGATGGTTGTTCGATCGGATGGCTATCCGATCGGACGGCAATCCGTTCGACGTTCAGATCTTTGAAAAGTTTGAAGAAAAATTTAAGTGTTAAATCCTCAAGTGCAATCTGATTGGATTGCAGTTCGACGGGATCGCAATCCGTCCCGCGACCTGATTGTGTTGCTAACTTGAGAACTTGTTAAGTTTGCGGTTTGTTCGAGACGATATGACCACGTGCTAAACAACAGAAACCCCATCGAGACCCAAGTGATCCGATCGAACAGGAATCACCCTAGTCCGATCGGTTAACTGTTCGAGACGGTGGTTCATGTTTAACCCGAAATCGGTTGTCTCTTTGATAGAAAACAGATCTGAACCAATACATCACTAAGAAGGAGAAAAAGATCAGAACAAGCTCTGATTCTATCGGTTTTGAGTGCATTGAGTCTAAAAGAGTTGAAAGAAAGTTAGAAACTATCTTTCAATCCCTTTAACCATGAATATGTGTAGATCTGTGCGAAAACATTGTTGATTCATGTGGAAATCCTTCAAATCTGAGTTGTTCTTGGTGAAATGAGGCCAACACTTGAAGTTCATAAGAACTCCATGATGACATCACCCTAGAACACCTCAAATCCGTTGATTTCACGGTTAAAAGTTAAGATTCAAAGGTGAAAAAGATGAAGGAGTGCGTGTAGGTCATAGAAGTACAAGATTTAGGTTGAAAACTTACAAGAATCGCGAGAAATCGAGAAAAATGAGGGCTGAAGCGAGTTGGTCGAGTGGAGGAGCTGTCACATCACAAATGATGTGACAGGTGGGTATTTATAGGGTTTCCAAAAGAGGAAAGTGCACTAGGGTCGGATTGGTCACCGATCGGATGGCAATCGGCCACTCGATCGGTTGGCCACTCGATCCTGGCGTCCGGCGTGTTGAGTTTCGTCGTTTTGATTCGCGTGTTGAGCATTGCGATGCGTTTCGAGCGAGCGATGCGATAGATTAATAATAAACACACAAATACTATATATAACATACAATCATCATAATTAACTGGCGTTTAGCGTTTGCGATAAAGTTGCGATTGCGTTTCGATTAATCACCACAACATAAACATAAACATAAATAAACATGCACAAGTAACACATAAATAGCACACACACGTAAAACAATATCCAAAACGCATGATTCGAGTTGCGAATGCGATTGCGATGCGATAAGCGATAAAGCGGTAAAACAAACGATAAACATCGATTAACACTCGATTATTCACAGATACTCCACATAATACAACTAAAGCAAATAAAATAAAAAATTCAATTACAAGTCAAAGAAGTCAAAATTGTAATTAAGCAAGGAGTGACAGATCGCAATTAGCAATCTTTTCTCCCTTTGACTTCAATCTTGACTTTGACTTTGACTTTCGGAACACGGGGTGTTACAATCTCAGCCACCGGTTCCTCAGCCTTCTTCTCCTCAGTCTTATCTCCTCTTTTCTTCTTCCTGGTCTCCACCTGTTCAGCAGTCCCATCCTGAAGATCCACAACAGGAGTATCAACCTCATCAGCAACAGGTTCCTGAACAGTCCCTTATTGTGGACCTGCACAAGCGCAACGATGGATTATATCCTGATATGAGTCAGCAGACTCCTCACTCGAAAGGATTATAGGCTCCCCTTGAGCAGGAGCAGGATCAACATCAATGTCATCTCCATCATCTTCACCTAAAACGGTATTAGCATAGGTCGCCATGCTTTCGCTGGTAGGATGCAGGAAGTTATCTCTTATCTGCTCAACCCACAAAGGCTTCCCTTCAGGTAACACAGCAACCATGGCACCACCAGCTTTAGGATCGAAAACATTCATCAAGCTATACCCTACTTCAAAACATAAGAAGCTGTGAGAAGACAAGCAAAAAAAATACATATATACAAACAAACAAAAATAGTAATAACGATACCTTTCCCTCTGTACCCATAAACCGGAAAACCCCTAGGGTTTTGAGGGGCCCATAGCATACTCATCCCGGCCGCCACCAAGGCCCTCTCTTCCAGTTGAATAATGGGGGTCACCTTTCGAGTTAAGGTGGCAGACCAATCTTGCTCAATAAAAGGAATCGAAACATTCACACATGGAACGCCTTCACTCTCAGCCCTATAGTGCATATCGATGGGAATGACCCCACGATGAATGTAGAAAAACTTTTGTTTCCAGTCATGTAGACTCTTCGGTGGATCCCGACTACAAGGGTCAACCCCACTGGTAGGAGAACTAAAAGAATAGAACCCACCGGTGTATGTGACGAAATAAAAAACGTTGAACTTTTCAAAAGTTGGCCCAACACGGTTAGCCCGCCATATGAACTCAAAATGGGCGAGTCTTGGTAACCCTAGAGCGTTTATTTGATGTGCAAACCGTAGTTTGTTAACACTTCTCCGGCGAATTTTATCATCGGAAGGCGAAAGTTGCCCTCTCGGAAAAAATCAGCGTATAATGTCACGTATCCCGGGGGAGCATCTAGTGCAGTAGACTTAGGCGTTGGAAATTGGACACCCCAATCAGAGTGGAAGCCAAAATTCTGAACAAGATTATTTAATTCTTCCTCTTTCTAGTTTATCTCAGCCTGATCCGGACCGGGTGGATTTCTTGGTTTATATTTTCTCTTTCTAGTGGTAGAAGGCTTCACACCAGTAGATATGATTGTGGTTAAGGGAGAAAACGGAGACGAGAAAGAAGAAACCGAAAAGAGATCAAGAGAGAAAAAAAGGAGTTTGAATTTTGAAAATGGAGGAAAAAGTGGAAGTATGGAGGTAACCGGCTGATATTTATACCCATCGCATTTAATTCGGTAAGGAACCATCAGGAAGACAGAAGGACGTCCAGTCAGATAATGCCACGTCAGGAGAGAGAAGAAAAGTCGCCTCCACTTTAGGGCGTGTGGCCGCCACGCGCCTGACAAACGGCGAAAACGTGCCTAACACTTCTGAAAAAGCAACTGTTCACGTCTCCGACAAGACAGCCACCTCAGATGGAACGTTAGTCACATCAGTTGTCCCAATCTCCACAAAGAAACTTCCCTTAGAAGAAACCTCCAAAAAGTGAAGCTACCTCCATGCGCCATGCGCCAGTTTGGCTCAACGTTGCAAAGTTACAATCATGCGCCATGTGCCATTTTGGATCAACTTTGCAAAGTTACCATCATGCGCTATGCGCTATTTTGACTCAACTTTGCAAAGCCATCTCCATGCGCCATGCGCCATTTTGGTTCAATTTTGCAAAGTCATCTCCATGCGCCATGCGCCATTTTGGCTCAATTTTGCAAAGTTACCTTCATGCGCCATGCACCGTTTTGGCTCAATTTTGCAAAGTCGCCTTCATGCGCCTTGCGCCATTTTTGTTTAAGATGCAAAATTCAAACAAAATCAAACAACAAAAACCACCACCCTTATGAGTCCAGAATCCCTCCTAGTCGATAAACTCAACTAGAAGGCACACAGGACTGGGGGGACTTGAAGAGGTATGATCTCAATTCCATGTACACATGGCAGGGACCACACTCCCTTTTTTAACCAAAATGGTGCCTACATCAGCAAATGTATCCAGAAGCTTCTAGAAGCTTCTGGAAGCTATCAAGGTGGCACCAAAGATGCTCCTCCAGACAAAAAGGACAACAGGTGTCACCAATGATCAGACACCATATGGACCTGCATCACGATCCTAGGACAGGCCGACAACCGCTAGTACGGTTCCCCTACCTGGACAAATAGCGGCGCGCCACGTCACCCATTACTCTGAGTGCAGCAGAGGAGACCAAGAGGATATTCCCCTTGGTCGGACAGCTGGCGCCCGGTGGCAGCTGGCAAGGCCTCTCCTCCCCCCTTCATCTTTCAGCTATAAATAGGACCCTTCCTCATTCAGGTAGAACATTCTGCTCTCCTTACATTTCACCTACAACAATTTCTCCTAAAGAAGTACTTATTCTCACGCCGGAGGGTGGTCACAAGAAGAACCCCCCTATTCTCCTCATTGTGGCGAGTCACCGGTGTTCTGTTTTGCAGGATTCCAGTAATTAGCGAGTGGAGAAAGAGATTGAACCCCACACATGAGACGACCCAGCTGGTTAGCCTAGGTGTTAACCAGTGTTTCATCAGATGTAGTATAGATCCCTTATAGGCCTATAGGTGTGTTTTAGGTCTCGTATAGGCCTATAGGTGTGGTTTAGGCCCCGTATATGCCTATAGGCATATACAAGACCTATAGGGAACCTATACGAGACTTATACTATACACTATACGATACGATGCAATACGATACTATAGGATACCATACAACACCCGTATAAGCCTATAGATGTAGTATAGGTCCTTTATAGGCCTATAGGTGTGGTTTAGGTCCCGTATAGGCCTATAGGTGTGGTTTAGGTCCTGTATAGGCCTTTAGATGTGGTTTAGGTCCCATATAGGCCTATAGGTGTGGTTTAGATCCCGTATAAGCCTATAGGCATATACAAGACCTATAGGAAACCTATACGAGACTTATACCACACTATATGAGGCAATACGATATGATACTATAGGATATAATAGAACACTTGTATAGGCCAATAGGTGTAGTATAGGTCTCGTATAGTACTATAGGTGTGGTTTAGGTCCCGTATAGGCCTATATGCATATACAAGACCTACAGGGAACCTATACGAGACTTATATTATACACTATACGATACGATACGATGTAATATGATACGATACTATAGGATACCATACAACACCCGTATAAGCCGATAGATGTAGTATAGGTCCTTTATAGGCCTATAGGTGTGGTTTAGGTCCCGTATAGGCCTATAGGTGTGGTTTAGGTCATGTATAGGCCTATAGATGTGGTTTAGGTCCCGTATAGGCCTATAGGTGTGGTTTAGGTCCTGTATAAGCTATAGGCATATACAAGACCTATAGGAAACCTATACAAGACTTATACTACACTATATGATGCAATACGATAAGATACTATAGGATACCATAGAACACCCGTGTAGGCCTATAGGCATATACAAGACCTATTTGAGACTTATACTATACGATACGATACTTAAAAATATTTCTTTTTTAAAATACACCCTTTATATACGTTGCGTATAGGCCTATACGCAGCGTATATAAAGGGTCAAAAAGATAATTTTACCACAGGTTTGTTGTTAAAAATAAAAACTACCCTTTATATACGCTACGTATAGACCTATACGCAACGTATATAAAGGGTCAAAAAGACAATGTTACCCCTGTTTTTGGCTGCGTATAGCTCACAATCCAGGGGTAAAATAGTCTTTTTTACTATACGCCGTGTATAGCCCTGTATGTGGCGTATATATGGGACAAATTTGGTAAAAAAGACAATTTTACCCCTGGGTTGGGGGCTATACGGAGCCCAAACCAGGCGTAAAATTGTCTTTTTGTCCGTTTATATACGTTGCGTATAGACCTATACGCAGCGTATATACAGGTTTTTATAGAAACATTTATACATTATTGATGGTTTTAGTAAAGTTTTATAAAAAAAAAAAAGTTTTCTATTTTAAATAAATAAAAAATTAAGTATTTCTTACAAGCTTTTTTATACAACATTAAGCTTTTTTATACAACATGGGGCGTTGTCAACTTTAAGATTTACAGAATCTGAGGTAGTACAACAAGTATATTGGCCATGGGCCGTGTTAGTACGATATCTGACACTTCATTTAATGAAGAGGAGAGAGACTGAAAGCCATGGGGCCATGCTAGGCGGGCACGGGCCGTGTTGGACGATCTGTTTTCAGCTATAAATAGGGGTGCCTGGTTTCATTCCAAACCATCCTTTAGCAAACCACTTCTCTCTCACTTGCCACCACTCCACCACCACTACAACACCATCATCCACCACCATCATCCATATTCCATCATTTAGAGTGTTGTAGGAGTCTCGGGATCCAAGATCGATCGTAAGAGTCTTTGTCAAACAAAGGCCATGCTTGGCTAAACTCTTACATCACTTGGTGAAGACAAATCTTTTATGTATTTCTTTTTTATTTACAATCTTTGGCAACTTTTTAACTGGGTATGTATTAATGACTTTAATAACTAGTTTTTTATATTGAAGGCATATTTATCTAATCATTCTTCATATGTTGTTGATTCACATATTCGTGTCTTTACGGTCTATATAAAGAGCGTTAATTTCCTATAAGGGGGTTAGAATGGTGGTTGGGTAAATTTTATGTCTCGTTCAGTGTGTAGATCCTACGAGAACCTGGTTCAAGTTTAGTAACACTTCACAAGCGGACGGTCTTAAACCCCACGGGAGAAGTGTAAACCGCTTGAATCCCTTATCTATAAACTACTATTAAAACTTTAAACCAACCCTGCGAGGACTGTATCCCTGCTGACTCAGACCAAAGGGTTGAGGGTGATCTGTGGTACCTGCGAAAAATCCACAGTCATCCTAGGTTAACATCTTGTTGTTTTGGATTACTCGTCAAATTTCGGGACGAAATTTCTTTCAAGTTGGGGATGATGTGACAACCCGAACCCTCAAGGTTAGTGACACTCTAATCCAGTGACCATTGGTTCGGTGCTTCAGTGTTATATTTTTATATACGTCATAGTCTGCATTGTAATTTGCTGATGCATTAAATTTGTTAAACGTGCTTATTAATTCTATGTCAAGGTTTACATTACAGTTAGATGTAGGGTACGTTAAACGTGTTACATATGTGTTTGACTACTTGCGACACAGTGATGTATTCTTTTATGCATGGTAGAGATGGTATTTGTATTTGTTTATTTGTGGGCTAGTCACGATTGGGCTGCACAAACACTTTAGCTTTCCACCCTACTTCCAATCCACTTAGGCCCACGTTTAGTGTCAAGCCCGAAAACACATGAGCCCAATCCTTTAGGGGTTGCGTAGACTTGTAGAAATAAGAGATTAGTTGTGCGATCGTAACAAATCAACCCTAGTTCTTTCTTTCTTTCTTCTTCTTCTTCTCGGCGAGGGTAGCAAACAGGAAGTTTGTTCTTCCTCATTCCTGTGATCTTTTGCTTGTGACTTCCGAGTTATAAGGTTAGTATATTTACCTTTGTTTGCTTTCATTCTTTAGAGGTTAAGTTGAGAATATAATATATGTGTTGATTGTTATCTCGAACCCACTGATGTTTGGCTTTATCAAATTAAAGTAGTTCATTGAATTTGCAAATTCCAAATACCCAAGTTGATATGTCAGTAGTCCTTAAAGGTCCAATGGTATTGAAGGTAAATGACCTAATGAAAGTGGATAACCCTAACTAAAAGTGGCGGCCCATGTGATGATTTAATCAAACAATATAGACATTACAGTGTTGTCAGTAGGGATTATATGAATATTTTCATCTACTAGGATTGGTTAAAAGATAAGTAGGGTTCTGATGTTTGGTTCATGAGGTTAACTAATGAATATGATAAACTAGGGTCTTGTCAATTAAATTAATGGCTGCCAATATTTTTCTATGTGCACATAAACGGAACTGACTTTGTGACTTGACCTGAATGTTAAACTAGAAATTGCATGACTTATGAATGATTACATCACTTGATCCGTTTGAATGATTGGCTGCCAATATTAAATCTCATTGATATAATTGCTAGTCGATGATTAGGGTTCATGCCAAGTATGAATATGTAACTGATTTGATTGAGATTGGAAGTTCATGTTTTTTTAATGGGCCGCATATGTGTTTGGAAATAAAGGGACTGAAATTTAATAGTAGGATAAACCCTTTAAAGACCCTTTTAGAATATTCAGATGCTTTTGAATGTTATAATTGTACATATTATTTACTTATTTGAAAGTATGGGCTGCATATTGGGCTTAAATGACCGAATAATAAAGTGTATGGTTATTTTGATCAAGTGAAATATATGAACAAATTGTTAATTCAGACTTTGGGAAATTTAGATCAGGAGAATAGGGATTTAAAATAGCAGTTGCCATTTGATAGCTTTGTTTAATTAAAAGACATTGGTTATGCCAAGTTAATTGATGTGTTACGAACCTATATGTGATATACGTTCTGAGTAGTAATAATAAATTTATCTAAGGTTATTGTCATTATCTGAGTTTAATATAATTACCTGAGTAAGGAGGACTGTGGGAACTGTATGTTCAACTTGTTAACATGTAATCAATGAACACCTATTGTTTGGACACTCGGGTTATGTCACGTCCCCCGACCCGGTTTGACCCGGTTCAGGAGCCGCGGGACAGAAAATCCCGTGGTATTTATTTAATTAAGTTGACAGCGGAGATTTTAACAGGATCTTTTTAAAACTGAAATTTCCTGATTATTTTATTTCACCATTCGGGATAAACCCCGATAATTTACAATCATATGATTTCACAGAGAAATCTTTATTTTACAAAACATGTTTCTTTATTTTATATTGAGCCACTTCCTTTAAGCTTATAGTGCTTCGCGGCACTTTTCCTGGATCACAACAGATCACCTGAAACATGTTTGAAAAATGTTTTGTCAGCGGGAAATACTGGTGAATCATCCTTTTTACTAAAACGACGCATTTGTTATAATTTACAGTATTAAGAGCGATTACAATGTTTCCATATATCAACCAACTACACACAGTATTTGTCACTCGACCATCCATTGGTAACCTCATTGTCTAATGGTGTCTGTGACTATGGTCATATCACCCCTTGGCTAACTCGTTGTCCAATAGTGACGGTTATCAAGTAATGTATACAAAACCCCACATACCGGCTGTAATTTGGTGACTACAAAGACTTAATCCCTGTAATTATAACCTTGAAAATAAACATGATTTTGAAATCTAATTTGATAAAAATAGAATGACTCACATTGCAGATTTATATGAGCAGAGCTTAGCCTACTGATTAGCCTTTTAACCTAAATTTAATAACATGCACACGAACTCGGTTAGTAACTAATACAGCATTTACGATAACTCACGAGATTAAATCTTCACAACGAATGATAAAGTGCGATACTTAAACATCCATCGAATTAACAACGAATGACAAAGCATAAACCCTAATGTGGGCAGCCCTTAAACATCCATTGGATAGTTTTAATCGATCGAACATTGAATCGTAGCAGCGATCGAGTTAATACCCGGTATCGGAGCAGCGCCTTGCTAATTTTAAAAGTAATTTCGACTTCAGAGTGATATACTTTTGTTTTTGAAAGTTTGTTTCGACACCAGTGGACTGTGCATGCAACGAGCTATTTATAGCTGAAATTTAGGGCTCACGCGGCCCGCGTAAACCTTCGGCCATACCTTACGCGGCCCGCCTAACCACCTATTCTACGCGTAAGGTTGATTGGTCACGAGTAGACTTGCCAGCTGGTCAACACGTGGATCCGGAACACTTATCCGGTCAACCTAACATTGACGCAGCCCGCGTAAGGTTAAGCTAACCCTTACGCGGCTCGCCTGAACACCATACTTCTTGTTTTCTTGGTTTTTCATGTACAGTATGGTTTCAGGGGTCCGGGTTTTTACTTTCAGGTATTTTTAGGAAAATTTTGCGAGTCCTTACATCCTCCCCACCTTATTTAAAATCTCGTCCTCGAGATTCATTGGAATAAGTGAGGATACTTTCGCTTCATCTCTGATTCCAGCTCCCAAGTGTATTCGGGTCCTCTCTTTGAATCCCACTTGACTTTAACTAGCACCAATCTTTTGTGTTTGAGGAATTTGATCTTTCTATCTTCGATTTGAAGAGGTTTCTCAACAAATTTTAATTTCTCATTTACCTCTATATCTTGGAGAGGTACTACTAAAGATTCGTCTGAAAGGCATTTCTTAAGGTTGGATACATGAAATACATCATATACTCCAGCTAACTCTTCTGGTAGTTGTAAGCGATAAGCAACTGGTCCTATACGTTGGATCACTGGGAATGGACCTACGTATCTTGGACTTAGCTTTCCTTTCTTACCAAATCGAACTACTCATTTCCAAGGTGAAACTTTCAATAATACTGTCTCCAACTTGAAACTCGAGTGGCTTTCGTCGATGATCGGCATAACTTTTCTGGCGATCTCGAGCCGTCTTCAGTCTTTCTTTGATTTGTGTGATTTTGTCGGTAGTTTCTTGCACTATCTCGGGACCTGATAATTGACTTTCTCCTATCTCTGCCCAACAAACTGGAGTTCTGCACTTTCGTCCGTATAATGCTTCAAATGGGGCAACTTCAATGCTTGAATGATAACTATTATTGTAGGAGAATTCAATTAAGGGTAAATGGTTGTCCCAATTTCCACCAAAATCTATCACACATGACCTAAGCATATCCTCCAAAGTTTGGATTGTCCGTTCACTTTGTCCGTCTGTTTGAGGATGATATGCCGTGCTTAAATTTAATCGAGTTCCCATTGCTTCTTGGAAACTAGTCCAGAAATGGGAAGTGAAACGACTATCCCTATCTGATACAATGGAGAGTGGAACTCCATGTAAGGATACTACTTCATCTACATACAACTTTGCCAACTTTTCCATGCTAAAGGTTTCTTTTATTGGTAGAAAGTGAGCTGATTTGGTTAATCGATCCACAATTACCCAAATCGCATCATTACCTTTTCTGGTTTTAGGCAACTTAGTAACAAAATCCATTGTTATGAGTTCCCATTTCCATACAGGCATTTCTAGTTGTTGTAGTAGACCTGAAGGTTTCTGATGTTCTACCTTAACTTGTGAACAAGTAAGACACTAAACATATCTAGCTATGTCTTTTTTCATTCCTATCCACCAAAACTTATTTCTTAAATCTTGGTACATCTTATTGTTTCCAGGGTGCATGGTATACCTAGATTTATGGGCTTCTTCTAAAATCTTATTTCTTAATTCTCCCTGCTTAGGTACCCAAATTCTTCTTTTGTGGAATCTCCAAATTACATCAGCTCCTTATTCTAATTCTTTTATTCGTCCTTTCATTCCTTCAGCATCATCCTTGATTGCTGTTTCTTGAAAATGCTTTAATTGTTCCATTAAATCTAACTGTAGATTTAATCTAAGAGCACGAACCCGTCGTTGTTTCTCATGGTACTTACGACTTAATGCGTCAACAACTGCATTTGCTTTTCCTTCGTGATATTGAATATCACAATCGTAATCACTTAGAATTTCCATCCATCTTATTTGCCTCATGTCTAATTCTTTTTTCCCAAATATATATCTTAAACTCTTATGATCTGTATAGATAGTAAATTTACTTCCGTATAGATAATGTCTCCAAATCTTAAGAGCAAAAATTATGGCTCCTAATTCTAAGTCATGAGTCGTATAGTTTTCTTCGTGCTTTTTCAATTGTCTTGAAGCATACGCAATTACCTTTTTGCGTTGCATTAGCACACATCCATTCAAACTTGACTGCTTTACAGGTTAGCTTAGTTAATGGTACAGCTATCTTGGAAAAATCCTTAATAAACCGTCTATAATATCCGGCTAAACCTATAAAACTTCTAATTTCCATTGCTGATTGCGGAACCTTCCATTTGGTAATTGCTTCTATCTTAGTAGGATCTACATGAATACCTTCGTGATTCACCATATGTCCTAGGAATTGCACTTCTTGCAGCCAAAATTCACACTTCGAGAACTTGGCGTAAAGTTTTTCTTTTCTTAACAAAGTTAAGAGTGCATGCAAGTGCTGACAATGCTCATCCTGACTTTTGGAATAAATAAGTATATCATCGATAAAAACAATAACAAATTTATCCAAGTACGGTTTACAGATTCTATTCATCATGTCCATGAATGCGGCAGGTGCATTCGTTAATCCAAAGGGCATGACTGTAAACTCGTAATGACCATGCCTACTTCTGAAAGCAGTTTTAGGTATGTCTTTTTCTTGTACCTTCAATTGATGATATCCGGAGCGCAAGTCGATCTTAGAAAAGTATCTAGCTCCTTGAAGTTGATCGAAAAGATCATCAATCCTAGGTAATGGGTATCGATTTTTAATTGTAACCTTATTCAATTCTCTATAATCAATACACATTCTCATCGAACCATCCTTCTTTTTCACAAGTAATACTGGTGCTCCCCACGGGGATGAACTAGGTTGTATGATCCTTTACTTAGTAATTCATCTAATTGCTTTTTCAGTTCTAACATTTCTGTGGGTGCTAACCGATAAGGTGCTTTAGCTATCGGTGTAGTTCCAGGAATTAGATGAATTCTAAATTTGACTTCCCTATCAGGTGGTAATCCAGGTAGTTCCTCTGGAAATACATCGGGATATTCCGATACTACTGGAATTTCTTTAAGCTCTTTACTTTTCGTAGTAATAATTACTGAAATCATATATACCATTTCTTGTTTTCTGGAATAACTAGCCAATTTCATTACTGAAATGAATTTCAGTGGCTTTCGTAGCTTATCTCCTGTAATCACCACTAATTCTCCTGTGGGTGTATGAATTTCTATGGAATTCTTATCACAAAGAATTCAAGCATGGTTGGCTATTAGCCAATCCATTCCTAATACAACATCGAATCCGGCTAATTTCATAGGTAACAGGTTTGCAGAGAATTTATAACCTAACAGTTCTATCTTTCCTTCTCGTACAACCTTATCTATCTTGACAGAATTTCCGTCTGCCGTTTCGACTGTAAAGATTTGTCTAAGTTGGGTTAAGGGTAAATTAAGTGCTTGGCAGAATGAAGTATTTATAAAACTTTGATTTGCACCAGAGTCAAATAATACTTTTGCATATACATTGTGAACTAGAGACGTACCAGCTATCACATCAGGAATCAGTTCGGCTTCCTGAGTCGTCAGTTGGAATGCTCTTGCATTCTTCTTGGTAACTCCGTCTGCCGGTTTGGCTTTGTTGTCTGCTGGTTTAACCAACTTAGGGCATTCTGGCTTAAAATGTCCTGTTTCTCCACAGTTAAAGCAGACCCTTGTTTTCTTTCTGCAGTCTTCTTCCCGATGCCCTACAACTTTGCAAAAGTTACAGGTTACATTGCATCTTCCATAATGTTTCTTTCTGCAATTCCTGCAGAACGGCGGAGTTGAAGATTGCCCTGTTCCTCTTCTCTTGAAGCTGCTATTATTATTACCCGTATGAAATCCTTGGGTAATTTTCTGAGCCAGTTCCTTTTTCCTATTTTCATCTCTTGTGCGTACCAGCTCGTTAGTTAGGGTGTTAGCTAATTCTACTGCATCATCAATAGTGCGAGGTCTCGCAGCTTTAACGATATTACGGATTTCGCCAATCAATCCCCAAATATAGCGAGAAATGAGTACCGGTTCTGGCGAAGCCAGTGTTGGTACCACTCTAGCATATTCAAAGAATGTCGAAGTATACCCGCTACAATCTATATCCATCATTCGATGATTTAGGAACTTATTCGCCATTTGATCTTTTTCATATTCGGGACAGAATTTTCTTTTTACAAGACTCTTAAATTATTCCCAGTTCATGGCATAGGCCATATTTCTTCCTTTGCTTGAAGTACTGTATTCCACCATTCTAGTGCTCCTTCTTTGAAAAGATTTGAAGCGTACATGACCTTGTCGTCCTTGACACATTTACTTATTGTAATTACTGCCTCGGTTTTCTCTAACCAACGCAGTGCCGCAGTCGCTCCTTCATTGCCTGCAAATTCAGCGGGTTTACAAGCAAGAAATTCTTTGTAAGTGCAACCAGGCGTTGCAGCTTTCATTTTCTTAGGGAGCGGAGCCTGCCGGGGGTCATTATCGTGATTAGTATGATTACTGCCTCCGTTTACGCTATTACTGAAGTTATCTTCAGAAGTACGTTTGCTAGGAATGATTTGTTGAGGTTCAACAGGTTTCTGGGCAGCAGCAAGGATTTCTGGAATAGCATTGGCTATTCCTTGAGCAACGATATTTTCGATATCTTGCCTAGTCATAAATTGATCCTCCGGATGTTGCTCAGATTGGTTAACCTCGTTAACTGGTTCATTATTAGCGTTTTCCATCTGATAATTAATATATATAAATTATTAGCATAAAATAATTAATAGTAATACACAAATAATCACATAATTTCATAACACATGGATAGCCAAAATTATCGATTTCTCGATTCCCATTATAATATGCATCAATACACACCTTTATCTTACAAAGTTTTATTTGTAGTTATTTTACAAGATTATATTTTACTATTATTATTATTATACAATCACAGTTTCACAACCCCACTATCCCTTTTCAGTTGGTACTTCAGTAACGACGTTCCCTTTCGTCGTACTTCCAGGAGATCTGTTCTCCGACTTCCCGAATCCTATTTCCTGCATCCACCAACTCCTCACCAAAGTGGCGGAGTTCAGCTAAATTTTCATTGCTCATTGGCGGGTTAGGTATCGGTTCCGGTTCGAACTGAGGGAGAAAGGTATAAGGATTGTTGAGCAGGTTTTGAAACTGCCAATCATTAGTCCACCACTCGTCCATTCCTAAAGGTTGGGTGTGGATTATAGGTTCTGGGATTGCTGGTTCCAAATTTATTGGAAGTTGATTTTCGGCAGGATAAGGGTAGAGGTTATTATTGATAGGCCTAACGATATCACAACTTGCCAAGGCGCGATCCAATTCCTCCTGAAATGGCAACTCCTCGATTTGCCTAGAGCTTTCCCCAATTTCCATCTCTGTTTGCCTAGAACCTTCCCCAATCTCCATTTCTGTCTACCTAGAACCTTCCTTGATTTCAATCCCCTTTCCTTTATCTATGGGATTTTCTATTTTGGGAATCTTCCTAGTTGCGGGTTTCCTCCTGCGTACACGTCTCCAACCTACCAATCTTCTTCTTTTCTTAGGCTTGGGTTTCTCCGGAGGTGGAGCGTTGAATTCCATAGGTTCTTCTATATCGGGTATTCGGGTATATAGCCAGTAAACTCTCTGAAAACTTCTATTTTTACTGGATAGAGATTGAGATTTTGAAGGGCTTCAGATAAGTCATTCATGCTGTTTAGCATATATGCAAAATACACACAAAATACTAAGTTAAATTTTATAACAAAATTGCAAAGATAACCATTCAAATATTATTGCATACCGTGTGACTAATTTAATACAAAGGACAACTGACAATTTAAACACACTAGGGTTTACTGTAAACTTATTTATTTACTGGATAAAGTTTCTGGCTTGTAGGTGATAAAGGTGCTAAAACTTGAGTTAGGTGTATTTAAAGATTTGCATTTACTGCTACAGTGGCTAGCATATAGAGATCTGCCCATTTTTCATCTAACTTGTCTTCCCATGGTGGGTTACTGCCTAATTCTTGAGTTTTCTGATTAACTCTCTTTTCTTTTGGTTGTGATTTCTTTATTTTCTCCTGACTTTTCATAATAATCAAACTTATTTTATTAGGAGAAAGTGGTTCCTTATATTGTGCCTTTCGAACAAATATTCCTTCATCAGTATCTATTGGGTACTTTGAGGAATTTGTTTGGGATGAACTTCCCTTCTCTTTTGATGACCTATCTAATTTAAGATAGATGTTTGAAAGCTTTTGCTTACCTATACTGTAACTAACAAATAGTTAATTAATAAAACACATAAGCACAAAATGAAAATCAAAAAAATTAAGTAATTTAAATACTTAATAGGCTTAAATCAGTGGCTCTGATACCACATTTTTCTCTCACGGCCCCCGACCCGGTTTGACCCGGTTCAGGAGCCGCGGGAGAGAAAATCCCGTGGTATTTATTTAATTAAGTTGACAGCGGAAGATTTTAACAGGATCTTTTTAAAACTGAAATTTCCCGATTATTTTATTCACCATTCGGGATAAACCCAGGTAATTTACAATCATATGATTTCACTGAGAAATCTTTATTTTACAAAACATGTTTCTTTATTTTATATTGAGCCACTTCCTTTAAGCTTATAGTGCTTCGCGGCACTTTTCCTGGATCACAACAGATCACCTGAAACATGTTTGAAAAATGTTTTGTTATCGGGAAATACTGGTGAATCATTCTTTTTACTAAAACGACGCGTTTGTTATAATTTACAGTATTAAGAGCGATTACAATGTTTCCATATATCAACCAACTACCCACAGTATTTGTCACTCGACCATCCATTGGTAACCTCATTGTCCAATGGTGTCTGTGACTATGGTCATATCACCCCTTGGCTAACTCGTTGTCCAATGGTGACGGTTATCAAGTAATGTATACAAAACCGCACATACCGGCTGTAATTTGGTGACTACAAAGACTTAATCCCTGTAATTATAACCTTGAAAATAAACATGATTTTGAAATCTAATTTGATAAAAATAGAATGACTCACATTGCAGATTTAAATGAGCAGAGCTTAGCCTACTGATTAGCCTTTTAACCTAAATTTAATAACATGCACACGAACTCGGTTAGTAACTAATACAGCATTTACGATAACTCACGAGATTAAATCTTCACAACGAATGACAAAGTGCGATACTTAAACATCCATCGAATTAACGACGAATGACAAAGCATAAACCCTAATGTGGGCAGCACTTAAACATCCATTGGATAGTTTTAATCGATTGGACATTGAATCGTAGCAGCGATCGAGTTAATACCCGGTATCGGAGCAGCGCCTTGCTAATTTTAAAAGTAATTTCGACTTCAGAGTGATATACTTTCGTTTTTGAAAGTTTGTTTCGACACCAGTGGACTGTGCATGCAACGAGCTATTTATAGCTGAAATTTAGGGCTCACGCGGCCCGCGTAAACCTTCGGCCATACCTTACGCGGCCCGCCTAACCACCTATTCTACGCGTAGGGTTGATTGGTCACGAGTAGACTTGCCAGCTGGTCAACACGTGGATCCGGAACACTTATCCGGTCAACCTAACATTGACGCGGCCCGCGTAAGGTTAAGCTAACCCTTACGCGGCCCGCCTGAACACCATACTTCTTGTTTTCTTGGTTTTTCATGTACAGTATGGTTTCAGGGGTCCGGGTTTTTACTTACGGGTATTTTTAGGAAAATTTTGAGAGTCCTTACAGGTTATGCAAAACCCTACTCGTATACTTACCAACACTAAATGTAAAATAGGTCGCGCGTGACGGATCTAATTTGTAAATAAATGCGTAAAGACATATTATCACTAACCGAGCAAACCAAAGGTGAGTTCATTGTTCTTTTTCCAAGCATGCATCCCGGGAAGGGATATCGGGTAACGTTCCGGGGAGGAACGCTAGTTTATTGGGATGTTTGTTATTATTACTCATTTTCTATCATATAAGACCCCTTACATCTACCGACAGTTGCCGGGGAGGCAACGAGGTTATTAGTTGATAGCGCTATTAGGTTTGGCACCCTCACACCGTACCGGGGAGGACGGGCGTGAACTAATCTCCTTAAAGCATGACCAATGTTTTGATAGAGACATTGGGGTTGGGCAAATACATCTTGTAGCCATCTGCAGTAATCGAGTTAAGAACAACATCAAATCAAATTATTGAACTGTTGAACTGTTTTATACACATATCTGGCAACTAAACGCGTTAACAAAACTTTGAACTCACCAGCGTCGTCTGACACACTTGTCTGCATGCTTGTAGGTCGTTAGATGTCTTGGATTGGAACTTGCTGTCTGGAGTAGCTGGAGTGGTCATGGGTCGACTGGAGGGATTCATGTGATTGAACTATTAATATCATACATTGGTTTTTGAAACAGTTTAACATTGGTTTATGATTTGCTTCCGCTGGACATGTTGGTTTTCATTTAAACTCGTTGATGGTATTTTACATTAATAATTAAGGATTTTATTTTGGAACTTGTACGCGTTCAATGTAATTAGTGGCTTGTTATTGGTACGTCACACGCCTAACAGGGACATTCCCTAGGTGGTATTTTGGGGGTGTGACATGATCGCTGCCTGGAATGGGGCCCACCACTTTTCGCATTAATAACTTAATTATCTTTCAATAATCTGACCTTGCGGGACTGTATCCCTGCTGACTCAGACCAATAGGTTAAGGGTAACGCTGCCTGGAAGGGGCCTACTACTATAACTTAAAGATAAACTCTTAAAATGCCCAAAGTGCGGAAATCTCTAAAGGATACATAAAAGAGGACTTGGAACCAAGTGATTCCTTCTTGTCTATTTGTTTTTCCTTATATTTTATTTTTGCTTTTTTAGTTTATCTTTTTATAGCTTTAAAAATCTTTTTATCAAAGTTTGGTTCGATTAGACGTTAACAATAAGCCGGTATTAAAAGCTCTTGTGTCCTTGGACGACCTCGGTATCTTGCCATCACTATACTACGTCCGCGATGAGTGCACTTGCCCTAATGTGTGCGTAGAGTGATAGTAGAATATCGTGTTTTATAAATTTAAAACTTGAATCAGAGAGTAAAAAGAGCTAAAATATACTAAAAATATATACACACCCGCACACGTCAGAGATGAAAGATGCGAAGCCTGCAGGAACTCGACCTTGAGAAAAGAGATAAGAAAGGCTGTGAAACGTCGTGGCAGATCACTTGTCACGAGTGATTCATGAGATGGAGGGTTTAGAGCATGATATCTTGGAAACCTTCCCAGATTAGCAGTTATAATCTGTTGTAACTGAACCTTGGTTTGCTAACTTTGTTAATTATGCTGCTTCAGGAACAATATCAGAGCATTGGCCGAGGAAGAAGAGAGTAAACTTCCTGTCACAAGCGAAACATTATATCTAGGATGAGCCGGATCTTTTTAAAGTTAGAGCAGACCAGATCATTCGAAAGTGTGTTATAGATGATGACATACCAGCAATCCTCTCTTTAGTGCATGAATCTACGTGCGGAGGACACTTTAGTGGCCAAAAGACGGGTCGCAAAGTGTTAGCGTGTGGGCTGTTTTGGCCGACCATTTTAAAGATTCTTTTGAATATGCTATGAATTATCTTAGATGACAACATATGAGTAGCATCACAAAAAAGGATGAGGTGCCAATGCATCCGATACTCGTAGTTAATATTTTCGACGTGTGGGGAATTGACATCATGGGGCCATTCCCTAATTCTTTTGAGAATCTTTATATTTTGGTGGTAGTGGATTATGTGTCGAAATGGGTAGAAGTCGTTGCCACTAAAACTGATGACCACAAATTACCTGTGAATATGATCTTACTTATCAATACTATTTGAGGTATTTAAATTACAAAATACGTAACCTGCGACAGCTACATTAGGATGACCTTAGTCTAGAAAGCGGATGACTTCCACAAACACTTTTCCTAAACAACTAGATAAAAGTAACAATAAAAATGTTCGACACACCTAGATCCATCTTCAAGTCCACTAACCCAACTAACCTAGTTTCTCTTTAATAAAAAACAGAGTTAATGTCATTTTAGTTTCTGTAGTTTGAGCCATTTTGCCAGTTTAGTCCAAAGCTTTTATTTTTCCCCTATGGGTCCAAAAAGGTTTCACCATTGCCATTTTAGTCCACTGGATTAACTTTATCCATTTTTCTCTTAACGAGAAAGGCAATTCGATCATTTTATATGGCCGAATTGCCCTTCTAGTTCACAGAATTACATATACAATGACCAAATTGCCCTTCTCGTTAACAGAAAAATGGATGAAGTTAACCCAGTAGACTAAAATGGCAATGGTAAAACCTTTTTGGACCCACAAGGGAAAAATGAAACCTTTGGACTAAACTGCCAAAATAACCCAAACCACAAGGACTAAAATGACATTTAACTCTAAAAAACATCCCACCTAGTTTCACTTAATCCATGTGGGAACCACTCAACCACCTATTCTTGCAAAAAAAAAAATCGTAGTGGTGTGATGATCTAATTGGTTATGATCAGTTAGAGGTGCACAAACCAGTTTCTTTTAATACTTGGGTTTAGTATATACCCGGGTATGAGTATGACCGGGTTTTGACTTTTCGGGTATTGGCCATATTCGGATCGGGTTCGAGTTCGGGTATTGGTAAAAAGATCTATACTCGGTGTACCCAGGTTTGGGTTCGGATTTTCAATACCCGGGTATTAGAATGCCCTATTTCCGGGTCCAGGTAGGATTCAGGTATTGGTCAGGTAGGGTTCGGGTATTGGTCGGGTATGGTTCGGGTATTGGTCGGGTATAGATCGGGTTTTTCGATTCATTTTTTGGCATAAAACATAGAAATATAATGGAAACCTTCATTTATACATATTGTATGCCTTGAAATCTGCTCAAAACGCCTCACACAAGCTCTAAACGTTCAAAAAATGTTGTTGTACACAACGGGTCCAGGTATTACGAAAACTCGGGTCTGGGTATTGCTAAAACCTTGTTACGGGTATTACCAAAACCCAGGTACGCTGAAAACCCGGGTACGAAAAAACCTGGGTTCGGGTTCGGGTATTGAACATTATATGCATACCCGGTCCCTACCCTACGGGTAGATTCGGATTCGAGTTTAAAAAAACCCGGTTGTTCTAATACCCGAGTTTGAAGTTTGGGTTCTTTTCCGGGTTCCGGTATTTTGTGCACCTCTAATTAGTCATCGTAGAAATTGGGCTTTTTAATAATCACTTATCTTTAAGATTTGGGCCGCCATCTTTGGATTTAAAAGTTGATCGTAATTTACCATCGTCTTCTACCTCAAGATTCTAGGGTTTACGAACAGAAAATGTTTTGAAAAATATGGAACCTGAAACGAAGAAGAGGAAAATCTTCCGTCCACCTCCTCGCCGGTTAGCAATCTCCTCAAATTTTTCTGTCATTGTTTGCTCTTCGTTAAAACAAGTAACTCTTTATTATCGTCTGCAAGATGATGAAATTTGATCCATAAATTATTACGAAGTTTAAATGCATCAATACCTGACTATTAACTTTGAATTCTAATACGTAATTACGTGATTGCCATTAGTTTAATATTGTTGATTTGGTTCGACCAAATATTAAGTCAAAATGCATCCAAATTCACCGTTCCTGCAACTAGTTGTATTATATTGATTTTGAATATAGAAAGTTTATAGCAGTTATATCATTTTTCTGGAATTTGTTGTGTGTATTTGTTGTTCTAGGTGATTAATTGCTCAAATTAAAGGAGTCTAAACATTCTTTATTTCATTTATGATCATTTTTTCAAGATAAAGTCATGGTTGTAAAAATAGCAGTACCGACTAGCGATTAATCAGGATTAATAGGGATTAATCGATTGGAATTTTATATGTAATTTTTTTCAAATATATACAAAATTTTATGCATAGTTTTCAAACTTGTTAATCAAATTGGATTAATAAGTATAGCTTTTTCAAATACTTCAAAAAGTTTGACCGATTTTCACTGCATTTGACCGATTACTGATTTCAGGTCCGACTAGGTGAAAATTAATCGGTAGACTACCGATCGCCGATTAATCCCGATTTTTACAACGCTGGATAAAGTGTCTCCTGTGGTTCATCTTTATCTTGCGGCTGACGTTATTCAAATGAAAATCCGAAGCATACATTGTAACATATAAATATTACATTCTTTGGTAGTGAGTTTGACATTGGTTTAGTTCTAGTGCAGCAGCTCCTTCATCAACCGAAAAGAAAGATCCTGCAGTTTCAACAGCACCAGTTAAGTCAGTGGTATGTGTTTTCTTTGGGTGTGTTGTTTTTTGCACTATTGTGGAATGTTGTAAGTGGTTGTATGAGTAGTGAATACTTAATTGTAGGTTAATGTGGCTCACACTGGAGTAGTGGTTGATTTGAGGATTCAACAGGCAAAGAATCATGCAATTGCACAGGCTCAACAGGATGGGTCCAAAGCGAATTTTAAAATATTCGATTCACCATTTGGGAACTTTCTGGTGCCCGTTGTTCCAACCCGTGCAGAACTTGGTGGATGATCACTGACTCAGGCATGTTATACTAATTCATAATTCTTAACTTAGTAGCTTAAAATACTAACTTGTTTTGAGATTTGAGTCAACTACCTTTTATGGCATATGATTTAAGAGTATCAATGAGGTTTAGTAGATCATACTGTGTGGTCACCTTGTATTCAGTTTTAGGTTCTTGGAATATGTTGACATTTCATGTTTGGTATAATAACACAGTTATTAGTTAATTCTATATGCTCGAAACATGTCATGTTAAATTGAAATTATAGTGTAATCAATTTGGGAACTCTATTCTTTAGGACAAACAACGTCAACATTGATGCATAGATTAATGATGATACCAAATATCTGTAGGTTATAACGTTTAACCACGCAAGAATCCCTTATGTAGCCCTTTCTACTCGTCAACGTTTTTCGCTGGAAACGTTGAGAGCATTGAAGTGAGGTTTCTAGCAGAAAACACCCTGACAATCAAGATAGCATTTTACATTACTACGCAGCGTACCTTTTTGTGTCTTAGATCACTTATACACACACACACACACATATATATATATATATAACATCATGTTCTGCTTTAACTGTCATACAATTATATATGGCATGAAGTAATAATCATCATCTTGGTCATGATGATGATCATTGGTGATCTTGATGACATACAACCTGATACATAACAATCTAACCGTGATAATCTAACAATATACTTTTAACATCCTTGTCGAGCTAAGCGACATAGCCACACAAGGCTTCGAATGAAAAACTGAAGGGAGAAACACAAAGACCCTTGGTAAGAATATTAACACGCTGCTTGTGGTATGAACATATCACACAACAAGACATCGCCCTAGAACCATTTTACAAATGATGTTTAGATCATAGTTATTAAAGGCGCGAAGCGCACTCTAGGCGCACAGGCTCCGATTAGGGCCTAGGCGATAGGCGCAAAAAAAAGCTTGGGCCCGAGAAAAAAAAGCGCACTTAAATAAAAAAATTAAAAAGTTAATTAAGGGAATAAAGTACTCAAAACAATGGTAAAGGATCAAATAAAAATAAAATTAACGTACGAAACGTACGAATTGGGGGAAAAAGCAAAAAGTGGCGGTGGCAATCTGGTAATTATCAGCAACTTCAAAAAAGCAAAAGGTGGCGGTGGCAATCTGGTAATTATTAGCAACTTCAAAATTACTCTAGTAGAGTAATTTTGAGCATCTTTAGAGTAATTTTGGGAAATGTAGGGTAATTATCAAATTACTCTAGTAGAGTAATTTTGACTTCTGTAGAGTAATTTTGGAAAATGTCTTGTAGAGTAATTTTGTTCATGGTTTTAAAAAACGGTTGAGGCGTGCGCCTCGAGGCGCGCCTCAAGGCGAAACGGCCAAAAAACGATTCTGAGGCGCGCCTCAGGGGGTTTAAACTGTATGTGCGCCTCAGAGGGGCTGAGGCGCTAAAAAGGCTGCGCCTCAGGTTCGCCTCAGGGGTTTTTGATATTTGTTTTTGATGTTTTTGAGTTTTTGTGTCAATTTCAAGCAATTTATGTCTTTTTTATGTGTGTTTTTGATTATTTTGATGAATTTGATGATGAATTTAGTTAGTATTACTATTTTTATAAGATATATAATATTTATATTTATTTTTTAACTCCGCCTCGGGCTTACGCCTCGGTTCGCCTCGAGGCTTACGCCTCGTGAGGCGAAGGGAAAACGCCTCGAAACTCGTTTCCGTTTTTTTAAACCTTGATTTTGTTAGCATTTAGTTATGGGGTTTAGCTTTATGGTTTAGTTTTTAGTTTTTAGCTTTTAGTGGGGGGGGGGGGGGGGGGGGGGGGGGTTAGTGTAATTTTGATAATTACCCTACACGACCAAAATTACTCTACATGAACATTTACAAAATTACTCTACAGAAGCTCAAAATTACTCTACTAGAGTAATTTTGAAGTTGCTGATAATTACCAAAATGCCACCGCCACTTTTTTTACTTTTCTTTCAATTCGTACGTTAATTTTATTTTTACGGGAACTTAACCCTCAAAACAATAATGTTCATACTAGCACTTAAAAAGTCTCAGATAACAAAATACTTAAAACCAAAATGTTCATAGCACTTAAAAAGTCTCAGATAACAAAATACTTAAAACCAAAATGTTCATAGCACTTAAAAAGTCTCAGATAACAAAATACTTAAAACCAAAATGGTCAAACTCAAAAACAAAAGGTTCACTAAAGTAATAATGAGTAAAACTTGAAAACCAAAAGAACTGAATAATCTTGATAACACGAACTGAATAATTTTGATAATTCGAACTGAACAATTTGATAATTCAAACTGAAAAATGTGATAATAAACTGATATCATCTGTTTAAACTTAAAGCCATATAAATACTGCAGAAAAAGTGGAAATTGCCAACCATATAAATACTGCAGAAAAAGTGGAAATTGCCAATTAAAAAAATAAAAAGCATAAATCATTAGTTACGTATGGGAAGAATTAAGCTGCGCTATTATTACCTATTTACCTGGGAACTATAAGCGCAGTAAATGCGAATCGCCCAGAAAAGCGCTCGCTTTTGATAACTCTCGTTTAGATCAATCTTGATGTGCTTGGTTGGATGATGATAGACAAGATTAACTGCAATGTAAGTAGCACCAAGTCTCACTAAATAATTAGTCTTATTAAAGCTAAATGTAGCGCACCGAGAAGAGAAGATAATCAAGATACACAACATAACTCAAAAGCAAACTGAGTAAAAGCATAATACTAAACCTCTATGTTATACTAGATTAGACAAACATTGCTTTTCTTAGGTGAGATGTGCATCAAGGTGGCATTCAGGCCGCTTCTTGCAAGTGCAGTTGCAAGTTCGATAAGTGGCGGGTGTGTTTTGCTGTTTTTTTACGCTTCATTGTGATCTTTTCAGCAACTTTTCTATGTGCTGTGTTTTATTGGACCCGATTTCACCATTTTTTACGCTTTCGGATCTATGGAGCTTCAATGTAATTTGATTGCAGATTGTGGAATTTCTTTTAAGTCAATGATCTTCTTCAATGTTATTTGGTTTATTGGAGAAGTAAGAAACAAAACTTGGTAGTAAGGTCAAGCACATAGGTCTACTTTCGAGAAATGCAAATGCAGCGTGTGAAGTGTGAACTTATACGGGTCAAGCAACTTCTCAAAGAATTAAAGTTTTTCAAGAATCCCTCGACGAAACTCATAAGTAATACTGAAGTTGACTTGTTTGTTTCCTTTAACCAAGTATTCCATGAGAGAACAAAACACATTGAAATTGGTTTTCACTGCTTTAGAGAAAAACATACTAATGCGATAATTGTGAATGTGTTTGTCAAGTCTAATGATCAACTAGCAACTGTGTTTGCAAAATCTCCTAGGTCCCCAGGTTGAATGTATATGTAACAAGCTTGGAGCATTTGATATATACACTCTAGTTTGAGGGGGAGTGTTAGAATATATCATAGCTGCCCATTAACTCTAGGATTCTTGGGTCTCTGTCTATATGTATGTGTACGTTGTAACATTGTTTGTATTATACAACTCATCTAATAAAAAGATTTGGTGGATCTATGATAATACATTAGAACATTGAACTTTATTTGTATATATCTTCTATACTATGAAAAACTACAAAAAAGTTTAGCTCTTGTGGTGTGCATAACAGACAGCTCATATAGACCTCTCGGCTGTGACGCTGCAACGTATAATCGCACTTGTTGCTGTATACAGTCTATAAAGTACATATATTTTTAGACATTCTCGAGCTTGAGAAGGGGAATATGATCAGCCACATCACCAACATTCTTCCCCGTCCCGGCTGCCATGCTGCAACGTAGCAGCATCTGGCATACTTCCTTCATGGAGGGTCTATTGGCTGGCAGGTGACTGGTACACCATAGCCCGAGTTTAAACACACTAGCCATCTCATTCAAGTACACAGGATTCTTAAATTCATTGTCTAAAACATCTACTATTGGTGCACCGCCTAAAGCATGTTTCCAAGCCCATTCGGCTAGTGATGAATGCTCGCTGCCATTGCTGGCCTCTTTCCCCGTTGTCAATTCTAACAAGATCACTCCAAAGCTATAAACGTCGATCTTTTCATTTACTTTGGTCGTGTGAGCATATTCTGTAAAAATAATTTATATATTACGGGAAGTAAGTTAAGTAACATATACAAAAAAATCGTATACTATGTTTCTCTGAAATTGTGAAACATACCCGGAGCCATGTATCCGAATGAACCGGCTACGGTTGACATCGTGTTGAGTTCACTTTCCTTGGCTAAGATCCTGGCTAACCCGAAATCAGCTATCTTGGCATTGAATTCGTTATCTAAGAGCACGTTGCTTGATTTCACATCCCTGTGAACTACCGGGTGCACACAATCGTGGTGCATATAACACAAACCTCGAGCCGCCCCCAATGCTATCCGCAACCTTGTAGGCCAATCAAGCACCACATGAAGCACAGAACCATTGAGCCCACGGCTCGATGGAGCCCGCTTTTGGTGCAACCAACGGTCCAAACTTCGGTTTTCCAAGTACTCATACACAAGGAGCTTTGAGTTGTCACATGAAATGCAACCCATCAGTTTAACTATGTTTGAGTGGCGAATCGTGCTTAGAATCTCGACTTCTGCTAAGAACTCTTTCTCAAGCCTTTGATCTAAGTCCTTTTTGCTTGATATCTTCTTTACCGCGACGAAGTCCCCTGATCTGTTTACAGGAACCTGGTACACCATCCCGGAACCACCGTGCCCGATCACGTTGTTTTCTGTCAAACGAGGCAAGATTGTGGATTCTGTGAAGTTTAATTTCTGGAAAGCAGTGAAGTTCCATTTTGTATCCAAGCCACACTTTTTTCTCCGGTAATAAACGATGACATATCTGGTCATTAGTACCGTCAGGATCAACAATATCACCGCTATACTTGCAATCATCGCCACAAACTTGACTGAATTCTTGCTAGATCCGGTTTTAGATCGGGGGCTGCACGATCTAATCCCTAATGACGGGTTATCTGAACAAAGACCGGGATTGTTCAAGAAGCTTTTATCAAAGGCTCCGTTATTGAGCTGACTTGGAATGATTCCGTTTAGATGATTGTCCGAAAGATCAAGAAAAACGAGCTGTCTGCCAAGTTGACTTGGTATTTGACCGGAAAGTTTGTTTCTCGACAAATCCATTACCGTGAGAGTTTCTAACGACCCGAGACCCACCGGAATCTGACCGGTGAGTTGGTTTCGACTGAGGTTTAAAGTGTTGAGTGACCTCCAAGAGACTATAGTTGCCGGTATCTCTCCGGTGAACCGGTTCCCATCCAGCAACAAAGTTTCTAAATTTGGAAGTGCTGTTATATCTTGCGGTAACGCACCATCGAGTAGGTTATTACTTGCTTTGAAAACCCTAAGACTTGTCCAAGACGATATTCCGGTAGGAATTTGACCGGAAAATCTGTTATTGCTGATTTCAAGTGTTGATACATTTGGCGCCAATTCTTGTGGCAGCTCACCGGAAAATGAATTATCGCTCATCATCACCGTTTCTAACATCGAAACCTTCCACAACCCATCAGGGACTGTTCCTGAAAATCTGTTCCCGTAAACCTGAAAGTTCTTCAAGGTGTTACAGTTTTCAAGGGATTTTGGTATCTCGCCTGAAAGATTGTTATCGAAAACACTCAAGCCTATAAGTTTTCCATTGTAACACAAATTTTCCGGTAAGCTTCCGGTCAACTGGTTTATGCTGACCTCGAATATATCCAGGTTAGAGTACCTTCCAAAATCCGGTGGCAATGGACCAGATAAATTATTGGTGAAAATTCTAATATTTCGCAAGCTACGCAAGCGACCGATACCCACTGGAATTTCACCGGATAGCTGATTCATCATGAGGCTCATGTTCGTTAAACTCATCAGCTTCCCAAACCCATCGGGGATTTTACCGGTCAACTTATTTTGTGAGAGATCAATCACCGTCATGTTCAGTGCTTCTATTGAATCCGGAATCTCCCCTGTTAGATTAGTGTTATAAAGATACACTTCTGTTAAATTCTTTAACATGAACAGATCACTTGGTATTGATCCATTGATCCGATTCATAGACAAATCCAGCAGCTCGAGCGCAACCATGCTGGATAAATTTGCGGGTATCTCACCGATCAAGTTTGCTTCCGCCATGTAAAACTTTCTAAGTTTTTTCAACCGAGTAAAAGCCGGGGGGAGTCTTGATGGCTTAAAGCCATTATAGGCCAAGTTTAATTCTTCAAGATCGTTTAAATAACCGATTTCCTCCGGAAAACTACCGTTGAAAAGATTCATGTGTAGTTGAAGTGACAAAAGCTTTGATAATCTTGAAATGCTGACCGGAATATCACCAGTGAAGTTATTGTTATACAGGTCGAGGTACCGGAGCTCTTGGGATAACCGCGATATGTCATCCGGGATCCGTCCCACAAAGAAGTTTAGTGAGAGATTAAGGTACTGCAGATTCTTGCAGTTGTAGAGAGCTGTCGGAAAGTCTCCGGTGAAATAGTTGTAATTCAGATCAAGATATGTTAAGTTTTTGAGGTCACAGATGAAAGGAGGAACCGTTCCGTGGATGTTTTTATCTGGTAAGTCGATTCCAGTGATGGTAGTGGCGTCACATATGATCTCCGGCCAGCCGCAGGGGTCAGAGGACTGGTTCCAGTGGCTGAGGGAGGGTGGATTGGACCAGAAGTGTTTAAGGTTGAGAAGGGTGGTTTGGTCATTTTGGGTGGTGGTGGGTTGTGGAATTACATTAAAGGGTAGGAGGAAGAGGAGGAGGAGGAGAAGGGAGAGTAGGGGTAGTATTGACATATTGGTTTTATGGTACACGGTGATCCGGTGGTTGATTATGGGGGTGGCATGTAGGATAATGTGAATTCTTAACTTCCAAGTGTGGAAGGAAAAGATAGGTCTTGACTTGTTCAAATTTGGCGGGTTTTAGTCTTATATAATAAGAGCTAGTTGCATGAATGTTCCATGAACCTGTTGTTTTATTGATAAGGACCTTGAACCTTTTTCTTCTTTTATATCTTATGCTCTTTCTATTAGTCAAAGGTATTTTTAGTCTTTTTTAATTGTTTTGATCTTTTGCTAATTTTCTTGCAATCAATTAAATATTTTAGACAACTAAAATATTGTTTAAATAGTAGCTAGTATTATTGTCCATAATACTATGGGAGGGCATAAATAGGGGATATTAAGGGATGTTTGGCTAAGCTTATTTAAGTTAAAAAGTACTTTTGGGAAAAGTACTTATTGACTTATGACTTTTTGAAAAGGACTTTTAGGAAAAATACTTATTGACTTATGACTTTTTGAAAAGGAGTTTTTAAAAAATGTGTTTGGATTAGCTTATTTAAGTTAATAAGGACTTTTGGGAAAAGTACTTATAGACTTATGACTTTTTGAAAAGGAGTTTTTAAAAAATGTGTTTGGATTAGCTTATGGGGTGGGAAAAGCCAACAAGTCAATAAGTTGTTTTTTAAAAAGTGTTTGGCTTAGCTTATTGATGTAAAATGACTAAAAGCTAACAAGTCAATAAGTTAGTTCAAAAAGTCACAACATTCTAACTTTTCAAAAATGACTTTTTGATGACTTTTTCTCCTTCTCAAAAAGTCATTTTGAAAAGGACTTTTGCATTTGCCAAACACTAAAACTCCTTATTGGCTTTTTGATTAAGTCAATAAGTTGGTTGGAAAAGCTTAGCCAAACATGCTCTAAGCGTCATGTGACAGCCACTTCAGCAAGGAGGCGTGGTAAAAAAACATGTATTGTGAAAGTGACGTTTAAAAAAAATAAGGGTAAATTACACTTTTTGTCCTTTATGTTTGTATCAGGTTGCAATGGATACCCTTTTAACTTTAATAATTAAAGTCACAATCATTTATTTGTAAAATACATTACACCTTACGTCCTTTAGCACTAACCAGGTTAAAACACACCCAAACTCCACCTCACAACCAAAATCCCCCCACTCCGGCTAGTGGAAAATACCCCGCCCTCACCACCACGCCACCCCACGTGGCGGTGTTCCCGGCGTGCGAGGCTAACACGCCACTTTTTCACGCCCACTCCGTATGGTCTAATGGACATTGTCGTGGTAAGGCATCTTCTCTCGATCTAAGAGGTGAAGGTTTTAAATTCTAACAAATTAGGGTGGAGGGCACACGACCCAAATACCCAAAATTATCTTAATCAAAACAACCAATCGTATTAAGCCACTTTATCTTTTACCCAAATGACTAGGGGTGGTGTTCCAAACTACAAGAGCCTCTTCTCACAAATTTCAATGGTTGAATCCATAAAAACCGAACAATCGGTATCGAAAATCTCTACCCTCAACCCTTACGTACTCACCCCACTCAGGTACCCCCTTGCAGGTAACTTTTCAGGTCAAATATGCAAACAATGAGTTGTTTTAACGAAACAGGTGATGGTGATTTACACAACTTTTCAGATGAAATATGCAAACTATAGATTCCGAAGGGGTAGAATCTAAAATATAGCAACTTGTGTATGACTGTATGGTCCAATCACTAGGAAATTGGAAATTTCCTAAGTCATCATCAAAAAGGTCGTCGTCATCACGTTATGCACAACGGCCGAATTGGTTGGGTTTTTTTTTTTTCCTTTTTTTTTTAATTTGAAGGTTTTCTTGATGTTAAAATAAGTGAAAATTATAGTTTATGTAAATATAAACAATTGATTCCATTATTTAGCTTGATAAAGGGATAGTTGGAATAGATTGTGTAGACATCAAATCTTGTGAAATATAGTGGTGGAAATTTATTAGACTAGCGAAATCACTTCCCATTCCACACGGGGTATTGTTGAATTGGGTTCACACATATATCCAAACAATCCAGACTCACGTCCGTTACCACACTCACGCCAGAGACCTTAACGCCCTTATGGCCTCCCTTCAGGGCGCTACACCACTGCACACAACCTATTTGAAATAGATATTACGAGATACAGATGCCTTTGAAAAGGTCTTTGTCTGATCAAACACACATCAAATTTATATTCAGACATGACTTTGGTATGTCTAGAGTTACGTCTTTAAATGAAGTATAATCATGATTATAATAATAATATAATGGGTGATGATGCCCTCAAGATATCATTATATGGCAACTATCTTCCATTTACCTAACATTACAACTATGACTTATCGAAAGTCATCTCTACCATCTAGATGACTATAATCCCCTTTGATATCCACTTCCTATGAATCATAACAATTGCTCACAGCCTCACAAGACTTGAAAACTCCTGCAGAAAATCAAAAAGTTTGTTCAACCAAACGTGCACCGGTCTAATTTATTAAGATTAACCATAATGGTGCACTAACTTTATGATGATGGTTCATTATTATTACTTCTATTATTCTGATTTTGTGTATATAGAGGGTTTGAGAAGTGGCGGATCTAACACCTTTTTTCACTGGTTTCCTTTTGGTAGATTCTCACTAGTTCTCACTATTTTTTTCCAAAATCATACGAGGTTCTCACTAATTTTCCCCATTTTTTCTAAACCGAATGGGTTCCTGGGAATCCACAAAAGTGGCCTAGATCCGCCCCTGGTCGAGTATCCTACCATTGCAAACAAAAGTTTGAAGATTAATTCTTATTGTTTATTTAGCATGAGTTATCTTGGTTAAGGTGGTGGGGAAAAAAAGCTAGCAATGTATAGAATTGTAACCACAAAATTGGGGGGCAATACATGCACATAATAGATTCTCAATGGGCAGAAAAGTAAAATAAAAAATAATAAATTAAGTGGAAACTACTTACATAATTGATGACAATTAGAATACGCAAACTATGGGCTTTCTGAGAAGCAACTTCAAAGAATATCAGCATAATTATTTATTGATATCTTCAAGAACCGGAAAGTATTTATTTGACTACAAGCGTAAGGAATAATACTTGCAAGAAGGCAATAAAAAGCGAATCAGTTTTTAAGGGTCGCGTGCTCTATTTGTGTTGCTTTATAATTGTTATATGCTAATCAAAGTACCTAATATAAGTTGCACAAACGAGGGAAAGTGTTAGGTTCAATTCTCATAGACGACAGGGATTAAAAGAAATTTGATGTTCAAAACAAAAATATAAGTTGCATGTTTCCCAAATATCGATAACATTTTATAAATCCACTCATTCTATATCTACATAATAAGTAACAGGTCCTGTCACGTGTCACAGTTCTGTAAGTCAAAGACTTTTTTTTATCGCATCTCTTATTTCTCCCATGTTTATTCAATTTTGTGGTTTGAAAATTAAAATTATTAAAAAACTTAAATCTTTTTTAAAACCCAAAATGGTTTTTTTATTTTGTTTCCTTTGAAACAACTATTAATATTATTCGTTTCATAATTCTTAATTTTCAATACTAATTATTTAATATTGAGTTAATTGCCAAAATCGTCTCTGAGGTTTGGGCAGGTTTGCCATTTTCGTCCAAAATGACACTTTTGTACCAAATTGCCCCCAACGTTTGTAACTTTTTGCCATTTTCATCCAAACCACTAACTTAGTTTTATTTTTCTGTTAAGTTGAGGATATTTGGATGAAACTGGAAAATATAAAACCACAGGGACGATTTTGACAATTTACTCAAACTTTTTTAAATTTCTTTGAGTTAATTGCCAAAATCGTCCCTGAGGTTTGGGCAGGTTTGTCATTTTCGTCCAAAATGACACTTTTGTACCAAATTGCCCCCAACGTTTGTAACTTTTTGCCATTTTCATCCAAACCACTAACTTAGTTTTATTTTTCTGTTAAGTTGAGGATATTTAGATGAAACTGGAAAATATAAAACCACATGGACGATTTTGACAATTTACTCAAACTCTTTTAAATTTCTTTTATTTAATTAATTTTGTTACATATATAATAAAAAAGAATAGACATGCAATTTTTATATGAAAAAAATAATAGCTTTGTCACATAATTTTTATAAATTTTCATCCAACCATTAACTAAGTTAATTTTTCTATTAAGGCGAAGGATGATTATAAACTAATACATAAATTAATTTCTAATTTTTTATATAGATCATTTTATAAAAATAAAATTTACTTAAACCTCTAAATTTTATAAAACTAAAATGCTGGTGACCTTATTGAAAAAGGTCAAATAAAAAAATCTTATCATATGTATCAAGTTTGTAATTCATCTTCTACTATTTTAAATTCGCTCCTGAGGAAAAACAGAAGCCAGTGCCCCCCCCCCCCCCCCCTCAAACACGTATCGTTACCAAATCTTAAAATTACCCACCAAATTGTAATTATAATGCTATGAACCAAAAGTTTCTTTACTCAAACCACTCAGAATAAGTATTAGTTAGTCACCCTCATAATCTTAATTAAATAAATATTTTATTTCTACCAACATATTTCCTAGGTGCTCAACAGTCAACACATTTAAAAAATATGTAACGTTTTACAATTTTTTTCTATCTCTATAACTGATAAATACTAAAAGTTGTAATCGATTGTTATGTGTTGCACACCAATGAAGTTTTCTCTTTATAAAACTGATTTATATAAAGAAGCTGTAAATTAATTTCTGTCTTAATTTATAAAATTTAAAACATCCTTCACCTTACTAAAAAAAATAAACTGAGTTAGTGATTTAGATGAAAATTTATAAAAATTATGTGACAAAACTATTAATTTTTTTTTTCTAAAAACTCCATGTATATTCTTTTTTATTATATATGTAACAAAAATAATTAAATAAAAGAAATTAAAAAGGGTTTGAGTAAATTGCCAAAATCGTCCCTGTGGTTTTATAGTTGCCAGTTTCATCCTAATATCCTCAACTTAACAGAAAAAATAAACTAAGTTAGTGGTTTGGATGAAAATGACAAAAAGTTACAAACATTGGGGGCAATTTGGTACAAAAGTGTCATTTTGGACGAAAATGGCAAACCTGCCCAAACCTCAGGGACGATTTGGCAATTAACTCTTTAATATTTCATTACTTAACATTTTCAGTACTAACCATTTAATATTTCATTATTTAACATGTGTGATACACGCCTTCTTAACCTACTTACTCCATCTATGCGTTTTGATTTTTAATGGCTTCTATGCTTTGTGATGCTAAGGGTGTTGATGTGATGTCATATGCATATAAGGGGATACGGTGTGGGCGGCAAAGTGGTTTCGCAAAATGAGTTTGCCGCTCAGCCACCGCCAATCATCTTTGTCGCGCGGTGAAACTTGGTATTCGGTGTTTGGTTACCGATCAGCAAAGGGCCAAAAGTTTTGACCGTTGGGAGTTTGCAACGGCTATATAGCCGTTTAAAATAAAAAAATATATTTTCTTTTTAAAATTAAACTTTAAATACCTAACATAAATTATACCCAAATCATTCAAATTTATTCCCTAACCAAACCAAAAAATACCAAACATTTACCCAATCATTACAAAACAAAATGGAGGATGAAATCCCGTTATTTTTCCCACCCGATAGCAGCGACGATTCATCTGATAGTAGCATTCTTTTTTTTTCCAAAATCTCATCGAAGACGCCGAACTTCAAGACATGGGCACATCTAACCGAAGGAGATATATTGAACGTCAACGTGAGGTGGGGCATGAGACACTCATGGCAGATTATTTTGACGAAGACCTGAAATACAACGACGATATTTTTCGGCATAGGTTTCGTATGTCGAAACGTTTGTTTCTAAAAATTGTGAGCGACGTGGAAGCGAACGACTCGTGGTTTTAAGAGGCCCTCGCTGCGCGAGGTAGGAATGGCTTTACGCCATTGCAAAAAGGTGACATCGGCTATTAAACAGCTCGCAACTGGTAACACTCCAGACAAGAACGACGAGTACTTGCATATGGCCGAAAGAACTTCCCGCGAGTGCCTAGAATAATTTTGCGACACGGTTTGCAAAATATACGCTCCCGAGTTCTTACTTAGACCGACAAATCACGCCATGGCACTTTTAAACGAAGCTCATGAGGAAAAACATCACCTTCCAGGTATGTTCGGTAGCCTTGATTGCACCCATTTCGTTTGGCGATTTTGTCCCACAGAGTATCGAGGCCAATATATGCGAGGAGATCACCGATACTCGACTGTTATGCTCGAAGCGGTTGCATCTCAAGATTTATGGTTTTGGCATGCTTTTTGCAGTCCACCGGGTTCACAAAATGATATCAATGTGCTACAACAATCTCCGTTATTTTTAACGGAACGATATGGAACCGTGCCAAAATGTCCATTTTACGTTAACAACCATTTATACAAACGTGGTTATTTGCTCGTGGATGGAATCTACCCTTCGTGGTCCGTGTTTGTGAAGTCGATCTCATACCCTCACGAAGTAGACGGAAAGAAATTCAAGAGGCAACATAAGGCGGCAAGAAAAGACGTCGAACGGGATTTTGGTGTTTTGAAGGCGAAATGGGGTGTATTGAGTCGTCCGATGCGAGCAACAACCCTTAGAAAAATTAGGAGTGTTGTGTACACGTGTATTATTTTACACAACATGATTTTGAAAGACGACGGAACGCGATAGCACCGGTGCACATTCGAGATCCTCCGGTCGAGCCCGCTCTAGACGATATGGTGTTGGACGAGTTAATGGATGAAGACACGCATTGGTGACTAAAACACGATCTCATGAATCATCTCGCAAGTTAAGATTTACCCCACCTTTTGGTCGATTCCGACGAAGACTAGTTTAATTTATTTTAAGTTAATGTAATTTTATTGTTTTTTTAATTTAATGTAATGTTATTGTTAATTTGTTCTACATTTATTATGTTAAATGTTAAATATTAAATATTAAATATACTAGTTTACAAAAAATAAAAAATAAAAAAAAGTTTACCAATTCAGCAAGTGTCTAACCATTGCCAACACTTTTCTGCGTAGTTTAAACACTTTTCACTGAATGACGTGGCACACTCTCATTAGTTGATTTTTAAGTTTACCATTCTCAAATGATTAACCACTCCTTATACCCTAAGGTATCAGTTTTCCTCTCACAAGGGGGGTATAATCAGGAGGGGGGAGGAGTGTGTTTAGAATGAGCCTATATATAATGTCATGAGTGTTTAATATATATTTTTTTTGCTATTATGTTTTTATGATGTCATCATGAATAAGAGGGTTTGGTTTTAAAAAATGTGTGACCATCTAATGCGTTTTGTTTTCAAAAGTCGATATGTGATGTGCGCACGTCATGTATGTGAGGCATTCTTTTAAAAAAAATTAAAACTATTTATAACCATTTTTAACTCCTCAACCTTTAAACACTAAAATATAGGATATTCTCATTAACTCTAGTCAAACTTGTTCAATCAATGGTCTAATTTGTTCAAATATTGGTCATTTGCATAAGAGGCCACATCAAACCACGTCATGACGAATTAGAAGAGACGTCAACCGGCAACCGTATTTGAAAACAATGATTAGTGGATGCTGGTATTGTCATTGTACAACAAGCAAAGGATTGGGGATTCAGTGGTGTAATGTTAAGAGGTCATGCGACTTGAAGACATTGATAGCAATATAGGGGAAGTTCCCATTAGGCAGTAGAATCAACTTGAATTCGGGACCAACATTCAAAATCTTAGTGAAACTCTGGATTTGTGGGGCTGATAGTTTTCATTTCCCATCTCATGGAAAACCCTTTTCGCTCCGCTTTGCCTTGTCTTTCTCTAGGGGTATTTTAGTGATACATTCTATATGAACTGGGCGATTTTATTTGGTCAAATAACTAGCGAAAAACTCTTATATTCCTTTCATTACGATATTTCTGGACAAGTTCTTTGATAACAAGTCTCAAGGTTTTGATGATATCGATATTGACGATCTTGATGCTAGTGACGATATCCTTGATATGAAGTTGGAACTGCTAACTAGCATGAATGCGCTAACTATGAATATGATGTTTGAAGATGAAGACCGGCTTTATATCACCCTTCAATTCGAATTAGCAAAAACAATGTCTCCTTGCATAATATGGATTCCAAACATTCATGATCTGGATGTAAATTAGTCAAATTACTTCTCCCTAGGTCTATTAGGCCTTTGGGTATACTTTAACCTATCTTAACTTCACCTAAGTGCCACATCAACCTTTTTTCCCCATTTCACTTTGCTTCACTCCAAGGAAATGGTTTAATCTTATTAACTTCATCCAACCCTATCTTTTAGTGGTTTTTGGTCTAAAAAAGAAAAAAAAATAATTAATTCGATCTCTTAAAATTGGGTTTACATGTTTAACACGTAACCCATTTAATGCCCTTTAACACAAGGAGGGAGTGGTTTGTAATGTCAATTAACATGCCATGTCACTCTTAACACTCTAAATGTTAGAGTACACCCCATGGCCTTAGTGAACCTTCTATCAAGGGACACATCATGGAATCATATCACATGATGCGATCTCATCATTGCGTCATGTGATACATGCATTAGTTGCTCTTAATGCATGCATTTTAAAACCAAGGTAGGGAGTAAAAAAACAGAAGCCAACATAACAAAACTTTTCTCTCATGTTTTTTTGCCCATATCTAAACAATTTCTCTCTTCTAAAAAAACAAGCTCAAATGATCTCAATCTCCTCACCTGCACTCACAATAATCATCGTTCAATCTTTCATACCATCTCTCATCCACCTCGCCCTCTCTTCTAAAAAAACATCCAAAATCAAACCATTGTGGGTGCTCTAATGGATGTGGCATTTACTTCATTAATTTTAGTTCTCTTGATGGTATACTTAATACGAGTCTGAAGATTCTTCTTCGGGGCAATGGTTTTTTTAACACTGCTAATTACTTAACATAACCATATTACATCGCTCTCTAATAAGCATAACCTAAAGAACAACGATGAAAACCATCGCATATATTTCAATTTCCTATTTTAATTAACAAGTTCCTCAGAAATTGCTTCAAACCTGTTACACCTCTTCAACAATCCAGGTTTAACCTTTGTGGATCTTCTAACACATAGGGGGTCTCGCCAAGCAACAAATCCACAACTTGCACCCTGTAGTTAGGTACAAAACAAGCACTAAACCTTGAAATTAGGTTCAAAAGAATAAAGGGGGAGAAGAATCAAGGGGAACACGATGACATGTTACGCACAACAATAAAACCTACGTCCTGGATTTGAGCGTGTCCAAGAAGTACGTAACGAGGTTGGAGATCCACACGAACACATCATCTTGTTGTCTGCCATGGGGTGATTCTATGTTGAGTGATTGTGTGAGGTTGAACATGGATTGAAATGATATAAGTTAAAAACCTAGTGAAATAAGGATTTTTTTGTCATAATAGTGTTGGTGGAAAAACTATTTTCCAAAATAGTGTTGTTAGAAAAGTATTTACCAAAATTGTGTTTTTGAAGATTTTTTTTTTTTTTTTTGTTTCTCACTCCCAATCTAATTGGATGAATCCAATTCATTAAATAATTATTGATCTAATTGTTATAAATATATTTAATGATATGACTATCCGCATGCCTAACTCTCATTGACATTTAAGATGTATTGAATGATAGCCCTATAAATAGTGGCTTTTGTATTTCATACATACATGAATAAGAATAAGTTCTCCTATTCTCTTTGTATCTTAATTTCTATAATCCTTGTTATTTATGTTTATAGTTATACGTTGGTTGCTAGTAGGTCGTTGTTTCACAACACGTTATCAGCACGAATGTGCTTTATGTGAAAACCTTGGTTTTTCGTTTCAAGCTCTCTAGACACTCACTTATGCATGCTTCGCTCGTGATTGTATAGAGGGAATCAGTTGTTGTAAGTTATCTTGACTGTTGTGACATGGCGGGAACCAGAGGTGACGCCAACATGGTGGCTGCATGAAACTATCGAACATATTCTTTCTCACATGAAATCAGGTTTTCAAACCTTAAATCGGGTATTTATGAACTACTCCTAGTCTTTATATGATATGCATATACGAATGATAATTACAATCAGAAAATAAGAATCCATGGTCTAAAATTTGAGATTTTTTTTTTTTGGATTCAAACGAATTAGATTTAATAAGGAAATAATAGCTACTATAAGTTAAATGAGATTTAATTCTTAATCTGGGTCCAACCCAGACTTATGACCGACTATGTTTTTCTATTGCAACTTTCTATGCGACCCACCTCTCTATATGTATATCAAAAGTATAATTGAGACTATCTAAATTAAGTCTTTTACAAGTTAACAAGTCTTTTTGATAAATTATTTTATTGTTTATGAATCACATATCCTTTTATAAAATATATTACTCATATAAACTTATAAAATTCATGTCTTAGATTATTCATACATGCTATCTAAATCAAGCTCTTATGGTAATACTTATGGTCATTATTTCTAATTTATTTACTAGTATATGCTTTCTTCACATCTCCGTAATATGGTTCCTTTATATGATAATAATGATCACTTTTACATGTTATATACGTATTTATACATCGTTCAAAAATATATATTTTATATAAAGTCACAACTATTCCTTTGTGGTATTATGTCTTATTTTATATTTTTAATGACAACCAATTTTTATCTAAACGTGCATAGGCTTTATTTGCATTCAGAGATTGTAATTTTTAGGTTTATTGCCAGTATCATGATTTATTGGTGACAAAATCTCATTTTGAAAAATAGAGTGATTTACACTAAAGTTGTATAATAACATCCGTATATTCAGTTATGCTTTTACTTGGTTAGCTATAGTACTCAAGTCCTTTTAAATCCAAAGTTCTAAGCATTTGATTTACCTAAAAAATATCATGTAGGATTAGAAGTCAAACTTTAGTTAAATTATTGATATAGGATTTGACTGCATTTGTATCAACTATCAACGTGATTTTTATAATATATTTAGTTAACATTCAAGTGTGAATTATGTATGCATGTATATAAGTGTAATTTATAATCCAATATGCATGATAAAAATATAGATAGATCTATAATGGTTTTATGAAAAAAAATTATGATCAAATTTCTCTTTTGTGGAACAATATCTTTAAAGTTACATGAAGATATAGATAGATCAATAATGGTTTTATGAAAAAAAAAATTATGATCAAATTTCACTTTTGTGGAACAATATCTTTAAAGTTACGTGAAGATATAGATAGATCTATAATGGTTTTATATGATGGTACTTTATAATATTGGGGCTGCATAATTTAGTTTTGTTGTTGTATATCATTGCTGATCGCTATTGCAACTGTATATGTCACTTCTATATGCTATTAGATTTTTATATAGAGGAAATAAAAGACAAAACTTAGTCATCTTATAGTTAATATCAAATAACATATATAAACATGCCTTGATATGAAATCCCATATGGTATACTCCCTAAATCTCATTATCAATTAGTAAAAGTTTATACAATTTTAGACGGATATATTGTACATGATTCAGATATATTATTACTTCTCAACTGAGAATATGGGAAGAGGAGATTGTTTAAAAATAAGATATGGATAAAAACAAATTCCATTTATCATATCTCAAGTGGCTCCTGAAGTAGAAATATTATTAATTGTATGAAAAGGTATGACGTGAGTTACATCCGCATGTCCTAGAAAATCATGAAACTTGTTTGATTCTACTACATTACATGAAGTGAGTATATATACTGATCGTTGTGATATGAACATTATTGAGAAAACTGCAATGATGGTCATGTTAGTATTGAGATCAACTATGTTAATAATGTGATGACTATACAATGATCGTTATAAAGGTCGTAAGATATAAGATTGATAAATCTTATACGACTCAGCTACTTCTCAATTGATGGTAAGCAAAGAGAACATTATTTACAAGGAAAAATTGATCAAATTCTTTTTATTTGTCACACTTGAGACATATGCTCCTAAAGTAGCAATATCATTATAAGAGTCATAAAAAAATGAAATGCTTTTATTCTCATGTGACCGAGTAAATAATGAAAAACTATGAAGCTTGTTTTGGTTCTACTCCATTCCCAAAAGTGAATTTGATTATATATTAATCATTGTATATGTAATGATGGACCTAATTGAGAAACTTGTAATGATGAGAATGACTATAAGAATTGTAATGATGGTCATTTTAATAATGATAATGGACCACAAAAGTGGCAAACTAAGGAGTGATTGCATAACGTGATGGTTTGAACTTTGAAGTTGTAATATATTCTCTCGTATCATACGTTTTGTATTACATACGAGCAAGTAATACACATACGATCATAAACCAGAAGTTTATGGATAATAATTATTTAATTAGTTGGTATGACCGGTTAGACCACACCGAGTCAATGATGATGTGAAACATAATGAAGAACAAAAAGATTCTTCAAAGTGATAATTAGCATGTATTGTTTTGCTCTTAAAGGAAATTTTATTTTTGCCAAATAAAGGAGGGTGTGTATCCCTAAATATTTGGGAAGTGATTAAAGGATATGCATATCCCAACATGATACCATTTAGTGTTTTAAATCGATGCATCGTCTAAATGGTTATCAAATCCACAACCTGAAGTTTGTGTGATTGTGGCTTAGCTAATGTGATAACAAGCATATTAATCCAGATTAGTATATTTATTTGATAATAGTGAATTTGATTCCCAAGTTATTAACGATCATTGGTATAAGTATTATTGTTGAGATGATCACTAAACGTCTACTATTGGTTACAAACCCAATGATCATGAGAGGAGCAAAAGTTCATTTAGGTACATGTAATTTTATATATAGTACCATCAATTCACATCAAGCCAATAAGTTATAGTTCTCCCCATACAGTTGGTTTTTGGTCAGGAACCAAAAGATGTCTCATCAAAGATTTTGGTTGTGCGACATATATTGAAACTCATCTACCACACCGCACAAAGATGAGACTTCTAAAAAGTTTGACAATATGTTGGGCATAAATAATCTTCTATGATTAAATACTTAAAGCCATTAGTAAGAAATTCGTTTATGGCTCATTGGCTTTCACTTTAATGAATGAATGTTCATAACATTAGGGGGAGATAACAAGCAGTTGAAAAGTGAAAAGTGAAATGAATTATCATTTCATCTTGATACTTAGACTATAAACTATGAACTAGAAGTTTAAAGTATAATTCATTTACCAATATTAAAGAACAAATTACCAGACAAGTTCACTGACCTAAATAGAGTGACTAAGTAAGTCATATAATCAACTGCTTACGCTCCAGTTATATTTGTGTCCCAAGAGGACAAACACATATTTTTGTAATGACTATTTCACGCCTAAGGTGTGGTAGACTAGTTGATTCCAATAATAAAATTCCTCGAAAGTTGGAGCAAGTAATTAAGATGGTCAAGTCGAGGTTATAGTAATAAAATCTCCTGAAGAGACAGTAGACATGATGGGTCAAGAAGAACCTCAGGTACCTGAAAATAAAGAGATCTCGATAAGTTGTATCATGTCTAAGATATGTATGGAATCGAAATAAAAATCAACGTCATTATACTTTATTATATAATGTAGCGCTTGAAATTATTAAATGATGAGGATCAAGATTTGAGATCTGCCTATGAACGTAAACATAGAAATGATTAGCCAAAATGGAAAGACGTAAATAAGGCAAAGTTGAATTCTCTAATGACATGTAAAGTATCTGGACCAACAGTCCATACAACTAAAGTTGTAAAATATGTTGGATATAAACGGGTCTTTTATGCGAATTATGTGAAAATCAAATTGAGTGATATAAGGAAAATTGGTGGCACAAGAATTTTCGCAATGACCTATGATTGATTATGAGGAGACGTATTCTCCAGTGGTGGATGCATTGACTTTCCAATATTTTGTTAGTCTAGTAATATATAAAAGAGAATTGACATGCGTCTTATGAAAGTTATGTATCACTTGATACTAAGTCATATAAAATAAGTTCTCGAGAATATTATGATTATTATATAAATTCAGATCTGAATAGATATACATGTTGTATATGTTATTGAATTGAATATAATTGGAACTCCCCATGAGTATCCTAAAGCATTTGAGTGCTTAAGAGGTTAATTGAAATACCTTATGGATGTAAATTATTGTGCACCAATACTCCAATAAACATACATAGAAAATGCGTACCTGGTTTGTAGGATCGAGAAACGATCTGAACGAGTCTTCAGAAGAGCTCTAAACTGATTCAAAGGCGGAATACAATGAATCAGAGTTTGTTTCAGCTTGATATTCACTAATAACTGTCTCTTGTATTGATTCTAGAACGTTTACAGACTTGGAGACACTTCGGCAGCACCTCGCTACCGGAATCTAAAAGTTACAAATGAAAATTACAAGTCACCTATTTATACTAACTCCACTTCGTTTGAACAAGCACCTCCAGTTCATACGAACTGGTCCAGTTCGTATGAACTGGCCACTTCGTTTGAATGTCCACTTCGTTTGAACATCCACTTCGTTTGAACATTCACTTCGTTTGAACTGGCTTGTTCGCCTTTGTTTCCTGTTTAACTCGAACTGGGTGACTTGATCTTTCATTACTAATCTAAGACTCGAACGAAGATGAAATCGACAGACAACTGCACTAACAGACTCCCCCTTGAATGTTGACGGAATCTTCAGTGAGAGTCTTCATCGTGACGACTCTTCAATCTTGATCAGTCTTCTTCAGGAACTCTTCCTGGAATCATGAACCCGGATCTTTCTCTGGCTCTAACTCTCGTCAGACTCCCTCTATCATCAAGCTGGGATCGCCGTCTGGAATTTGTTATCACCATTGAAATCAAATCCTGGCTTTTTCAATTTAAGCTCTCTTCAGGTTCTTCTGATGCATCTCCTGGCTTTCTGTAGCAACAGGATCAGAAACCTACATATCTCAAACACACAATTTACAAACCAATAATGTTGTGATTCAACTTAATGAATCAACTAAACATTTGAGAATCACTTTCATTTAAAATTGATCAAGAATTTAAAACATTCAAAATTCTGATTCAAATTAATGAATCATTTTAAACATTTCAAACCAATTAACCAACCCAACTGTTCATCTTGTTTAGCCTTTGAGATTTTGAATATCAGCTTTTCAACATCAGTTGTCGAAAATCTTTTTGGATTTTTCAAAAACATAAATGCAATAACAGAAATAAAATGCAGAAATGAAATATCTACAAACATATTTTTTTTGTGAGTTTGTGCAAGAGGATCATATCAGTTATTGAGACAAATCACCAACACCGTTAAGCTTTAGACATTTTAAGCTCTAAACGATTCACGTAGATTGACAATATTGTTGTCCACTTAAGCTCAATCTAAAAACTTTCAATCTGCTTACCGATACTTTAAGGTATATTAAGATAGCACTTAGTTCTTACGGACCCCACGATCTCAGCATATCCCCTCATCATGCAATACACTATCTCAAATAATGCCTTTAAACTTTTATCAACTGTGATTTGTGCGAAAACAAAGCAGAATGTTTAAACATTAACAATCAGGTCGATACTTCCGTATACGCAGAGAAAGTCCAATGTTTAAACAAAATAAGAAAAATAAAACAAGTTGAAGTTGTTTAGGCTTTAACCACCAGGTCGATACTCCCGTATACGCAGAGGTGATCCAAAGCTTAAACGAAACACCAAAGAAAATAAAGCAGAACGTTTAGGCAACAACATCCAGGTCGATACTCACGTATACGCAGAGGATGTCCGATGCTTAAACAAAATAAAGAAATAAGACAAGTTTAAATCTTTGCAAAATAAAATGCACAATCACAGCGACTTTTTAGCAAAGTTGTGAAAGTTCACAAACTTAATCAGTTTTATGTCTTTCGACAATCAGCGATTACTGAGTAGGCACACAATCAAGAAGGACAAAACTAAGTACTATGCTTTCAATCATGTTTCCCACTAGAACTAGGCTTTTTCATTTAAGTTTGTATCGTTATCGCAAATCTACTAGTCTAGCTGAGCCTATCGTCACATCCTTAGTGAGATCGCTTATCACATTTTGACTTTACATTTCTTTAGCATGCTGTGACAGTCCAACTGATCTACTATCATTTCCTCTTTTTGACAACAAAACTCATTTTTCATTTTATCATGTTTTTGGCTTTTTCAAATTTTCTAATTTTTTTAAAATTTTTACTCCCCCTAAAATCAAAATATGTCTCAATTTTGATTTTCTGGGAAAATTTGAAAACCAACTGTACAAGAAATGTGACAACAAGATGAGAATTGCTTCAGTTCTCCATTCACTTGGCTTGAACAATCAGAACTCCCCCTGACAACAAAACATTTTCCCATAGTGATTTCAAAACACTTAAGTTTGTTTTAATCAAAATAGTTTTTCCGGAAAATAAGTTTTGTGTGTCTTTTCACAAATTCAGGGATCTTTCATCACTTTGTTTTCTTCAATCACTTGTAAGATTTAACATTTATCAATTTTAACAACACAATCACATGTAGAAAATCAAGTACAACTTAATGTCCCCGATTTACCACTTGTAAGTCGAAATATCACATTCGTGAATTTCTCAAGAAATGTGCCAATTCCTGTTCCACGCTTACCAACCTGGGAACTCCGGCAAGTCAGGTTTTTCATTTAAACAGATTCACCCAAGCCTGACGGTCCTTGGGTGATTTTGAATTCTTGTTCAACAATGATGGAAAATTTTCATCATCCATTGTTAAACCTGAATTCTCCAATTTTACCTCAACCAATGGCTCCTCTGGCTTTGACGAACCAGAATCATTGCCTGTACATGGCTTGTCTGACTTCGACATGTCAGATTCATCGCCTGAAGGTGGCTTGTCTGACTTTAACATGTCAGATTCATCGCCGACCATTTTCTTCTTTTTCTTTTCTTCTTTCGTCCTCAAATTTGTATCTGATGAATTCGTCTTGCTTGACTTTGCAATCGAGGGAGTTGATTCATCAGAACTCTTATTCAATCTATCCGGTGAACCCGAGGACAAAATCTTCTCGAGATACTCTCTCGCCTTCTTTCTCTTCTTCCTCAGTCTGTCTTTCTGCCCCTGTGAAAGTTTAACTTTCTTTTCGTGAATTATCTGTTCTTGAACTTTAGGTTCTTTAACCTTCTGTTCTTTGGGCTTGACATTGACTGATTTCTTTGCCATTTTCTGAGAATTAACCCTCAATCTTTCATTTGATCTCCTTGGGCAATCTCTGGCAATGTGACCTCTGATGTTGCAGTTAAAGCATCTTCTAGTCTCATAATTCCAACTTTGGCAGTTAACAGCAATGTGTCCTTGATAACCACATCGGTAACACACTCTGTTATCGTACCAATCACCATTTTCAGTCCAAACATTCAAATCATAACACTGTTTGGCTTGGTGATAATCCTTGCTCTTCTTGTTTGCTGGATTTGACTTTTGAGCACTGTGGTCCGACCTGCACCACTTATTGCCAACAATTTTAGAGTTTTCATTTTTCGATTTTTGTAATTTTTCATTGCGATTGGATGATCGATCTGATGAGCTTTTATTATCTTTTTGAACATTTTTCAAAATTTTCTCTGTTTGTTTTTTTTCCACTTTCTTCTTCAAAGGTTTTTGCTTAGAGCATTCTCCCTTTTCAGTTGATTGTGGAACAGTTTCTTGAAATTTTTCTTTTAATTTCAAAAACAATTTTTGTTTTTCGAATTTTTTATTTTCATCATCACATTTCTCATCACAATCTTCAACTTTGACTTTGTCAAAGTTTGTGACATCGTCACTTATTGGAACAGAATTGATCGGTTTTGGACATGGATAATCTGGTGTTGATGACGAAGTCTCAAAACCTTTCAATTTCTTTTCAAGCTCTTTGATTTTAATCCGAGCTTTTTCAGCCTCTTTTTCAAGTCGAATAATCTTCTGTAGATGAGAATTTATTGCAATTTGCTTTTCAATATTATCTTTATCAAAAATAGATTTCTCATCTTCTAAAATCTTTATTTGACTTTGAAAATCTTTTTCAATTTTTAAATTTTCATTTTCAAACATTTTTATTTTATTTTCAAAATCTTTTTCTTTTTCTTTCAAAATTTTGTTTTCTAATGTCAAATTGTCCACATCACTCAACAGTTTGACATTTTCAGATTTTAATTTTTCACAATTTAAGCACATCCCAGATATCTTTTCATCATCAGACGTCTTTTCTTCATCAGCTTTCTTTTCATCCTTGAAAGCTGGAATTACTTCAACCTGTTCTTTTACCTCTTGTACATTTACTTCAGGCTTGACTTCATCAACCTGTGACAATTCAGTTGTCTCTTTTTGTTCAGATGTTTCTTGATGATTTTTGTCAACCTGTTTCTCCTCAACTTGAACACATTCATCAGGTTTGACTTCATCATTCTGTGACAACTTAATTGTCTCATTTTGTTCAGGTGTTTCTTGATGAAGACTTACAACCTGATTTTCCTCAGATTTTATACTTTCTTTCACAGTAGCTGCCTCATCAAACTTTATCTTTGCAGCTTGTTTATTTTTAAGCTTTTCCAGTGTACCTGCATAAAACATATCAAACAATTGAGGTCCAAACATTCTTTTATAATTTTCAAGTTTTTCAATTTCTTCACTGTCATCTTCACTCTCTTCATCTGATGAGTAATCAAACACTGGAGCTTTTTCCGAAACAACTTTTGTAAGATTATCAGTTTTTTCTGAATCAACTTCTAAACCCTTTTCAATTTTATCTAAATCAGTTTCTGAATCCTCTGTTATTGAAACTGGTTCTTTTGAAATTGATTCTTTCCGAACTGGTTCTTCTTCATTCTTAAAATAGCTCTCTTGTTGAGATACATAGTAAAACAATGCAATTTCTTCTTCAGTTTCCATGTTTTCGGTAAACAATTTCACAAACTCAGCTTTCAAACGAACTGGAGTCAAGTTTCAAACAAATTGTCAAACTTTCAAACGAATTGACAAATCACCCTTCGTGCGAACTGATCAAACCTCAAACAAACTGGGAATTGGTGCGAACTGGATTGTTTTCCAACAATCTAAACTGTTCACACGAACTGATCTGAAGTTCAAGTTCAAACGATCTCAGGTTCACACGAACTGAGTTCTTCAAATGAACTAAAACCGAACCTCAAACGAACTGAAATCTTTTAAGCGAACTGAGATAAAACTTCAAACGACCTCTTGTCAAACGATCTTACTTCTCAACCAAACTAGAACCCTTCAAATGAACTGAGATCTTCACACGAACTGAGGTTCAGACGAACTGGAAGTTCACTTCGTGTGAACTGTGGGTAATTCCAAACGAACTGAAACTGATCTTTCACACGAACTAATGGTTCAAACGAACTAGTTCACACGAGTTGGGGTTCAAATGACCTGATGTTCACACGAACTAGGATTCAAACGAACTGAACTATCCAAACGAACTGACTTTTCAAACGAACTGATCCTCTAAACGAACTGAACTCTTTGAACACATTCAAACGAACTGTCTACTTCATACGAACTGAACAAGATCGCATACGAACTGAGCCACTTCATACGAACTGAACATCAATTTCATGCGAACTGAGCCACTTCATACGAACTGAATGTCAATCTCATGCGAACTGAGCCACTTCATACGAACTGAATGTCAATCTCATGCGAACTAAGCCACTTCATACGAACTGGTGAACTTTTCAAACGAACTGAGATCCAATTTCAAACGAAGTGAAGCATTTTTGAACAATTTGATGAGTTTTTGTCAAAATTGATATCCTAGGCTTATACTACAACATATTCCGAGCACAATGAAGTGATTTCCGTTCAAAAACGTCCACTAAAACGTTGTAGATCTGAGATCGAAGTTCCAGTTCGTGTGAGTTGAATAAACTTTCAAACGAACTGGCGAATTCTTGTAAAATTGATCAAGATTTAATCTGTTTTAACGTCTGAAACTTTCACAGATTGTCTAAAACACTGTTTCGCACAAAATACTTCAAATTCAATCCAGTTTAACCAAAAAATCTTGTTAAATTTTTTAAAAATGTGACAGAAAGGTGTAGAAGTCAGAATTTTAATGAAATCGAGCTGAAATATCAAGAGCTCTTCCTCCTGAGCTCTGATACCACTTGTAGGATCGAGAAACGATCTGAACGAGTCTTCAGAAGAGCTCTAAACTGATTCAAAGGCGGAATACAATGAATCAGAGTTTGTTTCAGCTTGATATTCACTAATAACTGTCTTTTGTATTGATTCTAGAACGTTTACAGACTTGGAGACACTTCGGCAGCACCTCGCTACCGGAATCTAAAAGTTACAAATGAAAATTACAAGTCACCTATTTATACTAACTCCACTTCGTTTGAACAAGCACCTCCAGTTCATACGAACTGGTCCAGTTCGTATGAACTGGCCACTTCGTTTGAATGTCCACTTCGTTTGAATGTCCACTTCGTTTGAACATCCACTTCGTTTGAACATTCACTTCGTTTGAACTGGCTTGTTCGCCTTTGTTTCCTGTTTAACTCGAACTGGGTGACTTGATCTTTCATTACTAATCTAAGACTCGAACGAAGATGAAATCGACAGACAACTGCACTAACATGGTTGTTATGGCATCTCATTGTACACAGTGTACAAACATGGTACAATATGGATTTTGGAGATAAAAGCAAGTGTTCATGATATTTTTGCATATGATATAGATATCTATGTGTTAAAAAGGCAAATTTATGAAGCAAACTTCTAAAGAGTTAAAGCACATGCATATTTGGATAAGATGGAAAGAATTCCCTCATGGATTGATAATGCTAGAAGCATTAATGATGTAAAAACCACAAGAACGTATTATATGAAGTTGACAAAATACGTATGGACTAAAATAGTTATGTCGAGTGTTGTACAACTCGAGATATTCGCATAAAGAGGGATATAAGTTTAATTAAATTAGCTATGTTCTATGAACATTCTACTTTTAAAAGCTCACTATAATCGCAATTTACAGTAATGATGTCTAGGCATCATTGAGAGAAATTGTCGAGCTTTTAGAGGGAGAATTTTTTAATGACCTTGGCACGGTCTAATTATTACTCGAACTGTAGTTCGAGTATATATGTAATTATATTTTACTAATCCCTCAAGTACATCTAAAAGATAATGTTTGGATATTCTTGTAGGACCGTATTTGACAGTCGTGTGAGTCAATCAGAGCTAGCAACTACCGAAAATGCAGCGGAAATACAAAATCGGCATGAATCAAAGCAGAAATGGAGTAGAAACAGAAGTAGATCACTTTAATACGGTTTTCTCATTAATCTTTCACAAAATACACGAGTTGCAGTTCGGCTACACACTGGACATGAAGGTACCAAATGAGAAAACAACTTGGGTTTATATAGGGGAGGAGGTTTCGCTTATGTGAACATGTCCGTATGAGCGAAACCTTCAAGTTGGGGTTTCGCTTTTATGGAACATGTCCATATAAGCGGAACCTCTACATTAACATCCCAAAGTTACACTTTAAACTCCAATACAATACCTAATTAACACATCTAGACCCTATACATTCAACAACTAAGACTAAGACGCAGGTTTTAGACATTCGTGCACCAACAAACTCCCCCTTGGATACAGCCGGAGTCTTCAGTCTTATCTTTGAGTCTTCAGAGTGACTTGAACTTTCCTTCTCTAGACTTAGGATTCTTCAGCAACTTCCTAAGCTTCTCTTTCTCTTTCGCAGGCTCCCCCTTTCATCAATCTTCTGTGCTTTTGGGATCGACACCTGGATTTCCAGCAACAAGCTTCCTTTTTGCATCAAGCTCGTCTTCAGACTCCCCCTAAGAATCTGCTATCGGGATCTTAATCTGGGAACTTTTACCTGCAAACCTCAAACATTTATAAGAATAAACATTTTAAATGTCCAGAATTGATGATCTGGTTCTTTCACAATCCTATAAAGATTTGACTATATAAAGAATCCAAACAACTAAACTTAACACTTTACAATCAAATATGAAACCTTTTAATTTTCAGAATTATTGTTCAATGACACATGAACAAAATCAGGGTGTTTTTAAAAATTTTTACATTTTGACACTTTTCAGATTAAACACCGTCACATTCAGTTAACCAAGTCCAAATCAATGACCTTGATCAACTGTTTGGCCTACCAAGTCCAAGTTAATGACCTTGGATGACCAAATTATGAAGTACACATTTATTTCATTCTAAAAATAGTTCAAGTGAATGAAATTTTGAACGTTTTGAACTTTCAAACACTTTTCAACTTTCAAACACTGTTCCAATCATTGTTCTGCATCACCAGCTTACCCAGCCCTCATTATACACAGACATGATCTGCACTAAGCTTTGATCGTCCGATTCCCAATGTCAGTTGTCGAAAATAAAATGAAAAACTAAAATCTTTTTGAATTTTTAACTGGATAAACTGAAAACTGTACACACAATCTTTTTGTGAGTGTGTTAGGGGATCATATCAGCTGCCGACAAGATACAAGTACCGTTAAGCTGGATTACATTTTCAATATTAAACAGTTTGCATTGATTGTCGATATACTTATCCATTTTAAATTTTCACACATTTCTCAATCTGTTCAGGATACTGAATTAATGTTTTAAGACTTAAACTTTTATATGTGTCCCACCTCAGAATATACTCCTGTATCCAGATCCCAATATTCAGTCTTACAGGTGAGTTTTAACACAAATGATATCTGTAAGGGGTTAATAAATTATGAAGAATCATGAGAGCTCAGGTCAGAACTACCGTTCAGCAGAGAGATCATGACTCGACTTTTGGGTGTGTCCCCTTTAGAGGATCTTTTTTACAACAGCATTGCTAAGCAATTTTATTGTCTTATCATATATGCTGAGGGTGATGCTATGTTTCAAGCATTTGCGGAAAGTATTATTCGAGGACTAGGTTAGAACCACCGTTCAGCAGAAGTCCCGGAATAATACCCAAGATATCACTGAGTAAACAAACCTAGTATATCAGAAAAATGAATCTTTCAAACAAGATTTCGGGGGTTACCCATATATCCGAGAGATGTTCCCCACACAAAAGCAAGTAAAATTTATGTTTATATCCCGAACATATTTACTGAATGTGTAAAAACCTATCGGCATATCATCTACAAGACTGCTTAACATATTTATACATTACATTTCTTTAGCGTACTGCACCTGTCTAGCTGATGTACTATCATTTCCCCTTTTATACACAAACTCATTTTTACTTTTTCAAATGTTTTTGGTTTTTGTAGTGTTTATCATGTTTTGGTATTTTTCTGCAAACTTTCTCCCCCTAAAAAGAAAAACATATTTTTGTGTTTTTGTTTTTAACGAAAAGCAGAAAACAAACTGTACAAACAAATTTGACAACACGACATGGTTCACGTCAGATCGCCACCCAACTCGGCTTCACATTCAATAACCCTCCCAGATTGCAGATTTTCATCCCGTTCAATTTCAAAAGATAATAAAATCTCTTTTTGTCAAATGGTTTAGTATAGAAATCCGATTTCTGATCATCGGTGTGCAAGTGTTCAATCCGAATTAACTTTTTCTCGTGACAATCACGGATAAAGTGGTGACGGATCTCAATGTGTTTTGTTTTTGAATGGTGAACCGGATTTTTAGTAATGTTAATAGCTGCTTCATTGTCCACATAGATTGGAGTATCTAAGAACTACAAACCGAAGTCTCGCATCTGCTTTGGATCCAAATGATCTGCGAGCAACAGCTGGAGGCTGAAACGTATTCAGCCTCGCATGTAGAGAGCGCTACTGCGGTTTGTTTCTTACACTGCCAGGTGACGAGTCGAGTTCCGAAGAACTGACACCCAGCAGTGGTGGACTTTGCGTTTTGCTTGCAGCTCCCAAAATCAGAATCAGCAAAACCAGATAAAGTCACCCGATCGAGGATACCATAAGCCGGTGCTTGGACAGCCTTTCAAATACCGTAAGATACGTTTCACAATGGTCAGGTGTGACTGCTTTGGATTTGACTGATATCTGGCGTAGAGACATGTCGGGTACATGATGCCTGGACGGGAAGCCGTGAGATACATCAGAGATCCAATGATTGATCGGTACACTGTCTCGTCCATCTTCAATCCATTCTCGTCTGGACAAATTCCATGATTCTGCGCGAGGGGGGTGGATGCAGAACTGCAATCTGTCATGTCAAACTTGTCGAGCACGTCCTTCACATACTTCGTTTGGTGAATGAAGATTCCGTCGGGCATTTGTTCCACCTGCAGCCCGAGGAAGAACTTCATCTCCCCCATTGAACTCATCTCGAACTTTTTCTTCATCACCTTTTCAAATTCTTTGCACAGATCGTCGTTGGTCGATCCAAAAATGATATCGTCAACATATATCTGTACAATCAACAAGTGGCCTGCCTCTTCCTTGGTGAACAAAGTGCTGTCTACTGTCCCTCTTGTGAATCCGTTGTCTAGCAAGTATGTCGAAAGCGTCTCGTACCAGGCTCTCGGGGCCTGGTGAAGTCCGTACAACGCTTTGTCCAGTAGATACACTTTGTTTTTGTGCAGTGGATCTGTGAACCCCGGAGGTTGTCCCACATACACTTCTTCTCTGATAGTTCCGTAAAGGAAGGCAGATTTGACGTCAAGTTGATATACTTTAAAATCTTTCCATGACGCGAAGGCTAGAAAAATCCGAATTGCCTCAAGTCTGGCAACCGGTGCGTAAACTTCATCATAATCTATTCCTTCCTGTTGACTGAAGCCTTGAACCACAAGTCGCGCTTTGTTTCTCACGACAACACCTCTGTCATCACGTTTGCACTTAAAAACCCATTTCGTCTTGATTAACTTCTGGTTTTGTCAAATCAACAAGTCTCTAGACGCCCAGCTTTTCGAACTGTTGCAGCTCCTCCTGCATTGCATTCACCCAGCTATCCTCGGTCAATGCCTCTTTGTAAGTTCTGGGCTCTATCTGCGAAATAAAACATTTTAATGAGACTTCTTTATGCATATCAGCAATAGATGAATAGAAACATGTAAGAGCTCGATCTATTTGATGTCGGGTTTTAACACCACTTTGCAGGACGCCGATGATAAGACAACGTCCGTGGCATAGCATTGTCAGGCACATTTACTTCCGATTCCAAGCTCGATATGTCAAGATCAACGGTTTGATCCTCAGCTTCCGTTGGATCCTCGTCAAAAGTCGGAGCGGGTTCTGCTTCTGAGTTGTCAGATTCGTCAAACGATGGAGCTGGTTCCTCTGGTGGTTCATGAGCTGTTCCACTTGGTCCTGCTTCATCATCTTGAGTACCCACAGTGGGTTGAGAAACTTCTATCGGTCTAGATACTTGCTCCTGTGACACATTTTGCTGATACAGGTACATAAGAGCTAGTTCCTCCTCACTCGGCTCGACCGGCAGATGAAACGACTCCCAGAGCTTATCGTAGTCGAACAGGAATCTTTTTCCGGGAAGTTGTGGTGATGGAGTATGCTTCTGAAAATCCACGTGTTGGACTTGAATCACCTTCCCCAGGCATGGTACGAACACCCTCTTGAGTGGGCTAGCGTAACCTACAAAGAAACCCTCATTAGATTTAGCGCCAAATTTACCGTTTTCATCAATAAAAGTACAAGGAGACCCGAATGGCTCCAAAAACTCAAGATTCGGCTTATAACGGTGCAACAACTCAAAGCAAGTCTTTTTGTACTTCTTGACAGTGAGAACTCTATTCAATGTGTAACAGGCTGCTGATACTGCTTCACTCCAGAAAAATATTGGTAGCTTGGAATCGGCTAACATTGTACGGGCTGTTTCTATCAGGGTCCGATTCTTTCGTTCAGCTACGTCGTTTTGCTGTGGTGTGTACGGCGCACTGAATTCATGAAGAATTCCCTTCTCGTTGCAGAACTCGTACATCTTGTTGTTCTTGAATTCCGTTCCATTGTCACTCCGAATCCTCCGGATTGGCCGTTTATACACCGTTTCCATCTTCTTGAAAAGCACCATCAAAGACTCAAAAGTTTGATCTTTTCATTCCAAGCACACTACCCAAGAAAATCTCGTAAAGTCATCAGTCACCACCAAGCAATATAAGTCTCCGCTGATGCTCTTTACGTTGACAGGCCCGAAGAGATCCATGTGCAATCTCTCAAGAGGTAACCTGATCGTGTTCATGATCTTCAAAGGGTGTGACTTCCGAGTCTGCTTTCCTTTCTTACACGCTACACAATCATCATTTAAGTGAAAATTCTTTAGATTAACACCATCAACTAAGTCATTGTGTACCAAAAAGTTCATTTTGCGAACATGAATGTGGCCCATCTTTCGATGCCACATTATTGAATCCTTTTCTGTCGCTTTAGTTTTAGACACAAAACACTGTTTCTGATGGGATGTTGGCGTTGCGACTCTCATATCTAGATAATAAAGATCATTCTCCCGCGGAGACCGCAACAGCACCATCTCATCAGGGATTTTAAACCCTGGTTTCAAAACCACACATTCAGTTTTTGTAAAATGTACACTAAACTCTTTATCACAGATTTGTGAAATACTGAGTAAATTGTTTGTTAACTCTACTATGTAGTTCACTTCGTCGAATGAAATCACGCCATTTGACAGCGTTCCTTGACCAACAATCCTTCCACCTTGGTTCCCGGCAAATCCAACATAGCTTCCGTTTATGGATTTGACATCATATAGCAAAGCAAGCGTCCCAGTCATATGCCTTGAAGCTCCACTATCCATAATCCACTTTGATAGAATCGACTTGGGCAGCCCCTGCAAACAACATAACAAATCATTCAAACAATGATACCCATGGCTTCTTAACTGTTGAGACACTTCCAAACACATCACATTTTTCATCAATCTTAGGAAAATTAAATGTGACATTTGGAACATCAGTTTTTACTTTTGGTTTTACTTCATTTGTGATCGGGGGAAACTCTGCAAGAAACTTATCAAGCTCAAATTCAAATTTATGATTATCATTACCAACCACTTTTGATTCATAAAATTCCTTTACGCCTTTGACCTTTCTGTCAACCATTTTTCCAAAAATATTTAGAACATTGGGATTAAAGACTTTTGAATCAAACTTTAACTCATTCTCCATTTTCTTCACCTCAACTGATTGTTTTGGTTTAACCACCCATGATTGAGTTTCAAAAAATTTTATTTTTGGATAAATCTTTGAAGGCTTTTGAGACTTTGAAGATTCACCAATCTCGAATGTCGATTTCAGCTTATCTTCTGTCTTCAAAGATTCACCCCTCTTCAAGATGCGGATTGATGAAACCATTGGTTTTTTACCCTTTTTGTCAACTGGTGACTTAGGTTGAGATTTTTGAACAACAGGTTTAATGACAGGTTTTTTCAAAAACTTTCTTGCATTGTTTTGCCATGTGCCCGATTTCATTGCAGCGATAACAAACTCTTTTGTCATACTCGACAAAAGTTGACTTGAATGACTCTACTTTCAGTTTCTTAGCCGCATTGAAATCGTCAACTGCTTTTTGACTAAAAATGTATTCCTTCTCATCATCCACACTTGGTCCAACAACAAAAACATCATTCATTTTATCTTTTGGCTTGACAACCTTCTTAGCCATCTTTTTCTCAAAACCAATTCCTTTGTTTTTAAAATTGTTACCATTTTTCTTGTTACCATTACCTTCCCATTCCTTTTTCCCCGAGTTGTTGACACGTGTTGTAACAAATGACTCTTTAGGTTTCGAAAAAAATTCTTTGTTGTTTACCACATTAATGTTCATTTCAACCAATTTGAAAACTTTATCAACATTTTCAATCTTAACATTCTGAAGAGGATACTCAAAATCAGAATAAAGCTTGTCCGTTCCAATCATAGTGTAAACCACCATAATCGGATCATCATTCGTACTCTTATCTGATTTCGGTATGAAACAATCTAAAAAGTTACTCTCATTTTCAGAATCAGTAACAGACTTCTCAGAATGAGATTTCATAACTTCAACATCAGAATTATCACCCTCTTCATCTAACACCTGATCGACAACAGTCTTGATGACCTGTGACTCACTGTCGGTGTTAGACGCAGAGAATGTAACATCTATGCTCTCTGGCAACTCATCCTCAATTATCCTCAGTTTGAGATTCAATGCAGCTTCCACCCCATCTGGAACTTTTGAGTATAATGATTCCACATTGGGGGTGGAACACTGTTAAAAACCGATGCAGCATTGAGCTGTTGTGGAACAATTTGTTCAAGAACATAGGACGATGCAACATAGCTAATCAATTTCTTATCAATTCGCTCATTTTCAATTTTAGTCAATTCCAATTCTTTCTTTAAGGATGCGATTGTGTCAATATGAAAATTAACTTCCACTTGTTTATCAAAAAGTGTTGCTTTTGCTAGTTTTGTGGCTTTATCATTTTCAACACTTTCTTCTTTAATCATTTTAACTGATCTGGCTAGTGTATCATATGCTTCTTTGACTTGTCCTAGATCAAATTTTAACATGTCAGCATGTTCTTTCAATTCATGAAACTTAGTGTCTTTTTCAAGACACTCCATGCACGGTTGTAAACACTTTTGGCATGGTGTTTCAGATATTGAATCCACTTTCTCAACAATTTCTGCTTCATGAGCAGTTTTCACTTCCTGTTTACCGACATCTTTGGACTCTGACTCAGACACTGTCTTAGATTTGACCTCCTCAATTTCTGACTCCTGATCCGACTCCTTTTGAACTGACTCGATACCGACAGACTCGGACTTCACAAGTTCTGTGTCTACCTCTTTCAATTTCGCCATGAGAGCCTTGTCAGCAATTTCTTTCAAAGTGTCTTCGGTCATTTCCTTTGTCACATCGATCATTTCTTCAACAAATTCTTTCTTCTCCTCATATCTTGGACATGATCCGGTCCTTGGTTCTTCAAAGTAACCTGCAAAAGATTCATAAATGTTAGGAGACAATACAGATTTCATTAAATTTCCCAAAACCTCCTGCTCAGACTGATAATAATACACTTCAGCAGCTATTTCTTCAAAATTGTCCGCCTTTTCAGCAGAAACCTCTTCAACAGCTACAGAAACATCTTCAGTAACTGTTTCCGGTTCAGACATCATCTCAGAAATTTCAACAACTTCAGCCATCATTGCCTGTCCATCGCTACCGGGGATATATTTATCCCAGCTGAAACTGCAGCTAACTTCTCATCGTCTTGATTCACGATCAGCGCTTTTTCCGGTTTATTCTCAATTTGTGGCCTTTGAACAGTTGGCTGTTGATTTGGTTGGTGATAAATTGCTTTCCTGTAGTAATCGTTGGTGAACGGGTTTTGATGATTGTTTACTTCACGGTTGGGACATTCTCGTTTGAAGTGACCGCGTTCTTTACATTTAAAACAAGTGACTTTCGACTTATCGAAACCTAACTTCTGATCGGGTCCAGAAAGGCTGTTTCTGCCAGTGATTTCCATAAAGCGTTGTGCCCTTCTAACCAAACTTGCCATTCCCCATTTTATATCAATCAGTTCAAGCTCTTCCGGGTCGATCTGGTCGTAATCCTCTTTTGTCATATCGGGATTACCAATCCTACCCGCCACTAATCCTTCATAAGCCTCTAGAACGGAAGCAAGCATTGCTATGTGCTATTTTGCAGCTGTTTCCGTGATCTCGTTTCCATTCTTTATGTTTACCGCAATGTTGCACTGAACCCCAGAAACGTACACCTGATGATTTGATCCTGTTGAGCTTTGAGGTGAAGGCTGTTCCTGAGCTTTGATATTTGGTTCAAAGTTCGCGAATGGTGAAAAATTGTTGGATTGAGGAGTGTTTGAAGAAACACTTGAAGTGTTATCAGCAATGAACCCTGTCTGTATTTTTGGGCTTTAATTTGTTGAAACTGTAGGGTTGCCTTTGTAATACAATGATACATCCTGCTGCACACTTGCTGAGTTCATTTTCTTGATTTTCAGCAATTCCAACTCGTGGGCTTCAATCTTCTCGATGAATGAGCTAAGGTTGAGATTCACAAAATCAGAATTATTCTTCAACATCATTAGATACGTTCCCCACTCATCATACGGAAGTGCATCACACAGCTTATCAATCCATTCTTCATTTGTCTTTGTAATTTCCAAACGCTTCATTTCAACCACAAGATGACAGTATCGTTCGATTACTGCTTTGTCGTCTCGCCTTTAATCCCAGTAAAAATATCAAATTCCTTTTTGATTAAGGCTTTCTTGCTCTTAATCATTGAAACACTGCCTTGGAATTTTAGCTTCAAAGCTTGCCACATCGACTGAGAATTATCTTCATGTTGTAGTAAAACGAGAATATCTTCTTTGATGGCCTGTTGCAGAATGCTCACCATCTTCTTTTCAGCCTTGAAGTCAATCTGTTCAGATTCTGTCAAACTCCCGATGCCCTTTTCCAATCCCATACCGTTAACTGGTGGCACATACTTAGCCTCTATTTTCATCCAACACTCGAAGTGATTGGCTTGCACCCAGTTTTTGAAACGTCTGGACCAACCCGCATATTCATCCAAACCCATAAGCTTCGGAGGCTTCTGCATTGTCCCTAATTCATTCTCCATGTTAACGTTCTGAACTATACTTGCCGGACTTTGCGTAGCCGTCAAACCGCTACCCGCAAACAAGTTATAAAAATCTTGATGTTCCATTTTTAGTGACAAATTTCCAAAAAATGTTTAACTTTTTGATTAACAGATTATTTTTATCGAAATTTTTTAACACAAACTGAGTTTCCAACACTCGATCACGTACGAAATGGACTAAATGCTCAAACCATGACTTTTACACTAAAACAGGTTGTATAAGCGAAATCAGACTTTATGTGTAATAATGAGCGAAACCTGTTTATATCCTTATAAGCGAAACCTGACTAATCAGCGAAACCACTAAGTTGACTTATAAGCGAAACCCTATAAGCGAAACCAGATGTTCGTATGAGCAGAACCTCTGATGTTCATACAAGCGAAACTAGATAATGACCTAACAAGCGAAACCACTTGATGTACGAAAGAGCGAAACCACTTAATGACAGAAAAGAGAAACTTCAAAATATGTCTCTTGGAGCGAAACCTACGAGCGAAACCTATCAAATGTTTATGCCGTAAAAGCGAAATCTCTCAAATTGACACAAAAGCGGAACATATTCTCGAGCCATTTTAGGTCACTTTTAAGCCGATTTTAGTTCTGAAAATCTCAAGGGTTTGTTATTAGTCAATTTTACACTATATACTCAAATTTCAGTCCATTTTGTCCGTCGGAAAGTCCAGGAACTCAAAATGTGCTTGAAAAAGGCTTTGATTCGGGTCAACTAGCTCACAACTGGCTCTGATACCAATTGTAGGACCGTATTTGACAGTCGTGTGAGTCAATCAGAGCTAGCAACTACCGAAAATACAGCGGAAATACAAAATCGGCATGAATCAAAGCAGAAATGGAGTAGAAACAGAAGTAGATCACTTTAATACGGTTTTCTCATTAGTCTTTCACAAAATACACGAGCAGCAGTTCGGCTACACACTGGACATGAAGGTACCAAATGAGAAAACAACTTGGGTTTATATAGGGGAGGAGGTTTCGCTTATGTGAACATGTCCGTATAAGCGAAACCTTCAAGTTGGGGTTTCGCTTCTATGGCACATGTCCATATAAGCGGAACCTCTACATTAACATCCCAAATTTACTCTTTAAACCCCTATACAATACCTAATTAACACATCTAGACCCTATACATTCAACAACTAAGACTAAGACGTAGGCTTTAGACTTTCGTGCACCAACAATTCTAGTATGGACATAGTTGAACCTTAAAGTATGTTAAAGGTTGTTAAGTCATTTATTATAAGAAATGCCTATTATCATCTCCTACCAAAGTAGAGATTCTCATTGTAGAAGTACCATCGTTAAATGCATAAGTGCACTAATATGTTTTGCTAGCTGTGTATGGTTATAATATCTTTCACTTGAGCTTATTGTCATAATATAACCTTTGTCAAGCGAAGAGACATTGGAATGAGTTCAAAGAAACATTTCAGGTATAAACGATATTTGATTATATTTTACTAACCCATCAAAACAAGTTTGGTTAGTCTTGTAGATGCAGGAATGTAACGAAACACAGTCGTGGACATATGATAATTTTTGGAAAGAGGCACCTAAAGTCTCGTTAGAAGATTATACAACATTGCTCAACATAAAATATTGCACATTAAGGGATCAAGCGACAAATCATTCGCTACAAAGGCTTTATTCGACTTTCAAGAAAGATAGACACACGACACTTAAAGGACACATGTTAAAATGAGGGGGAGACATATTCAAGTTGCACTCTTTTTCCCTTGACTAAGTTTTGTCCCATTGGGTTTTCTTAGTAAGGTTTTTAATGAGGCAACATACCTGATCCAGAAGTATTAAGGGGAGACAATACGTGCTGCACTCTTTTTCCCTTAGCTGAGGTTTTGTCCCACTGGGTTTTCCTAGCAAGGTTTTTAACGAGGCAGCATTATCAAGCGTATAATACATTGTTTTCTTTTATCACGTGGATAGTCAAGGGGGAGTGTTATAAATATATTTAATGATATGACTATCCACATGCCTAACTTGTCACACCCTGGCTTTTGCAGAAGCGTGGATTATTTTTGGTGTGACTTCTTAATACCATAGCAACAATCATAATAATGCTATATGAAAATAAAACACAGGATGTTCATCCATTCATTAAATTTAATAATACCACAACGTCATTGTTTGAAAATGTCGACACTTAAGATAGGTTACAAACCATACTTGTTTAAAACGTGTTCACAAGACACAACAAAGACTTTAAATAATACGTGGTTTAAAGACATGTAACCCATCCAGGTAAGGATTACACCTCCTAAACCTACTACCCTGGATGACATCTTTATTCAACACAGCTTAACACGCATGCAGACATTTGCCAGATCCCTTAGTTTCTTGAAATACATGTAGTTTGAAAAATCAACAAAAGTTGAGCGAGTTCATGTGTAAGTGAGAATGTATAAACCTTTGTAAACAATGTAAGTATGTATGTATGTATATCCCGGTATGATTGCAAACAAGGAAAAGATCACCAATGGTTTGCAAGGCCACTGATATGTGTGACGGTGTAGGAAGACTCAAACCTAGCAAAGCTGTACCGGGCTTCCGGCTGGAAGACATAGTCACCACTATGGGCCGCCCCGGCCTCATGGGTGTGGGCTCGCTACACCCAAATAGATCTATCACTTATGCCCCTCGGTCCTACAACGAGGATTGATGGTCCCAAGTATCCGCCTACCCTATCACATGATCTATGGTTCTTTCCTATGCTAATCATACCAATAGTATTGTAAGTATCCCTTTGTAACATGTATTTCACCCCCGAAGTAAGTAAACAAAACAGTTTAAGAAAAAGGGGGACATGAACTCACAGTAGTGCGTCTCCTGAATCGTATCGTCAACTCAAACTTGGTCCGCTACGCGACAACCTACAACGTACTATTGTCTATTAGACGAACGGGCCGTGCTTTGCTTTTGTATTTACGGGTTTGAGTTACGTTACTTTGTTATTATTCCAAGATGTAACTTCTTATTAAAATAATAATTATTTTAACTTAAGTTTTGTTTTTAGGGTTTAGGAATAATAGTTAGGCAACTATTTCGTATCCATACTTCTCAAGTATTTTAACTTCCGTATTTCCTTCCCAAGGATGGGGGTATTTATACATGTACATTTGTAGTTTCGAAAAATATACTTTAAGTCCTAATTAGGAAAAATATATTTAACTTATTTGTCCAAAATAACGTATTCCCAAAATATATGTATTTTTTCCAAAAATAATATATTTTACTTCTTTAGTTTCCAAAATAATATTTCACCAAAAATATATTTGTAACACTTGTTTAGAAAATATTTTCTAAGTGCTGAAATTTTAGAAAATTTCGCCAGAGTTTCCTTTGTAAATGGAGGTGTCCATGCTTATTTAGCATATCATTTTCTTTTCAAAAATTCATTCAATCAATCAACAACAAGTTACTAAACAATATTACACTAGTCAAGTGTAAAAACAATGCACTTTACATGTTAACATGAACTTGGTTTTTCATAAAAACGCGTAGTAACTTTGTAGGATGTTTAGTGGGTTTAGTTACCCTCAAAAGTGTGTTTACTTCTTTAAAAACTTCATTTTTAAAGGAGTTGGTTGTTTACAACTTCAAAACATATTTTCTCAAAACATCTCTTCATGAAACCTTCTTGTTTCACAAGTGTTCTTACACTTGTTTAACCATTAAAAACACGATTTGTTTATGTAAGAACCAAGATTTGGTGAAACTTATATTTTAAACTTGGTTTCTTTAAAAATCATTCATATATATTTAGATGTATGTGTTTAACAACTTACTTTGTTCATTACTTTTCAAGAAAACATTACATTCATTCAAGTTCATGACTTTAGTGAGGATGATCCATAACCTTTAATATGTTCATCCTCTCATCTTGCTAGATTATGTTCTAATCATGATCTAGCAAGGCTACATGAAGATCAACATCATATCTACAAACAATCACCAATCAACAAGCATATTAACACTAAAATAACATGGTTTCTTCATGATTTAAGCTTATGTAAAGGTTTCTTTCTTTTGATTCTTAGTGTTCTTCAAGATTAACATCATGTATCTTACTTTAACCACTTAAATAAGATGCAAAATGAAGGGATTCAAGTTCCTACCACTAGCTCAAGGCTAGGGAAGTTCAAGAGAAGGAAAGTGGTGGTTAATAGCAAGTAGAGAAGGTCCTTCAACTTCCGAGAACACCAAGCTTCGTTGTATGACCCTTAACACCTTTGTATGCTCTTGGAATGGTTGATGATGATCGAATGATGATGATGATGGTGATGGTGTTTGGGTTCGGCCGAAACAAGCAAAGGAAGGAAGAAAGAAAGTGTGTTGAAGTGATGAATGAACTTATGACTCCAAGTTAAACTTATAATCTTCTAATCTCTCATTAACCTTTGTGTAATGTGTTTCAAGAGAGCCAACATGATCAAATAAACAATTCAAATTAAATCTAGGAGTGGGGGCCACTCCATAACCGGTTTTAGGGGGGGTTGTTTAGTTGGGTTTCAACTAAGTTGGCTAGAGATCTTGATTGAAATCAAATGTTAAGTTAGTGCTTTATGTGTGTTATGTATTATATAGTGTGTTAGGGTGTTCGGGGATCATAACAAGCTTAGTAATGTTAAAACAATGCTTCTAGCATTATTTTGATGTTTCGGGTAGTGTCCGGTTGTTCGGTTTGATACCGTTCCGTTAAAGTGCTAAGTTATGTCATATAGTGTCCTTTATGTAACTTTTAGTGACACTTTTGATTCCCGACACTCAGGAAAGCATACAGGACCATTTTGTCATTTATTTGCAAGTGACTAGCATTTTTAAATGCTGAATTTTGTTTATAAATGCAGAATTTTGCAGTTTAAGTGGGTTTTAGGCACTTTCCGGCACCTAAACTATCACCTAGTGACGTAGTTTTATGGTCCTTACTTCCCTACACTCCCTACTAGTGTAGTACCTTGTCTCCGGCTCATACTGGGCCTCAATATATTGTCTGTCTATGTGCTGGCATTGTCAGCATGTTTCTGAGTTATCCGCTCACTGTGCTAACTGTGCTTTGTGCATCAGGTTTGTCATTAAAGGTTGTATGTATTAAATGGAGTGACAGTATATATGTGATGCATATGTATGTATGATGCAAAAATCATAAAGCAGTCTAATCAACAGTTGTAATTAAGCACAGATTTAATGTTAATTAACTGTACGGATACCTGTAATTTTGAGGGTTGTCACATTCTCCCCCTGTTAGAGAAATTCCATCCTGAAATTTTAGGTTCTGCTACTAGCTGCAGGGATCTGGGGGAACAAATGTGGGTATTTGGCCTTTATACGATCCTCACGCTCCCACGTGAATTCCGGGCCGTATCGTGCATTCCATCGAACTTTGACGAGTCTGACACTACTCCGGCGTGTCTTGCTAACCTTCCAATCCGTAACCTCAACAGGTTCTTTAGTAAAGTGGAGTGTGTCGTCAATATGAATTTCATCGGCAGGAATGACAACTGTTTCTTGAGTTGGACTCTTTTTCAGATTGGATACATGAAACGTATCATGGACGCCATTTAGTTCAGCAGGTAGGTCCAACTTATATGCTACAAGCCCAATCCTTTGCAGGATTCTGAATGGACCAATGTATCGCGGATTCAACTTCCCACGCTTCCCAAAGCGTGCGACACCCTTCCAGGGTGAAACATTCAACAAAACCATGTCTCCCACCTCAAATTCCAGAGGCTTTCTTCTCAGGTCTGCATAACTCTTTTGTCGATCACGATCCGCTATGATGCGCTCTCGGATCTGTGCAATCTTATATGTCGTCTCCTGGACCAATTCGGGACCAACAAGCTGTATATCACCCGCGTCAGCCCAACATATTGGTGATCGACATTTACGCCCATAGAGAGCTTCGAACGGTGCGGCTTGGATGCTTGCATGATAACTGTTGTTGTATGAAAATTCAACCAATGGTAGGTGAGTGTCCCAACTTCCACCTAAATCCATTACGCAAGCTCGCAACATGTCTTCTAATGTTTGAATCGTTCGTTCGCTCTGTCCGTTTGTCTGTGGGTGAAAAGCAGTACTCAGATTCAACTAAGAACCGAATGCTTCTTGAAAGGATTGTCAAATCCTTGACACGAATCTTCCATCTCTATCAGAGATAATCGAGAGAGGCACTCCATGTCGTGCAACAATCTCTCTCATGTATAGCTCAGCTAGTTTACTCGTGCTGTCTTTTTCCTTGATTGCTAAAAAGTGTGCAGATTTCGTTAAACGATCTACAATTACCCAAATCGTATCATGGCCCTTGGGCGTCCTTGGTAATTTCGTTATGAAGTCCATAGAAATCTGCTCCCACTTCCACTGGGGTATTTCAGGTTGTTGCAAGAGACCTGAAGGCTTTTGGTATTCAACCTTTACCTTGGCGCAAGTTAAACATTTGCCAACATATACCGCAACATCGCCTTTCATCCTAGGCCACCAATAGAAGTCCTTAAGATCTTGGTACATCTTATCCGCTCCTGGATGAATCGAGTACCGTGATTTGTGAGCTTCATCAAATATAACGTTTCTCAAACCACCAAACAAGGGAACCTAAATTCGTTTCATGAAGCACAACGTTCCTTCCCCGTTTGGTACCAACTATTTCTCCATCCCACGGAGATATTCATTCTCAATATTCCTTTCCTTAAGAGCTTCTCTTTGCGCTGCACGAATGCGCAATGAGAGGTCTGTTTGAACAATCATTTCCAAAGCCCTAACCCTTATGGGCTTGATCCTTTCCTTCCGGCTTAGAGCATCAGCGACCACATTCGCCTTCCCTGGGTGATACTTGATTTCACAGTCATAATCATCTAACAGCTCTACCCAGCGTCTTTGCCTCATGTTAAGCTCTTTCTGATCGAATATGTGTTGTAGGCTCTTGTGATCAGTATAGATTGTGCATCGCGTGCCATATAAATAATGTCGCCAGATTTTCAATGCAAATACCACCGCGCCCAATTCCAAATCATGCGTGGTATAATTTTTCTCGTGGACTTTCAACTGGCGAGAAGCATATGCTATAACCTTCTGACGCTGCATCAGCACGCAGCCTAAACCCTGACGCGAGGCGTCGTAATATACCACGAAGTCGTCCGTGCCTTCGGGTAGAGATAAAATTGGTGCGTCACAAAGCTTGTTTTTCAACAATTGGAATGCTTCTTCTTGCTTGTCTCCCTAATCAAACTTCTTGTCTTTCTGTGTGAGAGAGGTCAAAGGTTGAGCGATTTTTGAGAAATCCTCAATGAATCTGCGGTAATAACCAGCCAAACCTAGAAACTGTTGAATCTCGGTTGGCGTCTTAGGAGTCTCCCAGTTCTTGATTGCCTCGATCTTTGTGGGATCCACATGAATTCCATTTCCATTAACCACATGACCAAGAAACTGAACTTCACGCAGCCAGAACTCGCACTTTGAGAAATTTGCGTATAACTTTTCTTTCTTAAGCAGCTCTAAAATAGCTCTTAAGTGCTGTTCGTGCTCATCCTTCGTCTTTGAGTAGATCAGAATATCGTCAATAAACACAATCACAAACTTATCGAGGTACGGCTTACAAACTCTGTTCATCAAATCCATGAATACAGCTGGCGCGTTTGTCAGACCAAACGGCATAACCAAGAACTCGTAATGTCCATAACGAGTCCTAAAAGTAGTCTTGGGAATACTTTCCTCTTGTATTCTCAACTGGTGATAACCCGATCTTAGATCGATCTTTGAGTAAAAACTTGAACCTTGCAACTGATCGAACAGGTCATCGATCCTTGGCAGAGGATATCTGTTCTTAATTGTCAGCTTGTTCAGCTCCCGGTAGTCGATACACATGCGAAAACTACCATCCTTCTTCTTAACAAACAAAACTGGTGCTCCCCAAGGCGAGAAGCTTGGTCGGATAAATCCTTTGTCTAACAGCTCTTGAAGTTGCGTTGACAGCTCTTGCATCTCTGAAGGTGCAAGTCGATAGGGTGCCTTAGCTACAGGCGCGGCGCCTAGAACTAAGTCAATATGAAACTCGACTTGCCTTTGTGGCGGCAATCCTGGCAAGTCTTCTGGAAAGACTTCAGGATACTCCTTCACGACTGGAATGTCTTCTAGTTTCGGCTCAACGGCTTCTTTATCAACGATGTGTGCCAAGAAGGCAACACATCCCTTCTTCAAACACTTTCGAGCTTTTAGGCAGCTAATGATCCTCAGAGGCGTATCACGCTTCTCTCCGTGTACTACGATCGTTTCTCCATCCGCCATTGGGATGCGAATGGTCTTCTCGTGACATACAATCTAGGCTTTGTTGCTTGACAACCAATCTATCCTTGCTACCACGTCGAAGCTTCCCAACTCGACTGGAAGTAGATCCAGTGTAAACTCGTGTCCTCCCAGCTCTATCATGCAACCTCTGATAACTTCATTTGTTTTAACTAGCTTTCCATTAGCCAGTTCAATTGAGTATGGAATGTCTAACTTACTAGCGGTTAACCCAAGCATATTCTTAAATTCTAACGATAGAAAGCTATAGTCGGCACCAGTGTCAAATAGTACAGATGCAAAGCATTGGTTTATAGGGAACGTACCAGTGACAACATTCGGGTCCTGGCGTGCTTCCCTTGCTCCAATGTTGAATACCCTTCCACGAGCTTGATTGAGTTTTGGGCATTCACGCTTGAAGTGCCCGATGTCTCCGCAGTTAAAACATCCCGGTCCCCGACCGTCACCATCTCCATTACCGCCTTGGTTGTTGTTTTGATTGTGGTTACCATTTCCCGCTTGATTCCCGAAATTTCCACGGTTTCCATTTCCGCCATTCCTTCCTTGTGGGCGGTTTCCATTTCCATTACCTCCACGGTTGCTGTTACCAAACCCCCTTTGGCCACCATGGCCAGTACCAACCCAGCAAGTTTCTTTTGAGTGGCCCATTCTTCCACAAGATTCACATTTTACAGACTTGCATCGTCCCTCATGATGCATTTGACAAGCGTTACACTTGGGCAGGGTGCCCATATACCCTTTTCCTTTGGCCTTGGCCGGTGCGCTTGTCTCACCCTTCTTGTCCGAACTGTTGGTACCTTGCTTAAAGTTGGAGAACTTTCGTTTGTTCTCTCCAGATGACTCCACATGAGTCTCCTTCCTTTTCTGATCAGCATTTGAGAACTTGTTTAGCCTGATGGCTTCTTCAGTCAGAGAGACGCTTAGATCGATGGCTTCAGTAATGGTTGCCGGTTTTGACAATGTAACCATGCTCATAATTTGTGGTGTTAATCCCCAGATGAAACACTCCACGCGTTTGAATTCAGGTGTGACCATGTACGGCACCACATGGGATAGATCATGAAACCTCTGAACATACTCGGCGATTTTTGGGCCGTCCATCTTTAGGTTCCAGAATTCCGTTTCCAACTTTTGTATCTCGGACCGTGAATAGTATTTCTTCCTCATGAGCTCTTTCAGCTCAACCCATGTTAGTGCATACGCCGCCGCCTCTCCCAATGTTTGCACTTGCAGATTCCACCATGATAGGGCACCATCAAGAAAAAGCCCTGAGATGTATGTAACATGTTTTTCGGGAGCACACTTGCTCATCCTTAAAATAGAATCTGTCTTTTCTGCCCACCTGACGAAGGCAACAGCACCTCCAGTGTCGTCGTAATTTAAGGGCTTACAGTCAAGAAATTGTTCGTAGGTGCACCCTGCAAAAACGATAACGTTTACAGATAGTATTAGCGGATGTGCAAGAAATATCCATATGTATCGTAATGTGTCTCAAGCGACTTGGACATTACCATTGGGTGGGTTGTTGTTGTTGTTCGAGGTATTCCTGCTTGTTTCTGCGCGCGAGGCCTCATACTGTGCTATTGCTGCGGCAATTCGCTCCTGTAGTTCAGCCTCAGAAGTAGGCAAACGTGTGTCTCGACTTGGAGGCATCTTCTAAAAGATGATCATATTGGTCAGGTCATAGTAAGTATAGTAAGTAAGTAATATGCGTATGTAATAACATCCATCAACCTCATAACACATAACATCCCATGTTATAATATAAAACAAATAATTCAACAATACATGTAGTGAGAACGTTGCCATTGAGCTTTCATTTAATCATGACCACAGTATAGTTTTACATGTTTCACAGTACATCATACATCAAAACATGATCATGGGGTTACATCACCCCAAAATACAAGTCAGTCTACACAAATCATATACAAAAACATGGTCTTCCAAAAGTCTTCATAGGTTGGCCAATTGCGACTCTCTCACCAAAACGATCTACCTGCACCAAACCAAAAATATAGCTACGCTGATGGCGGAGGAGGAGGAGGGAAGAAAATCAAACGGCGCAAACGCACCCAATCCTCCTCAAGTGCATGGATAACGCGCAGCAAGTAAGCAATCTGCTGCTCAGGTGTGAGGAAACGAACATCAGAATCAGGGGCAGTGGAAGAGGAGCTGGTGGTGTAGCAAAAGGAGACTGACAATGCCAAGGGGGAGGACGCGGAGTCCTCTCCAGCTCCTGGACCCGATGACTCAAAGCATCATGCTATAACTACAGGGATATAAGTATGTCATTTGTGGTTTATCCGACATGAAACGGGTGATATGGGTCTGACAGGGCCATAACATTGGGCGATGACCACAAAAATGGCTCGCCCATATGTGCAAAAGGTGATGTAGTGCGAGGAAACTGAGACATGAATGGTACAACTGACGACACAGGCGGAACAAAAGCAGGCTGCTGTCTCGATGAACCCTCCCCAGGACGAGGTGGAGGGATGTCCTGGAGAAAAGTGATAGGAAGGTCGGTGCGATGGATATCTGAAACATGGGGAAAATGAGGGGCAACATCAATCGGTGCAGAGATGGGTGCATGTGAGGGAGTGACAGGTCTAACATATGGGGGATAATCGTCATCATCGACCCACCCATTGTGGGTGTCAGCATATCTCGGATCGATGTGGGTGGCAAACGGAGCAAGGTCATCAAACATAAGGACTAGATCAGGTAATATCGGTGCAATATCAGGTATCTCAGCAAAGACAGGGTCATGATCTGGCAATGGGACAGGGTCAGCTGGGGCTAGATCTAGATCAGCGGGTACAACAGGGGGCTGATCAATAGGAGCAACAGGAGCCTCGAATGGCTGCTCATCAGGAGCATGGTCCATCTCATGCTCATCAGGAGCATGGTCCATCTCATGCTCGACGTTGATCGGGGTCATCAGCAAGGTCGAAATCATGGTCGGGGTCGTCAGCAAGATCAAAATCATGGTCCTGATCGGATGCAGCTGACATGGCCATATCGGAATCTGAGTCGGTGGGGTATCGCTGTAACCCCAGCGCGTGGAGAGTAGAAGATGCTACTGACTCAAAAGAATCAGTACCGGGCTAATCAGACAAAATCTCCTCAGCGGGAGCCTCAACGGGTGGTAAAACAACAGCATCCGCAACAGGAACCTCAACCAAGGGAATGGCGACATCATCAGCAATCGGGGCCCCACCCTCATGGTCGTCCTCAGGGTGACCCTCGACGAAAAGATCGATGTCGTCATCAGACACAACATCGAGTGGCAAATCCTCAACGGGAAATGCAGCAAGTGGAATAGGAGCAGGGATCTCAGCAAGAGGTAGATCCCCGACTAGAATACCATCAGCGAGCTGAGCATCGTCTCCGACATCCGGCAAAGCAAAAGGCTGGAAATCTTCATCGTCCGTACTAGTGGTATCCGATGTGTAGACCTCAGGATCTGTGGGCATCGGATCATCTGAATCTACTGCTATGGGGTCTAGTGCGCCAGAAACTCCACTCAAAGAAGACATGACGTCCATAACAAAACAATCACGACAATTTCCCATATATCAACATATAATCAAATAAGCATGTAAGTCACAATAATGCAAGTAATCGTCCTAGTCTTCCCCAGACTATCCCACCCAGTCTCTTAGACTAAACTCCCTGGTCTTTAAGACCAACTCCCTGGTCCCCAAGACCAACTTTCCCAGTCTCTAAGACTAAATCCCTGGTCGACCAACCTCCCAGTCTCTAAGACTAAATCCCTGATCTCTAAGACCAACCTCCCAGTCTCTAAGACTAAACCTCCCCAATCTCTAAGATTGAGCCCCTCAGTCTCTAAGACTGAACCTCCCTCAGTCTCTAAGACTGAACTTCCCCAGCCTCTAAGGCTGATCTTCCCCAGCCTCTAAGGCTGAACTCCCTTAGTCTCTAAGACTGAACCATAAATTTTGAAAAGTGTATTTATGCCCTTTTATTGTAAAAAGTTTGTTCCCTGGATCTGGACGTTTTGTGTATGCAATGTAAAAATGTTTTCGTTAGAGCCCTAGTGATCATTGTCTAGACTCGAGAAAGAATCCTAGTTCGCTATGATCGAGGCTCTAATACCAAGCTGTCACACCCTGGCTTTTGCGGAAGCGTGGATTATTTTTGGTGTGACTTCTTAATACCATAGCAACAATCAAAACAATGCTATATGAAAATAAAACACAAGATGTTCATCCATTCATTAAGTTTAATAATACCACAACGTCATTGTTTGAAAATGTCGACACTTAAGATAGGTTACAAACCATACTTGTTTAAAACGTGTTCACAAGACACAACAAAGACTTTAAATAATACGTGGTTTAAAGACATGTAACCCGTCCAGGTAAGGATTACACCTCCTAAACCTACTACCCTGGATGACATCTTTATTCAACGCAGCTTAACACGCATGCAGACACTTGCCAGATCCCTTAGTTTCCTGAAATACATGTAGTTTGAAAAATCAACAAAAGTTGAGCGAGTTCATGTGTAAGTGAGTATGTATAAACCTTTGTAAACAATGTAAGTATGTATGTATGTATATCCCGGTATGATTGCAAACAAGGAAAAGATCACCAATGGTTTGCAAGGCCACTTATATGTGTGACGGTGTAGGAAGACTCAAACCTAGCAAAGTTGTACCGGGCTTCCGGCTGGAAGACATAGTCACCACTATGGGCCGCCCCGGCCTCATGGGTGTGGGCTCGCTACACCCAAATAGATCTATCACTCATGCCCCTCTGTCCTACAACGAGGATTGATGGTCCCAAGTATCCGCCTACCCTATCACAAGATCTATGGTTCTTTCCTAGGCTAATCATACCAATAGTATTGTAAGTATCCCTTTGTAACATGTATTTCACCCCCGAAGTAAGTAAACAAAACAGTTTAAGAAAAAGGGGGACATGAACTCATAGTAGTGCGTCTCCTGAATCGTATCGTCAACTCAAATTTGGTCCGCTACGCGACAACCTACAACGTACTATTGTCTATTAGACGAACGGGCCGTGCTTTGCTTTTGTATTTACGGGTTTGAGTTACGTTACTTTGTTATTATTCCAAGTTGTAACTTCTTATTAAAATAATAATAATTATTTTAACTTAAGTTTTGTTTTTAGGGTTTAGGAATAATAGTTAGGCAACTATTTCGTATCCATACTTCTCAAGTATTTTAACTTCCGTATTTCCTTCCCAAGGATGGGGGTATTTGTACATGTACTTTTGTAGTTTCGAAAAGTATACTTTAAGTCCCAATTAGGAAAAATATATTTAACTTATTTGTCCAAAATAACGTATTCCCAAAATATATGTATTTTTTCCAAAAATAATATATTTTTACTTCTTTAGTTTCCAAAATAATATTTCACCAAAAATATATTTGTAACACTTGTTTAGAAAATATTTTCTAAGTGTTGAAATTTTAGAAAATTTCGCCAGAGTTTCCTTTGTAAATGGAGGTGTCCATGCTTATTTAGCATATCATTTTCTTTTCAAAAATTCATTAAATCAATCAACAACAAGTTACTAAACAATATTACACTAGTCAAGTGTAAAAACAATGCACTTTACATGTTAACATGAACTTGGTTTTTCATAAAAACGCGTAGTAACTTTGTAGGATGTTTAGTGGATTTAGTTACCCTCAAAAGTGTGTTTACTTCTTTAAAAACTTCATTTTTAAAGGAGTTGGTTGTTTACAACTTCAAAACATATTTTCTCAAAACATCTCTTCATGAAACCTTCTTGTTTCACAAGTGTTCTTACACTTGTTTAACCATTAAAAACACGATTTGTTTATGTAAGAACCAAGATTTGGTGAAACTTATATTTTAAACTTGGTTTCTTTAAAAATTATTCATAAATATTTAAATCTATGTGTTTAACAACTTACTTTGTTCATTACTTTTCAAGAAAACATTACATTCATTCAAGTTCATGACTTTAGTGAGGATGATCCATAACCTTTAAGATGTTCATCCTCTCATCTTGCTAGATTATGTTTTAATCATGATCTAGCAAGACTACATGATGATCAACATCATATCTACAAACAATCACCAATCAACAAGCATATTAACACTAAAATAACATGGTTTCTTCATGATTTAAGCTTATGTAAAGGTTTCTTTCTTTTGATTCTTAGTGTTCTTCAAGATTAACATCGTGTATCTTACTTTAACCACTTAAATAAGATGCAAAATGATGGGATTCAAGTTCTTACCACTAGCTCAAGGCTAGGGAAGTTCAAGAGAAGGAAAGTGGTGGTTAATAGCAAGTAGAGAAGGTCCTTCAACTTCCGAGAACACCAAGCTTCGTTGTATGACCCTTAACACCTTTGTATGCTCTTGGAATGGTTGATGATGATCGAATGATGATGATGGTGATGGTGTTTGGGTTCGTCCGAAACAAGCAAAGGAAGGAAGAAAGAAAGTGTGTTGAAGTGATGAATGAACTTATGACTCCAAGTTAAACTTATAATCTTCTAATCTCTCATTAACCTTTGTGTAATGTGTTTCTAGAGAGCCAACATGATCAAATAAACAATTCAAATAAAATCTAGGAGTGGGGGCCACTCCATAACCGGTTTGGGGGGGGGGGGGGGGGTTGTTTAGTTGGGTTTCAACTAAGTTGGTTAGAGATCTTGATTGAAATCAAATGTTAAGTTAGTGCTTTATGTGTGTTATGTATTATATAGTGTGTTAGGGTGTTCGGGAATCATAACTAGCTTAGTAATGTTAAAACAATGCTTCTAGCATTATTTTGATGTTTCGGGTAGTGTCCGGTTGTTCGGTTTGATACCGTTCCGTTAAAGTGCTAAGTTATGTCATATAGTGTCCTTTATGTAACTTTTAGTGACACTTTTGATTCCCGACACTCAGAAAAGCATACAGGACCATTTTGTCATATTTTTGCAAGTGACTAGCATTTTTAAATGCTGAATTTTGTTTATAAATGCAGAATTTTGCGGTTTAAGTGGGTTTTAGGCACTTTTCGGCACCTAAACTATCACCTAGTGACGCAGTTTTATGGTCCTTACTTCCCTACACTCCCTACTAGTGTAGTACCTTGTCTCCGGCTCATACTGGGCCTCAATATATTGTCTGTCTATGTGCTGGCATTGTCAGCATGTTTCTGAGTTATCCGCTCACTGTGCTAACTGTGCTTTGTGCATCAGGTTTGTCACTAAAGGTTGTATGTATTAAATGGTGTGACAGTATATATGTGATGCATATGTATGTATGATGCAAAAATCATAAAGCAGTTTAATCAACAGTTGTAATTAAGCACAGTCATTAAGCACAGATTTAATGTTAATTAACTGTACGGATACCTGTAATTTTGAGGGTTGTCACATAACTCCCATTGACATTTAAGATGTATTGAATGATAACCCTATAAATAGTGGCTTTTGTATTTCATACATACATGAATAAGAATGAGTTCTCCTATTCTCTTTGTATCTTAATTTCTATAATCCTTGTTCTTTATGTTTATAGTTATACGTTAGTTGCTAGTAGGTCGTTGTTTCACAACACTAATCATATTTTTTAAGAATAAAAAAAAACAACTTTTTATTGAACCTACTTAGAAGTCAATTTTCATTCATACTTGTCAAGTTACATCAAAACAAAAGGTAGACGGGCAACAAGCTGCGCCGCCACCCCTACTTTGAAACAAAAACATATTTTAAAAATCTAAAAATTTGTATTTGATAAAAAAATGGATTCTTTTAGTCACCTATTGCGTTGATACCTAATTTTTTTTTATTAAGTTTTCAAGGTCCGAGTTAGGCCATTTTTATTCCATCCATTAATAATGTTAATAATGTTAATAAACTTTCTAGTTTAACTAGTAAATAAAATGGAATTTCTTTACTTTTAGTAAAACAAATTTTCTGGATTTAATTACATGGATAAAACTTAAAAGTCTATATCGTATTTTGAGTATAATATTTTGTAAGAACAAGTGAACAACCCACATAAAATTTATGTATTCCGTGTTCAAACACCCAAAAGAGTTGGTGGGTTCAAACCTACCAATCTACCATCTCTTTCGTGTGTTCGAACCCGAAATGCATAATTTCTATGTGGGTTTTTCTTAGAGAATACTTTACTTAAAGCACAATTTAGACTTTTAGATTTTTATCAGTTGTAACTAAATCCACGAACTTTGTTTTTATAAAGAATAATAATAAAGAAAAGCCTTTTTTATTTACCGGTTAAACTTAAACAATTTTACAAGTTTATTTAATATATTATGTTTTAAATCAATATAACAATATATAAAATAATTATAAGGTCCATTATGTTGGAAATACCTTTAAGTAATGTTATTTAGTTTTAAAAATTATACTATACTGTTTTATTTATTGAAAATAAAATAGTTGTCAACGGAAATATATCAATGACAAATTTGAGTGAATTTTCACTTTTTTGATTGAATAACTTAAACATGAAATATGAGGGGTAACTAAAGTTATAAGAATCACAATGGAGCTTTTTTTTAATCAAATTCAGATTTTTAGATTATAAAATATGTTTTTGTTTCAAAGTAGGTTTAATACAAAATTTTAATCAAATACAGATTTGTAGATTATAAAATATGTTTTTTTGTTTCAAAGTAGGTTTAATAAAAAAGTAGTTTTCTTCTTAGATTCTAAAAAAACATGATTAGATCAATAGTTATTTAATGAATAATTTAATGAAAAAGAATTATCCAACTAGATTATGAGTGAGAAACAAAAAAAAAACTTTAAAAACATCATTTTGGTAAATACTTTTCTAATAACACTATTTTGGTAAACAATTTTTTTACAAACACTATTAGGTAGTGTTTAGTATGCAGGAATGAGGGGTGGAACAGAATGAATGATTACGAGGAAATGAAGAAGAAGGTGTTTGGTTGGTTAATGGAATGGAATTAACCATTCCAAAAGGCATTTCATTCCCTCAAAATCATTCCATTCACACCTCATGTTTTTTTTCATTTCATCCCCTCTTGCACCATTCATCAACAACACCACAACCCACCACCTTCGCCACAACCCACCACCACCACCCACCACCGACGCCATCGTCGCCACCCGCCACCACCTCACCCCGACAGCCACCATTGCCGCCGCCACCCACCCGCCCGCCACCGTTACACCAACAGCCGCGACCAACCGCCAACGCCACTCGCTGCCCCCGCCGCCCACCATCGTCGACGCCATCACCAACTGCCGCCGCCGCCACCCACCGCACCTCCGCCACCACCCACCACTAACGGTCGCCTTGCCGCCACCACCACTCGTTGTCGTCGCCGCACCGCCACTCGCCGACACCACCACCACCCATCGCCGCCGCCGCCCACCACCGCCACCTATAACCACCTACAATTAGTACCACCGACCACCACCACCACCACTCACCACTGATTTTATTACTTCGTATTTTCTTGCCTACCTAACAATACACAATAATAATTCATTCCATTCACACATGGTAACCAAACAAGACATGAAATGGTAATGATCCATTGCATTCCCTCATCCATTCCATTACCTCGTCTATTCCATCCCTCCGTCCATTCTATTACCCCATACCAAACAGACCCTTATGGGAAAGCTCGTGAAATAAGCTGGTTTGTTTGGTAAAAAGACACAAATGCCCCTAGGCAAAATGACACAAATGCCCGTGTTAAGCTTTTTGAACGATAAGCTTTATAGTTGAATATATCTCTCTCTCTTTCCTCCGATTGCCAGCCGGCTCGACAAAGGGTGGTATCCCGGATTAGTGTGTGAGGTCGCCGTCTTTGTCTGGCCTGACCTTCTGTCCTAATTTGTTTTACTAGTCCTTCCATTCGCTTGCTGGGAATCGGGTTCCTAGTCGCTTTCGGGTTTTCTCCCTTGCCGGAACTTCTTTTCGATTGCTTAGTAGGTCTGATACTGGTCGCGGCTGTCTTTATAGTTTAGCCAGACTAGTTCGAATCCTATTAACCTTTCTCAGAGTTGTCTCTTTGTCTTGGTGAGTGTCGTTTGTCAGTGAGGGTTTATGGGAGGTGGTTATCAGGACGATATTAAATTCTTTGTTACCAATTTGCCGGAGGGATGTACCCCGTGGGAGTTAAGGCAGGGTCTAAAAGGGTATGGGGTTATCTCAGGTCAAGGACAGACTAGGGTTGGAGAAGTCGCTTTCGGGGGGCTAGATTGGGTAACAATAAACTAAAGATTAATCTAGCAAAGTTTGCGTTGGAGAATTCGGGTCTCTCTGTGTCACACCCCGACTTTCCACGTTTTACCGGTGGGCCCGGTGGGGAGTATCGTGATGTAGTCGATATCATCATAGTTAAGCAACACAATATATATGAATGCACAGCGGAAGCAAAAGATAATTATATTACAATCCGAATATAAAGTAATATCAAGTATTACAACGGAAATTAAAGGATCCACAGGCGGATCTTAAAACATAAACATTGTTCAACAGACTTTAGACGCCTAGAACTTGCAAGATTCCTTATTAGCGCCCTGAGCTTCCAGCCAATTACGTTCAGTACCTGTCACTTAACCTTTTTGGAAAATACGTCAGTTTTCACTGGTAAATACACTCAACCGACTCATTTGAAAAGAGTTTAAGAAAATTGATTTAGATGCACCAGGCACAAAATATTTTGACACTTTGATTAAAATGCACAAAGCAAAGTTAATCTTTTATAACTTGGGACAATTATATTTATAATCTTGTATACAGATTTAAAGGTTCGTTATACGTTCAGGGCCCGATGTAGAAACCGAGTCAAGATTAACAGACACGCCACAAGTATAAGCCCACAAGAGAGTGAGATACCGTTTCCCTTTAAGCAACTTTCAGTGTATGCCTACACCCCGTGCTTAAGGCGTGGCCATTTTATAATACAATGATGTCAAGGATATCCGGGACATGGTCATTAACCCCTAAAGGCTTTTATTTCAAACAATACAGATTAAAACGGGTTACCTCAATAATTTAATCAGAATACGATTAAACATTCAATACCCGACCAAGCGGTATTATTATAATACCGTATCCCAAGCCCGTATAGGGAAAATAAGTTAAGAATATTTACCTGAGCTAAATATAAATTCAATCCCAGCCGTATATCAATTCAGCAAGCACAAGTACATCTACTGGGGCTCTTAATCTGGAACGAAGGTTTTTAATAACCTGTTAGATTTCTAACGGGTCTTTAATTAAGCCTATGCTTAGACCGGTTAGTTTTAAAGAGGAAGATACGGTTCAAACGCATGATAAGGCAAAGACCGGTTTAGAGTGTGGTTTTGACCCGACAAGCTTGTATGCTTGTTTAATATGGGTAACTTAAACACATTCTGGATTTTGGGACCAAAAAGATATGGTTTGACCCGTTTCGGCTAATTTATGCAAACTAGTCACATAAGCCGATCCGAACGCGACAAGCGCGTAACGAGTAATCATAAGAGTCATATACAGGTTTACTAAGTTAATATGCCTTAAATATGTTGTGATATCAGTAGGATACCTTCCATTATGCCCAAAACGAGTTTAATCTCAATATAAGCCCCGAAGGGGTATTTTGGTCATTTACCTAAGGCATATATACTACCTGTCATACAACTAACTAAACGTCGTGACCATAAGGTATAACCTCGGAAGGTTATTCCCTATATACTATGGTCACCTAATGTGTTTGGTCGGATCCTAATGATCGACCAAACGGGTCGGGTTTGAAAGTATAAGCGATTGTTTAGATCGCTTACCTTACGACCCTATATAAGCACTAAACTAAAAGTGATGAGCTAAGCATGTTAAAACATGCTTAAATAAGTTTAGAAAACAGGTTTGGTATCAAAACAAATGGTTTTGATACCTAAGAGTAGTTTGGTTACAAAATACGCAAGAATACGCATTTTGGCCGAAACTACTACTCGTCACTGAGCCTAGATAACGTGGTAATCAGTAGGTATAGTCACTAGGGACTATAACCATCGTGATTACGCTCACGTTATGAAGTTTAAACGAACTTTGCATTGACCATAAACTGGTCAATGCAGAAAGTCAAACAAAGTTTGACTTTAACGCTAAAACGAATAAAAGAACGAAGGAACACTTACAAAGGGTCCCCGAAAGCTAATCTTGATCCAAGTAACTCAGGTATGAAGCAATGGCTTCAACTTAGAGCATTCTTAGATCAGATTTGTGGGTTTTGTAAGTGAATGGGTTGGGTATTTATAGTAAATGGAAAACCGTTAGGATCGTTCTTCGAATAACGTGCCTTGATCTTGTCCATACACTTGTTGCAACCCTTGGTACCCAAATTTGGCCCCCCATGATCAGGTAATGACAAGTGGCATTGGCCTTTGGAGTGTTTAGAAGTTGTTAACAATTGATTAAACAACCTTTGCTGGTCTGAAGGGGCCTCGCATGATGCCTAGGGGGCTAGGTGTCACGCCTAGGTCCTTCAGATCAGCAACAGTTTCCCAAGTTTCCATTTCAGTCCCCGTTGTGTATTAAGGCCATTTCTGACATGTTTAAGGCTCGTTAAATTAAATTTAAGGCCCTAAAATGATGCCTAAACATTGTGGACATGAAACATGCTCAAAAATATTCCGGATGTCGGTTCGTTTGGTCGTACGATCGCGATGTTCGCTTAATTACGACGGAATGCGCATAAGCGCGAAAAACGATCCAAATTGCGTGACGAATGGATTTTTCTCATTCCAAACACTAAAATAAAATATTTTAGTGCTTACATAAATTTTTGGATGTCCGAATGTATTCAGAACGTAAGTTATGCGCGAAAATGCAAACTTATGCACTTTTTGACGCTTTTAGTCCCTGATCCTTCTACACTCGATCTTAACATGATTTCTTGCACTTTGAGCCCTCTAACTTGAATTTTAGGGGCCTTAAGACATAACCAAACTTTGTTAAGTCCTTGGGTAACTTTATGGTTACCCGAAAAGTCATAAATTTCAACGTTGACGCTTTTAACCCCTCGTATACGAATATTGTCATAACTTTCTCATATGATAGCGAAACTTGGTGAAATTTTTATCATGTATTCTAGTGAGCATAATTGATCATTACAAAGCTTCGGGTTTGCTAAAAGGTCACTCAGAGGTATACTTTAAACATGCTGACACATTTAACCCCTGTAGTTTGTAATCTCTCACTTTCTTTCACAATTAGCTTCGTATGATCCACGAATCATTTGTTTAAGGGTATAAACATCATGTAGGGATATTGTAGGGTATATTTATCCATTGTTGACATTTTGAACCCTTATGTTCACATATTTTCCATGTTTGTCAACTTTAGTCCTTCTAGAGTATTCTTTCACACGTTCAAAGCTTATGACACGTGTCAATACATTATAGGACGTGAATTTTAGAGGTGTTACATCCTCACCCCCTTAAAAGAAATCTCGACCTCGAGATTTGTTAAAATGCTGGAAGTACTTTTTGTCGCATAATGGACTTAACTTCTATAACATATCTGGAGTCCTTCTAAGCTCCCAAAGTGACCCCTATATTAGGTGCATGTATCCTTTTGGAGCTTATTAACCTGCCGATCCTTAATCGATACAGGATGTTCATCACATCATAAATCTGCATATCATTATGTCATAATGCTCCTTGACTTATTGGTGAAACACATCCTTTTGTCACTAGTGTGCAATGTACTGCGAGCTCCGCCAAGCTCCTTAAATAGGTTTTAGCTTATGAGCTACTTGATCTTGATATATTCGATTTCCTCCGAATAATTCTATATATTCAGAGCTTAACTAGCCTGATAATTTAACAAATTTGGTACACCCTTCCTGTGTGATATCTTTTGTTACACCTTACTCCTTAACAAGAATTTAGGAGGGTTGCTACTTTCACAAATCCGTGTTTTTCTGCCGAATACTGGCAACTTACAGATGACTAGGGATTTGTATGATCTTATTCGTTGTTTCCAATGAAACTTTCAGATCCTGATAATTGGACTTACCAATCTATTGTCCTAACAATAGATGTTTACCAATCCATCTATACAAGGTCTCCAAAGGAGCAGCCTTGATGCTTATATATCAACTATTATAGAAAAGCTGCTTTTAAGGTGAGATGGTTATTCCAACCACTGCTTGAAACTAATCTTAAGGAATAGCTAATTCTTGTCGTTAGTCGAACTAATCGACGATCCTGGGCAGCTGATGGCAATTTCTTAATCGTTGCCTAATTAGGGTTGAGGTAACAATGCATAAGCAAAATGAACCATCTTTCATAATTAACTATACTGAATTCTCAGGATATTGAGTTAGGCTTTATGAATCTATATCTTAAAACTTACTTAACCAGGGTTTTCGATTCTTCCAATGATGGTACTAGCTGTCTTGGAGATTTCATAGTGATACAACCCTGAATGGGATGTAACTCTTAACTCTACTTGCCTCTCGGGAGGTAAGCAGGGTAGTCTTAGGAGAAGATAATTAAGATACAAGGAGGTTACAGAGATTTTCCAAATTTCAGGCTCCAGTTCATCCATCCTTGCTTATGTCAGATAAGTGGCATATTTATGTTACGAGTCCACAGATTTAATCAGAGACACTTACTTGGACAATTCCATTCTGGATATCTTCTTTGAATACTATTAGTTGACTTTATTACCATATTTGTTGGACTCTGTATGCCCAAGACACATATTAAATTGATGTGGCTAGTACGTTATGATCCAAGTCGAGTCATACCCAATAACAAGCTAGACAAACACTTACAATATTTATTTATGATATGATCAAATAAATATCAACACTTAGAATATTTAGAAATTGGTTTTCTAAATAATTGCACTTGACAAACTAATAAATTATATGGATAATTTATTTTGAGAGAATATTTTATTTTGTTATTTAATGGGTTAAATAACATAATAAAAAATAGCATAAGTCTTATAACATATGATGTTATATTTTATAAAAGGTTATAAAATAAATAAAGACTTATATTTTATAAAAGATTTGAATTTTTTTTTATATAAAAATAAAGGCTAGGCCGCCCCCCCCCCCTTCCCAAGAAATAAAGTGGCCAATAAAATTACTTGCATGTGTAGGAGGAACTTGATTGGGTGAGAATATGGTCCTATGAACATGCATGCAATTGTCATAACTAGATGGCACTTGATTGGGCAAAGGTGTGGCTATTCTCTCACATATTTTATAAAGATTTTGAAGTAGAAAAAACTTGATGAACATGGCTGAAAATGGCTGCCAATTTTCGTCCTCATGATGTTCATCCAAGAGAGTTTTTCAAGTTGAGAAATCAAGTGTAAGACTCTCTAAAAATCGGGTCATGTATGGTTGATCTATTGGTGAGTCTCAAGTTCATACAACAAGTGCAAGAACTCAACAAAAGGTCCTCTAATTTTCGGCCATATGATGGTCTTCAAGAGGGTTTTCTAGTGAGTTCATAAGTGTAGAAATCCTAGCTAAACCCAAGGTGTTTGTTGGAAGCTTGGGGTATACAAGCTTGAGGTCTTCTACTCTTGAAGACAACCATTTCAAGAATCATCATCTTCTTCACATCCATTACTCCATGGAAGGTAGTTTTCTAAACATCCTATGGTTGTGTTTTGATAGTATACATCTCATATATGGATCCGGGTTTTGGGATTTTGCATATAAAAAGGTTTATATCTTTTAAAAGTAACATGTTTTAAACTTATTTTCCGCTGCGTTTTTATTTCATTTGGATGAAATTACTTTGATAAACATGTTAAAATCCCATCAATGGCATCTAGAGCCGCTTATATGAGTGCATGCTTCAATAGACTTAAAATTTTCGGGTTTCGGTTTTGGTGAAAACCCTATGGCCGAAATTTTAAGTATGGTTATCCCTTTGTTTTTCAAGATTATATTCTTACATGCATAAATGAATCTTGAAAAATTATTTCATATGGATGATTTGTTTGTTTGGACAAAACTAACCTTTTCGGTTTTTTGGACATAGCCGAAAATGGTTATTAAAAGGGAACCATTTTTTTATGCTTCTTGAAATTAAAATAAATATATATGTGGATATATATTTTGGTGCATATGACCTAGCCATGACCTTGTGTTGAATGTTTGTGTTTGTGATTTATATTAATTATTTCAAAGGTTGTAATAATTATTAATTTGTCTTCCATTTGTAAAGATATGTAATTTATTTATTTTTCATTTGGCATGTAAAATAAATAGATTAGGTGCATTTTATTTTACTAGAAAAATGTATTAGGATATATTTTGTAAAAGAAGATGCACACAAAAATGTGGTTTTGGTTTTTGCCAATTTCGGGCATAAAGGACTTTATAGTTCTAAACGGGATTTTAGCCCGATAACCGAAACACATTTACGGAGCCCAAAGGAGTTTGGAGCTGAATTAAAGTACATTTTGGAAGATCAAAGAAAGTGGAGAAATCACAACACAAAAGGAAGACTTGAAGCATTTGGATGCGGGATCAAGTGGGAGTTCAACGACACATTACTTGTGTCAATTTTCACCCTTTAGGAAGGACCTTTTGGCACACTTGTTTCGGCTAACAAGTGTGGTCAAAATAGTTGGCTATGGTTATGCACCTATTGTTATAAATGTTGTGCTTGTGTGGTTGTTTATTTATGTTGTTTAGATGATATTTGGATATGCAAGCTTAACAAACTAATAATCAACAACAAGCTTAAAATTGGTTCTTTACAAGATCATTAAAATGTTTAATAATGGCTTTATTAAAAATTAATGATTTTATAATAAAATGGGTTTTATTAAAAGAACCATGAAAATTTGTTTTCACTAAAGTACCAAGGATTTGAATGCATGCAAATATATGGTACATAAAGTTTTCTAAACTAGAATTTTGAAAACTCAAAATCCCTTTTATAAAACAAGTCAAACACCATCCTTTTATACAACACTCAAATTACTTGGGAACTCTTTGTGGGATAAAGGTCACCTAACCACATTTGAGGGAACTTGTATGTTCGAGGTGGGTTTACCATGTTTGTGGGATAAAGGTCACCTAACCACTTATGTGTATAAACTCACACGTGTGTGTAAGTTGGACGACTTGATTTGGAAACCATGAACTTAGGGTCACCAAAGCATGGGGAACAAAGGTGTTGATGGGATTAAACATGCCAACTAAACATAAAGATGTTTAACCGATCCCATATGGCTAGAAGTTGCAAAGAGTTGCAATTGTCAAACGTTGACTACCTTGTTAATTTAAATAGAGGGATAAAGGTCACCTAACCAATATTTAAATGTAACGTTGGATTCTAGATTTTAATTATTAATTGTATATGAGACACAAAAGGGTATTAATGATTAAAATATAAATAATATCGAAAATACTAAAATTGAACCTTGTTAATTTTTGTAGATGGCCGCTAACAATATTACCCAAACCGTCCGTAACCTATCATAGAAAACGATCCTAAATCCCGATGAACATCTTATGGAAGATAAGGGTGCCTATAACGATTGGATTAAGTATATCGAGGATACTACGCAAGCCTCTTGCCTCATGTTAGGAATTATGATTCCCGAGATTCAAAAAGGTTTTGAACATCATGAGCATACGACATGATTAACCAATTGTAGGAAATGTTCCTATGGGTAGAACGCTTCGAAACGGTTCGAGCACTTCATGCATGTCGAATGGAGGAAACCCAATCGGAATCATCTTATGTCTTTAAGATGAAAAGCCACATTGATCACCTCGAAAGGCTCTATATGGATAAAAGGGTTTTATTCATTCTAACGATCAATGAGAGTGGCAATTAGAAAGGGCATCACCCCGACACCAAAGCAAATGTTGCCAAAGGAAAGGGGCACATCAAAGGGAAAGAATTAGAAAGACAAAAGCAAAACCAAAAGAGAAGAAGGCAAAGGTTGCCACGAACGATCCATGCTTTAAGTGTGGTGAGATAGGGCATTTAAATAGGAATTGTCCAATCTATCTCAAAGAGTTGAAAAACAAGAGGGATACTAGGCAAACCTCAAGTACAATCTTAACAATACATATTGACCTTAATGTTATTTCTTCTAACACATGGGTATTAGATACCGGATGTGGAACTTATGTTTGCAATTCGTTGCAAAAGGTTCAAAAGAAATAAACATTACAAGAAAGGAGACAATGTTTTGAAACTTCCAAATGGTTTGGAAATTGTTTTAAAATGTCTTGAATGCTCCTAGTTAGACTAGGAACATTATTTATGTTTCCCTTTTGAGACAATATGTTTTGATTTAAAGTTTTAAACAATGACATTTATATTTCGATGAATGACATGTTTTACTTTAAAACTATGCCTTCAAATGGTAGTTATGAATTGGTTCATAAATAATACATCATTTGATAGTTAAATGTACCAAGCAATCACCAACAAACTCAAAATGGATTTGAGTGAGACTTATCTTTGGCATTATCGCCTTGGTTATATAAACAGATGTCGCATGTAAACACTTCGAAAGAATGATCTTTTGGAAACAAATGAAATTGGTTCATTTGTTACATGTGAATCTTGTTTACAAGGTAAAATGACTAAGAAACCCTTTAGTGGGAAAGGGCAACAGATTTCTTAGGTATCATACATTAGAATGTATGTGATCCTTTTAAGCCAATGACTAGGTATGGTGAAAGATACTTCATTACTTTAACCGACAACTATAGTAGTTATGGTTATGTGTACTTGACACATAGAAGAAGTTTTGAAACGTTCAGAATCTTCAAAAAGTGAAGAACAAAATCAACTCTTTTAAAGTTCTTCGTTTTGATAGAGGAGGAATCGAACTCTATTAGATATGGTTCGATCAATGATGGCTAGAAGCACATTGCCTCTATCATTTTGGGGTTACGCTTTGCTCTCCGCGGCTCGTATATTAAATATGGCCCCAACCAAGAAAGTGGATAAGACACCTTTTGAAATATGGCATGGAACGGTTCCATCATTATCATATTTGAAGGTATGGGGTTGTGATGCTTATGTAAAGCAACACACCCCAAATAAAAGTACGATCCACTAAGTGTATCTTCGTAGAATATCCTAAAGATGATATAGGATATTATTTCTACGATCCAACAGAGCAAAAGGTATTTGTTGCTCAAAAGGCTGAGTTCTTGGAAGCTAAGTTCCTTGTGGAAGGAATTAGTAGAACAGTGGAACTTGATAAGGATCAAGAACCACAAACCGATACACGTTTGGTTGATACTAGCATTCAACAAGAGGTTGTTGAAAAATGATCAAGTGGTTGATCAACACACACAATACGTTCGCAAATCTGGTAGAATTAGTAATCCACCTAAAAGATATGGATCTTTCATGGATGGATGCTACGTGGTAGATTCGGGTGAACCAACCACATACCATGATGCAATGTCAAAATTCGATTGTGACAAATGGATTGAAGCCATGAACGTAAAGATGCAGTCCATGTATAACAACCAAGTATGGGAATTGGTTGTGCCACCACTTAACTCTAAAGTAGTTGGAAGTAAGTGGGTTTTCAAGAAGAAAACAATAATGCATGGTAACTTGGATACTTGTAAAGCGAGACTTTTAGCAAAAGGCTTCACTCAAACTCAAAGGATTGATTATGATGAGACCTTCTCGCCCATGGCGATGCTAAAGTCAACTAGGATATCATTTGCCATACTTGCACAATATGATTATGAGATTTGGCAAATGGATCTCAAAACGACTTTCCTTAATAGATATCTTGAGGAAGATGTCTATATAGTTAAGCCTGAAGGTTTTGTCGATCTAATACATCCTAACAAAGTGTGCAAGTTAAAGAAATCAATCTATGGATTGAAACAAGCATCTAGAAGTTGGAATCACCGTTTTGATGAAGAGATTAGGGAATATGGATTCATCAAAAACATTGATAAAGCTTGTGTGAATAAGAAGGCTAGTGGGAGCATTATTACTTTCTTTGTATTATATGTCGATGACATTCTACTATTTGGAAATGACATTCCAACCATGGAAGGAGTAAAAGCCTGGCTTGGAAGTTGTTCTTCCATTAAGGATCTTGGTGAAGTCGCCTATATTTTGGGAATAAAGATCTATAGGGATAGATCAAGGCGCTTGATAGGTTTAAACAAAAGTGCATACATTGACAAAGTCTTGAAAAGGTTCAAGATGAAGAACTCTATGAAAAGTTTTGGTACCTATTCAAAGAGAGGACAATATTGAAAGCGTTTCAATGTCCAAGCTCAAAGGATGAGCAAGAAAGATTGAAAGGAATCCCATATGCGATAGCTATAGGATTCATTATGTACGTAATGATATGCACTAGACTGGACAAGTTATGCGCTTTAAGCATAACAAGAAGAAACCAGCAAGAAACGGTCATTTGGTGACTGTTGTATATATTGAAATACCTTAGAAGGACTAAGGATATGTTTCTAATATATGGATCTGGTTAAAAAGAACTCGTTTGTAAAAGGGTTACAAGGATGCGGGTTTCGGAATTCGTTGTAAAGGGTTACATGGATACGAGTTTCCAAACTGATCAAGATGGTTCTCGATCACAAACAGGGTAGCATTGTCCACTACAGAATCAGAATACATCGCCGCTTCATTGATTGAGATAATTCATATGGATCTGCCACTTGAATTATTGCCGATCTAGGGGTAGTCCCTACCATTCAGGACTCCTAGAGATCTTTGTGATAACGATGGTGTGATTGCTTAAATCAAGGAACCTCGTGTACATCGAAAGACTAGGCACATTGAGCGGACTTTCAACTACATAAGGGATGATGTTGAAAAAGAGAAAGATATGTATTCGCAAAGTTCACACTGATCAAAATATTGCGGATCCACTCACGAAGCTCCTTGAATGGGCAAAGCATGAAAGGGTCATACTTGTGCCTTAGGACTTCGATATTCTAGTGATTGGATTTGATCTATTTTGTATTTGGATATTGGAACAACTGTTATTATAACTCATTATGGTATTTTGAGTTATGTTCCATTTTAGCATGTTTAAATCCGTGAATAAGTTACTTATTCTAAATGTCCGTAGTCGATCATACTTGTGGGAACAAATATGAATGTAAGACTATTATGAACTTGGATTGGTAGATATTCATGAAGTATGAATATAGAGCAAGGCGTTGCTGCCAAGGTTCATAGATATTTGTGGGATACAAATATTGGACTGACTCGCTCTCAAATATTACTGCATGGAATCATTTGTGATTGATCATAAGTAAATTTGAGCAAAGGAGAATATCATAGTATCCTCAGACCTGAGATACATATTGGGTCTTGATATTCACCAAATATTATGCCTTGACTTATTTCTTCGCTGTCAGTAATATGACAGTACATAAGGCTAAGCTCAGGTGTGGTACAAGGTGATTGTGAGAGACGTATGTAGTCAAGATGGGATTTGTTCCTCTTATTCGTTGAGAGTAAGATGTCTAAGGCCTGCAAAAGTTAAATCAACAGAGAGTGATCACACTGTGTCTCTGGATTTGACATGACATCTGTAACGAAAGGATAAATGATAGATTCACCTAAATCATTTTCAAGTAAGGGACTTGAAGAGGATGATGTTATTGAATGGCACATATAGTCATACGTATTGGGGGTAGTAAACCGTAGTTAGGCGTTATTTACTACTTGCATCAATCTTCTATGTATCTTGTGCAAGTGGGAGATTGTTGGACTCTGTATGCCCAAGACACATATTAAATTGATGTGGCTAGTACGTTATGATCCAAGTCGAGTCATACCCAATAACAAGCTAGACAAACACTTACAATATTTATTTATGATATGATCAAATAAATATCAACACTTAGAATATTTAGAAATTGGTTTTCTAAATAATTGCACTTGACAAACTAATAAATTATATGGATAATTTATTTTGAGAGAATATTTTATTTTGTTATTTAATGGGTTAAATAACATAATAAAAAATAGCATAAGTCTTATAACATATGATGTTATATTTTATAAAAGGTTATAAAATAAATAAAGACTTATATTTTATAAAAGATTTGAATTTTTTTTTATATAAAAATAAAGGCTAGGCCGCCCCCCCCCCCTTCCCAAGAAATAAAGTGGCCAATAAAATTACTTGCATGTGTAGGAGGAACTTGATTGGGTGAGAATATGGTCCTATGAACATGCATGCAATTGTCATAACTAGATGGCACTTGATTGGGCAAAGGTGTGGCTATTCTCTCACATATTTTATAAAGATTTTGAAGTAGAAAAAACTTGATGAACATGGCTGAAAATGGCTGCCAATTTTCGTCCTCATGATGTTCATCCAAGAGAGTTTTTCAAGTTGAGAAATCAAGTGTAAGACTCTCTAAAAATCGGGTCATGTATGGTTGATCTATTGGTGAGTCTCAAGTTCATACAACAAGTGCAAGAACTCAACAAAAGGTCCTCTAATTTTCGGCCATATGATGGTCTTCAAGAGGGTTTTCTAGTGAGTTCATAAGTGTAGAAATCCTAGCTAAACCCAAGGTGTTTGTTGGAAGCTTGGGGTATACAAGCTTGAGGTCTTCTACTCTTGAAGACAACCATTTCAAGAATCATCATCTTCTTCACATCCATTACTCCATGGAAGGTAGTTTTCTAAACATCCTATGGTTGTGTTTTGATAGTATACATCTCATATATGGATCCGGGTTTTGGGATTTTGCATATAAAAAGGTTTATATCTTTTAAAAGTAACATGTTTTAAACTTATTTTCCGCTGCGTTTTTATTTCATTTGGATGAAATTACTTTGATAAACATGTTAAAATCCCATCAATATGATCATTGGAATATCCTTGTGGTTCCATGCATTAAACCTCCATACTGATCAGGCATGGAAGCAATCTATGGAACATATTAAGATACATCAATTTTCATACGGCGGTTTTGTCATACCATTTGGTATTCGTAATCAATAGGGGTTAAGGAGATATCAATTACATGCGAAGGTCCTTTATCTATAGAGAGGGTACATTAGAATTTTATGACTTAAAGATTTCTGATAGGAACGGAAGAAATGGTTCCTATTATTTTCGCTTTCACTTAATAACTATGGTTCTTAGGAAAGATTTTAAAAGTTTGCTATACTTATAGTTTATGAAGGATTTAGAGTAAGTATCATTCGGCTCTTTGAACCCTTGTCACGATCCCTTCACAGCTTTTCAAACAGCTGCGTCATATCATAGTTTGAAGAACATCCTTGGACTTTCTACGGTTTATAATTGTAGTATCATTAGCATGCGTCGCATCATCAATGGCGTGATTGACTGATGTCTTATCCGAGTTTGTCATACTCAAGATTTGATTCCTATTACTAATGAATCAATTTCTTAGTTGCGATCCGACAACTGCTATTCATCATCCTCATGGCCTTATATACTAACCATGGTTTCATTAAACCATACAGGCCAATTTAACATTAACATTCTTAATGAACGTTATTTAATATATATCAATTATACTTAGCCTAGGTCACAAAAGACCATTACTGTCATTTAAATTTTGGCCTTAATCCATCATCTTTTTGACAGGGGATCAAAATGTCACCTCTGTCTTTATTATAGTGATGAATTTGGATAGCTGGAAAGCTTGCCATAAGGATATCAGAAAAGAGTGATTCCTAATAGATATAAAATATCAATTTAAGATTTGTTGGAGCATTTTCTATAGTGTCATCGGCCAATTTCTATCTCGCGTTAAATGACCGGAGTCTTAATCAGCGGAGACAACAGTTCACAACATTTATCGTTCCTTATGGAATCATATTTGCCAGTATCAAATAAATTTCTGCATAAACTGCTTGATAAGAAAAAGGTACCTTCTATATATAGTTATCATTCTGCACCATCTCCTGGGCGTTCATCTGGAAAACTCATGCGTTTGTTCTCTTGGCCTCTTCGGGCTTCTTCTGATTCCTAGGGCAGTTAGTCTTGATATGCCCCTTCTCGTTGCAACCATAACAGGTTGCATCTTTCAACTTCTTGCAATCCAAGGTTTTATGTTCCTTAGACTTGCAGATTCCATAGGGTAGAGGCTGAGACTCAAATCTGCATTTCCCAAGGTGGTATTTCTTACAGGTTTCATACCTGGTCTTTTCATCCGACTGCTGGCTGTCTCTTTTAAACCCGGAACTCTTCTTATCCTCAGAGTTCCTCTTCCTATCGGAGCGATGAGAATTCTCATCCTCTCTTTTACGCTTTCCATCTTCAGAGACTTTGGCAGCCTTGTTTCTGACCACATCGAGTGTGAGAGATAGCGACATGTCTGCCGTTGACCTGAATGTAGTAGGTCTTGAAGCCTTAACACTGGCTTTGATTTCTGGGGCTAAACCCCCAATGAAACGAGCAATCCTCTTGGGTTCTGGTGTTACTAGGTAAGGAACCAGTCTGGACAGGGTATTGAAACTGGTGAGGTAAGCTTAACAATCTAAGTTTGTCATCACCAATGATAAGAAATCTGATTCAATTCTTTCGACCTCGTGTTGAGGGCAGTAGTTCTCCATAATGAGAGCAACAAACTGTTCCCATGACATGTTGTAAAGTGGAATCTTCCCAGCAGCTTGAATGAGAGCCTTCCACCATGCTAGTGCCTCTCCTTTGAACGATTGGGATACATAATTCACTACATCCCTCTCAGCACATCCGCTGATATCGACAACTGTGTCCATTTCATCCAACCAGGTCATACAATCGATTGCCCCTTTCTTCCCAGTGAAATCCCGGGGTTTGCAGGAAACAAAGTATTTATAGGTACAGGACTTGGTACGCGTTTCATTATCGAACACTATCCTCTTGGATGGAACACTGTGTTGATTTGATGAATGTCGATCATCATCCTTCTTTGGTTCCTCTTTCTTAGAGGGTGGCTTGCTGTGAGCCTCTGAGTGAGTCTTAGGGACAGACTTAGAGTGGGGTACAGATGAGGCTTTACTATGCGTCCCACTATACTCCCTAAATTGCTCCTCTACAGCTTTAGATACAGCTGTATCAATCAGTGTACGAAGTTCTCCTCTGGATATTAATCTTATCATTCTCATTATTCTCCAGGGGATGACTGTTGATCTCGTCAGAGTCAGCCATGTAGTTTTAATTACTACAAAAATAAGGGCAAGGTTTATTTAGAAGCCCATACAGTACTATCGTCCTTGACGATTTATTAACCATGGTAATAAAACCATATTGGTTAATTTGTTAGTTATATTAAATTAGTATTTTCATTATAATTTATCCTAGTTATAAAACATTAAGGATATTAAAGTGGCGCAAAAGGCCTAGTCACAAGGACTGTTTTAAATTTATAAGCCATGATTTCAGAGAATCGAGGCATTAAGGTTTGAACATATTTCATTACCTTTTCTTGACAGAGAGTCAAAGACATCCACTGTCTTTTGTCCCCTAGGACAATAAGTATGGCCCGTAGGCATTTCATCACTTATGGATGTTTATAATTTGATCATCTTCATTTGATGATATTAGTCAAGATCGCATTGATCATACAAACTATTATGCTTGGACGTAGTTCAACATCTTTAGACGGGGGTCAAAGACCACCACGGTCGTTGTCTTATCGGACAATAAGTTTAGCCCGTAGGCACTTCATCACTAATGGATGTTTATTTCAAATAAGGGAATTTAGATTAACCCTCTTTTTTTTTTAAAGATGACCTGTGTGACTTTAACGATTCACAGTTTACCAAAAATGTTAACATACTTACAGATGTTAACAGGGATTGGAATCTTTTAGATAAGTTTTACCGTCTTGGCCATGTCTCCAATGACATTTAGGCTAGGTTTTACCTTTAAGATTCTTTTAATATTTAACACAGAACAATCCTAAATTGAAATGTTAACAAGGATCAGAATCTAATTGGGAAACTACCATCTTGGCCCTGTCTTAAGGTGACATAAGGCTAGGTCTTGTCCTTTTTAATTTTGCCATTTTATCATAATGGTAGATCTTATAATATAGGAATGATATTTTAAATATAATCGTTCCATTAAAATTTTAAACAAGTATAGGGTTGCCCTAAACGGGACTTCTAGCAGAAAATGACTTGCCCATGCAAGGCCTAATCAGAAAAATAACAAAAGAACCAAATAAGGACAAAATAGAATGAATTAGGATTTGTCCTATGTTCTTGTCTAGACTCAAGAATGTGCAACTGTGTAACTGAGATTAAACACAAAAGGCTAGTGTTTAATTCACTCAGCGTTGGCTCTGATACCAACCTGTCACACCCCGACTTTCCACGTTTTACTGGTGTGCCCGGTGGGGAGTATCATGACGTAGTCGATATCATCATAGTCAAACAACACAATATATATGAATGCACAGTGGAAGCAAAAGATAATTATATTACAATCCGAATATAAAGTAATATCAAGTATTACAACGGAAAGTAAAGGATCCACAGGCGGATCTTAAAACATAAACATTGTTCAACAGACTTTAGACGCCTAGAACTTGCAAGATTCCTTATTAGCGCCCTGAGCTTCCAGCCAATTACGTTCAGTACCTGTCACTTAACCTTTTTGGAAAATACGTCAGTTTTCACTGGTAAATACACTCAACCGACTCATTTGAAAAGAGTTTAAGAAAATTGATTTAGATGCACCAGGCACAAAATATTTTGACACTTTGATTAAAATGCACAAAGCAAAGTTAATCTTTTATAACTTGGGACAATTATATTTATAATCTTGTATACAGATTTACAGGTTCGTTATACGTTCAGGGCCCGATGTAGAAACCGAGTCAAGATTAACAGACACGCCACAAGTATAAGCCCACAAGAGAGTGAGATACCGTTTCCCTTTAAGCAACTTTCAGTGTATGCCTACACCCCGTGCTTAAGGCGTGGCCATTTTATAATACAATGATGTCAAGGATATCCGGGACATGGTCATTAACCCCTAAAGGCTTTTATTTCAAACAATACAGATTAAAACGGGTTACCTCAATAATTTAATTAGAATACGATTAAACATTCAATACCCGACCAAGCGGTATTATTATAATACCGTATCCTAAGCCCGTATAGGGAAAATAAGTTAAGAGTATTTACCTGAGCTAAATATAAATTCAATCCCAGCCGTATATCAATTCAGCAAGCACAAGTACTTCTACTGGGGCTCTTAATCTGGAACGAAGGTTTTTAATAACCTGTTAGATTTCTAACGGGTCTTTAATTAAGCCTATGCTTAGACCGGTTAGTTTTAAAGAGGAAGATACGGTTCAAACGCATGATAAGGCAAAGACCGGTTTAGAGTGTGGTTTTGACCCGACAAGCTTGTATGCTTGTTTAATATGGGTAACTTAAACACATTCTGGATTTTGGGACCAAAAAGATATGGTTTGACCCGTTTCGGCTAATTTATGCAAACTAGTCACATAAGCCGATCCGAACGCGACAAGCGCGTAACGAGTAATCATAAGAGTCATATACAGGTTTACTAAGTTAATATGCCTTAAATATGTTGTGATATCAGTAGGATACCTTCCATTATGCCCAAAACGAGTTTAATCTCAATATAAGCCCCGAAGGGGTATTTTGGTCATTTACCTAAGGCATATATACTACCTGTCATACAACTAACTAAACGTCGTGACCATAAGGTATAACCTCGGAAGGTTATTCCCTATATACTATGGTCACCTAATGTGTTTGGTCGGATCCTAATGATCGACCAAACGGGTCGGGTTTGAAAGTATAAGCGATTGTTTAGATCGCTTACCTTACGACCCTATATAAGCACTAAACTAAAAGTGACGAGCTAAGCATGTTAAAACATGCTTAAATAAGTTTAGAAAACAGGTTTGGTATCAAAACAAATGGTTTTGATACCTAAGAGTAGTTTGGTTACAAAATACGCAAGAATACGCATTTTGGCCGAAACTACGACTCGTCACTGAGCCTAGATAACGTGGTAATCAGTAGGTATAGTCACTAGGGACTATAACCATCGTGATTACGCTCACGTTATGAAGTTTAAACGAACTTTGCATTGACCATAAACTGGTCAATGCAGAAAGTCAAACAAAGTTTGACTTTAATGCTAAAACGAATAAAAGAACGAAGGAACACTTACAAAGGGTCCCCGAAAGCTAATCTTAATCCAAGTAACTCAGGTATGAAGCAATGGCTTCAACTTAGAGCATTCTTAGATCAGATTTGTGGGTTTTGTAAGTGAATGGGTTGGGTATTTATAGTAAATGGACAACTGTTAGGATCGTTCTTCGAATAGCGTGCCTTGGTCTTGTCCATACACTTGTTGCAACCCTTGGTACCCAAATTTGGCCCCCCATGATCAGGTAATGACAAGTGGCATTGGCCTTTGGAGTGTTTAGAAGTTGTTAACAATTGATTAAACAACCTTTGCTGGTCTGAAGGGGCCTCGCATGATGCCTAGGGGGCTAGGTGTCACGCCTAGGTCCTTCTGATCAGCAACAGTTTCCCAAGTTTCCATTTCAGTCCCCGTTGTGTATTAAGGCCATTTCCGACATGTTTAAGGCTCGTTAAATTAACTTTAAGGCCCTAAAATGATGCCTAAATATTGTGGACATGAAAAATGCTCAAAAATATTCCGGATGTCGGTTCGTTTGGTCGTACGATCGCGGTGTTCGCTTAATTACGACGGAATGCGCATAAGCGCGAAAAACGATCCAAATTGCGTGACGAATGGATTTTTCTCATGCCAAACACTAAAATAAAATATTTTAGTGCTTACATAAATTTTTGGATGTCCGGATGTATTCAGAACGTAAGTTATGCGCGAAAATGCAAACTTATGCACTTTTTGACGCTTTTAGTCCCTGATCCTTCTACACTCGATCTTAACATGATTTCTTGCACTTTGAGCCCTCTAACTTGACTTTTAAGGGCCTTAAGACATAACCAAACTTTGTTAAGTCCTTGGGTAACTTTATGGTTACCCGAAAAGTCATAAATTTCAACGTTGACGCTTTTAACCCCTCGTATACGAATATTGTCATAACTTTCTCATATGATAGCGAAACTTGGTGAAATTTTTATCATGTATTCTAGTGAGCATAATTGATCGTTACAAAGCTTCAGGTTTGCTAAAAGGTCACTCAGAGGTATACTTTAAACATGCTGACACATTTAACCCCTGTAGTTTGTAATCTCTCACTTTCTTTCACAATTAGCTTCGTATGATCCATGAATCATTCGTTTAAGGGTATAAAAATCATGTAGGGATATTGTAGGGTATATTTATCCATTGTTGACATTTTGAACCCTTATGTTCACATATTTTCCATGTTTGTCAACTTTAGTCCTTCTAGAGTATTCTTTCACACGTTCAAAGCTTATGGCACGTGTCAATACATTATAGGACATGAATTTTCGAGGTGTTACACTCTGATCAGCAGGAGGTTAATAAGAGTGGTCATAAATATCCGAGGCAGGTGGACAAGGGTAGGTCGTTTAATGCGAGGGATGGTAGATCTTTCAGAGACGTAGTGGGTAAATCCTTGACCAAGGAGGAGTTTTGTGGGGCTTCTGATGGCTCTAAGGGGGTTGGGGTCCCTGACTCCGGTAAGTCGGTCATTGTTCCGGACAGGACGTCAGCCTTCAAAGAGCGTTTTGATTTAGCGGTGATTGGTCGCACGGTGGACTTAGAGACACTGGTGGATTTGGATAAAATCCTTCGTATCGCTAAGGTCCCATTCTCTAGAATCCAGTTTTTGGGAGGTCTGTTTATCCTCATCTCTTTCCTGGACAGTGAGTCAGCGAAGAGTTTTCTGGATTCTCGTGTGCTTTGGGGGCCGTGGTTCTCGAAACTGGAAGGTTGACGGGGTCAGTCACTGCCACTGGAAAGGGTGGCATGGCTGAAGTTGCATGGGATCCCCCTTCATCTAGTTGAGGAGGAGGTTATAACGGTAGTTAGGGAGTTGTTTGGGAAGGTGCTTCACGTCCCGAAGTCCTTCAACGAAGACCTTGATTTGTCCCTGGTTACGATGGGGGTGTTAGCTGGGGAAGCTGGTAGGATTGGAGAGGTGGTTTACGTTGAGCTGGAAAGGGAGGAGTTTTAGGATTTGGGTTGAGGAGGAGAGGGAAGCTTGGGTTCCGGATTGTTTGGGTCCTACCCCCGGTTCATCTCCAGCTTCTTCTGATTCTCCGATGATGTCATCGTCGGTTGGTAATGTAGAAGTTGAGGGGTCCCTTCTTTTCGGGGGTGAGGGAGGAGAGGAGGAGCCTCCGGGTTTGGACGTTAGGTTTCCCCATGCAGACCTTGGGACTATGCAGGATGAAAGAGAAAAAGGTGGCGGAGGATTGTCACTGGAAGAATTAGTGTCTCCTAGGAATCAGGATTGCCATTCTCCTGTTTCTAATTCGGTGGGTCCCAAGGAGGCGTTCGTTGACATTGGGCCTTAGCCTAATCCGTTTAAAGTGGGCCAAGGGGATAAGTCACTTAGGGGATTTAATAAAACCTCTTTGGGCTCTAGACTGAGGAAAGCTAGGTCGCAGCCCACTAAGGAATCATCTCCTGTGGATCATAGGCCCCTTAAGAGACCCAGGCCTATCTCGGGAGATTATGAACCAGGCTTTTGTTTCATTGGCTTTACCAATTTGACTGTTCCTGTGGAAGGGGGAGGAACTCATCGGAGTCTAGCGGTGACGGGGGCTTCGATCTGAATGTCAGAGCTTCGCCGGGTAATTCCAAAGCCAGTAGGGACGAGAATCCAAGGCATATTAGCGGATCAGGAGATGCTCAGGGACCAACGGGAGGTGTTGAAGGGGATCAGATGGAGAAAGAACTTTCTAGTACCATGGCGGTTGGGGATAAACTCGGTGTTGATTTGAGTGTTCATCCAGAGCTGATTAAAGAGGCAATATTGTCAACAGGTATTAATATTGTTTCCAAATGAATTTTATGTCTATCAATTTAAGGGGAATAGGGGGGATCTGAAGCCCGAGTGGATTAAGTCGATCAGGAGGGAGTATGGTATCAATTTTTTGACTATTCAGGAGTCGAAACAAAGTGATGTGTCTCGTGTTGTTCTGTCTAAATTTTGGGGATCTAGTAGCTTTGGATCGGAGTCTGTGGACTCCTCGGGTCAGTCGGGAGGTCTGATAAGCATGTGGGATGCTAGTTTGTTCTCTTTGGAGGTTTCTTCTGAGAACAGAAACTTCCTTCTTATAAGGGGTAGGATGACCGGTTGCAATGTCCCGTTCAATATTCTGAATGTCTACGCCCCACAAGGAGTGGCAGCAAAAAAAGAGGTATGGGATTCGTTGGTCACCCTTATTAGCAGCTATGATGGGTATTGGATCATTGGGGGCGATTTCAATGCGGTCCGTTTTAGAGAGGAGAAAAGAAACTATTCATTTAAGCCCTCTTGTGCTAGCAACTTCAATTCTTTCATTTATGACGCTGGTTTAATTGATTATGACATGCGGGGTAGGCGATTCACGTGGCAATCTGAAAGGGGGAATAAGCTTAGCAAACTTGATAGGTTTCTCGTGAACCTTGATTTTTTTAATGAGTGGCCGGAGGCTCACGTTCAGGCCTTGCTAAGGCTTTGGTCGGATCACTGTCCCATCGTTTTATCTACCAAATCTGTCAACTTTGGTGCCCGACCTTTTCGTATTTTCAACTCTTGGCTGGGCAAGGAGGGTTTTAGCGAGGTTGTAGAGGAGGCATGCGGTTCTTTTTCTGCTCCGGAGTGCCCTCCGGATGTTTATCTTGTAAAAAAACTGGGTTTATTAGAAGTAAGGTTAAAGATTGGAGAAATGCTATGCGTCTAAAGGAAGGTGAGGTTATCGACCTTGCTAAGGAGGAGTTGGCTGCCCTTGAATCTATTCTTGATTCTCGCGATTTATCGGAAGAAGAGGAATGGGTCTTTGCAGAAACAACGAAAGTTATCGCCGAGGTAGAGCTTGCTAAAGTTATGGATCTGAAACAAAGATCTCGGGCTAGTTGGGCAAAAGAAGGGGATGAGAATTCTAAGTTGTTTCACTCCTTGATTAATTATAGAAAGGCTTGTAATGTGATCCACGGCCTGAATATTGGGGGGGGGGGGGGGTGGATTTCTAAACCATCTTTGGTTAAGAAAGAGGTTCATAATTTATTTAGATCTAAATTCGTGGAGGAGTGTGCCAACCGTCCCAAGCTTCCTTGTCACACTATGAGGAAGATTTCGGTGGCTGGCGCGGTTTGGGTGGAGGCTTTGTGTAACAACCCTCGGTAAAACCAACACCCTTATAATATTTCCGATCCTCTATTATATCTTAAATTATCCTAATATGTCTTATATTATATTACGTATGTGAAAACCGAGCCCTAGTTATGTTATATATAAAATAAATAAAAAACATGAAATATAGGGTTAAGGCGGGCCGCGACATACTCTACCCTTAGTTTACGCGGGCCGTATCAAGGCTGGACTTAACTGCGCTGATTTCTTAAGTTGAAGCGGGCCGCGTAAGGGTGTATAGGTCTTTGACGCGGGCCGCGACAGATCATGAAACGCGGAGACATCCGGTGCTGACACGTGTCGACATCGTGTCAAGTCTAGTAGCTGACCCAGCTAAGCTAGTATGTTGACCGGTGTTGACGCGGGCTGTGTAAGTGTCCCATGTTTTTTACGCGGGCCGCGACAGGACTGAAATCAGCAACTATATAAGAAGGCCATCAGTCTACGTTTTCCGTCGCTCATTCTCAAATCTCAATCTCGAAATTCTGTAGAAAAGTTATAATATTTCGGGTATTATACCCTAATTGGCGAGGTTCTACTCCATTGTAAGTATTATAACCCCAGTTTCATAACAGTTACGCTGCCCGATTGATTTAGGGTTCCGTAACAACTGTCGTGGTTCTGCCCGACGTAGTTGTTGGAATGCCGTCTCGGGGAGGGTATCATTAATAATTTCAAAGGGTTATGGTACTAATCAATGTACATTTGTATAAATTATAGATTATATCCAGGAAACCCCTATGAAAAGCCTAAGACAGCAATGTGAGTAATCCTTCTTTTTGTGTAAACCTTTTTGTGAGTTTATCCTCTTTTTGTTAATGTTTTACCAAATCTTAAATGTTTTACTATGAAAATTAGCAGTAATTGAGTCTTTATAGTTATTCAATTACTGCCGGTATGTTGGGGTTTTGTATACAAAATTTTGTACTACTTGCGAGTAGTAAGTCGGGATGACAATACGTTACCATTGGACAATGAGTTAGCCAATGGGTAATATGACCCACAAGTCAGGATTGATAATACCAAATGGAGTAATTGTGTAGACATAAACAAAGTGATCACTCTCAATACTGTTCACTGTGACTTTAAACTTGATTAAATTGGGATTCACTCACCAGTATTTCCCGCTGACAAATATTTTTAAAACATGTTTCAGGTAACCCAATGTGACAGCCAATTAGTAAAAAGCCAGGTGGAGAGCACTGAAGGCTTGGGAAAATGTGGCTATAAAAGTTACCTAATAAACGATGTTTTAAATTCAATAAAATAGGGTTTGTCCCTAATAAATGTATTGTAATAAGAAACTTGGGTTTTACCCATATGATTATTAATATGAAATGAGGTGGTTTTACTCTGATAAACATTTCCTAACTACGGTCCTGATGTAAATTCCGCTGCAAGACTAAATAAAACTGATACCACCAAACTCTGTGATCACGTCCGCCCGTTCCCGGGGATCAGGGATCGGGGGTTGTGACAGAAGGTGGTATCAGAGCCTAGCCACTGGTCTGAGCCAAAGAAGTGTTCTGCTGACACTTAAAATCCTGAAATTTGTGTTAGGAAATAAATTATGAAAGTATATGCATAACTGTATTTATTTGTTATGTGTTATTTGACTATCTGTTATTTTACAGTATGAGTGATCAAGGACCAGCAGACGTGAATCGCAGTTGTCTGAATCACCTGGGAATGAGTGTACATCATCCTAGCCTGCCCTTTCAGGGTATACTGCTGATCAGGAAGATGGAATATTTGCTTTTAGAGCTAAATCTGAAGAGCCATTTCCTAATAAGAAACGAGGATGGTTCAGTAAAGAAGCTTTTGCTCGTAGGAAGAGAATGAGGAAATTACAACAGCAAAGGGCTTTAGCAGCTATTAAGAGAGAGACAGATGCCCATACGCAAGATATGCTTAATAGAAGCCTAGCTAATTTCCATATCTTAGCTACAACTGCTGCTGATCCAGGTCTGGAACAATTAGTAGCCCCACAACCACAAAACCCAGAACAGCCCATGGAGATAGAAAATCAGGAAAACCAAGTGGAGATACACGACTTTAACCCATAAGAAATCCCTAGGGTGCCTGCACCAAACCCCATAGACCCGAATTACGACCCCTGGTGGGACAACAATAGGGACTTTGTGCAACGTTACCCTATTCAGGATTATCCACCCATACAGAACATAGAAGCCTACCTAGGTATGGACCCTTTAGATCCCTATTACCAAGATGATTATATTAGGGAAATATTAGAGGATCCTTACCAATTTCATGAACTGTCACCCCCATATCAGGAAAACGCACCCCAGATTCCAAACCCAGTCCGAGAACCTGCACCCCCAATGAGTGCAGAAAACGTTCAAGAACTTAGGACTTTTGGGGAGGAAATTCTGGAGAGCAGTGAAAGAATGCGTCAGGTAGGAGAGCGTCTCGTATGGAAATACGATGAGCGCAATATGGATTTTTGGATGAATCCATATCCGTGAATGTGAGAATGGAGGAAGTGGTAGTAACAATAATATAATAAAATAAAATAAGATATGTGTGTACGGATGCATATTATTATTTTATTTCTGTTGGTATTGTAATCTTTAATTCTATACTAGTGTGTAGTAGACGCATAGTATATGAAAAAGAGTATAGTCGCAATGATCGACGGTTTTGGTTAGATTGCGTGTCATGTGAATTGTGATATTACTTATTATCTTGTGATATTAATATGGGATAAATGTTTAAAATTCAGATGGCCGACGAAGGAAATCAAGGAAATCTGAATAACGATAACCAGAGTAACATTAACGTGGTTAATGATAATCCGAGCATCCATAACAACAAAAACCAAATGGATAATAGTGTCGTTCAACATATAGTGGCACAAGGAATCATAGATGCCATGCCATTTATTATTCAAACTATTCAAGAAGCGAATAATAAAAGTAAACATAGCAGTAAGCGACCAATTGAACCAGAAAACAGCGTGAACAATGGACCGGTACTTCAAATGCCTATTCCCAAAAGAAGAAGAACCGTGCCTAACGGTTGTTCTTATAAAGAATTCTGGTCTTGTAAACCAATGGAATTCTCGGGCAACGAAGGGGCCATTGCAACCTTACGCTGGATAGAAAAGACTGAGGCAGTCTTAAGGATAAGCAAGTGTGCTGAAGAAGATAAAATATTGTTTGCTTCTAATCTGTTTAAGAATGCAGCACTAGAATGGTGGAACACTATCCTCCAGACAAGAGGAAGTGATAGGACTTATAATATGGAATGGGAAGAATTTAAAAACAAGGTAGAAAGGAAATTCTGCCCACCCAATGAGAAGGAACAGATAGCAAACAAATTCCTAAATCTTAGGATGACTGGTGTAGATAGCAAAGGGTACACTAAGTTATTTTTCGAATATGCTAGGATAGTGCCAACTCTTGCTTCACCAGAAACAGTGTTAATCTCTCGTTATATTTGGGGATTAATAGGGGAGATAAGACACATAGTCAAGGCAGCTAGACCTCAAACCATAGAAGAAGCTGTAGAATTAACAAATACCTTGACTGATGAGTTAGTCCGTATTAGAGAAGAGGATCAGAGGAGGAACTTAACTCAAAGGCTTACACAAGAATTTCGTTCCGGAAATTATAATCGTAAGAATATGGGTTCTACCTCTGCAACATACTGCAAGGTCTGCAAGAAAAAGCATTCGGGAAAATGCTCCATTCTCTGCAATCATTGTAAGATGCCAGGACACAAGGAAGAAAATTGCAGGAAGAAAACCAGTAATGGATTATGCTACAACTGTGTAGAAAAAGGTCATATCAGGCCAAACTGCCCAAAATTAGCTCCAGCTACAGACAACAAGAATACAAAAAATGGTAGAGCATTTGTTCTGACTGCAGAAGAAGCCAAGATGATTCCAGACGTTATAGCTGGTACGTTTTTAGTTAATGATACATTTGCTAAAGTATTATTTGACTCTGGTGCGAACCAAAGTTTTATTAATACTTCGTTTTGCAAAATTTTAAATCAATCATTAACTAAACTACCACAAGAATGTCTAGTAGAAACAGCCAATGGAGAAACCATTAGGATTTCTGAAATCTTGCAGGGAGCAAGCATAGAAATTTTAAATCAGAAATTTATTGCAAACCTGTATCCCATGAATCTAGTAGGATTTGATGTTGTTTTAGGAATGGATTGGTTAATAGCCAATAAAGCTAGTATTTTATGTGATCAAAAGTTAATTCAAATAAATTCACCAAAAGGTAACATGATCACAATTAAAGGAGATAAACCTTCTAGGTCTACTAAATTCATTTATGTGATGAAAACTGCAAGTTGTATGAGAAAAGGTTCTATGGTGTATTTGATTTCTATAATCACTAACACTAAAGGAAAGGATTTAAAAGATATTCCAGTAGTATCTCAGTTTTCAGATGTTTTTCCAGAAGAATTACCAGGACTACCTCCGGATAGAGAAGTTGAATTCAGAATCCATTTAATACCAGGAACATCACCAATTGCCAAAGCACCTTACCGTTTGGCACCTGCTGAAATGCAAGAATTGAAGAAACAATTAGATGAATTGTTGGAAAAATGATTTATACAACCAAGTTCGTTGCCATGGGGAGCGCCGATATTGTTTGTTAAAAAGAAAGACGGATCAATGCGTATGTGTATTGACTACCGTGAATTAAACAAGGTCACGATTAAGAATCGGTACCCATTACCAAGAATCGATGATCTGTTTGATCAGCTACAAGGAGCTCGATTTTTCTCTAAAATCGATTTAAGGTCAGGATATCATCAATTAAAGGTACAGGAAGAGGACATTCCTAAAACTGCTTTTAGAACAAGGTATGGTCATTATGAATTTACTGTCATGCCATTTGGTTTAACCAATGCCCCAGCTGCATTTATGGACTTGATGAACCGAATATGTAAGCCATTTTTGGATAAATTCATAATTGTTTTTATAGATGATATTCTAATTTACTCTAAGAGTAAAGAAGATCATGCAAGACATTTGCACGCACTTTTAAGTCTGTTAAGAAAAGAAAAACTTTATGCTAAGTTTTCTAAGTGTGAATTTTGGTTAGAACAGGTACAATTCCTTGGACTCCTAGTCATCATGAAGAAATTCATGTGGATCCAACAAAGATCGAAGCGATTACGAAATGGAAAACCCCTGAGTCACCAACCGAGATTAGAAGTTTCTTAGGATTGGCTGGTTATTATAGAAGATTTATTAAAGATTTTTCTAGAATAGTCATTCCCTTAACTAAGTTAACCTGTAAATTTGTTAAGTTTGAATGGGGAGTAAAACAAGAAGAAGCCTTTAGAATTCTTAAGCAAAGATTAACCCATACACCTATACTAGCATTACCAGAAGGAACTGAAGACTTTGTAGTCTATTGTGATGCTTCTAGATTAGGTTATGGATGTGTATTGATGCAACGCCAAAAGGTTATAGCTTATGCATCTAGACAACTTAAGAATCATGAAGAGAATTATTCAACCCATGATTTAGAGTTAGGAGCTATAATTTTTGCTCTTAAAATTTGGAGACATTACCTTTATGGTAGTAAGTTTACCATATTCACTGATCATAAGAGTTTAAGGTATGTTTTCGGACAGAAAGAGTTGAATATGAGACAAAGACGTTGGATGGAATTTTTTAGTGACTATAACTGTGATATCCAGTATCATGAAGGAAAAGCAAATATAGTGGCAGATGCTTTAAGTAGAAAGTATCATGAAAAGCCAAGAAGGGTACGTTCTCTTAAATTAAATCTGCAAGTAGATTTACATGAACAAATAAGAGAAGCACAAGAAGCAGTAATTAAGGATGATTCTGAAAAATTAAAAGGTATGCTAAAAGAATTGGAACAAGGAACAGATGGAATTTGGAGGTTCCATAAAAAGAGAATGTGGATACCTAAATTAGGAAACCTGCGTAACCGTATATTAGAAAAAGCCCATAAGTCTAAATATACAATGCATCCAGGAAGTGATAAAATGTACCAGGATTTAAGGAAAAATTTCTGGTGGATAGGAATGAAAAAGGACGTAGCAGTCTATGTTTCTAAATGTTTGACTTGTTCACAAGTTAAAGCTGAACATCAGAAACCCTCAGGTTTGTTACAGCAATTAGAAATGCCAGTTTGGAAAAGGGAATTAATAACAATGGATTTTTTTACTAAATTACCCATAACTAGGATAGGAAATGATACAATCTGGGTGATTGTAGATAGATTAACCAAGTCAGCTCATTTTCTACCAATGAAAGAAACAATTAGTATGGAACAATTATCTAAATTGTATGTAAATGAAATTGTTTCTTTACATGGTATTCCTTTATCAATTGTTTCTAACAGAGATAGTCGATTTACATCTCATTTTTGGTCAAGTTTCCAAAAGGCAATGGGAACTAAGATAAAGCTAAGCACGGCTTATCATCCTCAAACAGATGGACAAAGTGAAAGAACAATTAAGACAATGGAAGATATGCTTAGAGCTTGTGTAATTGACTTTGGAGGTAATTGGGACGATCACTTACCTTTAATAGAATTTTCTTATAATAATAGTTATCACACAAGTATCAATGCTGCACCATTCGAAGCACTTTATGGACGAAAGTGTCGAACCCCAGTTTGTTGGGCAGAAATTGGGGAAAAGCAATTATCTGGACCTGAAATAGTACAGGAAACAACTGACAAGATTATTCAAGTCAAGGAACGACTGAAAGCAGCCCGTGATCGACAAAAGAGTTATGCTGATAACCGATGCAAATCCTTGGAATTTCAAGTAGGAGATAAAGTATTGTTAAAGGTCTCTCCTTGGAAAGGAGTGGTAAGATTCATCAAACGAGGAAAACTAAGTCCCAGGTATGTTGGACCTTTTAAGATTATTAGAAGAATAGGACCTGTAGCCTATCAGCTACAATTTCCAGAGGAAATGGCAGGAATACATGATGTGTTTCATGTATCTAATCTTAAAAAGTGTTTAGCTGATGAATCATTGATAGTGCCTCTTAAGGATATAGAGGTAAATGAACAACTCAAGTTTGTAGAAAGACCTCTATAAATTGAAGACAGGAAAGTCAAGAATCTCAAACATAAAAGATTAGTTCTGGTCAAAGTGAAATGGGACTCCAAAAGAGGACCTGAGTACACATGGGAACTCGAGTCAGAAATGAAAAGGAAATATCCGCACTTGTTTCAGTAGATCTCGAGGACGAGCTCTAAAACAAGGTGGGGAGAATGTAACAACCCTCGGTAAAACCAACACCCTTATAATATTTCCGATCCTCTATTATATCTTAAATTATCCTAATATGTCTTATATTATATTCCGTATGTGAAAACCGAGCCCTAGTTATGTTATATATAAAATAAATCAAAAACATGAAATATAGGGTTAAGGCGGGCCGCGACATACTCTACCCTTAGTTTACGCGGGCCGTATCAAGGCTGGACTTAACTGCGCTGATTTCTTAAGTTGAAGCAGGCCGCGTAAGGGTGTATAGGTCTTTGACGCGGGCCGCGACAGATCATGAAACGCGGAGACATCCGGTGCTGACACGTGTCGACATCGTGTCGAGTCTAGTAGCTGACCCAGCTAAGCTAGTATGTTGACCGGTGTTGACGCGGGCCGCGTAAGTGTCCCCTGTCTTTTACGCGGGCCGCGACAGGACTGAAATCAGCAACTATATAAGAAGGCCATCAGTCTACGTTTTTCGTCGCTCATTCTCAAATCTCAATCTCGAAATTCTGTAGAAAAGTTATAATATTTCGGGTATTATACCCTCATTAGCGAGGTTCTACTCCATTGTAAGTATTATAACCCCAGTTTCGTAACAGTTACGCTTCCCGATTGATTTAGGGTTCCGTAACAACTGTCGTGGTTCTGCCCGACGTAGTTGTTGGAATTCCGTCTCGGGGAGGGTATCATTAATAATTTCAAAGGGTTATGGTACTAATCAATGTACATTTGTATAAATTATAGATTATATCTAGGAAACCCTTACGAAAAGCCTAAGACAGCAATGTGAGTAATCCTTCTTTTTGTGTAAACCTTTTTGTGAGTTTATCCTCTTTTTGTTAATGTTTTACCAAATCTTAAATGTTTTACTATGAAAATTAGCAGTAATTGAGTCTTTGTAGTTATTCAATTACTGCCGGTATGTTGGGGTTTGTATACAAAATTTTGTACTACTTGCGAGTAGTAAGTCGGGATGACAATACGTTACCATTGGACAATGAGTTAGCCAATGGGTAATATGACCCACAAGTCAGGATTGATAATACCAAATGGAGTAATTGTGTAGACATAAACAAAGTGATCACTCTCAATACTGTTCACTGTGACTTTAAACTTGATTAAATTGGGATTCACTCACCAGTATTTCCCGCTGACAAATATTTTTAAAACATCTTTCAGGTAACCCAATGTGACAGCCAATTAGTAAAAAGCCAGCTGGAGAGCACTGAAGGCTTGGGAAAATGTGGCTATAAAAGTTACCTAATAAACGATGTTTTAAATTCAATAAAATAGGGTTTGTCCCTAATAAATGTATTGTAATAAGAAACTTGGGTTTTACCCATATGATTATTAATATGAAATGAGGTGGTTTTACTCTGATAAACATTTCCTAACTACGGTCCTGATGTAAATTCCAATGCAAGACTAAATAAAACTGATACCACCAAACTCTGTGATCACGTCCGCCCGTTCCCGGGGATCAGGGATCGGGGGTTGTGACACTTTGTTCAGTGTGGAGGAGATTAAGTACGCCGTCTTCGAGTGTGGGGACGATAGGGCGCTCGATCCTGACGGGTTTAATTTCCGGTTCTATAAACGTTTTTGGAGGCTTCTGGAGGCTGACTTCGTTAATCTTATGACTGCTTTTTATGATTCGGGAGTGGTTAATCCTGGGTGTGGTTCTTCTTTTATAGCCTTGGTCCTGAAGAAAAAGGATCCGAAAGGCCTTAACGATTATCAGCCTATTAGCCTTGTGGGTGTTGTCAACAAAGTTGTGTCTAAAATCCTCGCAAATAGACTGAAAAAGGTGCCGGGGTCGGTCATCTCGGGTTCTCAATCGGCCTTTTTGGGAGGTAGCTTTATTCTGGACGGTCCTCTGATTATCAATGAGGTATGCTCCTGGATTAAGAAGTGAAAGAAAAAGGCTTTCCTCTTCAAGATCGATTTCGAGAAAGGATACGATAATATTAATTGGGGTTTCGTGGTTGATGTGTTTCGGCAAATGGGGTTCGGCTCTAGATGGTGCAAGTGGTTGTGGGGAGATCTATCCTCGGCTCGGGCTTCGGTTTTGGTTAACGGGGCGCCTACCTTTGAATTCAAGTGTGAAAAAGGGATGAGACAAGGCGACCCTACATCTCCCTTTTTGTTTGTGGTGGTTATGGAAGCCTTGTCCTATTTATTTGTTAAAGCGGAAGAGGTTAGTGTGGTCTCGGGGATCCGTCTTCCTAATGACGGGCCGAGGCTGTCTCACTTGTTCTTTGCATACGACGCCCTTATCCTGGGAGAGTGGGAGGTGAATAATGCCTTGAATATTGTGAGAATCCTTAGATGCTTTCACGCGTGTTCTGGCCTGCGCATTAACCTTGGGAAATCTAGTTTGTTTGGGTAGGGGTGGACGATGAGGAAGTGAGAGCTATGGCGGATATTGTTGGATGTAATTCTGATTCTATTCCTTTTAAATACTTGGGTTTAAAAGTGGGGGAAAAAATGAATCGTATAAGTAATTGGAAGCCGGTGTATGACATATTTGAGTCTAGGCTTGCTCTGTGGAAGTCTTCGCTCCTGTCTATTGGAGGGAGAATTACTCTGATCCGCTCTGTCCTCCAGAGTGTCCTTAACTATTTCTTCTCTCTCTACAAAGCGCCCGTTAAAGTGATTAAGGATCTTGAAGGGTTAATCAAAAAATTCTTATGGGGTGGCTCGTCCGAAGCTAAAAAGACTCATTGGGTGGCTTGGGATATTGTGGCATCGCCCAAGAAAAGTGGGGGTTTGGGTATTAGTAAACTGAGTAATTTTAATGTCGCCCTTTTGTGTAAGTGGGGTTGGAGATATAAGCGCGAAAAAGATAATTTGTGGGTCAAGACTATTGATGCTATTCATTCCGGTGGTTCGAAGTGGTCCTTTCTCCCGGTTAAGAATTCCTTCGGTGGGGTTTGGCATAATATTGTTTCGGTTATAAACAAACCCTTTTCAGGTGATTCTCGTCTTCGGATGTTTTTTAGGGGCTCGGTTGGTGAAGGCGATGTTATTCTTTTTTGGCTCGACCCATGGCTGAGAGACGTTCCCCTCAAGGATGTGTATCCCAAGTTGTTTGCTTTGGAAGTTGTCAAAACTTGTTCGGTTCGTGATCGGGCTTTCGGAGACTGGCTCTAGAAACATGACCCGGATTGTATGGATGAAGTCGCTGAACTGATTGCTCTCACCTCAGACCTCTCTTCGGTTTCCTTAAATAATAGTCCGGATTCGTGGAAGTGGTTGGGTGATAGCTCGGGAGTGTTTTCCGTTAGCTCAGTGAGAAGGTTGATGGAGAAAAATGCTCTTCATGGCAGTAACTTCGTTTTGGATTGGTGTAAATGGATCCCGATCAAGTGCGATGTTTTCGTTTGGAGAGCGGAGATGGGTAGAATTCCCACTGTTGATGCGTTGCGTAAAAGAGGAGTTACGGTGGGTGATGGTCTTTGGGCGTTATGTCGGACTCAGGAGGAGAGTGTAGATCACTTGTTCACGTCGTGTGTTATTGCCTCGGTCCTTTGGCAGAAAGTTAGTTTATGGGTGAAAAAAACTAAAATTGAAACTAATGCAGTAGAATGTTATTTTGACCGATTCATTATTTTATTTTATTTTATTATTTTGCATCTTTTGGACTTCTATATTTTTGGTTGATATTCAACAATTTTAATAATTGCTAAATCCATGATGCTAAAAGTACACTAGGTTGAATGAGTTGCCCAAAATTTCTCGGGTTGATGATTAGTTTTCACTATTAATTAGTAGAATTTATAATGAGAAAATTTCACTTTTTGTCCTTTATGTATTACCTGAATTTTGAAACATGCCCTTTAAAAGTTTTAGTTTTAATTTATGTCCTTAAATCACATGTTTTGTATCACTTTAAGTCCTTTACACCAAATTGAGTTAAATAATTCAGTTAGGTTTATTTAATGCAAGGGTATTATTGGTATTTCACATTTTTACTTTATTACTCGCCCTTTTATATCCCTCTAATCATCTTCTCCCTCAATTAGGGTTTCAGGTTGATTGTCTGCATCTTCTTCCCCAATCAGGGTTTCAAGGTTGATAAAATGGTGCTTTGTGGGTGTGGAAAGGAAGCAGCGATTCCTCTCCCCCTCTCTCTCTAGAACACCAACTTCAATCATCATCCAATGTTTCACATTCATAACCTGCAAAATCTTGTCAAACCCCAGAGCAGACTATGGCACTCACATATGGAATCTTAACATTTGCAGCACCATCAATCCCATTGAACTCCATTAACGACACACCAAAGGTACGCAAAACCCTCAATTCATCTTATATATCCTGCTCAACTTCAATTTCCAATGAACAACAACGAGAAACACCACCTTCAAGAAAATTTAGCTACAGAGAGCATCCCCATCAATCAGATACCCTAATCTTAAAGAACCCATCAATAATCATAAAATAAAGCAGACCCAGATGCCAATTTCACTTCAAAACCCTAAAATTGATGGTTTAGAAGAAGAGAGTTTGAAACTTGAGCCACAAGAGAAAGAAACTGGTGAAACCCTAGAATTTTTTAGTCGTCGGGTGGCTAAGAAAATTACTAAATTAGCCTTGAAAAGGGCAAAAGATTGGAGGGAAAGGGTTCAGTTTTTAACTGATAGGATTCTAGGGTTGAAAGCTAATGAATTTGTGGCTGATGTGTTGGATGATAGAAAGGTTCAAATGACACCTACTGATTTCTGTTTCTTGGTGAGAGGGGTCGGGAATTCGAATTGGCAAAGGGCGTTAGAGGTTTATGAATGGTTGAATCTTCGAATCTGGTACTCACCGAACGCGCGAATGCTTGCAACTATATTGTAGATTCTTGGTAAAGCGAATCGAGAATCTTTAGCTTTAGAGATTTTCGAAAGATCAGAAGAAAGGATTGTTAGTATGGTACAGGTGTATAATGCGATGATGGGGGTCTATGCTCGAAATTCAAGCAACCATGTTTAATGAGGCTGCAAGGAAGTTTTGATTTTTATTAAAAAGAAGAGTTCTTTTTTGAATATTCTGTATTTTTTAGTCAAAGATTAATAGTTTATCTTTTTTATTATTAATTAGAGTAAATTTCATTAAAATACCAATAATACCCTTGCATTAAATAAACTTAACTGAATTATTTAACTCAGTTTGGTGTAAAGGACTTAAAGTGATACAAAACATGTGATTTAAGGACATAAATTAAAACTAAAACTTTTAAAGGGCATGTTTCAAAATTCAGGTAATACATAAAGGACAAAAAGTGAAATTTTCTCATTTATAATTGTCTGAAAGGCTTTATTTCAGTTTTGATCCTTAAGTTCAAGTAATTACATATTTGATCTCTACTTTTTGAGCGTAAAACAAATAGGCCTGAACATGGATGCCCGTTAAAAGTTTATGCCAATTACAATAAAATTTAACAACCAAGGCTGTGGGTGTGGTTTGGTGCTCCCGACCACCCCTAACGGCTTCCCGTTCTCCTCTCTCGCGCACAACCCACCCCCTAATAGAGTGGCTGGAACTAATTGACGGACGATGGAATACAAAAAAGAAATATTGGATTTTAGTAATCCCAACTATTCATCGTTGGCCGCCAACAGTCTCAACTTAAAAAATAACCACTGGCAGTCCCAACTATTAACATATTGACCTCCAATGGACCCTGACTAACAGAACACAAACGCCGTTAGTCTCCGGTTGCCGGAAAAACGTTTTTGTCTAGAAAACTCATTTTAGGCCGGAAAACTCAACATTTTCGTCCCAAGCCCCTTTTTAACCTTATTACGCACCTTTTCTAGCAAAATCCTCAATTATTGAAGTCGTCGGAAAACTCTTTTTTGCCACTTCTTTTTTGGCCGGAAAACTAAACTTGTTTTGCTAGAAAACACAACATTTTCGTCCCAAATCTCTTTGTAACCTTAGATCGGATCTTTAGAAATCTTTTTATGTACAAAAACGGTTTTCTGGCTACCGGAGACTAACGATGTTAGGGTTCTGTTAGTCAGGGTTCATTGCTGGCCAATATGTCAATAGTTGGGACTAACAGTGATTATTTTTGAAGTTGGAACTGTTGGCGGCTAACGATGAATAGTTGGGATTATTAAAATCCAAAAATATTAAATAAAATTTTATTGGTCTTTCAAAAAAAATTTAAAATACAATATTCCTATAAAAAAATATAGCAATATGTGTAACGTGTAGGGTCCATTTACTCTTGGTTTTGAAGATTTTGACTTTTTAAACGCAGGCTAAAATGAAAGTAAAAACAACAATCCACTAAAAATATACATACATTTCACTAAAAAACAACTCCTGTATCAATATATTTCCACTAAAAACAAATATTTTTTCTCTCTCCTTTTCAATATATATTACATTTTTCTCTCTCTTTCACTCACAACCACTTTCAATATATATTAAAAAATTACAGTGGGTGAACAGTGTCCCCCCAAATATACAGATGAACAGTAATATTTTCTCTCTCCTCCACTCACAACCATTTTTTATACTCTTTACATTTTAAAAACCCCACACACTACATATGATGGACTAGATGGGAATGCTCTAAGCAAGGGGGCCAACTCCTTGTATCATTAAGGATAAATTACACTTTTCGTCCTTTATGTTTTTATCGGATTGCAATAGATAGCCTTTAACTTTAATAATTACAGTCGCAATCCTTTATTTGGAAAACTCATTACACCTTTCGTCCTTTAGCACTAACCAAGTTAAAATTTTCAGTTAAATATGACATGTGCCTTGCACACGAGGGTAGATTAGTCATTTGGCCCTTTTATTTAAAATATATTTATAATAAAGTTTAAATTAAAAACCCTTATCCATAATTCTCCCCCTTTCTCTGTAACTTAAACAAAACACCATCACCTCCATCTATGGCTGTCGCCGGCCACAAAAAAACCCACCGGCCAGCAAGTCCCATCTATGGTGGTATTTGCCATGGCCACTCTTCTCTCTCTCTACTCTCTCTCATCACTCTTCTCATCTCTACTTTCTCCTGTTAATTTCTATATAGAGAGAAACAATCTTCTATATACTTACAAATAGTAGAATCTTGATACTCTTTCTAACCTGTAGGGAACGAACTGCTGACGGAGAGTGACGCAGGACTTACCGGCGGAGACGGGGAACTGGTGGGTTTGAAAATTGATTGTTGCAGTTTATAAAATTGAAAATTGATTGCTGCAGCGACTCGGTGACCCAGCGACTGAGTCTTGGTTGCAATAAACAGAGTCAGAAGACTCATTTCGAGCTTGATTGTTGTAGTTTGCGGTTTGACCATGATTGTTGAATGATTGTTGCAGAATCTTGAGGGGTGGTTACAACCAGAGCCGATTGTTGCAAATTCTTGTGAGATTTTTTGGAGATGAAGTGGTTGTTGCAGAACCTTATCGGAGATGAAGTGGTTGTTGCAGAATCTTGAAGGGTGGTTACAACCGGAGCTCCGGTGACGGATCCAGTCGGAGTGTTTGTACAGTGGCCATGGTTGTTTCATACGTCGTTCTTGAATGTCGTCGGCCTAATCGGGGATTGATCGGAGAATTGAGAGGATTGTTATGGGTTTTGGTGGGGGTTGGTGGTTAGGGTTTTGAGAACAATTGTCACGGCCCCCGACCCGGTTTGACCCGTTTCAGGAGCCGCGGGACAGAAATTCCCGTGGTATTTAATTAACAGCGGAAGTTTCTTCAGGATCTTTTAAAAACTGTAATATTTCCCGATTATTTTATTTCACAATTCGGGATAAAACCCGATAATTTACAATACTGAGATTTCACGAAGAAATCTTTTATTTTCAAAACATATTTCTTTATTTATACTGAGCCACTTTCTTAAGCTGATAGTGCTTCACTGCACTTTTCCTGGATCACAACAGATCACCTGAAACATGTTTGAAAAAGGTTTTGTCAGCGGGAAATACTGAGTGAATCATTCAGTTTTACTAAAATGACACGTTTATAATATACAGTATTAAGAGCGATTATAATGTCTCTATCTTTTAAATTAACTGATCCAGTTGTCACTTGACCGGACGTGTGACTGTGGACATATCACTTGCTGGGTCCGTTCACCCACAAGTGATAAATAATTAGTAGCTATGTGCACATCCCCCCACATACTGGCAGTAATTTCAGATTACATAGACTTAATCCCTGTAATTATAATCTTTGAAAAAAACATGCTTTTGTGAAGTAATTTGATAAAAAGAGAATGACTCACATTGCAGATTTAACAGAGCTTACTCTACTGATTAGCCTTGATAACCTAGTTTAAATAATCAAGCACACAAACTAGGTTAGTAACTTAATACAGCATTTACGACAACTCACGAGATTACAACCTTCACAACGAATGACAAAGTGCGATACTTAAACATCCATCAATTAATCGACGAATGACAAAGCATAAACCCTAATGTGGGCAGCACTTAAACATCCATTGGATAGTTTAATCGATCGGACATTGAATCGTAGCAGCGATCGATTTATTACCCTGAATTGTGGCAGCACTTCGTGAGCAGTGTGTGTTTTTAGACTATTTCTATAATAACTCGGAGTGTAATTTGAAACTGAACGTCGCATCAACGCAAAATTGCATGAAACAGACGAAGCTATTTATACATGAAAAACCGCCCCCTCGCGCCACGCGAGGGGTTCTCTTATTCCTGTCGCGTGGCGCGACAGGACCTATTCTACCCTAGGTTTGCTTCGTGTCACAGTAGCTTAGCTGAGTTGGTTTCGTGTAATTTCTAATTTTTGACAGCAAACTGTGTGGATTTTACCGAGTGGGGTTTACCCCCCCTGAGTTTTAGGGGCCCTGATCCTGATTCTCATTGTTCTGAAAATTTTAGGGTTTGTTCAGGATCACTTGGGTTTCTCAATTAGGGTTTCCTATTGGATAATTAAAATACTAAATAGTACTTTTTGATGAGAGTTGTTACATTCTCCCCACCTTAATAAAATCTCGTCCTCGAGATTTACTGGAATAAGTGAGGATACTTTCGCTTCATTTCTGATTCCAGCTCCCAAGTGTATTCAGCTCCTCTCTTTGAATCCCATCTGACTTTAACTAAGACTAGGCGTTTGTGCTTGAGAAACTTGATCTTTCGATCCTCAATTTGAAGAGGTTTCTCAATGAATTTCAGCTTTTCGTTTACCTCTATATCTCGAAGAGGTACTACCAGTGATTCATCTGATAAGCATTTCTTAAGATTTGATACATGAAATACATCATGTACTCCAGATAATTCTTCTGGTAATTGTAAACGATAAGCTACTGGTCCTATACGTTGGATCACTGAAAATGGTCCTACGTACCTTGGACTTAGTTTTCCTTTCTTCCCGAATCTAACTACTCCTTTCCAAGGAGAAACTTTCAATAGTACTTTGTCTCCCACTTGAAATTCTAATGGCTTGCATCTATTGTCTGCATAACTCTTTTGGCGATCTCGAGCCGTCTTCAGCCTTTCTTTGATTTGAGTAATCTTATCAGTCGTCTCTTGCACTATTTCAGGACCTGATAATTGACTTTCTCCTATTTCTGCCCAACAAACTGGAGTTCTGCACTTTCTTCCATATAGTGCTTCAAATGGGGCAGTTTCAATACTTGAATGATAGCTGTTGTTATAGGAGAATTCAATTAATGGTAAATGATCATCCCAACTTCCACCAAAATCTATTACACATGCTCAGAGCATGTCTTCTAGAGTTTGGATTGTCCTTTCACTTTGTCCGTCTGTTTGGGGATGATATGCAGTGCTCAAATTTAATCGAGTTCCCATAGCTTGCTGGAAACTTTTCCAGAAATGAGAAGTAAAACGACTATCTCTGTCCGAAACAATGGAGAGTGGAACTCCATGTAAGGATACAACTTCATCTACATACAATTTAGCAAGTCTTTCCATGCTAAAAGTTTCTTTCATAGGTAAAAAGTGAGCTGATTTGGTTAATCGATCCACAATTACCCAAATCGCATCATTACCTTTTCTGGTTTTGGGTAACTTAGTAACAAAATCCATTATTATAAGTTCTCATTTCCATACTGACATTTCTAACTGTTGTAGTAACCCTGAAGGTTTCTGATGTTCTGCTTTAACTTGTGAACAAGTAAGACATTTAGAAACATATCATGCTATATCCTTTTTCATTCCTATCCACTAAAAGTTCTTCCTTAAATCTTGGTACATCTTATTGTTTCCTGGATGCATAGTACACCTAGATTTATGAGCTTCTTCTAAAATCTTAGGTCTTAAGTCTCCCTGCTTAGGTACCCAAATTCTACTTTTGTGGAATCTCCAAATTCCATCTGCTCCTTGTTCTAATTCCTTGATTCTTCCTTTCATTCCTTCAGCATCATCCTTGATTGCTGTAGTTTGAACATTCTTCAATTGTTCCATTAAATCTATTTGTAGATTTAATCTGAGAGCACGAACCCGTCGTTGTTTCTCATAATACTTACGACTTAAGGCATCTGCAACTACATTTACCTTTCCTTCATGATACTGAATATCACAGTCGTAGTCGCTTAGGATTTCCATCCATCTCCTTTGCCTCATGTTTAACTCTTTCTGCCCAAATATATATCTTAAACTTTTGTGGTCTGTGTAGACAGTAAATTTACTTCCGTAAAGATAATGTCTCCAATTCTTAAGGGCAAAAATTACGGCTCCTAATTCTAAATCATGAGTCGTATAATTTTCTTCTTGCTTTTTCAATTGCCTTGAAGCATATGCAATCACCTTTTTGCGTTGCATAAGCACACATCCATATCCTAGTTTTGAAGCATCACAATATACTTCAAAATCTTCAGTTCCTTCTGGTAAGGCTAAGATTGGTGCATTTGTTAATTTCTGCTTCAATATTCTAAAGGCTTCTTCTTGCTTAGATCCCCATTCAAACTTAACCGCTTTACAGGTTAACTTAGTTAATGGTACGGCTATCTTGGAAAAATCCTTAATAAACCGTCTATAATACCCAGCTAAACCTATAAAACTTCTAATTTCCATTGCTGTTTGTGGGACCTTCCATTTGGTAATTGCTTCTATCTTAGTAGGATCTACATGAATACCTTCGTGATTTACCATGTGTCCTAAGAATTGCACTTCTTGCAACCAAAATTCACACTTCGAGAATTTGGCATAAAGCTTTTCTTTTCTTAACAAAGTTAAGAGTGCATGAAGGTGTTCACAATGCTCTGTCTGACTTTTGGAATAAATAAGTATATCGTCTATGAAAACAATTACAAATTTATCCAAATATGGTTTACAGATCCTATTCATCATGTCCATAAATGCAGCAGGTGCATTTGTTAACTCAAAGGGCATGACTGTAAACTCATAATGACCATACCTAGTTCTGAAAGCAGTTTTAGGTATGTCTTCTTCTTGTACCTTCAATTGATGATATCCGGAGCGTAAATCTATCTTAGAAAAATATCTAGCCCCCTGAAGTTGATCAAATAGATCATCAATCCTAGGTAATGGATATCGATTCTTAATTGTAACCTTATTCAATTCTCTATAATCGATACACATTCTCATTGAACCATCCTTTTTCTTTACAAACAACACTGGCGCTCCCCAAGGGGATGAGCTAGGTTGTATGAATCCTTTACTTAGTAATTCATCTAATTGCTTTTTCAATTCTAACATTTCTGTGGGTGCTAACCGATAAGGTGCCTTGGCTATCGGTGTAGTTCCTGGAATTAGATGAATCCTAAATTCTACTTCCCTGTCTGGAGGTAATCCCGGTAAATCTTCTGGGAATACATCAGGATATTCAGAGACTACTGGTATTCCTTAAGATCTTTACCCTTAGTGCTAATGATTACCGAAATCATATACACTATTCCTTGTTTTCGTTCATAATTAGCAACTTTCATTACTGATATGAACTTCATAGGCTTACGTGGTTTGTCTCCTGTGATCCTAATAACTTCTCCGGTGGGTGATTGAATTTCTATGGAATTCTGATCACAAAGGATTCGAGCATGGTTGGCTACTAACCAATCCATTCCTAATACAACATCAAATTCAGCTAAATTCATTGGCAATAGTTTTGCAGAAAATTTATGTCCTAAAAGTTCTATGTTTCCTTCTTGCAAAACTTTATCTATTTTAACTGAATTTCCGTCTGCTGTTTCAACTGTAAAAATCTGCCTAATATTGGTTAAAGGTAAACTAAGAGCTTGGCAGAATGAAGTATTTATAAAACTTTGGTTTGCACCAGAGTCAAATAATACTTTGGCGTAAATGTTGTGAACTAAGAACGTACCCGCTATCACATCCGGAATGAGTTCTGCTTCTTGAGTGGTCAGCTGAAATGCCCTGGCATTCTTCTTAGTAGTTCCGTCTGTCGCCTTGGTTTTGTTGTCTGCTGGTTTGATCACTTTAGGACATTCTGTTTTGAAATGTCCTGCCTCTCCACAATTGTAACAAATTATGGATTTCTTCCTGCAATTTTCCTCACGATGCCCTATAGTTTTGCAAAAATTGCAATATACTTTGCATTTTCCAAAATGTTTCTTTTTGCAACTTTGACAGAATGGCAAAGTTGAAGATTGCCCTGTTCCTCTTTTCTTGAAGCTGTTATTATTACCCATACGGAATCCTTGGGTAATTTTCTGAGCTAATTCCTTCTTCCTGTGTTCATCTTGTGTGCGTACTAATTCATCGGTTAGGGTATTAGCTAATTCCACAGCATTGTCAATAGTGCGAGGTCTCGCAGCTTTAACAATATTACGGATTTCACTAATCAGTCCCTAAATGTAGCGAGAAATGAGTACCGGTTCTGGCGAAGCCAGTGTTGGTACCACTCTAGCATATTCAAAGAATGTCGAAGTATAACCGCGACAATCTACACCCATCATCCTATGATTTAAAAACTTATTTGTCATCTGTTCCTTTTCATACTCGGGACAGAATTTCCTTTCTACTAAACCCTTAAATCCTTCCTAAGTCATAGCATAAGCTATTATTCTTCCTTTTGATTGTAACACAGTGTTCCACCATTCAAGTGCTCCTTCCTTGAAGAGATTTGATGCATACATGACCTGATCATCTTTAGCACATTTACTTATTGCAATTACTGCTTCGGTTTTCTCTAACCAACGCAGTGATGCAGTTGCTCCTTCATTGCCTGCAAATTCAATGGGTTTACAAGCAAGAAATTCTTTGAAAGTGCAACCAGGCGTTGCAGTTTTCATTTTCTTAGAAAATGGAGCTTGATGTGGTTCTGCATTATGATTGACATTATCATTTCCTCCGTTTACACTATTACTGAAGTTATCTTCAGTAATACGTTTACTTGGAACAATTGGTTGTGGTTCAATTGGATTCTTTATAGCAGCAACGAATGCTGGAATAGCATTAGCTATCCCTTGAGCAACAATATTTTCGATATCTTGCCGAGTCATATATTGATCTCCTGGATGTTGCTCTGACTGATTAACCTCATTTACTGGTTCGTTACCAATGTTTGACATCTGATAATAAATTTTATGTAAATAATTAGTATAAATACAAATATAATAAAACAGTTTGCACATAATCACATTAACATATATAATCAAAATTTATTGATTTCACAAGTTTCATTTTTATATATTATATTATGCCTCGTACACACGATTATCATACAACGTTTTATTGTTAAGTTATTAACACATACTGGTTATTATGTTTATTTATTAACACATATTCCTGCAACTCTGGTCAGCTAATTCCTTAAAAAAGACGCTCCCTTTCGTCATATTTCCAAGTAACTCTTTCTCCCACATCCCTAATCCGATTTCCTGCATCAATCAACTCTTCGCCCCAAAGGCGAAGTTCAGTCAGATTCTCCGGGCTCATGGTTGGATATAGTGGAGGTTCTGGGTCAACTTGTGGAAAAAATGTATCAGGGTTGTTTAAAAGGTTTTGGTACTGCCAATCGGTTGTCCACCATTCATCTAATTCTACGGGTAATGGTTGAGGTTGGACAATAGGATCTGGAATAGCAGGTTCCAGATTGATTGGGATTGGAGCTTCTAGTGGGTAACTGAAAAGATCTTCTTCAGTAAATATAAGGTTTGGATTAGCTGCTTCAAGGTTTCCATCGGCAGGTCCGATGAGATCACTCATTACTAATTTATGATCTAACACTTCCCAGGGAGTCATTTTCTGTTTCTGTCTAGAACTCTCTCCGACTTCTTTTTCTGGTTGCTTAACACTCTTCTCAGTTTCTATCTCTATTTGATTAATATTTTCCTCAATTTCTACCCCCTTTCCTTTGTCTTTTGGTTCTTCAGTTTTAGTAACCTTTCTTGTTGCTGGCTTTTTCCTTCGTACACGCCTCCAGCCCACAAATCGGTTTCTTTTCTTGGGTTTAGGTTTTGCCGGTGGTTTGGATTCAAATTCCATGGGTTCTTCTTTATCAGCGAAGTAACCAGTGAATTCCTTGGAAACTTCTATCTTAACGGGATAGAGGTTAAGATTTTCTAAACCTTCCGATATGTCATTCATGCTGTTTAGCATATATGCAAAATACATACCACATGTTAAAACAACATTTTATAGATAACCCGTAAATATTATTGCATACATAAAACAACTGACAAGTAAATTATACTACGATTAAATGTAACTTATTTATTTACTAAATAAGGTTTCTGGAAATAAAAGTGCTAAAACTTTTGATTATTTAGAGATTTGCATTTTCTGCTACTGTGGCTAACATATAAAGATTTGCCCATTTCTCATCTAATTTGTCCTCCCAAGGTGATTTATTGATTAAATCCTGGGTTTCTTGTTTCACTTTCTTCTCTCGGTTTTTCCTTATTTCCTCCTGACTTTTCCTAATAATCAAACTTCTTTTATTAGGAGAAGGTGGTTCCTCGTAATGTGCCTTACGGACAAATATTCCTTCTTCAGGAATTACATAAGGTTTTGTTTGAGATGAACTTCCCTTCTCGTGGGATGACCTATCTAATTTAAGATAGATATTTGACAGCTTTTGTTTACCCATACTGTAATTAACAAATAATCAGTTAATAAAACACAGAATCACATAATTGGCAATCAGTAAAATTAAGTATTTCTAAATACTTAATAGGCTTAAATCAGTGGCTCTGATACCACCTTATTTCTGTCACGGCCCCCGACCCGGTTTGACCCGTTTCAGGAGCCGCGGGACAGAAATTCCCGTGGTATTTAATTAACAGCGGAAGTTTCTTCAGGATCTTTTAAAAACTGTAATATTTCCCGATTATTTTATTTCACAATTCGGGATAAAACCCGATAATTTACAATACTGAGATTTCACGAAGAAATCTTTTATTTTCAAAACATATTTCTTTATTTATACTGAGCCACTTTCTTAAGCTGATAGTGCTTCACTGCACTTTTCCTGGATCACAACAGATCACCTGAAACATGTTTGAAAAAGGTTTTGTCAGCGGGAAATACTGAGTGAATCATTCAGTTTTACTAAAACGACACGTTTATAATATACAGTATTAAGAGCGATTATAATGTCTCTATCTTTTAAATTAACTGATCCAGTTGTCACTTGACCGGACGTGTGACTGTGGACATATCACTTGCTAGGTCCGTTCACCCACAAGTGATAAATAATTAGTAGCTATGTGCACATCCCCCCACATACTGGCAGTAATTTCAGATTACATAGACTTAATCCCTGTAATTATAATCTTTGAAATAAACATGCTTTTGTAAAGTAATTTGATAAAAAGAGAATGACTCACATTGCAGATTTAACAGAGCTTACTCTACTGATTAGCCTTGATAACCTAGTTTAAATAATCAAGCACACAAACTAGGTTAGTAACTTAATACAGCATTTACGACAACTCACGAGATTACAACCTTCACAACGAATGACAAAGTGCGATACTTAAACATCCATCAATTAATCGACGAATGACAAAGCATAAACCCTAATGTGGGCAGCACTTAAACATCCATTGGATAGTTTAATCGATCGGACATTGAATCGTAGCAGCGATCGATTTATTACCCTGAATTGTGGCAGCACTTCGTGAGCAGTGTGTGTTTTTAGACTATTTCTATAATAACTCGGAGTGTAATTTGAAACTGAACGTCGCATCAACGCAAAATTGCATGAAACAGACGAAGCTATTTATACATGAAAAACCGTCCCCTCGCGCCACGCGAGGGGTTCTCTTATTCCTGTCGCGTGGCGCGACAGGACCTATTCTACCCTAGGTTTGCTTCGTGTCACAGTAGCTTAGCTGAGTTGGTTTCGTGTAATTTCTAATTTTTGACAGCAAACTGTGTGGATTTTACCAAGTGGGGTTTACCCCCCCTGAGTTTTAGGGGCCCTGATCCTGATTCTGATTGTTCTGAAAATTTTAGGGTTTGTTCAGGATCACTTGGGTTTCTCAATTAGGGTTTCCTATTGGATAATTAAAATACTAAATAGTACTTTTTGATGAGAGTTGTTACAACAATGAAGTGGTTGTTGCAGAACATTATCTATTTGTTTTATTTAGAGTAAATTACAAAACCCGTCCTTTATGTATGTCACTTATAGCAAACTGTGTCCTTTATCTTCAATATTTACAAGAAATGTACTCGATGTTTGCAAACACTTGCAAGTTATGTCCTTTAGTCCTAACACAGTTAGTTTTCATGGTTAAATTTGACTAAGTTAACCCCACATAAGGGTATTTTGGTCATAAATATAGACACCACATACATAACCCCACTTCTCCTTCTCTCTCTCTAACTATCCTTCTCTCTCACGTGCACACCTTTCCTCTTCCAAAATCTTAAATTCATCTGTCACTTTTCTTGTTCCAATCACAAAAACTTCAAAATCAAACCCTTGGATCCAACAACGACAACATCGTATCCAATCCAGTCCATGAATCTCACAACTCCCACCTAGATTCCAACAACCCAACATGGATTTCGTCGAACTTGAAGCAATCGAAGGCCTTCGTTGGTCCTGGAACTCATGGCCAGTATCAAGAACCGAATCACACGATCTGGTAATCCCTTTATCCATCATGCAAACTCCTTTGATGAAATTCACAGACCTCCCATTATTATCTTACGACCCTTTGATCTGTTCCCGTTGCTGGTCGATTTTAAACCCGTACGCCCGTGTCGATTACCCGTCTCTCATCTGGGTCTGCCCGTTTTGTTACTAAAAGAACGCCTTTCCAAGATCCTATGCTGAAATTGGGGAAAATAATATCCCTGCAGTGCCACGGTGAACGGTGAAGATGGGTTTATCAGCTTTCATTGATCAAGTTTTGATCTTTCTGGGTTTAAATTTTATGGGGTTTTGCTAATTTGAAATGGGTTTTTTCATGGGAGTTTTGGGGATTTAGGGTTTGTGTTTGAGTTTGAGTTGAAGAGAGAGAGAGAGGGAGAGGGAGAGGTGTGAAGTTGGAGTGAGTGGTGGGAGGTGGTGGTGGTGGCAGCATGTGGGTGATGGTCGGGTGGTTGTGGTGGTGGGTAGTTAGAGAGAGAAAGAGTGTACAGATAGAGAGAGAATGTATGTGTGTGTTTGTATATATATAACTATAATATATAAACAAAATTCTTTTATTTATTATTTTTATAATTGTCATTTTAGTAATTAGAGTAAAATGACCAAAATACCCTTATGTAGGGTCTACTAGGTCAGATTCAACCATAAAAAATAACTGAGTCAAGGCTAAAGGACATAACTTGCAAGGGTTTGCAAACATTGAGTACGTTTCTTGTAAATATTAAAGATAAAGGACACAGTTTGCAATAAGTGACATACAGAAAGGACGAGTTTTGTAATTTCTCTTTTATTTATTAAGTATTTTAAATAAGTGAGTAAAATTACAAACTTACCCTCAAGTGCAATGCACATGCCATAATTAACTAAAAAAATTAACTAAGTTAGTGTTAAAGGACCTAAGCTGTATTGAGTTTCTCAAATAAAGGATTGTAACTGTAATTATTAAAGTTAAAGGCTATCCGTTGCAATCCAGTATAAACATAAAGGACAAAAAGTGTAATTTACCCAAATAATTTTTTACATATTAGTAAACAAAATAAAAAAAATATACAACCTTAAAAAATATAATTTTTACCGCTTGTTGGTATAGGCCGTTGAAAAAGTTTATTTTCGTCATCATCGGACCCCATTTAGACCGTACTTGATGCATGGTCCGGTTACTTCCACCAACGGTGTCGTTAAAATGATTTAAAATCTTACGCCAAAAACTATCGCGGTTTTGTTGATTGCCCTTTTTTTTGTTGGTAGAGCAATGTACCCACGCCTTCGCCAACGCCTCTTCTTGGACCTTTGTCCATTTTTGGCTCTCCATTTTTCCCGTTGGTAGAGCGTCATCTTCTTCGTTGCCGGCGTCTTGATCCACATTATATTCATCGTCGCCGGTGTCATTTTCATAGCCGCCCAAATTTTGAGTTTCGGGCACTACTTCCTCGTCCTCGTGAATAGGTCGAGGACGTTCAACATTTTCTCGTGTATATGGAACTTGTGGGGAACGAAAACCATACGGGTCGAAGGCGGGGGATTGAGGAGGATCCATTGATAACAAATTTTGATAATAGCCGAAAGTGGGTTGTGGTTGGGTGTTGTAAAAGGGGGGGTGTGAAGGTTGTTGGTAAAAAAACGGGGGGGGGGGGGGGTTGTGAAGTATATCCGAAAGGGGGTTGTGGTTGTGCACTTGCACCGCTCGAACCACCACGAGACGGTTGCGAGCCCCGTCCCTTAGTTTTTTTCTTGGCTTCGCGGGGTTGGTTCTCCATTGCTCGGTTTGGCTTTTGTTGTATTTGATAGATTTTTAGAGTATAAAAGTTTGAGAATGGTGGGTGTGGTAAAAAATATTGAAGTTGGTTATTTATATTAGTTTAAATTGAATTTTTTTTTAAATTACCGTTGCCCAACGTTCACCCTCGATCCTTGTGCAATTTCTTGTGCGGTGAACATACACCGATCTTGGTCCCCGATTTGCCTCACCGCGGTGATGGCGGCGGTGTTCCCTAGCGGGGACTTGGGTCACCGCATGGGGTCACCGAGAGTGCCCCGTATACCCTAAGATGTAGGGGAAAATTCTTGTACAAATAATCTTAACATACTAAACAGACAAATTGAAGGAAAAGTAAAAAAAACAAGGTGGCATTTTTGTAATTATCTATAACTATCAAAGTTACTCTACAAATGTATCTAAAAAACCTAACCCCCCTCCCACACCCCCCAAAAACCTAAAAAAAAACTAACCCACCCCCCACCCACCCAAGCTAAAATACTAAAACTAAACCCCCACAAAACCTAAAAAAATCTAAAAAAAAACACACAAAATAATTTTTTTTTTAATATTTTTTATAAAAAAATCGCTACTTTTAGTAGCAAAAAAAAAAATTGTAACAAAATGTAGCGATTTTTTATAAAAAAGATTAAAAAAAATTGTGTTTTTTAGGTATTTTTGGTTGAGTTCACATTTGTATAGTAACTTTGATAGTTGGTGGTAATTACAAAAATGCCACCTTGTCTTTTTGACTTTTCCTTCAATTTGTATGTTTAGTATGTTAAGTTTATTTGTATTTGATCTTTTGCGTTAAGATGTATTATATGTATCAATCCAACTTTTTTTAATATTACATTTTTGGTAGGATATACACACAAAATCACAATGATGGGAGTAATAATAGTTAATCGTCACAAAATTAGTGCGTAATAATAGTGAATAATCATTATATTAGACCATAATAGTGAATAATCATAAAATTAGACCACTAAACATTTTGTTGGTAAACCAACATTTTGTTGGTGATCCGTCAGTGATCCAAATTTGCCGTTCAAAAAAAAAAAAAAACTCTTCAACATTTATCTCATAGTCTTCAAGTCATGCAACTAATTATTGTGATTCGAAAAAAGTGGATATCAGATAGGATTCTTATCGTCTAGATGGTAGGATATGGCTCCTAATAGGTCGTCGTTTTGACGTTAGGTAAATGGAAGGTGGGTATTAAATGATGATATCGCATGATCGTTCTTGATTCGACCATAATCTTTCAATATACACATAGTATTATATTATTAAATCAATAAGTACGCTTCATTCAAATGCGTAATTTCAGACTTACCAAAGTCATGTCAAGATATATTTGATTGGGCAAACATCTTTTCAAAGCAATTCATTGTATCTCGTAATATCTACGTAAACGATGGTTTTCCACCACTACAACGTTTTCCAAGATTTAATGTCTTCAAAATGTATTCAAACTAAGGCTTGTGGGTATGGTGACGGAGATGAAGCCGGCGACGGGATGAAGACGGAGGGGGCGGCACGGTGTTCAAACCGGCGACGGAGGGGGGACCCATTGTTTTGCTCCGTCCTGGACGTCGGAATACCGACGGAGAGGACGATGACTGGACGGCGACGGGGGTGGCGGCACGGTGTTCAAACCGGCGACGGACCGGGACGGTAGGGAGACGACCCCCATACCGTGTAGTCTAATCGTTGAACAAAATTGGTTTTATTTATTAAATTTAGAGCTTATACTTGGCTAAAAATTGTTAAACATATGTTCATATTTACATTATTTTATAATTTTTATTTTTGAATAATATAAAAAAAACTTCAAATTCAAATACATTGCGACCATTGTGCAAAACGTGACCCAAGGATAGACATGATTAATACTTGAAATTAATGATAGGGTAAATTACACTTTTCGTCCTTTATGTTTATACTGGATTGCAACGGATAGCCTTTAACTTTAATAATTACAGTTACAATCCTTTATTTGAGAAACTCAATATAGCTTAGGTCCTTTAACACTAACTTAGTTAATTTTTTTAGTTAATTATTGCATGTGCATTGCACTTGAGGGTAAGTTTGTAATTTTACTCACTTATTTAAAATACTTAATAAATAAAACAAATAGATAATGTTCTGCAACAACCACTTCATTGTTCTCAAAACCCTAACCACCAACCCCCATAAAAACCCAAAACAATCCTCTCAATTCTCCGATCAATCCCCGATTCGGCCGACGGCATTCAAGAACGACATATGAAACAACCATGGCCACTGTACAAACACTCCGACTGGATCCGTCACCGGAGCTCCGGTTGTAACCACCCTTCAAGATTCTGCAACAACCACTTCATCTCCGATAAGGTTCTGCAACAACCACTTCATCTCCAAAAAATCTCACAAGAATTTGCAACAATCGGCTTTGGTTGTAACCACCCCTCAAGATTCTGCAACAATCATGGTCAAACCGCAAACTACAACAATCAAGCTCGAAATGAGTCTTCTGACTCTGTTTATTGCAACCAAGACTCAGTCGCTGGGTCACCGAGTCGCTGCAACAATCAATTTTCAATTTTATAAACTGCAACAATCAATTTTCAAACCCACCAGTTCCCCGTCTCCGCCGGTAAGTCCTACGTCACTCTCCGTCAGCAGTTCGGTCCCTACAGGTTAGAAAGAGTATCAAGATTCTACTATTTGTAAGTATATAGAAGATTGTTTCTCTCTATATAGAAATTAACAGGAGAAAGTAGAGATGAGAAGAGTGATGAGAGAGAGTAGAGAGAGAGAAGAGTGGCCATGGCAAATACCACCATAGATGGGACTTGCTGGCCGGTGGGTTTTTTTGTGGCCGGCGACAGCCATAGATGAAGGTGATGGTGTTTTGTTTAAGTTACAGAGAAAGGGGGAGAATTATGGATAAGGGTTTTTAATTTAAACTTTATTATAAATATATTTTAAATAAAAGGGCCAAATGACTAATCTACCCTCGTGTGCAAGGCACATGTCATATTTAACTGAAAATTTTAACTTGGTTAGTGCTAAAGGACGAAAGGTGTAATGAGTTTTCCAAATAAAGGATTGCGACTGTAATTATTGAAGTTAAAGGCTATCTATTGCAATCCGATACAAACATAAAGGACGAAAAGTGTAATTTATCCTTATATTTTTAACACTTGTTATTTTATAATATGTAGGATCGCACACGAGGAAGCGGGTGTAGCGATCTCAACGTGATGAAAGTCGCTTTAAAGGAATTTAAAGATAGATATCCGAACGGTTTTCAACATGTCGAGGCATGGGAGGTCGCTCGAAAACACGACAAATGGGCCCAAGTCCCATTGTTGGGTGAGGAAAGGGAAGGTTCGGCACAAAAAAGAAAGCCCGTTGACGTGGACCCTTCCATACCCGATATGAACGAAGACCCCTCGCCACAAAGAACACAACGGCGAGACAAGCGTCAAGCGACATCGTCTGAGTACGGGTGGCCGTGCAATTTCTAAAATTTTTATTTTCTAGTTTGAATGTAATTTTTATTTTTATTTTCTACTTTGAAATGTCTTTTGTTAAATTTTACTAATATTTTTTTAATTTATAAACACGCATAATTACAACAAATAAAAAAAACAAAAAAATAAAATAAAAAAGCAAGTCCCCTAATAGAGGAGTGCCACCATCAAATTGGGGTGTGAGGGGAGTTTAAAAGGGGAGTTGACGTGACATAACCTGATTGGGTGTGCGTAAGAGAGGGGACTTCCCTAAAAGGGAAGTGTCCCTTTCACCCTTAAAGGGGTAGAAAAGTAAACGTATACAAGTGGAAACTGATTGCGTAATTGATGACATACTATATATTCTATGCGTTGTCTGAGGAGCAACTCTTCCAAGAATATCAGCAATATTATATATTTATACTAGGTTAGGTTAGAAACCCGTGTATTACACGGGTTGAATAAATGTAATTTTATATATTAAATAATAAAAAGCTATGTCTTTATGAACCCCGTATATTGTACGAGTTAAATAAATATAATTTTATATATCAAATAATAAAAAAAATTATATCTTTAAAAACCATGTGTATTACACCGATTAAATAAATGTAATTTTGTATACTAAATACTAAAAACGTCGTATCTTTAAGAAACCCGTGTATAATCGGGTTGAATAAATCTACGAAATAATAAAAAAAATTACATCCTAAAAAACCCCGTATATTACACATGTTGAATAAATCTAGAAAGAGTTATATATTTAAAAACCATGTGTATTACACAGATTACATAAATGTAATTTTGTATATTAAATACTAAAACGTCGTATCTTTAAAAAACCCATGTATAGCCGGGTTGAAAAATCTACCAAATAATAAAAAAATTATATCCTTAAAAAGCCCCGTGTATTACACATGTTGAATAAATCTAATATTACATAGCAAATGATAAAAAGTTATATCTTTAAAAACTTCGTGTATTACACGGGTTATATAAATGTAACTTTGAATAGTAAATAATAAAAAAAATATTTTTAAAAACCTCACGTTTTACACGAGTTGAATAAATATAATTTTGTATACCAAATAATATAAAAAGTTATATTTTTAATAAATTAGGATCACATTTAATAATAATTTATTATTTATATATTTAATATAGAGTAAACTGCAATTTTACACCCTGAGGTTAGGGGTCATTGGCATGTCTACCCCCCTAAGGAAATAATTGCAATTTTACCCCCCACTGTTTACCCTTATGTCGCACTTTTACCCCCCGGTGTCAAAATGGGTAACAGAACTGTTAACTCTAAGTTGAAATGACTATATTACCCTTACATTTTACCCCCCAACATTCCTGTTAAGTCGCACAATTACCCCCCACTGGTAAATTACTAATTTGTCCTTTGTTATTACCCCCTGTACTTTGGGTTAAGACACAACATTACCCCCTGAAAACAAAAGATCAAAAAAATAAGTTTTTGGAAACTTTAAAATGTTTACAAATCACACAATCACCTAAAAAAGACGTATAGAATTGACTTGAAATCAAAGTAACATATAAAATGCAGTTAGCAACACTCTTACTTTATCATGGATCCCCCTTTTCCAATGATTCCACCACAAGAGCTATTCGGTACGATTAACCTAAATTTAGATCTTGGTTCAGCTTCCTCACCATCTTCAGCATTTGATGCAAGAAACTTCAGATAAATGGTATCTGTATAGTCTTGGACACAAAATGGAATCATTATTAATACAACTCGAGTAATTAGATTAAAACAAAGTAACTGATAAAGTGTGTGCTTTCATATAAATAGTGATCAGCTTCAGCTACCCACTAATTAGTAATTACCAATGTGTCTAATTTTAACTTTATGATCTCCACTAGAAGTTTCTTGCATTGCTTGCATTCACAAAAACCAAAACAGGCTATCTAGATCAAAAGTAATGAGAAATAACAAATCAAACATTTAATTTCCACTAACCTTAGTCTAATTATAGTGTTTTCCTTTCTTGTTCACAATAGGTAGATACTGATTACTGAACATAGTCACATACCATTACCAAACGCATCTTCATATTCGTCTGCATATCACGAACAAGCTTGAATGCACATCGGATTGAAGAAAACCACCAACAGGGATTTTGAAAGGTGGAACTATTATTGGCTAACTACCAAAAGCTGCCATTACTAAAATCCAATTACCCTATATGTTATCAACTAATCAAAACATAAACTGATAAATAGGATCATCATTGATATTTGATAGGCGATAGCATAGTAAAAAAGAAATAATAACCATAACATCAAAATAGAATCTAACAAGATTCAAAAGGCACATGAAAATATAGTAGTTCAGATTAATAAAGTTCAAACATAGACAATAATAGAACCCTAAAACATCTATTCCTCTTGAGCAGAATCACCAGTCTGCTTGTTGTGCTTTCTTGCATACCTCTGGTTCCTCAAGAACGTAGGGTCCATCTGCATCAAAAAAAAAAAAAAAACCATCAAACACAATTGCATACACCCTTGAATTGAAAACAAATAAACAATCTAAAACAACCTCAAAAATATCAAATTGTAACAAAACAGATAACAGAATTCAAACATTATCATATCAAAACAAGCAGATAAATTGACAAATGGTGAGAGTGATACCTGGAGAAAGAGATTAGGGTTTTTATGGTGGACAGAACAGAAAGAAGGAAATGGGTCGTTGTCTCTATTAGAAACCCTAAATTGCAATGGACCTCTTAAAGTGGGCTCTGCCAACACCATTGTTGATTGGGTGTGATGAAAAACGATCTGGTTGTGGAGATTTTGGAACCGAAATCGGATGATAATTTGGCGATTCAGTAGAGTTAGGGTTAGGGTTTCAGATTTTGGGTTTGGAGAAGAAAGGGGTGAACGGAGACTGTCGCCAGTGGGTTAAGTGTGTTTGGAAGATAATAATAATGGTGAATTTTGAAGATGGATTTTGAAGATGGATTTTGAAGATGAATTTTGAAGATGAATTGATGATGACGATGATGATTATGAGTGTGTTCTTGGTGAAATTTGGTAATGAACGGATGATGATGAATATGATAATAATAATAATAATAATAATAATAATAATAATAATAATAATAATAATAATAAATATAGGGTAAGATTACCAAAATACCACTGCCTATAACAGTCAAATAACTGTGGTGAAATTTGGTAATGAACGGATGATGATGAATATGATAATAATAATAATAATAATAATAATAATAATAATAATAATAAATATAGGGTAAGATTACCAAAATACCACTGCCTATAACAGTCAAATAACTGTTGACTGACGGCAGGGGGTAAGGTTGCGACATAAGGGCAAACAGTGGGGGGGGGGGGGGGGGTAAAATTGCAATTATTTCCTTAGGGGGGGTAGACATGCCAATGACCCCTAACCTCAGGGTGTAAAATTGCAGTTTACTCTTTAATATAAGATAAGTAGGAAAGAGAGGTCTTTGTTTTAAAAATATATTAAATTTACAATTTAGATTTGAGGATAATATTTTATTAAAGTATGATAAAATTTAATACTAATTTATTATTTATTTAGTAAATATAAAATAAATATAGATTTGAGGATACCTTCAATGAATGACACGTGTCCAAAAGTTGGTTTCTTTTATATAGTAGATAGATACGGGGAAATCTAATCACACACCCCCTTTGTCTAGCTACATACCTTACTTTTTCAATCCGCGTCATATAGGCCTATACGGGTCGTATTGGTTCAAAAGTCAAAAGTCAAATCTGCATGTGTCAGTTCTTGTCTGGCGGCTGACTTTTTCAATACGGGTCGTATAGGCCTATACTGGTCGTATTGCTTTAGTTTTTTTTTTACAAATTTTTGTATATATTTAATCATAATTTTAAAAAAGTTTAATAAAAGAATTCTTTTATTTTTTAAACAAAAAACATTTTTAAAAATTTGTCATATCGTGTAGGTTGGGTATATGTTTATTATACTATACTATCTATGTTATAACCGTATTATATACTACACTTTTTTACATATTTTTGTAAACATTTAATCATAGTTTAAACAAAGTTTAATAAAAGAATTCTTTTATTTTTTAAAGAGTTAATTACATAGTTAGTCCCTGTGGTTTGCAAAAATAACATACTTAGGTACTAATAGTTTAAAATCACATTCTAGGGTATTAACTTTTCATTTTATAACATTTGAAGGTATTAACGTTATTTGTAGTTTTAAAATCACATTCTATTAGTACCTAAGTTTGTTATTTTGTGCAAACCACAGGGACTAACTATGTTAATACCCTAGAAATAAATACCTCCAAACGTTACAAAATGAAAAGTTAATGCCCTAGAAGGTGATTTTATACTATTAGTACCTAAGTATGTTATTTTGTGCAAACCACAGGGACTAACTATGTAATTAACTCTTTTTTAAACAAAAAACATTTTTAAAAATTTATCATACGTATAGGTTTGGTACATGTTTATTATACTATACTATCTATGTTATAACCATATTATATACTACACTTTTTTACATAATTTTGTAAACATTTAATCATAGTTTTAACAAAGTTTAATAAAAGAATTCTTTTATTTTTAAACAAAAAACATTTTTAAAAATTTATCATGCATATGTTTTTAACAAAGTTTTCTAAAAAATATTTATTTTTTTAAATAAAAACTTCCTTAATTTTTTTAAGAATACCATGTATAATGTAGTATAGTATAGATAGATGAGGTATAATTCTATATGATGCGTATTACAGAAATAAGGATGCATTCCACGGTAAACGATGCAGTTGATGAAACCGAAGCTATTTTTCTGTTGTTCAGTACTTCCGAGACGATTCAAGTGTCTGTCTATTCAATTGAGATGAACCATTGCATTACATCCCCATTGAAAACAAGTGGTTGTAATGATGGAACCCTTAATGTGAAACACATTTTTGAGAAATTTATAGTTTAATACACATCGTATAGGCCTATACGATGCGTATTAATCGATGAATTTACTGAAATAACCCTGTTTTCTGATAAATTCAGGGGTATTTTTGAGAATATTCAAAGTTTAATACGCATCGTATAGGCCTATACGATGCGTATTAAGCCGGTATACGATACGACATAGGCCTATACGATCGTATATGGCATTATTTCAAATTTAGTTTTATCGTGTTTCCCTCGATTCGACGCGTATACTTGTCATTTTTTGCCAACTTTCGCATATTTTGTCGTTTTATGACGTATACCTTCAACATACGTCGTTTCGGTGTCGTTCGGTTGCTTGCGAATATCGTATTCTATGATTACGTACAGTTTTGTTTGAAATCCACTTGTACTCCATAGTGTCGTGTTATATGTATACGTGTGTGGAAATATCGTTAGTCGCGTACTTTGACGTATTTTTGCGTATTTTGACGTATTCTAAAATATTGTTGCGTATTTTATAGTATTTTTGACGTATTTGAGCGTATTCTAACGTATTTTAGCTTATTTTAACCTATTTTAGGGCATTTTTACGTATTTCGGCGTATTTTAACGTATTTTCATGTATTTTTTCGTAATATGATGTATATTAACATATTGCAGCGTATTTTAACATATTTTCATGTATTTCTTCGTATTTTAACGTATTTTAGCGTATTTTAGAGTATTTTAGAGTATTTTAGCTTATGTTGAAGGATAACCGCAACCGTTTTTTACTACGGAAACGGTGGCCATGCGAAATACAAACCGCAATCGTTTTTTACTATGGGAAACACAAGTTTTCTTTTTGAGCTTGATGGATGTCCGTTATCTCAACGCTCCTCCTTACATTACTGAGGACCTATACCTCATCTATCTATACTATACTACATTATACATGGTATTCTTAAAAAAAATTAAGGAAGTTTTTATTTAAAAAATAAATATTTTTTAGAAAACTTTGTTAAAACCATAAACAAATGTATAAAAAATTGTAAAAAATGACTTGTAACACCCCAACCAATGGCGGAAACATCTGAGTGAGACGAAATAGATTGCAAGAGACTTCATAACACTAATTGTGACAATATTTAATTCAACCGTTTTCATTTCATAGATAAATTGTCAAAACATTACAAGAAATTCAATTTAACTACATTGTTCAACATAACATAACAAAATTTATACAACACTCTAAACCTAAACGTCTAAGTGTGTATCTAGGCATCTTTGCTAGTCCATTTTCATAGCATTATCAATCCTCAACCTGTAACATGTTTAAAATACAATTCAATGCAAAAGCAAAGGCGAGTATACAAGTTTAAGAATAAGTATAAGTATAAAAGTAAAAAAAAAACGAATCCACATGGCAACTTAGTTTATACAAGATCAACCTAACATGGCATGCAATATTTCTAGCCAATCCTCTGTTTACGCAAAAATGATATAATTCAACATGACCACTAGTCTACGGGCGGTGTGTTACTCCTATAGCGCTATACATGTCAAATGGAGGCTCGTGAAAGCTAATGACTAAAGCATATCACATAAGTATGGTCCACGTATAAGCATCAAGTATAGCAACATAGTATTCATGTTGTAACACCTCGAAAATTCACGTCCCATAAGGTATTGACACGTGTCATAAGCTCGAACGTGAGAAAGTATACTTTAGAGGGACTAAAGTTGACAAACATAGAAAGTATGTGAAAATAAGGGTTCAAAATGTAAACAATGGATAAATATACTTTACAATAACCCTACATGATGTTTATACCCTTAGACGGATAAATCATGGATCATACGAAGCTAAAAGTAAGAGACTACAAACGACAGGGGTTAAATGTGTCAACATGTTTAAGTTATGCCACTGAGTGACCTTTTGACAAACCCAAAGCTTTGTAACGATTAATTATGCTCACTAGAATGCACGATTAAAATTTCATAAAGTTTCGTTATCGTATGAGAAAGTTATGACCAAATTCGTGTACGAGGGGTTAAAGCGTCAACGGTGAAAGTTATGACTTTTCGGGTTAACCGGAAGTGTCCAGGGACTTGGCAAAGTGAGTATAAGTCATAAAGCCCTTGTAGATAAATAAGAAGGGGTCAAATTGCAATATATAAAGGTTACTTGACCTTTCGGAAGGGCCAAGAGTCACTTATGCAAAGAACAAAGGATTTTGGTGCCTGATAACTAGCATACGGACCTCAACATTGTGGAGGTTGAGGTCCGTAAGGCAACACCCAGCATCAGAAAACTGGCAGTAGCCTGTTTAAGCGCGATTCTGACCTTCCAAACAAGTTTCCTCCTATCCCTTGGCCCCTAAACACTCCCTAAACATCTAGGACACATGTTGGAATGTTGTGGTTAGTCCTAGACTTTGTTGTCAACACATTGTGGTGTCAAGGACCACTATATAAAGATCATAAGTTGCATACATTGATCATTCATTCATCAAACTCACTTCTGATCATTTGTGGGACTTCCAAGCTGATTCCAAGCCTTCCTAAGCATCCATTAAACACTTGTAAGTATGCCTAACCCTTCTTAATTAAGTTTTAGCTTAGTTTTAGCTTAAAAGTCAAACCGTCGTAATTACGGTTTGACTTAACGATAAGACACAATCGGTCCAGTGTTTTGTCGAATTGAAAGTTGTTATAAGTGGGTAATTATGTGGACATTAAACCCCTAAAAGGGCACCCACTGATTCCCATCCTAACTAGATCGTTTGTCGGGTCAAACTTAACCCGAAAAAGTCAACAGAAGCATAAAACGCATAATTAGCAATCTAGATGGCGTGCAACCTGTTTGATCATTATTATAACATGGTAATTAGTATAAGAACATGTCTAAACATGTTCGACCCGACAATTTCCTGTTTAGACCCGGTTCGGAACCGGGAGTCGCAAAGCTTTGACTTTTGCTTTGACTTCAGTTCTGACCCGTTTAGGTATGTTTTAGAAATACCTTAGAGCTTCATTTGAACTAGGTTACATGCTAGTATAACCCTCTGTGATTATACACCTCGGTTCATTAGTTATCCGATTAATACGCATGATTCCGTTAATTGCTCATATGTTGACCATTATGCCCTTATTGCCTTAAAACAAGATTTATGGAAATGTAAAAGTGTAGAAACCTTAATTACTGATATATAAACTTGTATGCAAAGTTTGACATCAGTTTGACTTATAGATTAAGAGTTATGCTCAATATCGCAAAATTAATACTTTATGTTAATAAAACGGCGTAATTAGCATATAGCCTAGTTAAGCCGAATTTTTGGTATCAAACTTAATACCCACTGATGTAATATATTATTTTGGGATTTTTAAAGATTTTTAATAAATTTTAGGCTGAGCATAACTAGTAGTCGTAGGCTTAATCCGGTAATTGTCGGTTTTGCCCTTACGGGCCATAAAATGAGTTTTACTTATCTAAACAACTCCAAACCTTTTGCTACTGATCACATATGATTAATAAATTATTTTAAGCCTTCTGGAAGTATAAAAATATCAGATTTAAGTATCGAACCCGGTAATGGCCTTTAATCGCCTAAATTAGCGTTTTTAACGCATAGTATGTTTTAAAATCATATTGGACATACCCGGGTTGATACCTACTGATATATGAGGCAAATTATGATATTTTAACAGTAAGCAAAGGTTGATAAACTCAGACTTCGTTTTGAGCTTTTCGGCTTATGTGAAATTACCAAAATACCCCTACGGGGCATAGTTTGGTTAAAAATGATATATTTCACATATATACTTTACCCTACTGTTATAACTCATAAAATTAAGTATTTTTACTGATTACATCAGACCCGTAACTCAGAGGAATACTTAAACTCTTTTATAACCTTTTAAATGACCAAACTACCCCTACGGGGCCTAGTTTGTGTTTAAATACGTTTCGGGCATAATGAAAGACATCGTACTGATGTCACAACATATTTGAGGCACAATTAACTTAGGAAACCTGTAGATGGCTCTAATGAATACCCGTCACGCCTATTACGCGTTCGGTTCGGTTTATGTAACAAGTTTACATAAATTAGCCGAAACGGGTCAAACCTTATCGGTTTTATCTCAAAATCCAGAACGTGAATAATAAACCCATATTGAGCAAGTCTCTGAACTTGTCGGGTCTAAATCACATTCTATCCGGTCTTCGCTTAATCGTGCGTACGAACCGTATCTTTGAAACTAACCAGTCTAAGCTTAGGCTTAATTAAAGACCCGTTAGCATTCTAATTAATTATTTATACCATCATTCCAGACTAGAGCTTTCCGGTAAATTGTACCTACGCTTACTTAAGTGACTACGGCTGAGTTATTAGATTCTTGCTATTTAAGACAGGAGCTAGCTCAGGTAAATACTCTTAACTTAATTTCCCTATACGGGCTTGGGATACGGTACTATAAAAGTACCGCTTGGTCGGGTGTATGTAGTCATTTAAATCAGATTGTGATTGATGTACTTACATAACCTGTTTAATATGTATTATTTTATTATTATTTGGTGTATGGCCTTTGGGGGTTAATGACCATGTCCCGGATATCCTTGGCATCATTTTACGAGATGGCCACGACCTAAGCACGAGGTGTAGGCATACACCTGACAGATGCATTATGTAAAAACTGGTAATCCACTCGAAGGTATCATCCCTGTGGGCATTATACCGGAACTGGTAATCCACTTAGGGGATGATAGCCTGTGGGCATTATACCTGTGGCGTGTCAGTTAATCGAGTCCGGCCCTACAAACCGGCCCTGAATGGATGACAAATAAATAAAACTGTATACAAGATTATATACAAATAATTTTCCCAAGTTATAAAAGGTTAATTTTGCCTCTGTGCATTTTAATCAAAGTGTCAAAAGGTTTTGTGCCTGGTGCATCTAAATCAATTTTCTTAAACTCTTTTCAAATGAGTCGGTTGAGTGTATTTACCAGTGAAAACTGACGTATTTTCCAAAAAGGTTAAGTGACAGGTACTAAACGAAATTGGCTGGAAGCTCAGGGCGCTAATAAGGAATCTTGCAAGTTCTAGGCGTCTAAAGTCTGTTGAACAAATGATATGTTTTAAGATCCGCCTGTGGATCCTGTACTTCCATTGTAATACTGAATATTACTTCGTATTCGGAATGTAATAATAAATATCTTTTGCTTCCGCTGTGCATTCATATATATTGTGTTGTTTGACTATTACGTTGCCAACCACGTCACGATACTCCCCCACCGGGCCCACCGGTGACACGTGGAAATCCGGGGTGTGACAGGTTGGTATCAGAGCCAACACTGAGTGAATTAAACACTAGTCTTTTGTGTTTAATCTCAGTTACACAATTGCACATTCTTGAGTCTAGACAAGAACATAGGAAAAATCCAAATTTGTTTCATTTTACCTTATTTGGTTCCTTTGTTATTTTTCTGATTAGCCCTTGCATGGGCAAGTCAATTGCTATAGAAGTCCCGTTTAGGGCAACCATATACTTGTTAAATTTTAAAGGAACGATTATATTTAAAGTATCATTCCTATATTATAAGATCTACCATTATAATAAAATGGCAAAATTTAAAAAAGGACAAAACCTAGCCATGTGTCACTTTAAGACAGGGCCAAGATGGTAGTTCCATAATTAGATTCAGATCCTTGTTAACAGTTCAATTTAGGATTGCTCTGCGTTAATTATTAAAAAGAATCTTAAAGGTAAACCTAGCCTAAATGTCACGGCATACAAGGCCAAGATGGTAGAACCTATTCAAGAGATTCAAATCCTTATTAAACATATGAAAGCATAATAACATGCTCGACAAAATGTGATATGATAAAATCACATAAGTCATTTTGGGATATACTAAATTTCCTTAATTATATAATCATCCCTTATGGATGAAGTGCCCACGGGCTATAACTAACGTCCTCTGGGACTAAAGACAGTGGTAGCCTACAACTCCCTGTCAAGAAAAGGTAATGAACTTTGATTCAAACCTTGAAGCCTCGATTCTATAAAATCAAGGCCTATAAATTAAACTTGTCTACGTGACTAGGCCATTTGTGCTATTATTAAAACCTTAATGCCTCGATTCTCTGAAATCACAGCTTACAAATTTACAACTGTCCTTGTGACTAGGCCTTTTGCGCCACCTTAATATCCTTAATGTTTTATAACTAGGATAAATTAAAAAAAAAAAAAAAAATGGTGGAATCGGCCATCCCCGGAATCGAACCTGGGTCTAGGCCGGCCGCACCCTTTCGCGCGCCTAGCCAACTGAGCTAGGTGCCTAGTTTGTGAAACTTCCATTATGGATTAAATATAAGCACTTGCACAATAAACTTCCTTATCATCTATCAATGATAATTTCTGCTAAGTGTCCTGTTTTTAATACAGGCAATAATAAATCTTCATGAACCATAAACTTAGCAAAACCTTTATTATTATCCACAAGGTATAACTACCAAGGAAACCATAGTAACCGATTCTTATAGATCGGCAAGGAATCCTTCCGAAAATCTAAGAGCACTCTTTCTTTGCATAGAGTGCGACAACATATGTTATTTTAATTATTTTCTTCATTGTTTTCTATCGCCTGCGAATGCCAAACTATGTTTGATAAAAGTGTCATATGAGGATTGGCGTATCCTAGTGTGTCCCATAGATTATTTCCATGTCTGATCAGCATGGAGGTTTAATACATGGAACCCCTGAGATATCCCAATGGTCATATTGTACTAATGTCGACTAGTAGTATTCAAGGGAGATATCCGGAATAGAATTATCCAAATAAATATTCCTTGGTAACGGAATATGTGGACTCATAACATGAATGTGTCACTTATTAGACACAAGCGTCGATGAGTGAACTGGAGCTTGAGATATGGAAAATCTCTGTAACCTCCTTGTATCTTGACTATCTTCTTCTAAGTTTACCCTGTTTACCTCTCTAGAGGCAGGTAGAGTTAAGATTAACATTCCGCTTTGGGTTAGAGTGTTGTAAGAACTCCATGTTAATTATGGAATAACCGGAAACCTGATTAAGTAAATTTTACGATAGGAGATTCTTATAGCCTAACTCGATATTTTCAGAGTATGATATTTGTTAGATAAGAAAGACGGTTCATTTTGCTTATGCACTCATTACCGCAACCCTATTTAAACAACGATTAAGAATCGCCATCAACTACCCAGGATCGTCGAATTATTCGACTAACTGTAAGGATTAGCTACTCCTTAAGATTAGTTAAACAGTGGCTGGAATAACCATCTCAAGAGAAGCTTTTCTATAATAGTTGATATAGAAGTATCAAGGTTGCTCCATTAGAGACCTTGTATAAATGAAATGTTAAACATCTGTTGTTAGGACAATAGATTGGTAAGTCCAATATTCAGGATCTGAAAGTTGCATTGGAAACAACAAATAAGATCATACAAATTCCTAATCATCTGTAAGTTGCCATTATTAGGCAGAGAATACTTCCTTTAATTCGGTAAATCTCGGGCCGAGATTTCTTTTAAGGGGGTGAGGATGTAACACCTCGAAAATTCACGTCCCATAAGGTATTGACACGTGTCATAAGCTCGAACGTGAGAAAGTATACTTTAGAGGGACTAAAGTTGACAAACATAGAAAGTATGTGAAAATAAGGGTTCAAAATGTCAACAATGGATAAATATACTTTACAATAACCCTACATGATGTTTATACCCTTAGACGGATAAATCATGGATCATACGAAGCTAAAAGTAAGAGACTACAAACGACAGGGGTTAAATGTGTCAACATGTTTAAGTTATGCCACTGAGTGACCTTTTGACAAACCCAAAGCTTTGTAACGATTAATTATGCTCACTAGAATGCACGATTAAAATTTCATAAAGTTTCGTTATCGTATGAGAAAGTTATGACCAAATTCGTGTACGAGGGGTTAAAGCGTCAACGGTGAAAGTTTTGACTTTTCGGGTTAACCGGAAGTGTCCAGGGACTTGGCAAAGTGAGTATAAGTCATAAAGCCCTTGTAGATAAATAAGAAGGGGTCAAATTGCAATATATAAAGGTTACTTGACCTTTCGGAAGGGCCAAGAGTCACTTATGCAAAGAACAAAGGATTTTGGTGCCTGATAACTAGCATACGGACCTCAACATTGTGGAGGTTGAGGTCCGTAAGGCAACACCCAGCATCAGAAAACTGGCAGTAGCCTGTTTAAGCGCGATTCTGACCTTCCAAACAAGTTTCCTCCTATCCCTTGGCCCCTAAACACTCCCTAAACATCTAGGACACATGTTGGAATGTTGTGGTTAGTCCTAGACTTTGTTGTCAACACATTGTGGTGTCAAGGACCACTATATAAAGATCATAAGTTGCATACATTGATCATTCATTCATCAAACTCACTTCTGATCATTTGTGGGACTTCCAAGCTGATTCCAAGCCTTCCTAAGCATCCATTAAACACTTGTAAGTATGCCTAACCCTTCTTAATTAAGTTTTAGCTTAGTTTTAGCTTAAAAGTCAAACCGTCGTAATTACGGTTTGACTTAACGATAAGACACAATCGGTCCAGTGTTTTGTCGAATTGAAAGTTGTTATAAGTGGGTAATTATGTGGACATTAAACCCCTAAAAGGGCACCCACTGATTCCCATCCTAACTAGATCGTTTGTCGGGTCAAACTTAACCCGAAAAAGTCAACAGAAGCATAAAACGCATAATTAGCAATCTAGATGGCGTGCAACCTGTTTGATCATTATTATAACATGGTAATTAGTATAAGAACATGTCTAAACATGTTCGACCCGACAATTTCCTGTTTAGACCCGGTTCGGAACCGGGAGTCGCAAAGCTTTGACTTTTGCTTTGACTTCAGTTCTGACCCGTTTAGGTATGTTTTAGAAATACCTTAGAGCTTCATTTGAACTAGGTTACATGCTAGTATAACCCTCTGTGATTATACACCTCGGTTCATTAGTTATCCGATTAATACGCATGATTCCGTTAATTGCTCATATGTTGACCATTATGCCCTTATTGCCTTAAAACAAGATTTATGGAAATGTAAAAGTGTAGAAACCTTAATTACTGATATATAAACTTGTATGCAAAGTTTGACATCAGTTTGACTTATAGATTAAGAGTTATGCTCAATATCGCAAAATTAATACTTTATGTTAATAAAACGGCGTAATTAGCATATAGCCTAGTTAAGCCGAATTTTTGGTATCAAACTTAATACCCACTGATGTAATATATTATTTTGGGATTTTTAAAGATTTTTAATAAATTTTAGGCTGAGCATAACTAGTAGTCGTAGGCTTAATCCGGTAATTGTCGGTTTTGCCCTTACGGGCCATAAAATGAGTTTTACTTATCTAAACAACTCCAAACCTTTTGCTACTAATCACATATGATTAATAAATTATTTTAAGCCTTCTGGAAGTATAAAAATATCAGATTTAAGTATCGAACCCGGTAATGGCCTTTAATCGCCTAAATTAGCGTTTTTAACGCATAGTATGTTTTAAAATCATATTGGACATACCCGGGTTGATACCTACTGATATATGAGGCAAATTATGATATTTTAACAGTAAGCAAAGGTTGATAAACTCAGACTTCGTTTTGAGCTTTTCGGCTTATGTGAAATTACAAAAATACCCCTACGGGGCATAGTTTGGTTAAAAATGATATATTTCACATATATACTTTACCCTACTGTTATAACTCATAAAATTAAGTATTTTTACTGATTACATCAGACCCGTAACTCAGAGGAATACTTAAACTCTTTTATAACCTTTTAAATGACCAAACTACCCCTACGGGGCCTAGTTTGTGTTTAAATACGTTTCGGGCATAATGAAAGACATCGTACTGATGTCACAACATATTTGAGGCACAATTAACTTAGGAAACCTGTAGATGGCTCTAATGAATACCCGTCACGCCTATTACGCGTTCGGTTCGGTTTATGTAACAAGTTTACATAAATTAGCCGAAACGGGTCAAACCTTATCGGTTTTATCTCAAAATCCAGAACGTGAATAATAAACCCATATTGAGCAAGTCTCTGAACTTGTCGGGTCTAAATCACATTCTATCCGGTCTTCGCTTAATCGTGCGTACGAACCGTATCTTTGAAACTAACCAGTCTAAGCTTAGGCTTAATTAAAGACCCGTTAGCATTCTAATTAATTATTTATACCATCATTCCAGACTAGAGCTTTCCGGTAAATTGTACCTACGCTTACTTAAGTGACTACGGCTGAGTTATTAGATTCTTGCTATTTAAGACAGGAGCTAGCTCAGGTAAATACTCTTAACTTAATTTCCCTATACGGGCTTGGGATACGGTACTATAAAAGTACCGCTTGGTCGGGTGTATGTAGTCATTTAAATCAGATTGTGATTGATGTACTTACATAACCTGTTTAATATGTATTATTTTATTATTATTTGGTGTATGGCCTTTGGGGGTTAATGACCATGTCCCGGATATCCTTGGCATCATTTTACGAGATGGCCACGACCTAAGCACGAGGTGTAGGCATACACCTGACAGATGCATTATGTAAAAACTGGTAATCCACTCGAAGGTATCATCCCTGTGGGCATTATACCGGAACTGGTAATCCACTTAGGGGATGATAGCCTGTGGGCATTATACCTGTGGCGTGTCAGTTAATCGAGTCCGGCCCTACAAACCGGCCCTGAATGGATGACAAATAAATAAAACTGTATACAAGATTATATACAAATAATTTTCCCAAGTTATAAAAGGTTAATTTTGCCTCTGTGCATTTTAATCAAAGTGTCAAAAGGTTTTGTGCCTGGTGCATCTAAATCAATTTTCTTAAACTCTTTTCAAATGAGTCGGTTGAGTGTATTTACCAGTGAAAACTGACGTATTTTCCAAAAAGGTTAAGTGACAGGTACTAAACGAAATTGGCTGGAAGCTCAGGGCGCTAATAAGGAATCTTGCAAGTTCTAGGCGTCTAAAGTCTGTTGAACAAATGATATGTTTTAAGATCCGCCTGTGGATCCTGTACTTCCATTGTAATACTGAATATTACTTCGTATTCGGAATGTAATAATAAATATCTTTTGCTTCCGCTGTGCATTCATATATATTGTGTTGTTTGACTATTACGTTGCCAACCACGTCACGATACTCCCCCACCGGGCCCACCGGTGACACGTGGAAATCCGGGGTGTGACACATGTACAAGGATTGTTTTCGTGCACTGCATAAAGAATAAGTTTAAGTGTGATTTAATAATTTAACATGTTACACCCCAAAAAGTGGTAAACATAAAAAGGGGGTTGCGAGTACACTCACAAATTTGCATATGCTTTCCGATTATCCAATGTGACGAAGTTGATGAGGTTAGGAGGTTGAATGTGTTTGTGTAGGGATTTAGGAAGTTAAAACACAAGAATATAGGTATTCGAAAGTAATCATCCTTTAACACCAAGTACTTGTTCTTGACATTATGAAACCTCAAGGGTTAATGTTTTCATGAGTAATATACTCATTAGAATCGTAACAAGTCTTATGTCTTAGATGATGTTATTCTAATATCTTGACGAATGAACACAAGTCCACCATCAAGGGTTCGAATAGTATATATGTATAAGTATTATATGTATTATTTAGTCCATTAGTCAAGCATGAGGTAGAAGATAAATCTTCATTTAGGTACCTCTATTGTGTCATAGAATTCATGTAGGAGGTAGGAAGAACAAGCTTCCATTTAGGTACCTCTTATGGTTCACCACTACACTTTATGTAAAAACATGCAAGGAGGGTCATGAACTAATATCAATACAAGAATAAGAAACAACTATACTAAGAGAAATCATCAAGTAATGTGGGGATTCTATGTTGGACAACCCAAGTTGGTCCATAATCACACCTACATGACTTGTGGGTTAAAAACCCTAAATAAAACAGAAAGTATTTGATGATTAACCTCTGATTTCGTATGTCTCAGCCCCGTTTTTAAGCTTAACTAACCATAGAAGTGGTTATAAGCATAAGGACGTGGGTTTGAGTTAGTTAAACTCAAGTTTGCACAAGTATAAACAAGGTTTTATTCAAAACAAAACGAACAGTGAACTTTGGAGCCTATTTGCCGGAGTTTCAGGGACTTATTCTCTGTGAAATACCCATGGAATCGAAGCTAAGGAAAATCCAAGCACATAAGAAAAAGAATGAGCTAAAACGAACAAGAAATGAAGAAGTTATGCTCATTTTCTTGAAGCTTGAAGAATCTGCTCGAACACTGAATTGCAGCTACGTTTTAGGTGATTTGAGAGTGTTTTAGATGAGTTTGTAAAGTGTTTAGAGCTTGGATTATGATGGGTTTTTATAAGGAAGAGTTTGGTTAGGTGTTAGGTGAGTAATTAATGTCCAAAATTCGTTTAAAAATCAAATAAACACCAAAAATTGCGCCAAAACACAAGCTGGAAGGCTTCTGGTCGCGGCTGCCAGGGTTCGACCGAACGAGGTGTTAAATGATTTAATGTTGGGTTTAGTTCGATATGGAGGCACAGCTCAGTTGGTTAGTGCGCGTGGGTGTGAGGATGTGGACCCGGGTTCGAGTCCCGTGGTCTGCAATCTTTTTGTTGATTATTTTCTTTTGTTTTATTATACTTTCAGAAGTTACACAGCTAGCCCCTGCAACTTTACACTTTCAGAAGTTGCACAAATTACCCCTGAACTTTAATTAATCACATTATGTTATTTTAAAAGGAAACTAACTTTTTAATTTGAACTAACTAAGTTAGTTTACTAACCTTAATATTTAACGAGACTAACTAGATATTATAAAAATAAACTTTTAAATAGTAAAATTAATTAATTTAATTAATTAAATAAAATAGGATAGGTAAATAATCATATTTATAACCGAATAAAAGTCTTTAAATGATTATTCATTTCACAAAGCTTTCGAGTCTCATTATTTTAAGAGTTTTAACAAGTTTAACGAGTACTGAGTTTCATTGTGTAATAACGAGCCAAGAGTCTTGGATAATATATCGATTGCAACGAAAGACGACATACGAGAGTACAAAGTTTCCAAAAATAGGATTTCAAGCAAGGGTTTTCAAATATAGAAAGTATGAAAACGCAGGGCGTTACATGACTTAACCAATACATGACCTATACCTTATCTATACTATGCTACATTGTAAATGGTATTCTTAAAAAAACTAAGGAATTTTTATTTAAAAAAAATATTTTTTAGAAAACTTTGTTAAAACCATAAACAAATGTATAAAAAACATTTGTAAAAAAAAAAACCTTAACCAATACGACCAGTATAGGCCTATACGACCCGTATAGGTCTAGTAAAAAAGACAAGATCTGACACATCAGTCTTTATTGGAAATTGAAAAAGTAATACGACCCGTATAGGCCTATACGACCCGTATTGAGGGTGTCGATTTAGAAGGTCAGGTGTGCCAATAATACGACCCTTATATATTTTGTATCCTGCAAATTATTATTATTATACATTTTAAAACAAATTTATCATGAATAGTGTTTTTTATTTTTAAATAATTGTTTTATTTTTTTTAATAATATTTAATTTGCTATATATATATATATATATATAAATGTATGTATATATATAATTAGAACAAAGTCTTCAATTTTTTAATTATATTTTATTTATCATATGTTTTGATTATTTTTCTAATAATTTGCATTCTATGTTTATTTTTTCAACATTGCGATATAAATTTATTGAAAACGGATAATTTGCTACAACCGTACTAAACCGAACTGAAACCGATTGTTTTTCTTTTTCAACATTGCAGTATAAATTTTATTGAAAACGAATATTGACCTGCCATCATACCAAAAAAGAATCGAAACCGACCTAATAATATATGTATCGGTACCAATATTTATTTATATTGTTTTTTTTATAAACCGTTATTTATTTATATTATTTTCAATAAACTGACTTCGTATCGCTATTATATCGTGTTGAACAATATCGCTACATGTACATGTACTCATTTGTATGGTTTATGTTTGGTAATGTATTTTGTGATGCTATCTTTGTTAACCAAACCGAAACCAACCGAACAACATTGGTATCAGTACCGCTACTTAGTTTTATTACTTTTGCTTTTGCTTTTAACAAACTGATGTACCCTACCGAATAACTTTGGTACACGTACATGTATTCTTTTTTTATGGTTTTTGTTTTCTTTCATTACCAGTACCGTGACGATCTGAACTGATTGATACTGTTCGGACAACATCATGTCGGTGATGGTGTTTGTTTTTTCTTTTCTCTCCACGTAAAACATGTGTTGATTTCTATATCGATTGCATGTTTCATACCAGTACTATAACAAACCTACCCGATACCGATCGAATGCCCACGATCACGTACCGCCGCAACGCGTGGAAAAACAATCTAGTATATATGAATATAAACTGTTGATGAACAGTAAATCCACATTTTAATATTATATTTGATTTAATTTAATTATATTATATTAATTATAGCTAATTATAGCTAATTATATATATATTATATTTTGATTTGATTTGAGTATAGATACGTGACTAACGAACTGATTTTAGTCGAACAACCTTGGTATCAATATCGGTAGTATCGGAACCGATATTCTTTTTATGGTTTTTGATTGATATTATGTAACACCTCGAAATTTCACGTCCTATAATATATTGACACGTGTAATAAACCCTAATGAAGTCAGACATTGAATCCAAGGGACTAATTTTTCGAAAAATAAAAAAAACCTTAATTATAAAAGAACTGGAAGTATTAACATACCTAAAATAAGTTTCTAAATAACCTTCTATGTTTTTATATTCACAAACGGTGTGACACCTGTGTCACTCCAACCATCAAACAAAGTCCAAACCAATAAAATATTATATTTTATACTTGGGATTTGTATAAATATGTGTATCATTTGCACATATCAATTCTTGTTCAATTTCGAGCTCTAAATCGCTTTCTGGAAGGTTATACGCGCACTGATGCGTAAATATAACCAGTTTAATGCAACGAACACTTCGGAATAGTGAAAAAGGCTTAACATACCTTAAATAACCTTTGCATAACTTAGAAATAAGTTTTGAAGGCTTTGGTATGTCAAAAACAAGTTAATTCGCTTACAGGGACTAAACTTGACAAACTGCGAAAGTATGCCAATTTGAACTGTAAAGAACATTCCGGAACATGACCATAAGTTAAACATACCATAAATATCCTTCACATAGCTTAGAAATAGGCTTTGAGGGGTTCGGTGTGCTAAAATCAACTTTTGGGTCATTCAGGGACTAAAAGAGTCAAAAAGTGAATAAGTTTGCACTTTCGCGCATAACTTACGTTCTGAATACATCCGGACATCCAAAAATTTATGTAAAGCACTATAATATTTTATTTTAGTGTTTGGCATAAGAAAAATCCATTCGTCACGCAATTTGGATCGTTTTTCGCGCTTATGCGCATGTCGTCGTAATTAAGCGAAAATCACGATCGTACGACCAAACGAACAGACATCCAGGATATTTTGAGCATGTTTCATGCCCACAATGTTTAGGCATCCTTTTGGAGCCTTGAAAATGATTTAACGATCCTTAAACATGTCGGAAATGGCCTTAATACACAACGGGGACTGAAATGGAAACATTGGAAACTGTTTGCTGATCAGAAGGACCTAGGCGTGACACCTAGCCCCCTAGGCGTCACGCGAGGTCCTTTCAGATCAGCAAAAGTTGTTTAATCAATTGCAAACAGCTTCTAAACACCCCAAAGGCCAATGCCACATGTTAATCCCTGATGTTGGGGGGCCATTTTGAGTTACCACAAGTTTGCAACAAGTGTAGGGACAAGATCAAAGCACGGTATTCGAAGAACGATCCTAACAGTTGTCCATTTACTATAAATACCCAACCCATTCACTTACAAAACCCACAAATCTGATCTAAGAATGCTCTAAGTTGAAGCCATTGCTTCATACCTGAGTTACTTGGATCAAGATTAGCTTTCGGGGACCCTTTGTAAGTGTTCCTTCGTTCTTTTATTCGTTTTAGCGTTAAAGTCAAACTTTGTTTGACTTTCTACATTGACCAGTTTATGGTCAATGCGAAGTTCGTTTGAACTTCATAACATGAGCATAATCACGATGGTTATAGTCCCTAGTGACTATACCTACTGATTACCACGTTATCTAGGCTCAGTGACGAGTCGTAGTTTCGGCCAAAATGCGTATTCTTGCATATTTTGTAACCAAACTACTCTTAGGTATCAAAACCGTTTGTTTTGATACCAAACCTGTTTTCTAAACTTAGTTAAGCATGTTTTAACATGCTTAGCTCATCACTTTTAGTTTAGTGCTTATATAGGGTCGTAAGGTAAGCGATCTAAACAATCGCTTATACTTTCGAACCCGACCCGTTTGGTCGATCATTAGGATCCGACCAAACACATTAGGTGACCATAGTATATAGGGAATAACCTTCCAAGGTTATACCTTATGGTCACGACGTTTAGTTAGTTGTATGATAGGTAGTATATATGCCTTAGGTAAATGACCAAAATACCCCTTCGGGGCTTATATTGAGATTAAACTCGTTTTGGGCATAATGGAAGGTATCCTACTGATATCACAACATATTTAAGGCATATTAAATTAGGAAACCTGTATATGACTCTTATGGTTACTCGTTACGCGCTTGTCGCGTTCGGATCGGCTTATGTGACTAGTTTACATAAATTAGCCGAAACGGGTCAAACCATATCTTTTTGGTCCCAAAATCCAGAATGTGTTTAAGTTACCCATATTAAACAAGCATACAAGCTTGTCGGGTCAAAACCATACTCTAAACCGGTCTTCGCCTTTTCATGCGTTCGAACCGTATCTTCCTCTTTAAAACTAACCGGTCTAAGCATAGGCTTAATTAAAGACCCGTTAGAAATCTAGTAGGTTATTAAAAACCTTCGTTCCAGATTAAGAGCCCCATTAGAAGTACTTGTGCTTGATGAATTGATATACGGCTGGGATTGAATTTATATTTAGCTCAGGTAAATACTCTTAACTTATTTTCCCTATATGGGCTTGGGATACGGTATTATAATAATACCGCTTGGTCGGGTATTGAATGTTTAGTTGTATTTTGATTAAATTATTGAGGTAACCCGCTTTAATCTGTATTGTTTGAAATAAAAGCCTTTAGGGGTTAATGACCATGTCCCGGATATCCTTGACATCATTGTATTATAAAATGGCCACGCCTTAAGCACGGGGTGTAGGCATACACTGAAAGTTGCTTAAAGGGAAACGGTATCTCACTCTCTTGTGGGCTTATACTTGTGGCGTGTCTGTTAATCTTGACTCGGTTTCTACATCGAGCCCTGAACGTACAACGAACATGTAAATTTGTATACAAGATTATAAATATAATTGTCCCAAGTTATAAAAGATATTTTTGTGCCTGGTGCATCTAAATCAATTTCCTTAAACTCTTTTTAAAATGAGTCGGTTAATTGTATTTACCAGTGTAAACTGACGTATTTTCCAAAAATATTAAGTGACAGGTACTGAACGTAATTGGCTGGAAGATCAGGGCGTTAATAAGGAATCTTGCAAGTTCTAGGAGCCTAAAGTCTGTTGAACGATGTTTAAGTTTTAAGATCCGCCTGTGGATCCTTTACTTTCCGTTGTAATACTTGATATTACTTTATATTCGGATTGTAATATATTTATCTTTTGCTTCCGTTGTGCATTTAAATATTGTGTTGTTTGACTATGATGATATCAACTACGTCACGATACTCCCCTACCGGGCCCACAGGTGAAACGTGGAAATATCGGGGTGTGACAGGTTGGTATCAGAGCCAACACTGAGTGAATTAAACACTAGTCTTTTGTGTTTAATCTCAGTTACACAGTTGCACATTCTTGAGTCTAGACGAGAACATAGGACTAATCCAAATTCGTTTTATTTTGTCCTTTTTGTTCCTTTGTTATTTTTCTGATTAGCCGTTGCATGGGCGAGTCATTTTCTGTAGAAGTCCCGTTTAGGGCAACCATATACTTGTTTAAATTTTAATGGAACGATTATATTTAAAAATATCATTCCTATAGTATAAGATCTACCATTATAATAAGATGGCAAAATCTAAAAAGAGACAAGACCTAGCTCATGTGTCGTTTTAAGACAGGGCCAAGACGGTAGTTCCACAATTAGATTTAGATCCTTGTTTACATCTCAATTTAGGATGTTCTGCGCTAAATATTAAAAGAATCTTAAAGGTAAAAACCTAGCCTAAATGTCATTGCAGACATGGCCAAGACGGTAAAACCTATCCAAAAGATTCAAATCCCTGTTAATATCTGTAAACATTTTTGGCAAACTGTGAATCATTAAAGTCACACGGGCCATCTTTAAGGATGAAGTGCCTACGGGCTATAATTAAAGTCCTCTGAGACTAAAGACAGTAGTAGTCTTTGACTCTCTGTCAAGAAAAGGTAATGAAATATGTTCAAACCTTAATGCCTCGAATCTCTGAAATCATGGCTTGTAAATTTAAAACCGTCCTTGTGACTAGGCCCTTTGCGCCACCTTAATATCCTTAATGTTTTATAACTAGGATAAATTATAATGAAAATGCTAATTAAATATAATTAACAAATTAACCAATATGGTTTATATTACCATGGTTAATAAGTCGTTTAAAACGATAAAACTATATGGGCTTCTAAATAAACCTCGCCCTTATTTTCTTTTTGTAGTAATTAAGACTGCATGGCTGACTCTGACGAGATCAACAGTCATCCCCTGGAGAATAATGAGAATGATAAGATTTGTCACACCCCCAAAATCCACATGCGGAGTATCACCGCTTGGAGGCGTGACTGACCAGGATCAAACCACTAATCATATTGAACAAGTAAATAATTAATTGTAAAAGTCCAACCAACACGATTAATGTCCAAAACAAACATAGTTAAGTTATGAGCGGAAGCATAATGTTCAAAACCAAATCAAAAGTTTAATTATCCAAATGTTTAACATGGCACACAGCTGTCCATGTCCCACAACGACTCTTCCTTGTGCAAGCTCCAGCTAAGTACCTATAGACCTGCAAAGCATGTAGTAACGAGTCAACAACAAGTTGAGTGAGTTCACGTTTGGTTGTCCAGTTTATAGTTGTTTCGAAAACACAGTTTGCTCTTTACAGCTATCCAGCCGTGGGGGTTACCCCATAGTTCGAAAAACGTTTCTTAGTTACCCGTTCTTACGTTGGCCATTCCAGCCCGGCTCTATGGCCGTGGGGGCTACCCCATGTTTAATTCACCAGACTCGTTACCATATCGACTACTAACGTTCGTCATGTTTAAGTGCCCTAACGTCTGTGTCTATCATCACTGACGTGCCATAGTCCATTAGTCCACGCCCGTCCTCTGCGGCACGGTGTGAGGTTTGTTAAACCTAATAGCGCTATTTAACTAATGACCCGTTCGCCATTGGCCTCGGTGATTAAGTCGATATAAAAGGAGGGACTTCGTTGATAGAGTTCTAGTCTAGTATAGTTAAATCCGTCTCATACTGGACGAGGAATCTACGTTCCTGGATACGTCTCAACAGGACGAGGAATCTATATTCCTTAACCCATTCCCAACCCCTGGGAATCCCATGCTTTGTAAAGAAGTGTGAACTCACCTTGGTTTGCTCGGCAGATTACACAGAAAGGTCAAGTCTAAATGCTAGTGGTCAACCACGTCCTAACATGGTTATTATACAAGTCAGGTTCACGTTCGAGATAAGCACATAAGTATCACATAGGTAGCAAATAGGAAACACATACTGATCATGGCAACATACAACATCACGTTTAACAGTTATAACATATTCACGATTGGACTCGCACAAGTTTAGTGGCCTTGTGCGAGTCATCTGTTGGAGCCCAATACTACCCGGCCCAAAGTCAAGAACCCAAACAATACTATAAGCATAACCACGACCCAACAAATAACCTTAGGCCTTGTGCGATCCTATTGGGTTGTGCGGTCGTACCTGGCCCAACCCACATATAAGAAATTAATTCATCTTGTGCGATCCAGTACCTTGTGTGACCAGTATTGTTACCCAGCCCAACATATGATCATACGGCCCAAATAACAACAACAAACATCCTTGTGCGACTGGAGACCCCTTGTGCGATCAGGGCCTCTTGTGCGACCAGATCTGCTTGTGCGACTGATCTTCTTGTGCGAGTGGACATCTTGTGCTACCAAGATGCCTTGTGCGATTAGTTTAAAAATTTCGGATCTCATGCATATCAGTTCCAAACATTTAGTGGTTTCCAAATTTGTCATTTATCAATTAACATAATCACCAATTCTAACTAACCTCCTAATCGATCAAACAAGGATTTATAATCATTTGATTCTCATAAACCCTAATGAACACATAAACAACACATGAGCAACAACTTATCAAATATTATTATTTGGTCCGATTTCATGAGTATCCAGCCGATTACATGCATCTTAATCAAGATCATCGTCACATAAACATTAATTCTAATCATAATATATCTCAGCCGAATATAATCCTAATCATCATGCAACAATCCGAGAACATAACATGGTTGCCGATTAACATCATCATACTAACAATCCAAGCATCAAACATAACAGCCGATTTAATCAGCATTCGGTTCTCAATTCTTAACAACATCAAATAACTATCAACCCTATATCGATCATCATACTTCACATGTGAGCCAAATCTCATCACTAACTAATATCATTCACAGAATTATATAATCATCATATCATGTAACACACAATCAATAAATACCACTAACCGATTAAAGGAGAGTGTAGAGGTTGATCCGAAAGATAAAGCTTTGTGAGAGATGAAGATTGTTGCCGTCGAGTTAGAGGGAGAGAGGATGAGAGAAAGCTAGGGTTTGTGTCTGTGTTGCAAGTTGTGAGTAGTAACCCTATCTCCTAAGTGTTATGCGAAATAAAAGAGAGTGGGCCGAACCCTCAATGGGCTGCCCATTGATCCGAATACAAAGTGTAGCCCAAATGGGCTTGTGCGATCGAATGGTGTTGTGCGTTTGAGCCATTGATATACATACATACATTACACAAACACGTACTAACATAACATTCACATAAACGTTCACTTTCATAAAAATCACATATCGTACAAATACGTTACATCAAGATACAAAGATAGGTTTGGAAATACGAGTTGTCACATTATCCCCAAGTTGAAAGAAATTTCGTCCCGAAATTTAGCACGTACTCACTGAGGAAGCTAGTTAAGTTGCATGGTTTTCCTGGGGTGTCACATCCTCCCCCCGTTGATCTGGAATTTCGTCCCGAAATTCCGTAGCTTCAGCCTCAGTAGTGGTTGTACCGTTTGCAAACAGTTGGGGATATTTTTATTTCATCTGATCTTCGCGTTCCCAGGTGAACTCTGGGCCGCGACGTGAGTTCCAACGAACTCGAACGAGAGGTATCCTAGTACGCTTGAGGACCTTAACATCCCGGTCCGTGATTTCAATAGGTTCCTCGACGAATCGTAACTGCTCGTCGATAGTCAGCTCCTTCAAAGGAACTATGTGGGTCTCGTCTGACAGACATTTCTTCAGATTCGACACGTGGAAAACATCGTGAACTGTTTCTGCTGGTAAATTCAGTCTGTAGGCCACCTTGCCTATTTTCGCAATGACTTCGAAAGGTCCAACGTATCGTGGGTTAAGTTTGCCCCGTTTACCAAAACGAACCACACCCTTCCAAGGTGAAACTTTGAGTAGTACCCGCTCCCCAACCTGGAGCTCTAGTGGTTTTCTGCCCTTATCGGCGTAGACTTTCTGACGGTCACGAGCTGCCGCCATTCGTTGTCGTATCTGAGCAATTTTCTCTGTCGTGTCCACTACATGTTCTGGACCAGTAATCTGACTATCCCCCACCTCTGCCCAACAAAGAGGTGACCGACATTTACGCGCGTACAATGCCTCAAACGGAGCAGCTTTAATGCTGGTATGGTAGCTGTTATTGTACGAAAATTCCACAAGTGGCAGATGCTTTTCCCAGCCATTGCCAAAATCAATTACACATGCCCTAAGCATGTCTTCGAGAGTCTGGATGGTACGTTCCGACTGTCCATCCGTTTGCGGGTGATAAGCTGTGCTCATATCTAGCCTTGACCCAAAGGACTTGTGCATTGCTTGCCACAGTTCTGATGTAAAACGTGCATCTCGATCCGAGATGATAGAGATGGGCACCCCGTGCCTCGAGACAACTTCCTTGAGATATACCTCTGCTAGAGTGGAGAACTTATCCGTTTCTTTGATAGCCAAGAAGTGAGCAGACTTTGTGAGTCGATCCACGATCACCCAAATAGTATCGTTACCACGTTGTGATCTAGGCAGGCCAGTAACAAAATCCATGGAAATTTGCTCCCATTTCCATTGTGGTATCTCTGGTTGTTGAAGGGGGCCTGAAGGTTTCTGGTACTCCGCCTTGACTCTCGCACAAGTCAAGCACTTGCTAATGTAAGTTGCTATGTGGGCCTTCATGCTAGGCCACCAATATGTGGTTTTGATATCGTGGTACATTTTATCCGAACCAGGGTGCACTGAGTAGCGAGACTTGTGTGCCTCATCCATCACAAGCTCTCGTAGGTTGCCATAAAGTGGGACCCAAATGCGTCCCATGACGTAGTAAGCACCGTCTTCCTTCTGTTCTAAGCGTTGCCTCGAGCCGCGTAGGGCTTCAGCCCTGACATTTTATGGTTTCAATGCTTCTACCTGAGCATTTCGTATTTGGGAAGGAAGACTAGACTGTATGGTGAGTTGTAAAGCTCGTACGCGCTTGGGCGCAGTGTCCTTTCGACTGAGGGCGTCAGCCACAACATTGGCTTTGCCTGGGTGGTACCTGATCGAGCATTCGTAATCATTCAGCAGTTCGACCCATCGTCGTTGTCGCATATTGAGTTCCTTCTGTTTAAAGATATGCTCGAGGCTCCTGTGATCAGTGTAGATGGCGCATTTGGTACCATACAGGTAGTGTCTCCATATCTTAAGTGCAAAAACAACAGCTCCCAGCTCTAAATCGTGTGTGGTGTAGTTCTTTTTGTGCACTTTGAGTTGGCGTGAGGCGTAGGCTATAACTTTATCCCGCTGCATCAAAACGCAACCAAGACCCTGAATAGAGGCGTCGCAATAAACTACGAAGTCGTTTGTGCCCTCTGGCAATGAAAGGATAGGCGCACTGCAAAGTCTATCCTTTAAGTGCTGGAACGCTAACTCCTGTGCATTTCCCCAATGATAAACAACGCCCTTCTGCGTTAGTGAAGTAAGAGGCTGAGCAATCTTAGAAAAATCCTTGATAAATCTCCTGTAGTAACCTGCCAATCCCAAGAATTGGCGAATTTCCGTTGGCGTACGAGGTGCAGGCCAGCTCTTGATCGATTCTACCTTGGATGGATCAACGTGAATCCCATCCTTGTTCACTACATGGCCTAAGAAATGGACTTCACGAAGCCAGAAGTCACATTTTGAAAACTTGGCGTACAGCTGTTCCTTTCGAAGGAGTTCCAAATAAGTCGTAAATGCTGTTCGTGTTCCTCCTGACTCTTCGAATAGATCAGGATGTCATCGATGAAGACAATAACGAATTTGTCTAAATAAGGCTTGCACACTCGATTCATCAAGTCCATGAAGACCGCTGGTGCGTTTGTCAGCCCAAAAGGCATTACCAAAAACTCATAGTGGCCATATCGAGTTCTGAAGGCTGTTTTGGAGACGTCCTCTTCTCGGACTCTCAGCTGGTGATATCCCGATCTCAAATCGATCTTTGAATAGTAGCTTGACCCTTGCAGCTGGTCGAACAGGTCGTCAATGCGTGGAAGAGGGTAGCGATTCTTCACAGTCACCTTGTTTAGTTCACGGTAGTCGATGCACATTCTGAATGTACCGTCTTTCTTCTTCACAAATAGCACTGGAGCTCCCCAGGGCGAAGAGCTAGGACGAATAAAACCCTTATCTAAGAGTTCTTGTAGTTGCGTAGATAGCTCTTTCAACTCTGATGGAGCTAAACGATACGGTGCACGAGCTATGGGTGCCGCTCCAGGAGCTAGCTCGATTTGGAACTCGACCTGGCGATGAGGCGGAAGGCCAGGTAGTTCCTCAGGAAATACCTCAGGATAGTCGCGTACAATTGGAAAATCTTCTATCTTCTTCTCTTTCGTTGAGGTGTCAGTAACGAGAGCCAGAAAGGCAGTGTGGCCCTTACGCAGACACTTTTGGGCCTTAAGGGAAGAAATGATGCTCACAACAGCACCACTCTTGTCGCCACGAATCATGAGAGGTTCATCACCTGGGCGAGGAATACGAACAATCTTCTCGTTGCAAAGAATCTCTGCTTGGTGTTGGGATAACCAGTCCATCCCAATGACAACGTCGAAACTACCCAGAGTGATAGGAAGGAGGTCGATCGAGAAAGTGTGATCAGCAAGTACTAGGTTACAACCTTTGACTACGTGTGTGACCTCTATACTTTTACCATTAGCTAACTCTACAGCGTGTTTGGGGTTCAAAGGTGTTGGGGTACGCTTAAGCAGTTGACTAACTTTTTGGGACACATAACTAGTATCAGCACCCGAATCAAATAAGACAGTAACGTAAAAGTCGTCGAGAAGGAACTTACCCGTCACAACGTTGGGATCATTCCTTGCTTCTCCATTGCCAATAACGAACGCACGACCCCTTGCCCCATTGCCATTGTTGCCCCCATTGTTCCCATTCCCCTGATTGTTGTTGTTATTGTTGTTCTGGTTCAGTTGAGGACAGTCTTTCTTGAAGTGGCCTTCAGCTCCACACTGAAAGCACCCTTTGTTGTTACCCTGTTGTTGCTGCTGCTGACGTTGATTTGGTGGGGCTCGCTGTTGTTGCCGATTTTGGTTCGCGGGAAACTGACTCCTACATTCTCTTGCAATATGACCAGGCTTGTTGCACCGGTGACAGTTACTTCTGGTGCATGGCCCACTGTGATGTAAGTTACAACGATTACATTTGGGGTGATTTCCTTTGTATCCACCATGACCTTGGCCACCAGATGATTGTTGACTAGGACTCTTGTAATCGTCAGTCCTTCTCTGTTGGGACTGAGATTGAACAGAAGTCGAACCTCTGCTTGAAGCTCCATCCCATTTTCGCTTGTTGTCACTAGGAGCATCCGAAGTAGCTGTAGTGCTTATATGCTTTGGTAACCTGTTCTGCTCCACCGCCTGATCAGTGAGACGGTGTGCCAACTGAACAACCTGCTGATAGGTGGCGAGGTTTGCTGAAGTCACATGACTTTGGATCTCTGGCACTAGACCCATAAGATATAGTTCGATACGCTTAATTGGAGGGTCCACCATAGTAGGACACAGCAATGCCAGCTCATTCGATCTCCTTGTAAACGCCTCAATTTCTGACCCCGTCATCTTGAGGTTGAAGAACTCAACTTCCAGCTTATGAATGTCATCACGACTGCAGTATTATTCCTTGATCATCTCTTTGAAATTGTTCCATGGGGTGGCGTTAGCAGCAACCAACCCCAGCATTTGGACCTGAGCGTTCCACCATGTGAGGGCTAAACCCTCGAGAGGACCGGTAGCATACTTCACCCTGCGTGCCTCAGGGCATTCACACATTTCGAACACAGATTCTAGTTTCTCAAACCAGTGGAGGAGACCTACTGCTCCTTCAGTGCCGCTAAAAGTAGTGGGTTGGCAGTCCATGAAAGTTTTGAAGGTGCACACAGGTGGCTGAGCATGCTGACCTGTTGTGGGTATAAGAAAGGACAAGATTTAACACAAGGGTAGGTTCACGAGAGTAGGACCTAAAGATCCTAGAATGAGTTTTAAACTGCAGGGTATACCTCCTGCATGTGCGGCTGCAAGTGCCGCAGCAACCTGTTCGTTGATCAGAGCCTTCAACTGGGCTTGAGTCATGTTAATGCGTCCAGACATGATCTTCATATCAAGGGAAACATGAGTGAGAAAGGTTCGCGAAAGTGCGATGACAGAAGAGAGTAAGCACACACGTGTTCAAGCAACAGTAGCTATACTAGCTAAGCATATCATGAGCAAGGTTCTACGTAATCTAGCAAGTAGGCAATGTAAGCATAAATTATATCACCTAGAATGTCGAGCCTTGCACGTGGAGTGAAGCGTCGTTGTGGATCGTAGAGCACTGTACAGGTTATAGTCTGGTTTTAACAAAAACGTTTTCCTTTATTAAAACCAAGTTCTCTATAACCAATGGCTCTGATACCAATCTGTCACACCCCCAAAATCCACATGCGGAGTATCACCGCTTGGAGGCGTGACTGACCAGGATCAAACCACTAATCATATTGAACAAGTAAATAATTAATTGTAAAAGTCCAACCAACACGATTAATGTCCAAAACAAACATAGTTAAGTTATGAGCGGAAGCATAATGTTCAAAACCAAATCAAAAGTTTAATTATCCAAATGTTTAACATGGCACACAGCTGTCCATGTCCCACAACGACTCTTCCTTGTGCAAGCTCCAGCTAAGTACCTATAGACCTGCAAAGCATGTAGTAACGAGTCAACAACAAGTTGAGTGAGTTCACGTTTGGTTGTCCAGTTTATAGTTGTTTCGAAAACACAGTTTGCTCTTTACAGCTATCCAGCCGTGGGGGTTACCCCATAGTTCGAAAAACGTTTCTTAGTTACCCGTTCTTACGTTGGCCATTCCAGCCCGGCTCTATGGCCGTGGGGGCTACCCCATGTTTAATTCACCAGACTCGTTACCATATCGACTACTAACGTTCGTCATGTTTAAGTGCCCTAACGTCTGTGTCTATCATCACTGACGTGCCATAGTCCATTAGTCCACGCCCGTCCTCTGCGGCACGGTGTGAGGTTTGTTAAACCTAATAGCGCTATTTAACTAATGACCCGTTCGCCATTGGCCTCGGCGATTAAGTCGATATAAAAGGAGGGACTTCGTTGATAGAGTTCTAGTCTAGTATAGTTAAATCCGTCTCATACTGGACGAGGAATCTACGTTCCTGGATACGTCTCAACAGGACGAGGAATCTATATTCCTTAACCCATTCCCAACCCCTGGGAATCCCATGCTTTGTAAAGAAGTGTGAACTCACCTTGGTTTGCTCGGCAGATTACACAGAAAGGTCAAGTCTAAATGCTAGTGGTCAACCACGTCCTAACATGGTTATTATACAAGTCAGGTTCACGTTCGAGATAAGCACATAAGTATCACATAGGTAGCAAATAGGAAACACATACTGATCATGGCAACATACAACATCACGTTTAACAGTTATAACATATTCACGATTGGACTCGCACAAGTTTAGTGGCCTTGTGCGAGTCATCTGTTGGAGCCCAATACTACCCGGCCCAAAGTCAAGAACCCAAACAATACTATAAGCATAACCACGACCCAACAAATAACCTTAGGCCTTGTGCGATCCTATTGGGTTGTGCGGTCGTACCTGGCCCAACCCACATATAAGAAATTAATTCATCTTGTGCGATCCAGTACCTTGTGTGACCAGTATTGTTACCCAGCCCAACATATGATCATACGGCCCAAATAACAACAACAAACATCCTTGTGCGACTGGAGACCCCTTGTGCGATCAGGGCCTCTTGTGCGACCAGATCTGCTTGTGCGACTGATCTTCTTGTGCGAGTGGACATCTTGTGCTACCAAGATGCCTTGTGCGATTAGTTTAAAAATTCCGGATCTCATGCATATCAGTTCCAAACATTTAGTGGTTTCCAAATTTGTCATTTATCAATTAACATAATCACCAATTCTAACTAACCTCCTAATCGATCAAACAAGGATTTATAATCATTTGATTCTCATAAACCCTAATGAACACATAAACAACACATGAGCAACAACTTATCAAATATTATTATTTGGTCCGATTTCATGAGTATCCAGCCGATTACATGCATCTTAATCAAGATCATCGTCACATAAACATCAATTCTAATCATAATATATCTCAGCCGAATATAATCCTAATCATCATGCAACAATCCGAGAACATAACATGGTTGCCGATTAACATCATCATACTAACAATCCAAGCATCAAACATAACAGCCGATTTAATCTGCATTCGGTTCTCAATTCTTAACAACATCAAATAACTATCAACCCTATATCGATCATCATACTTTACATGTGAGCCGAATCTCATCACTAACTAATATCATTCACAGAATTATATAATCATCATATCATGTAACACACAATCAATAAATACCAGTAACCGATTAAAGGAGAGTGTAGAGGTTGATCCGAAAGATAAAGCTTTGTGAGAGATGAAGATTGTTGTCGTCGAGTTAGAGGGAGAGAGGATTAGAGAAAGCTAGGGTTTGTGTGTGTGTTGCAAGTTGTGAGTAGTAACCCTATCTCCTAAGTGTTATGCGAAATAAAAGAGAGTGGGCCGAACCCTCAATGGGCTGCCCATTGATCCGAATACAAAGTGTAGCCCAAATGGGCTTGTGCGATCAAATGGTGTTGTGCGTTTGAGCCATTGATATACATACATACATTACACAAACACGTACTAACATAACATTCACATAAACGTTCACTTTCATAAAAATCACATATCGTACAAATACGTTACATCAAGATACAAAGATAGGTTTGGAAATACGAGTTGTCACAAGATTAATATAACCATAGGAGAACTTCGTACACTGATTGATACAGTTGTATCTAAAACTACAGAGGAGAAATTTAGGGAGTATAGTGGGACGCATAGTAAAGCCTCATCTGTACCCCACTCTAAGTTTGTCCCTAAGACTCACTCAGAGGCTCACAGCAAGCCACCCTCTAAGAAAGAGGAACCAAAGAAGGATGATGATCGACATTCATCAAATCAACACAGTGTTCCATCCAAGAGGATAGTGTTTGATAATGAAACACGTACCAAGTCCTGTACCTATAAATACTTTGTTTCCTGCAAACCCCGGGATTTCACTGGGGAGAAAGGGGCAATCGATTGTATGACCTGGTTGGATGAAATGGACACAGATGTCGATATCAGCGGATGTGCTGAGAGGGATGTAGTGAAGTATGTATCCCAATCGTTCAAAGGAGAGGCACTAGCATGGTGGAAGGCTCTCATTCAAGCTGATGGGAAGATCCCACTTTACAACATGTCATGGGAACAGTTTGTTGCTCTCATTATGGAGAACTACTGCCCTCAACACGAGGTCGAAAGAATTGAATCAGATTTCTTATCATTGGTGATGACAAACTTAGATTATCAAGCTTACCTCACCAGTTTCAATACCCTGTCCAGACTGGTTCCTTACCTAGTAACACCAGAACCCAAGAGAATTGCTCGCTTCATTGGGGGTTTAGCCCCAGAAATCAAAGCCAGTGTTTAGGCTTCAAGACCTACCACATTCAGGTCAGCGACAGATCTGTCGCTATCTCTCACACTCGATGTGGTCAGAAACAAGGCGGCCAAAGCCTCTGAAGATGGAAAGCGTAAAAGAGAGGATGAGAATTCTCATCGCTCCGATAGGAAGAGGGACTCTGAGGATAAGAAGAGTTCCGGGTTTAAGAAAGACAGCCAGCAGTCGGGTGGGAAGACCAGGTGCGAAACCTGCCGAAAATACCACCTCGGGAAATGCAGATTTGAATCTCAGCCTCTACCTTGTGGGATTTGCAAGTCTAAGGAACATACAACCTTGGATTGCAAGAAATTGAAAGACGCAACCTGTTATGGTTGCAACGAGATGGGGCATATCAAGACCAACTGCCCTAGGAATCAGAAGAAGCCCGAAGAGGCCAAGAAAACAAACGCATGATGAACGCCCAGGAGATGGTGCAGAATGATAATTATATAGCAGGAACCAATATCGAGTATGGAAAACTCAGATAAGACAGCCGTTGATCGTGTTATGGATGATGCGGCCCATGTCAATTGTCACACCCCCAAAATCCACACGCGGAGTATCACCGCTTGGAGGCGTGACTGACCAGGATCAAGCCACCAATCATATCAAACATAATATGTGATGAATGTAATTTAAACCAAACGATATGAAAGGTGTTCAAACAAAACATATTAAGTGTCTAGCGGAAGCATAATTGTAACCCAAAGCAAGTAATAAGTTCAAATGTCTAAATGTTTTAACGTAGCATCCTCGATCCATGTTCCACAACGACTGCGCCTCCCGTGCAAGCTCCAAGAGTACCTATGGTCCTGCAAGGCATGTAACGGAGAGTCAACAACTAGTTGAGCAAGTTCACAGTAAGTAAGTTCGTAATAGTAAGTTTGCTTCGTAACATGTGGCGCTACTAGGCCGATAGTGTGTTCTATTAGTGGGGGCTTCCCATGTTTGCATATACACTAGACTATTTGTAACCATAAGTGTTCTTCTTACCGAGAACAGTAGTACGTACAAAGTTTACGTAGGTTTTACGTAAGTGTCCTTCACAACCGAGGACAGGGGTACGCGGGGGTTTACATAGGTTTTACGTAAGTGTCCTTCCTGACTCCGAAAGACAGTAGCATGTTCTTGTTTACGTAGGTTTTACGTAAGTGCCTGACACAACCGAGGCAGTAGTGAGTATAGGTTCACGTAGGTTTTACGTGAGTGTCCTTCGCAACCTGGGGACAGTGATGAGTACAAGTATACGTAGGTTTTACGTATGTATCCTGCGCATCCGAGGACGATGGTAGATAGTCTAGTAACAGTGTAAGTACGAGTATCTATTCAAATCTCCTTCCTTCAATCCCCATTCCCATACCCTGGGAATCCCATGCCTTAGTAAAAGTGTGAACTCACCTTGGTTTGCTCGGTATGCTAAAGTATGTGCTCACAGTTAATCAATCACGTCCTAAAGTACGCACGTATACATAATCAGTTTCATCATCATTTAAATCACATGCTTGCACATGACAAATTATCATAACAGTCCATGTCCTATCCATGTGTCACTAACATTAAAGAGTGCAATCATCATGAAATTTCTATATTGTATAAATAAAACACACATCGATTCACACACATGCATGGAATCTGACAACAACTTAAACAATTTAGGGCCACACAATACTTTACATGCATTGACTTTTATTTGGGTTGATGAGCACCTATTGGACCAAAGATTGGATATCAGTGAGCATTATTTAGTCTCATATAATATTACCACTAACATACATAATAGTCCATGCATACTCCCTGGCTAACCGATTCGGACCAAGTATCACCGTTTATACAACGAAAGTCTACGATCATTCATTTCGAAAGCATGGTATGAACATAAAGTCACGAGTTAATATTTATCCGTAGTCACGCGAGATTAACTGAAAGACAACAATATAATTATTTTATCATGCTATATCCAACTTTCCTTCCTATGTCACTTTGATCCGTAACAAGGCGAAACCACTCGTATCACACATTTAACAACCATACTCATATGCACATATCAAAATCATACAATAAAACTAACTTCAATACTTAAACAGTTTATAAACAGGCCCTATCATCATGTTTAAGATCTAGCATAACCGCACATATTCACGGATCATCCTTTAACCGAAACATTATTCATTACTCGTTTCGTTAGGCACGGGTCAACACCGATAATTCAAAATCATCATCATCGACATAACTAACCATCAATTCATTCACCCATATAAACAATTACCTAATCATTAATTATTCACATGAAATCATGAGTATAGTGGCCGACAACATGAAATGATGCATATCTAGTAGCACACAAATTCATATCTCCTGACAATTCACATGTAATCACATAATATGACATCCCACATGCAATTATGAATCCAATGGTTGACCACATGAATCCTTATCCATTCATCACTTACAATAAACTATATCCTATTGCAATATATCATCCAATCAGTTCGAGGCCATTCATATAGTCTAAATAATCATAACAAGATCCCAGTCTTTAACTACTAACATGTATTTCACAATCTCACAGAACCTCATCAATCAAATATACATACAGACATGTGATAATTCTACTACGAAGTCATGCAGAAAATCCAACAACAAACAATGCAAACTAACCGGGATGGAAGGGACACAAGATTGATCGAAAAAGAAAGGCTTGAAGACGTCTAGATGCCGTCGTACAGGGCAAGGCAGTAGGGGCCCTAGGGTTTGCTGGTTGAAACTTTTAAGTAAAAGGGTAATATCAGAACACTATAGTTGCTCGCTACTGGGCCGAAGCCCAGTCCCATTTTCGGTGGCCCACCTCCTTTCATCTAGGAGTGATTTCGTGAGGAGTGGGTGTTTTCGGGTGGGGGTATTCGGCAAGGGTTATGCTTTAAATTTGACAATCATACAATTAATACAAATATAATTTTTAACCTACACACGTATAATGCACACCATGTATATAACCAATGCTTTGTGAACGAGTATTACATTGAGTAGAAACCTTGGAAACTCGGGTTGTCACATTATCCCCAACTTGAAAGAAATTTCGTCCCGAAATTTAGCACATGGTTACTGAGGAGGCTAGTTGTGTTGCGTAGTTTTACTAGTTTTTCCTGGGGTGTCACATCATCCCCCCGTTGATTTGGAATTTCGTCCCGAAATTCTGTTGTAGCTTCAGCCTCAGTAGTGGTTGCACTGTTTCCGAATAACTGGGGATACTTGAGTTTCATTTGATCTTCTCGTTCCCAGGTGAACTCTGGGCCACGACGGGAGTTCCAACGAACTCGAACAAGAGGTATTCTAGTGTTCTTGAGGACCTTAACATCCCGGTCCGTGATTTCAACTGGTTCCTCGACGAACTGCAACCGCTCGTCGATAGTGAATTCCTTCAAAGGAACTATAAGGGTCTCATCTGACAGACACTTCTTCAGATTCGACACGTGAAAGACGTTGTGAACTGCACTGAGTTCAGCTGGTAAGTTCAGTCTGTAGGCCACTTTGCCTATTTTCTCTATGACTTCGAAAGGTCCGACGTATCGCGGATTGAGCTTGCCTCGTTTGCCAAAATGAACCACACCCTTCCAGGGTGAAACTTTGAGTAGCACTCGATCCCCAACCTGGAATTCGAGTGGTTTCCTGTCTTATCAGCGTATGCTTTCTGACGGTCATGAGCTGCCGCCATGTGTTGTCGTATTTGAGCAATCTTTTCTGTAGTATCAACTACGATTTCTGGACCTGTGATTTGACTATCCCCCACCTCTGCCCAACAGAGAGGTGACCGGCATTTACGTCCGTACGATGCCTCAAATGGAGCGGTTTGGATGTTGGTGTGGTAACCGTTGTTTTACGAAGACTCCACTAAAGGGAGATGTTTTTCCCTGCTGTTGCCGAAGTCGATTACACATGCACGAAGCATGTCTTCTAAAGTTTGAATAGTGCGCTCAGACTGCCCATCCGTCTGAGGGTGATAAGCTGTGCTCATGTCTAAACGAGAGCCAAAAGATTTGTGCATTGCTTGCCACAGTTCTGAAGTAAAACGTGCATCACGATCAGAGATAATAGAGGTGGGCACCCCGTGCCTTGAGACCACTTCCTTCAAGTATACGTCTGCTAGTGTGGAGAACTTGTCCGTTTCCTTGATAGCCAAGAAGTGAGCAGACTTTGTGAGTCGATCCACGATCACCCAAATAGTGTCATTCTCACGCTGAGATCTAGGTAGGCCAGTAACAAAATCCATGGAAATTTGTTCCCATTTCCATTGTGGTATCTCAGGTTGTTGGAGTGGGCCTGATGGTTTCTGAAATTCCGCTTTAACTCTCGCACAAGTCAAGCACTTGCTAACGTAAGTTGCTATGTGCGCTTTCATGCTAGGCCACCAATATGTAGTTCTCAAGTCGTGGTACATCTTATCCGAACCAGGATGTACTGAGTAGCGAGACTTGTGTGCCTCATCCATCACAAGCTCTCGTAGGCTGCCATAAAGTGGGACCCAAATGCGTCCTGTGACGTAGTAAGCACCATCTTCCTTCTGTTCTAAGCGTTGCCTTGAGCCGCATGGGGCTTCAGCCCTGACGTTTTCTGGTTTCAATGCTTCTACCTGAGCATCTCGTATCTGGGAAGGAAGACTAGACTGTATAGTGAGTTGTAAAGCTCGCACGCGCTTAGGCGTGGTGTCCTTTCGACTGAGGGCGTCAGCCACAACATTGGTTTTGCCTGGGTGGTACCTGATCGAGCATTCGTAGTCATTTAGCAGTTCGACCCATCGTCGTTGTCGCATATTCAGTTCCTTCTGTTTGAAGATATGTTCGAGGCTTCTGTGATCAGTGTAGATGGTGCACTTAGTGCCATATAGGTAGTGTCGTCATATCTTGAGCGCAAAGACAACAGCTCCCAGCTCTAAATCATGTGTAGTGTAATTCCGTTCATGAATCTTAAGTTGGCGCGAAGCATAAGCAATGACTTTATCCCATTGCATCAACACACATCCAAGACCTTGTATGGATGCGTCGCAGTAGACTACAAAATCGTCCGTGCCTTCAGGCAATGAGAGGATAGGTGCGCTACAAAGTCTATCCTTTAAGTGCTGAAACGTTGTTTCCTGTGTATTACCCCAACGGTAAGCAACACCTTTCTGTGTCAGTAGTGTAAGCGGCTGTGCAATCTTTGAGAAGTCTTTGATGAACCATCTATAATAACCCGCCAAACCCAAGAATTGGCGTATTTCGGTTGGTGTGCGAGGTGCAGGCCAGTTCTTGATCGAATCTACCTTGGATGGATCAACATGAATCCCATCCTTGTTTACCACGTGGCCTAGAAAGTGGACTTCACGAAGCCAGAAGTCGCATTTTGAAAACTTGGCGTACAGCTGTTCCGTTCGAAGGAGTTCCAAAATAAGTCGTAAGTGCTGCTCGTGTTCCTCCCGACTCTTCGAGTAGATCAGGATGTCGTCGATGAAAACAATAACAAACTTGTCAAGATAAGGTTTGCACACCCTGTTCATAAGATCCATGAAAATCACAGGCGCGTTCGTTAGCCCGAATGGCATGACCAGAAACTCGTAATGGCCGTAGCGAGTTCTGAATGCTGTTTTGGAGACGTCCTCATCACGGACTCTCAGCTGATGGCAACCTGATCTCAGATCAATCTTCGAATAATAGCTCGACCTTTGCAACTGGTCAAATAAGTCGTCGATGCGTGGAAGAGGATATCGATTCTTCACTGTTACTTTGTTCAGTTCGCGGTAATCTATGAACATGCGGAAGGTACCGTCCTTCTTCTTCACAAATAATACTGGAGCTCCCCAGGGCGAAGAGCTAGGACGTATGAAACCCTTTTCCAAGAGTTCTTGCAATTGCTTAGACAGTTCTTCCATTTCGGTTGGAGCTAATCGATAAGGTGCTCGAGCTATGGGTGCTGCTCCTGGAGCTAGCTCGATCTGAACTTCGACCTGGCGATGTGGCGGTAACCCAGGTAACTCTTCAGGAAACACTTGAGGAAAATCGCGTAGTACCGGAATATCCTCAATCTTTTTCTCTTTCTTCGATGTATCAGTAACAAGTGCTAGTATTGCGGTGTGGCCCCTTCGCAAACACTTCTGAGCCTTCAAGAAGGAGATGATGCCACTCACGAAACCACTCTTGTCATCTTGAACTTCGAGAGGTTCTTCGCCAGAACGGGGAATGCGAATGATCTTCTCTTTGCATATAATCTCTGCTCGATGTTGAGGTAGCCAATCCATACCAATAACGATGTCGAAACCATCACAACATTGGGGTCATTCCTAGCATCACCCTGACCAATTGCGAACACTCGACCCCTGGCACCATTGCCGTCGTTATTTCCCCCGTTGTTGCTCCCATTGCCCTGATTATTGTTGTTGTTGTTGTTGTTCGGATTCTGATTCGCAGGTCGCGATCTCCTGCAATCCTTAGCTTCATGACCCATCTTGGGACACCACTGGCAACGACCCCTATTGCACTGACCACTGTGGTTCCTGTTGCATCTATTGCACTTCGGGAGGTTTCCTCGATATCCACCATGTCCTTGACTACAAGAAGATTGCTGACCAGGACTCTGGTAGTCATCGATCTTTCGCTGCTGTGCCTGGGACTGAACCGTAGTCGAACCCTTACTAGAGGTTCCATCCCACTTTCGTTTGTTGTCACTGGGAGTAGCAGAAGTAGTAGTAGCAGTAGCACCAATACGCTTAGGCAGCCTGTTCTGTTCCACTGCCTGATCTGTGAGACGATGAGGAAGACGAGTAACATCTTGAATAGTAGCAAGGTTAGCAGAAGTCACATGACTTTGGAATCTCTGGTACTAAGCCTTTGAGGTACAGCTCAATGCGATTGATAGGAGGATCCACCATAGTTGGGCATAACACTGCCAGTTCGTTGGATCGTTTCGTGTACGCTTCTATTTCTGACCCCATCATCTTCAGGTTAAAGAACTCCACTTCTAACTTGTGGATGTCATCACGTGTACAGTATTCTTGCTTGATTAGTTCCTTGAAATCGTTCCAAGGGGTGGCATTAGCAGCCGCCAGCCCCAGCATCTGAACTTGCGCGTTCCACCAAGTTGGTGCAATGCCTTCTAAAGTGTCCATGGCGTACTTCACCCTGCGAGCCTCAGGGCATTCACACATCTCAAAAACGGACTCGAGCTTTTCAAACCAATGGAGGAGTCCAACTGCTCCTTCCGTGCCACTAAAGGTAGTAGGACGACAGTCCATGAAAGTTTTGAATGTGTACACAGGTGGCTGAGCGTGTTGACCGGTCGTGTGCGTAAGAGTAAACAAAATTAAGCACAAGTGTTGGTTTGCGAGAGTAGGATCTAAAGATCCTAGAGTAAGTGGTGATGGCAGGTTACACCTCCTGCCTGGGCAGCTGCAGGTGCTGCAGTAACTGGTTCAGTGATCGAAGCCGCCAACTGGGCTTGAGTTAGGTTAACGCGTCCACTCATGATCTTGATATCAAGGAGAACATGAGTGAGAGAGGTTCGCGAATAGTGCGATGACAGAAAAGAGTGAGCACACAAGTATTCTCAAGCAATAGGGGTTATGTGTATCTAAGCATACCATGAGCAAAGTTCTATGTATCTAGCAAGTAGGTAATGTAAACATGAACAGTATTACCTATAGTGTTGAGTCTTGCACGTGGAGCGAAGCGTCGTTGTGGATCGTTGAGAGCACTGTTCTGGTTATAGTCTGGTTTTAATAAAAATGTTTTCCCCATATTAAAACCAAGTTCTCTATAACCAATGGCTCTGATACCAATCTGTCACACCCCCAAAATCCACACGCGGAGTATCACCGCTTGGAGGCGTGACTGACCAGGATCAAGCCACCAATCATATCAAACATAATATGTGATGAATGTAATTTAAACCAAACGATATGAAAGGTGTTCAAACAAAACATATTAAGTGTCTAGCGGAAGCATAATTGTAACCTAAAGCAAGTAATAAGTTCAAATGTCTAAATGTTTTAACGTAGCATCCTCGATCCATGTTCCACAACGACTGCGCCTCCCGTGCAAGCTCCAAGAGTACCTATGGTCCTGCAAGGCATGTAACGGAGAGTCAACAACTAGTTGAGCGAGTTCACAGTAAGTAAGTTCGTAATAGTAAGTTTGCTTCGTAACATGTGGCGCTACTAGGCCGATAGTGTGTTCTATTAGTGGGGGCTTCCCATGTTTGCATATACACTAGACTATTTGTAACCATAAGTGTTCTTCTTACCGAGAACAGTAGTACGTACAAAGTTTACGTAGGTTTTACGTAAGTGTCCTTCACAACCGAGGACAGGGGTACGCGGGGGTTTACGTAGGTTTTACGTAAGTGTCCTTCCTGACTCCGGAAGACAGTAACATGTTCTTGTTTACGTAGGTTTTACGTAAGTGCCTGACACAACCGAGGCAGTAGTGAGTATAGGTTCACGTAGGTTTTACGTGAGTGTCCTTCGCAACCTGGGGACAGTGATGAGTACAAGTATACGTAGGTTTTACGTATGTATCCTGCGCATCCGAGGACGATGGTAGATAGTCTAGTAACAGTGTAAGTACGAGTATCTATTCAAATCTCCTTCCTTCAATCCCCATTCCCATACCCTGGGAATCCCATGCCTTAGTAAAAGTGTGAACTCACCTTGGTTTGTTCGGTATGCTAAAGTATGTGCTCACAGTTAATCAATCACGTCCTAAAGTACGCACGTATACATAATCAGTTTCATCATCATTTAAATCACATGCTTGCACATGACAAATTATCATAACAGTCCATGTCCTATCCATGTGTCACTAACATTAAAGAGTGCAATCATCATGAAATTTCTATATTGTATAAATAAAACACACATCGATTCACACACATGCATGGAATCTGACAACAACTTAAACAATTTAGGGCCACACAATACTTTACATGCATGGACTTTTATTTGGGTTGATGAGCACCTATTGGACCAAAGATTGGATATCAGTGAGCATTATTTAGTCTCATATAATATTACCACTAACATACATAATAGTCCATGCATACTCCCTGGCTAACCGATTCGGACCAAGTATCACTGTTTATACAACGAAAGTCTACGATCATTCATTTCGAAAGCATGGTATGAACATAAAGTCACGAGTTAATATTTATCCGTAGTCACGCGAGATTAACTGAAAGACAACAATATAATTATTTTATCATGCTATATCCAACTTTCCTTCCTATGTCACTTTGATCCGTAACAAGGCGAAACCACTCGTATCACACATTTAACAACCATACTCATATGCACATATCAAAATCATACAATAAAACTAACTTCAATACTTAAACAGTTTATAAACAGGCCCTATCATCATGTTTAAGATCTAGCATAACCGCACATATTCACGGATCATCCTTTAACCGAAACATTATTCATTACTCGTTTCGTTAGGCACGGGTCAACACCGATAATTCAAAATCATCATCATCGACATAACTAACCATCAATTCATTCACCCATATAAACAATTACCTAATCATTAATTATTCACATGAAATCATGAGTATAGTGGCCGACAACATGAAATGATGCATATCTAGTAGCACACAAATTCATATCTCCTGACAATTCACATGTAATCACATAATATGACATCCCACATGCAATTATGAATCCAATGGTTGACCACATGAATCCTTATCCATTCATCACTTACAATAAACTATATCCTATTGCAATATATCATCCAATCAGTTCGAGGCCATTCATATAGTCTAAATAATCATAACAAGATCCCAGTCTTTAACTACTAACATGTATTTCACAATCTCACAGAACCTCATCAATCAAATATACATACAGACATGTGATAATTCTACTACGAAGTCATGCAGAAAATCCAACAACAAACAATGCAAACTAACCGGGATGGAAGGGACACAAGATTGATCGAAAAAGAAAGGCTTGAAGACGTCTAGATGCCGTCGTACAGGGCAAGGCAGTAGGGGCCCTAGGGTTTGCTGGTTGAAACTTTTACGTAAAAGGGTAATATCAGAACACTATAGTTGCTCGCTACTGGGCCGAAGCCCAGTCCCATTTTCGGCGGCCCACCTCCTTTCATCTAGGAGTGATTTCGTGAGGAGTGGGTGTTTTCGGGTGGGGGTATTCGGCAAGGGTTATGCTTTAAATTTGACAATCATACAATTAATACAAATATAATTTTTAACCTACACACGTATAATGCACACCATGTATATAACCAATGCTTTGTGAACGAGTATTACATTGAGTAGAAACCTTGGAAACTCGGGTTGTCACATCAATGATGATACAATCGTGAACCTTAAAATTTCCAAAGATGTCCTTCAAACTATGATAGACGCAGATGTTGGAAAAGCTGTGAAGAAGGCTGTGAAAAAGATCAAGGAACCCCATGCTACTCGTTCGAAATTTTATCTAGGACCACATCTCCTTACTCATAAGGGGGATCTTGTTCATGCCTCAAATGCAAAAGATGAGCTAAAAAGAAAAAGGGAGGAAGAAAACTCCCAGAGCTCTAAGAAGAAGAACAAACAAAAGTCCAACGAGAAACCTGTATGCAAGACATGCAAAAAGCGCCATTATGGGAAGTGCAGGTTCGAATCAAAATCCCAGTCGCAGCCTAGGGCTTGTGGGATCTGCAAATCTAGAGAGCATAAAACATTGGAATGCCAGAAGATAGGAGATGCGACTTGTTACAACTGTAACGAGAAAGGGCACATCAAACCCAATTGCCCAAAGTATGCGAAGAAGCTTAAAGGAGATAGGAAGACAAACGCTAAGGGCTCTCAGATGGAAGCAAAAGAGGTCATACAAGATGACAATATTATAACCGGTACGTCCTTATCCATGATGTGTATGCAAGGGTATTGTTTGATGCAGGTGCAGATAAGTCACTTGTGGAATAAATTTTGTAAGTTATTAAATCTACCATAAGAACCCTAGATATTAAGTGTAAGGTAAAGCTTACAAGTAGAAAATCATAGGAACCGTTTCTTCTATTCCTGTCAGAAATCTTCAGTCGTGAAATTCTAGTGTACCCTCTCTCCAGATGAAGTACATCATCATATGTAATTGATATCTCTTTGATCTCCAACGATTACGAATACCAGATGGTATGACAAAAGCGCCATATGAGGATTGGTGTATCTTAATATGTTCCATAGATTGCTTCCATGCCTGATCAGTATGGGGGTTTAATGCATGAAACCACAAAGATATTCCAATGGTCATACGGTATTAAAGTCAACTAATGGTATTCAAAGATGATATCCAAAATGGAATTTTTCCAAGAAAACGTCTTTGGTTAAATCTGTGGACTCGTAACGTAAATATGCCACTTATCTAGGCAAATATGAATGAACTGGAGCCCGAGATCTGGAAAATCTCTGTAATCTCCGTACGTCTTGATTATCTTCTGCAAAGATTACCCTGTTTACCTCCTAGAGGCAAGTAGAGTTAGGAATTTATATTCCATTTAAGGCTGTAATGATATGAAATCTCTAAAACGGCTAGTACCATCATTGGAGGAATCGAAACCCTGATTTAAGTAAGTTTTAAAATAGAAGATTCATATAGCCTAACTCAATATCCTGAGAATTGTGTATAGCTAATTAGGAAAGACCGTTCATTTTGCTTATGCATTAATTACCGCAACCCTATTTAGGCAACGATTAAGAATTTGCCATCAGCTGCCCAGGATCGTCGATTTATTCGACTAACGACAAGGATTAGCTATTCCTTAAAAAGTAATTAAGCAGTGGTTGGAATAACCGTCTCACCTTAAGATAAGCTTTTCTATAATAGTTAATATATAAACATTAAGACTGCTCCTTTGGAGACCTTGTATAGATGGCATGCTAAACATCTATTGTTAGGATAATAGATTGGTAAGTTAAAATATCAGGATCTGAAAGTTGCATTGGAAAACAACAAATAAGATCATTTGAATTCGTAATCATCTATAAGTTGCCAGCATTCGGCAGAAAATCAAGAATTAATGAAAGTAGCAACCCTCCTAAATTCTTGTTAAGGGATAAGGGTCAACAAAAGATATCACCAAGAAGGGTGTGCCAATTTGTTAAATTATCGGACTAGTTAAGCTCTGAGTATATAGAATCATTCGAAGGAAATCGAATGTATCAAGATCAAGTAGCTCATAAGCTAAAACTTATTTAAGGAGCTTAGCGGAGCTCGCAATACATTGCACACTAGTGACTGAAGGATGTGTTTCGCCAATAAGTCAAGAAGCACTATCACATAATGATATGCAGATTTATGATGTGATGAGCATCCTGTACCGATTGAGAATCGACAGGATTAGAAGCTCCAGAAGGATACATGTACCTAATATAGGAGTCACTTTGGGAGCTTGGAAGGACTCCACATATGTTATAGAAGTTAAGCCCATTATGCGACAAAAAGTACTTCCAGCATTTTAGCAAATCTCGAGGTCGAGATTTCTTTTAAGGGGGTGAGGATGTAACACCTCGAAATTTCACGTCTTATAATATATTGACACGTGTAATAAACCCTAATAAAGTCAGACATTGAATTCAAGGGACTAATTTTTCTAAAAATAAAAAAAACCTTAATTATAAAAGAACTGGAAGTATTAACATACCTAAAATAAGTTTCTAAATAACCTTCTATGTTTTTATATTCACAAACGGTGTGACACCTGTGTCACTCCAACCATCAAACAAAGACCAAGCCAATAAAATATTATATTTTATACTTGGGATTTGTATAAATATGTGTATCATTTGCACATATCAATTCTTGTTCAATTTCGAGCTCTAAATCGCTTTCTGGAAGGTTATACGCGCACTGATGCGTAAATATAACCAGTTTAATGCAACGAACACTCCAGAATAGTGAAAAAGGCTTAACATACCTTAAATAACCTTTGAATAACTTAGAAATAAGTTTTGAAGGCTTTGGTATGTCAAAAACAAGTTAATTCGCTTACAGGGACTAAACTTGACAAACTGTGAAAGTATGCCAATTTGAACTGTAACGAACATTCTGGAACATGTCCATAAGTTAAACATACCATAAATATCCTTCACATAGCTTAGAAATAGGCTTTGAGGGGTTCGGTGTGCTAAAATCAACTTTTGGGTCATTCAGGGACTAAAAGTGTCAAAAAGTGCATAAGTTTGCACTTTCGCGCATAACTTACGTTCTGAATACATCCGGACATCCAAAAATTTATGTAAAGCACTATAATATTTTATTTTAGTGTTTGGCATAAGAAAAATCCATTCGTCACGCAATTTGGATCGTTTTTCGCGCTTATGCGCTTGTCGTCGTAATTAAGCGAACATCGCGATCGTACGACCAAACGAACCGACATCCGGGATATTTTGAGCATGTTTCATGCCCACAATGTTTAGGCATCCTTGTAGAGCCTTGAAAATGATTTAACGAGCCTTAAACATGTCGGAAATGGCCTTAATACACAACGGGGACGGAAATGGAAACATTGGAAACTGTTTGCTGATCAGAAGGACCTAGGCGTGACACCTAGCCCCCTAGGCATCACGCGAGGCCCTTTCAGATCAGCAAAAGTTGTTTAATCAATTGCAAACAGCTTCTAAACACCCCAAAGGCCAATGCCACATGTTAATCCCTGATGTTGGGGGGCCATTTTGAGTTACCACAAGTTTGCAACAAGTGTAGGGACAAGATCAAAGCACGGTATTCGAAGAACGATCCTAACGGTTGTCCATTTACTATAAATACCCAACCCATTCACTTACAAAACCCACAAATCTGATCTAAGAATGCTCTAAGTTGAAGCCATTGCTTCATACCTGAGTTACTTGGATCAAGATTAGCTTTCGGGGACCCTTTGTAAGTGTTCCTTCGTTCTTTTATTCGTTTTAGCGTTAAAGTTAAACTTTGTTTGACTTTCTGCATTGACCAGTTTATGGTCAATGCGAAGTTCATTTGAACTTCATAACGTGAGCGTAACCACGATGTTTATAGTCCCTAGTGACTATACCTACTGATTACCACGTTATCTAGGCTCAGTGACGAGTCGTAGTTTCGGCCAAAATGCGTATTCTTGCATATTTTGTAACCAAACTACTCTTAGATATCAAAACCATTTGTTTTGATACCAAACCTATTTTCTAAACTTAGTTAAGCATGTTTTAACATGCTCAGCTCGTCACTTTTAGTTTAGTGCTTATATAGGGTCGTAAGGTAAGCGATCTAAACAATCGCTTATACTTTCGAACCCGACCCGTTTGGTCGATCATTAGGATCCGACCAAACACATTAGGTGACCATAGTATATAGGGAATAACCTTCCAAGGTTATACCTTATGGTCACGACGTTTAGTTAGTTGTATGATAGGTAGTATATATGCCTTAGGTAAATGACCAAAATACCCCTTCGGGGCTTATATTGAGATTAAACTCGTTTTGGGCATAATGGAAGGTATCCTACTGATATCACAACATATTTAAGGCATATTAACTTAGGAAACCTGTATATGACTCTTATGGTTACTCGTTACGCGCTTGTCGCGTTCGGATCGGCTTATGTGACTAGTTTACATAAATTAGCCGAAACGGGTCAAACCATATCTTTTTGGTCCCAAAATCCAGAATGTGTTTAAGTTACCCATATTAAACAAGCATACAAACTTGTCAGGTCAAAACCACACTCTAAACCGGTCTTCGCCTTATCATGCGTTCGAACCGTATCTTCCTCTTTAAAACTAACCGGTCTAAGCATAGGCTTAATTAAAGACCCGTTAGAAATCTAATAGGTTATTAAAAACCTTCGTTCCAGATTAAGAGGCCCAGTAGAAGTACTTGTGCTTGCTGAATTGATATACGGCTGGGATTGAATTTATATTTAGCTCAGGTAAATACTCTTAACTTATTTTCCCTATATGGGCTTGGGATACGGTATTATAATAATACCGCTTGGTCGGGTATTGAATGTTTAGTTGTATTTTGATTAAATTATTGAGGTAACCCGCTTTAATCTGTATTGTTTGAAATAAAAGCCTTTAGGGGTTAATGACCATGTCCCGGATATCCTTGACATCATTGTATTATAAAATGGCCACGCCTTAAGCACGGGGTGTAGGCATACACTGAAAGTTGCTTAAAGGGAAACGGTATCTCACTCTCTTGTGGGCTTATACTTGTGGCGTGTCTGTTAATCTTGACTCGGTTTCTACATCGAGCCCTGAACGTACAACGAACATGTAAATTTGTATACAAGATTATAAATATAATTGTCCCAAGTTATAAAAGATATTTTTGTGCCTGGTGCATCTAAATCAATTTCCTTAAACTCTTTTTAAAATGAGTCGGTTAATTGTATTTACCAGTGTAAACTGACGTATTTTCCAAAAAGGTTAAGTGACAGGTACTGAACGTAATTAGCTGGAAGATCAGGGCGTTAATAAGGAATCTTGCAAGTTCTAGGCGCCTAAAGTCTGTTGAACGATGTTTAAGTTTTAAGATCCGCATGTGGATCCTTTACTTTCCGTTGTAATACTTGATATTACTTTATATTCGGATTGTAATATATTTATCTTTTGCATCCGCTGTGCATTTAAATATTGTGTTGTTTGACTATGATGATATCAACTACGTCACGATACTCCCCTACCGGGCCCACAGGTGAAACGTGGAAATATCGGGGTGTGACATATTAATATCTATCTTTTGTGCATATCACAACTTTATTTTTTTTATTTTCTCTTTCAGCTACTATAGGGATTGCCGGTACCGAAACGAACCGAACCGAACCCTGCCAACTGATTATATATATATATATACCGAAACGGCCGCTGTGCATATGGGGTTTTTAAGTAGTTATTTACTTTTTATTCCAAATTTGAGCATATATTTATTTTTATTTTATTTTTTTATCATGACTTAGGATCCTCCTCAGGACATTCATCATCAGGATCCTGGATACTTACTACTTCCTTATCCTGATATATGAGAAGATCCACTGCAGGGTATAAGATATGTAGTATTGGTATTTGGGTTCCCTCCGGTATCCTGACTGATGATCCTAGGTTTGCCAAGGTATCTGCTTCAGCATTATCCTCTCTTGATACCTGTTCAAGTGTAAAAACATCGAAATATCCTGCTAATTTTTTGAGAATTTTTAGATACTCGATTAATTTCTCACCTTTAACTGCATAGGTCCCATTAAAATGATTAGTAATTAACAAGGAGTCAACAAATACTTGTAAGCTTTTAACATTTATATTCTTGGCTAACTCTAATTCTGCAATCAAAGCTTCATATTCTGCTTCATTATTAGTGGCAGGAAACTCACACCTAATAGCCTGGGGTAATATGTCCCCCTGTGGCGATTTTAGTAGTATACCCAAACCTACACCTCTTACATTAGATGCACCATTAGTATATAATGTCCAGGATTCTAAATTTTCTCCAAGCTGTTGCACTTTTATGTCTACTTCATTTTGAATATCACTACTGAAATCATCCACAAAGTCAGCTAGAGCTTGAGATTTTATGGCATTTCTAGGCTCATATACTAAATCATAGGCACTCAATTTTACTGACCACTTAGCCATCATGCCTGACATTTCGGGTTTCCTAAGCACATTTTTAACAGGATAATTAGTTTTAACATGAATCCTATGTGTCTCAAAATGATGCCTAAGCTTTGTCGATGCCATAACTAAGGCCAATATCAATTTTTCTAAATGAGAATATCTAGTTTCAGCATCTAATAAACTTTTGCTAACATAATAGACAGGATATTGCTGACCTTCGTGTCCTTTACCAGGACAGCACTTACCGCATTCCCTGATACTGCAAGATACAGGGATAATGGTTCAACATTCTCGGGCTTCATCAATAGAGGGCACAGTTGAGAGATACTGCTTTAATTCCAGCAAGGCTGCTTCATGCTTCTCTCCCCATTCGAATTTCTTATTCTTCTTCAGGATATCATAGAATTCCTTGCATTTTTCCGAGGATCTTGAGATAAATCTGTTTAATGCTGCTACTCGTCCCGTCAGTCTTTGTACATCTTTCATGTTGGAAGGTGACTTGATATCCAAGATGGCTTTGATCTGTTCTGGGCTTGCTTCTATCCCTCTTTTTGTAACAACCCTCGGTAAAACCGACACCCTCATAATATGTCTAACACTCTAATATATTTAAGAATGTCCCAATATGTCTTATATTACACCCCGTATGTGAAAACCGAGCCCGAAACATGTTATAACATAGAAAATAAAATATAAAATCTGAAAAATAAGTTGAGGCGGGCCGCGTAGACCCACCCCAACATTCACGTGGGCGGTATCAAGGTGGATACCGGATTCCTTTGAGTTTCTTTAGTTCAAACGGGCCGCGTAAGACCCCGTTTAAGTTAACGCGGGCCGCGAGAGATCAACGATGCGGAGACACCCTGAGCTGACAGGTGTAGACATCGTGGCGAACCTACATGCTGATCCGGATAAGCTATACGTTGACTACATGTTGACGCGGGCCGCGTAGCCCTATGGCTACTCTTACGCGGGCCGCGTGAGAGTCGAATTCAGCAACTATAAATAGAACGCATCAGTTTTCATTTTCCGTCGCTCACAATCTCAATTCTCAATCACAATTTCTGTAGTAGGCTTATAATAAACGGGTATTATACCCCTAATTAGCGAGGTTCTGTTCCATTGTAAGTATTATAACCCCAGTTTCGTAACAGTTACGCTGCCCGATTGATTTAGGGTTCCGTAACAACTGTCGTGGTTCTGCCCGACGTAGTTGTTGGAATGCCGTCTCGGGGAGGGTATCATTAATATTTTCAAAGGGTTATGATACTAACCAATGTACATTTGTATAAATTATAGATTATATCTAGGAAACCCTCACGAGAAGTCTAAGATAGCAATGTGAGTTTATCCTCTTTTTGTTAACCTGTTTGGAATGTTTTACAAAACCTTAAATGTTTTACAATGCGATTAAGCGGTGATTGAGTCTTTGTAGTTCTTCAATTACTGCCGGTATTATGGGGTTTTGTATACAAAATTTATTACTTGCGAGTAGTAAGTCGGAATGACAGTACGTTACCATTGGACAACGAGTTAGCCAATGTGTAATATGACCCACAAGTCAAGGATTGACAGTACTGAATGAGTAATTGTGTAGAAATAAACAATGTGATCGCTCTCAATACTGTGTTAATTGATAAAATGTTTCTTGATTAAACTGGGATTCACTCACCAGTATTTCCCGCTGACAAAATATTTTTAAAACATGTTTCAGGTAACACAATGTGAAAGCCAACTGGGAAAAAGCCAGCTCGAGAGCACTGACGGCTTGGAAAATAAGTGGCTATAAAAGTTATCTAATAAACGATGTTTTAAATTCAATAAAATAGGGTTTGTCCCTATAAATGTACTGTAATAAGAAACTTGGGTTTTGCCCATGTGTTTATTAATATCAAATATGGTGGTTTTACTCTGATAAACATTTCCTAACTACGGTCCTGATGTAAATTCCGCTGCAAGATTAAACAGTTGATACCACCAAACTCTGAGTTCGCGTCCGCCCGTTCCCGGTACAGATAAGGGATCGGGGGTTGCGACAGAAGGTGGTATTAGAGCCTAGCCACTGGTCTGAGCCAAAGAAGTGTTCTGCTGACACTTAAATTCTATATTTTGTTAGGAAATAAATTATGGAAATACGTGCATAACTGTATTTATTTGTTATGTGTTATTTGACTATTTGTTAGTTTACAGTATGAGTGATCAAGGACCCTCAGACATGAGTCGTCAGTTGTCTGATTCACCTAAGAGTGAAGGTACTTCTTCACAGCCTGCCCTTTCTGGGTATTATGCTGATCAGGAAGGAGTGTTTGCTTTTAGAGCTCAGTCAGAAGAGTCATTCCCTCATAAGAAACGAGGATGGTTCCGTAAGGAAGCCTTTGCTCGTAGGAAGAGAATGCGAAAGTTGCAACAGCAAAGAGTTTTAGCAGCCGCTAAGCGGAAAACTGATGCTAATACACATGATATGCTTAATTGAAGCCTAGCCAATTTCCATATCCTAGCTACAACTGCTGCTGATCCGAGTCTGGAACAACTAGTAGCCCCGCAACCACAAAACCCAGACCAACCCATGGAGATAGAAAACCCGGAAAACCAAGTGGAAATGCATGACTTTAACCCAGAAGAAGTCCCTAGGATACCTGCACCAAACCCACTAGACCCAAATTACGACCCCTGGTGGGACGATAATAGGGATTTTGTGCAACGTTATCCGATACATGAAAACACACAGAACATAGAAGCCTATCCAGGTATGGACCCTTTAGATCCCTACTACCACGATGAATATATTAGGGAGCTTTTAGAAGATCCTTACCGATTTCAGGCACTTTCACCCCCATATCAGGAACCCGCACCCCAGATTCCAAACCTAGTCCGAGAACCTGCACCCCCAATGAGTGCAGAAAACGTGCAAGAACTTCGGACTTTCGGGGAGGAAATTTTAGAAAGCAGTGAGAGAATGCGTCAGGTGGGAGAGCGTCTCGTATGGAAATACGATGAGCGCAATATGGATTTTTGGATAAATCCATATCCGTGAATGTGAGAATGAAGGAAACGATAGTAGTAATAATAATAATATAATAAAATAAAATATGTGTGTACGGATGCATATTACTATTAGTGTGATTCTATTTATGTTGGTATTGTAATTTTATTTCAGTACTAGTGTGTAATAGACGCATAGTATATGAAAAGAGTATAGTTGCAATGATCGACGCTTTTGGCAAAAATGCGTGTCATATGATTAACTATATTAAGATATTATTTGTGATATTAATATGGGATAAACGTTTAAAATCCAGATGGCCGACGAAGGAAATCAAGGAAATCTGAATAATGATAACCCGAGTAACATTAACGTGGTTAATGAGAATCCAAGCATCAATAACAATAAAATCAAGTGGATAATAGTGCTATCCAACACATAGTAGCACAGGGAATTATAGATGCAATGCCATTTATTCTTCAAACTATTAAGGATGCTGATAATAAAAGTAAGCATAGCAGTAAGCGACCAATTGAACCAGAACACAGTGTAAACAATGGACCTTTACTTCAAATGCCTATTCCCAAAAGAAGAAGAACCGTGCCTTACGGTTGTTCTTATAAAGAATTCTGGTCTTGTAAACCAATGGAATTCTCGGGCAACGAAGGGGCCATTGCAACTCTACGCTGGGTAGAGAAGACTGAGGCAGTCTTAAGGATAAGCAAGTGTGCTGAAGAAGATAAGATACTGTTTGCTTCTAATCTGTTTAAAAATGCAGCACTAGAATGGTGGAACACTATCCTTCAATCAAGAGGAAGTGATAGAACCTACAATATGACATGGGAAGAATTTAAGGACAAGGTAGAAATGAAATTCTGCCCACCTAATGAGAAGGAACAGATAGCAAACAAATTCCTAAACCTTAGAATGACTGGTGTGGATAGTAAGGGATACACTAAAATATTCTTTGAATATGCCAGAATAGTGCCAACTCTTGCTTCACCAGAACCAGTATTAATCTCCCGTTATATTTGGGGATTAATTGGAGAAATAAGACACGTAGTCAAGGCAGCTAGACCTCAAACCATAGAAGAAGCTGTAGAACTAGCAAATACCTTGACAGATGAATTAGTCCGTACCCGAGAAGAAGATCAAAGAAGGAACCTAACCCAAAAGCTCACACAAGAATTTCGTTCTGGAAATTTTAATTGTGGGAAAAATATAGGTTCTACCTCTACACCTTACTGTAGGAATTGCAAAAGAAAACATTCAGGAAGATGTTCCATAACTTTTGCAAAATATCGGGACACAAGGAAGAAGACTGCAGGAAGAAAAACAGCAGGATATGCTACAACTACGGAGAACAAGGTCACATCAAGCCAAATTGTCCAAAATTAGCTCCAGCTCCAGATAACAAGAACACTAAAAATGCTAGAGCAATTGTTCTGACTGCAGATGAAGCCAAGATGATTCCAGATGTCATAGATGGTACGTTTTTAGTTAATGATATCTTTGCTAAAGTATTATTTGACTCTGGTGCAAACCAAAGTTTTATTAATACATCATTTTTCAAAATTCTAAATCAGTCATTAACTAAACTACCACAAGAATGCTTAGTAGAAACAGCCAATGGAGAAACCGTTAGAATTTCTGAAATCTTGCAGGGAGCAAGCATAGAAATTTTAAATCAAAAGTTTATTGCAAATCTTTATCCCATGAATCTGGCAGGATTCGATGTTGTTTTAGGAATGGATTGGTTAATAGCCAATAAAGCCAGTATTTTATGTGATCAAAAGTCAATACAAGTAAATTCACCAAAAGGTAAATGATCACACTTAAAGGAGATAAACCCTTTAAGTCCACTAAATTTATCTCTGTGATGAAAACTGCAAGTTCTATAAGAAAAGGTTCTATAGTGTATTTGATTTCTATAATCACCAACACTAAAGGAAAAGAACTAAAGGACATTCCCGTAGTATCTCAGTTTTCAGATGTCTTTCCAGAAGAATTACCAGGACTACCACCCGACAGAGAAGTTGAATTCAGAATTCATCTAATACCAGGAACAGCACCGATTGCCAAAGCACCCTACCGTTTGGCACCTGCTGAAATGTAGGAATTGAAGAAACAATTAGATGAATTATTGGAAAAGGGATTTATACAACCAAGTTCGTCGCCATGGGGAGCGCCGATACTGTTTGTTAAAAAGAAGGACGAATCAATGCGTATGTGCATTGACTACCGAGAATTAAACAAGGTTACGATTAAGAATCGGTATCCATTACCAAGAATCGATGATCTGTTTGATCAACTATAAGGAGCTCGATTTTTTCTCCAAAATCGATTTAAGGTCAGGATATCATCAATTAAAGGTACAGGAAGAAGATATTCCTAAGACCGCATTCAGAACAAGGTATGGCCATTATGAATTTACTGTCATGCCATTTGGTTTAACCAATGCTGTAACACCTCGAAAATTCGTGTTCAATAAAATAATGACACGTGTCAATTAAGACAAAAGTGATATAAACCCGGATATAATTAAAGATGTACGAAGGGAATTAAAAGTGTTGTCATGTTAATTTTACACCTCTGAACGACCTTATTATGAATCCCAAGACTAATAAACATCTGGTATATATTCAAATTCGGGGAATCATAGCAACAAACTGATTCATAATTGAAATGGTGGACTCCTACAAAGAAAATGCACGGTAAACCTTCTTTAACGGCACTTTCTTATGAAACCAAAGAAACATGGCAAGGTGGTAGGGTATGGAACTATTCAAAGCACATTTTAGAGGCCCCAAACTGTTAAAAGAAGTCCCAAATTTGAAACCTACGAGTTGCCCTTTCAAAACACCAAAGAACAACAACTTTTTTTTGCCCTGAGGACAAGCTTACGGACCTCAACATTGGGGACCTTACGGTCCGTAAGCTAGTGCCCAGCGACCAGAAACCGGCTGTTGCCTGTTTTAAGCGTAGTTTTCGACCTTTAAACGATTTTCCTCATATCCCTTGGCCCCTAAACAACCCCTAAACATCTAGGACACCTGTGGGAATGTTGTGGTCAGTGCTAGACTTAGATGTCAACACATTGTGGTGCCTTGATCACTATATAAAGCTCCAATGTGCAAACACTTTGATCATTCCTTCCTCAAACATCTTCTGATCAATTGTGGAGCACAAGAGCACTCTCCAGGCCTTCCTAATCAACCATTAGACACTTGTAAGTTTGCTAATTCTTCTTTAATTAAGTTTAGCTTAGTTATTTAGCTAAAAGTCAAACCATCGTAATTACGGTTTGACTTCGAGATTAATTAATAATGGCTCAGTCAAATCTCGAATCAAAAGTAGTTATAAGTTGGTAATTATGTGGGTAATAAAACCTCAAAAGGGTTCCCCCTGATTCCTACTCTAACTAGGTCAAATGTCGGGTCAAACTTGTATTTAACAAGTCAACAGGATGTGTAAATTACAATTTATGCATAAGTAGCAATGTAGAACATATACAACCTGTTTGATCATTAATATAACTTGGTAATTAGTGTAAGGACATGTCTAAACATGTTCAACCCGACAATTTCCTGTTTAGACCCGGTTCGGAACCGAAAGTCGCATAGTTTGACTTATACTTTGACTTTCAGTTCTGACCCGTTATGGTATGTTTTAGAAATGCCTGAGAGCTTTATTTGGACCAGGTTACATGCTAGTATAACCCTGTGTGATTATACACCTCGGATCATTAGTTATCCAATTAATATGCATGATTCCGTTAATTGCTCATATGTTGACCATTATGCCCTTTTCACCTTAAAATGTGATTTTTGGAAATGTAAAAGAGTAGAAACCTTAATTTCTGATATATAAACTTGCATACAAAATTTGACATCAGTTTGAGGTGTAGGTTAAGAGTTATGCTCGTTAGCGTAAAATTAAAGCTTTATGTTAATTAAACGGCATATTTAGCGTATAGCCTACTTAAACATACTTTTTGATATCAATCTCTTTACCCACTGATCTAATATATTATTTTGGGATTTTTAAAGATTTTTAATTAATTTTAGACTGAGCATAACTTATAGTCGTAGGCTTAATCCGGTAATTGTCGGTTTTGCCCTTACGGGCTATAAAATGAGTTTTACATATCTAAACGACTCCAAACCTTTTGCTACTGATCACATATGATAAATAAATTATTTTAAGCCTTCTGGAATTATAAAAATATCAGATTTATGTATCAAACCCGGAAATGGCCTCTAATCGCCTTTTTAAGCGTTTTTAACGCATAGTATGTACTAAAACTATTTTAAACATACAAGGGTTGATACCTACTGATATTTGAGGCACATTATAATATTTTAATAGTAAGCAAAGGTTGATAAACTCAGACTTCAGTTTTGAGCTTTTCGGCTTATGTGAAATTACCAAAATACCCCTACGGGGCATAGTTTGGTTATAATTGATAAATTTCACTTATATACTTTAACCTACTGATATAACTTAGCAAATTGAGTATATTTTCTGATTACATCAGGCCTGTAACTCAGGTTGTCACTTAAACTCTTTTACAACCTTTAAAATGACCAAACTACCCCTACGGGGCATAGTTTGTGATTAAATTCATTTCGGGCATAATAAAAGACATCTTACTGATGTCACAACATATATGAAGCATATTAACTTAGGAAACCTGTAAATAGCTCTCATGAATACTCGTTACGCTTATTACGCGTTCGGTTCGGTTTATGTAACTAGTTTACATAAACTAGCCTAAACGGGTCAAACCTTATCGGTTTTATCTCAAAATCCAGAATGTGTATGAAATACCCATATTAAACAAGTCTTTGAACTTGTCAGGTATAAAACACATTCTATTCGGTCATCACTTAATCATGCGTACGAACCGTATCTTTGAAACTAACCGGTCTAAGCTTAAGCTTAATTAAAGACCCGTTAGGATTCTAATAGGTTATTATAAACCTTCGTTCCAGATTAGGAGTACCAGTAAAAGCTACTTGCGTTTGCTTATTGTGATTTATACATTGCTCAGGTAAATACTTTTAACTTATTTTCCCTATACGGGCTTGGGTTACGGTATATAGTATACCGCTTGATCGGGCATCAAATCTTCCATCGTTGGGTGGTTAATTGAATAATTTGATCGGCTCGTTTAAACAGTCTTGTTACTTAAAGCCTTTGGGGGGTTAATGACCATGTCCCGGATATCCCTGGCATCATTTTACGAAATGGCCACGACTTAAGCGCGGGGTGTAGGCGTACACCCGTCAGTGCACAAAAGAATATTGTGGTGTGTCTATTGATCTTTAACCCGGACAAGATCCGGGCTACTGAACGCACAAGGAACATGTAATTCGTTCACAAGATTATATATTTAAATAATTCTCCCAAGTTAAATAAAAATGTTTATGCCACGTGCATCCAAATCAATTTTCAATCATTTTCCAAAATGAGTCAGTTGATTGTATTTACCAGTGTAAACTGACGTATTTTTCCAAAAAGATTAAATGCAGGTACTAAGCGTAATCGGTGGTGATTCCCCGGAACCAAAAAGAATAGCTCGTTTTATCGGTGGTTTAGCCCCGGAAATCAAGGCAAGCGTGAAGGCTTCTCGGCCAGCTACTTTTAGATCTGTAGCTGACATATCCTTGTCTCTCACTTTGGATGCGGCCAGGAAAAGATCGCTGAGGAATAAGGAGGCTGAGAAGAGGAAACATGAAGATGATAGTTCACGCAGATCGAACAAGAAGCACCGTGGGAACGGTGACAACAAGAAAGGATCTGAGTCAAGGAAAGATGGGCATCATTCTGGCGAGAAGCCCAAATGCAAGATATGCAAGAAACAGCACTTTGGAAAGTGCAGACTTGATTCGAATTCACAGACTCAGTCCAAAACCTTTGCTTGTGGTATATGCAAGTCCACGGATCACAAGACCTTGGATTGCAAGAAAATGAAAGACGCAACGTGCTACCGTTGCAATGAAAAGGGGCACATTAAAACAAACTGCCCTAAATACACCAAGAAGCCTGAAGAGGCCAAGAAGACTAATGCCAGAGTCTTCAGAATGGACGCAAAGGAAGCGGTTCTAGACGACAACGTTATTACAGGTACTTTCCTTGTAAATGACGTCTATGCTAGAGTACTTTTTGATTCAGGCGCTGATAAGTCTTTCGTTGATAGTAAGTTTTGTGAATTGCTAAAATTACCTGTCAAAACCTTAAATGTGAATTATGAGGTGGAGTTAGCAGATGGCACACTAGAAACCGTCTCAACTGTGTTAGATGGATGTGTTATATCCATTAAGAACCATTCTTTTCCTCTGTCCCTACTTCCATTTAAGTTAGCCGGTTTTGACATAGTTCTGGGTATGGACTGGTTATCTAATAACCAGGCCCAAATTGTCTGCAACAAGAAACAAGTGGTAATAAAGACTCCGTCTGGTGAATCACTTACCATTCGGGGAGACACCCAGTATGGGCTGCCTGAGCAAGTGACTATGCTCAAGGCTTCAAAATGTTTAAAGAAGGGTTGTGTCATCTACATGGCACAAGTGATTATTGATGAGCCCAAACCGAAGATAGAAGACATCCCTGTCATCTCTGAATACCGTGAAGTGTTCCCGGAAGAACTACCTGGGTTGCCACCGGATAGGCAGGTGGAATTCAGGATTGATATCATCCCTAGAGCAGCACCAGTTGCTCGAGCACCCTATAGGTTGGCGCCAATGGAGATGAGGGAATTGAAGACACAGCTAGACGAATTGCTAGCTAAAGGTTTCATTAAACCTAGCTCGTCTCCTTGGGGAGCGCCAGTCCTGTTTGTCAAGATGAAGGACGGATCAATGCGTCTGTGCATCGATTATCGTGAGCTTAACAAGGTCACGATCAAGAATAGATATCCTTTACCAAGGATCGATGACTTGTTCGATCAACTACAAGGAGCAAGTTATTTTTCAAAGATTTACTTGAGGTCAGGCTACCATCAACTGAAGGTTAGAGATGAAGACGTGCACAAAACAGCATTTAGGACTCGTTATGGTCATTACGAGTTCCTAGTGATGCCTTTTGGGCTCACTAATGCACCTGCCGCGTTCATGGATCTCATGAATCGCGTTTGCAAGCCGTACTTAGATAAATTCGTCATCGTTTTCATCGACGAAATTCTTATCTATTCGAAGAATCAAGCTGACCATGAGAAACACCTTCGCTGTATTCTCAAGCTCCTGCATCAGGAGAAGCTCTATGCCAAATTCTCCAAGTGTGAATTTTGGCTTCGAGAGGTCCAATTCCTTGGACACGTGGTTAGTGAGTGTGGTATCCAAGTGGATCCCGCTAAGGTTGAAGCAGTTATGAACTGGCAAGAGCCAAAGACGCCTACAGAGATTCGTAGCTTCCTGGGATTGGCAGGATATTACACGCGTTTCATTGAAAAATTTTCAAGGATTGCTACACCCCTAACTTCCTTGACTAAGAAGAAAGTGAAGTTTGTTTGGGGCCCTAAGCAGCAAGAGTCCTTTGATATTTTGAAGCAGAAGTTGAGCAACGCTCCTGTGCTAACATTACCTGAAGGTACCGAAGAATTCGTAGTTTACTGCGATGCATCGCACACTGGCATGGGGTGTGTGCTTATGCAGAAAGGCAAGGTTATTGCCTATGCTTCACGACAGTTAAAGGTGCATGAAAAGAATTACACCACCCATGACTTGGAGTTGGGTGCCGTTGTATTTGCACTAAAACTGTGGAGGCATTATCTTTATGGAATCAAGTGTGTGATCTATTCCGATCACAAGAGCCTCCAGCACCTGTTTAATCAGAAGGAATTAAACATGAGGCAACGCCGTTGGATGGAGACTTTGAATGATTATGATTGTGAAATCAAGTACCATCCCGGCAAGGCGAATGTAGTCGCTGATGCCTTGAGTCGAAAGGAAAGGGTGAAACCCATCCGAATCAATGCCAAGAGCATTGAAATAAAGAATAATTTGATTGAAAGGTTGTTAGCTACACAGAAGGAAGCTGTGTTGGAAGCTAACTATCCTAATGAAAAGTTAGGAGTAACTGAGGAGCAGTTGTCTCTTAGCAAGGACGGGATTCTAAGAATGAATGGACGAATATGTGTTCCAATTTTTGGAGGACTTCGTGATGTTATCCTCCAGGAAGCCCACAGTTCCAAATACTCCGTTCATCCTGGAGCTGATAAGATGTACCAGGATCTAAGGGCAAATTATTGGTGGATAGGCTTGAAAAAGTCTGTAGCCGCTTATGTAGCAAAATGCTTGACGTGTGCGCAAGTCAAGGCAGAACACCAAAAGCCGTCAGGTTTGTTACAACAGCCTGAACTTCCTACGTGGAAGTGGGAGATGGTAACTATGGATTTTATTACCAAGTTACCCAAGACAAGGAAAGGAAATGATACAATATGGGTTATCGTTGATAGACTGACTAAGTCAGCACATTTCTTACCCATCAAGGAGACTTATAGCTCCGACATGTTAGCCCAGCTGTACGTTGATAAGATTGTAGCCTTACATGGCATACCTGTGTCTATTATCTCTGACCGAGATACTAGATACACATCACATTTTTGGAAAAGTTTCCAACAATCTTTGGGCACACGTTTGAATTTTAGTACGGCTTATCATCCTCAGACTGACGGTCAGAGTGAGCGTACTATTCAAACGTTGGAAGACATGCTACGTGCATGTGCGATCGATTTGGGTGGTAGTTGGGATAAGAACCTACCGTTAATCGAATTCTCCTACAACAATAGCTACCATACCAGCATAAAGGCTGCGCCTTTCGAGGCCTTATACGTTAGAAAGTGTAGAACGCCCGTTTGTTGGGCGGAAGTTGGAGATGTCCAATTATCAGGACCAGAGATAGTCTTTGAAACGACGGACAAGATTGTCCAAATTCGTAACCGTCTCAAAGCTGCCCGGGATAGGCAGAAGAGCTACGCAGATCCAAAGCGTAAAGCTTTTCACTTCGAAGTAGGTGATAAAGTGTTGCTTAAAGTATCACCCTGGAAGGGGGTGATGCGATTTGGTAAGAAAGGCAAGCTAAGCCCGAGATACATAGGACCTTTTGAGGTTATCGAACATGTCGGGTCAGTTGCCTATAAGTTAAACTTACCGGAAGAGCTCAGTGGAATTCACAATGTGTTCCACATCTGCAATCTGAAAAAGTGTTTCGCTGATGAATCATTGGTTATACCACATACAGATGTGCATATAGATGAGAGCTTGAAGTTTGTGGAAAAACCTTTGTCGATTGAAGATCGACAGGTAAAGAAGCTTCGAAGGAAGCATGTACCTATTGTTAAGGTCAAATGGGATGCCCGTAGAGGTCCCGAGTATACGTGGGAGGTTGAATCCACCATGAAAGAAAAGTACCCTTATTTATTTCAGTAAATCTCGGGTCGAGATTTATTTTAAGGGGGTGAGGATGTAACACCTCGAAAATTCGTGTTCAATAAAATAACGACACGTGTCAATTAAGACAAAAGTGATATAAACCCGGATATAATTAAAGATGTACGAAGGGAATTAAAATTGTTGTCATGTTAATTTTACACCTCTGAACGACCTTATTATGAATCCCAAGACTAATAAACATCTGGTATATATTCAAATTCGGGGAATCATAGCAACAAACTGATTCATAATTGAAATGGTGGAATCCTACGAAGAAAATGCACGGTAAACCTTCTTTAACGGCACTTTCTTATGAATCCAAAGAAACATGGCAAGGTGGTAGGGTATGGAACTATTCAAAGCACATTTTAGAGGCCCCAAACTGTTAAAACAAGTCCCAAATTCGAAACCCACGAGTTGCCCTTTCAAAACACCAAAGAACAACAACTTTTTTTTGCCCTGAGGACAAGCTTACGGACCTCAACATTGGGGACCTTACGGTCCGTAAGCTAGTGCCCAGCGACCAGAAACCGGCTGTTGCCTGTTTTAAGCGCAGTTTTCGACCTTTAAACAATTTTCCTCATATCCCTTGGCCCCTAAACAACCCCTAAACATCTAGGACACCTGTGGGAATGTTGTGGTCAGTGCTAGACTTAGATGTCAACACATTGTGGTGCCTTGATCACTATATAAAGCTCCAATGTGCAAACACTTTGATCATTCCTTCCTCAAACATCTTCTGATCAATTATGGAGCACAAGAGCACTCTCCAAGCCTTCCTAATCAACCATTAGACACTTGTAAGTTTGCTAATTCTTCTATAATTAAGTTTAGCTTAGTTATTTAGCTAAAAGTCAAACCATCGTAATTACGGTTTGACTTCGAGATTAATTAATAATGGCTTAGTCAAATCTCGAATCAAAAGTAGTTATAAGTTGGTAATTATGTGGGTAATAAAACCTCAAAAGGGTTCCCCCTGATTCCCACTCTAACTAGGTCAAATGTCGGGTCAAACTTGTATTTAAAAAGTCAACAGGATGTGTAAATTACAATTTATGCATAAGTAGCAATGTAGAACATATACAACCTGTTTGACCATTAATATAACTTGGTAATTAGTGTAAGGACATGTCTAAACATGTTCAACCCGACAATTTCCTGTTTAGACCCGGTTCGGAACCGAAAGTCGCATAGTTTGACTTATACTTTGACTTTCAGTTCTGACCCGTTATGGTATGTTTTAGAAATTCCTTAGAGCTTTATTTGGACCAGGTTACATGCTAGTATAACCCTCTGTGATTATACACCTCGGATCATTAGTTATCCAATTAATATGCATGATTCCGTTAATTGCTCATATGTTGACCATTATGCCCTTTTCACCTTAAAACGTGATTTTTGGAAATGTAAAAGAGTAGAAACCTTAATTTCTGATATATAAACTTGCATACAAAATTTGACATCAGTTTGAGCTGTAGGTTAAGAGTTATGCTCGTTAGCGTAAAATTAAAGCTTTATGTTAATTAAACGGCATATTTGGCGTATAGCCTACTTAAACATACTTTTTGATATCAATCTCTTTACCCACTGATGTAATATATTATTTTGGGATTTTTAAATATTTTTAATTAATTTTAGGCTGAGCATAACTTATAGTTGTAGGCTTAATCCGGTAATTGTCGGTTTTGCCCTTACGGGCTATAAAATGAGTTTTACATATCTAAACGACTCCAAACCTTTTACTACTGATCACATATGATAAATAAATTATTTTAAGCCTTCTGGAATTATAAAAATATCAGATTTATGTATCAAACCCGGAAATGGCCTCTAATCGCCTCTTTAAGCGTTTTTAACGCATAGTATGTACTAAAACTATTTTAAACATACAAGGGTTGATACCTACTGATATTTGAAGCAAATTATAATATTTTAACAGTAAGCAAAGGTTGATAAACTCAGACTTCAGTTTTGAGCTTTTCGGCTTATGTGAAATTACCAAAATACCCCTACGGGGCATAGTTTGGTTATAATTGATAAATTTCACTTATATACTTTAACCTAGTGATATAACTTAGCAAATTGAGTATATTTGCTAATTACATCAGGCCTGTAACTCAGGTTGTCACTTAAACTCTTTTACAACCTTTAAAATGACCAAACTACCCCTACGGGGCATAGTTTGTGATTAAATTCATTTCAGGCATAATAAAAGACATCTTACTGATGTCACAACATATATGAAGCATATTAACTTAGGAAACCTGTAAATAGCTCTCATGAATACTCGTTACGCTTATTACGCGTTCGGTTCGGTTTATTTAACTAGTTTACATAAACTAGCCTAAACGGGTCAAACCTTATCGGTTTTATCTCAAAATCCAGAATGTGTATGAAATACCCATATTAAACAAGTCTTTGAACTTGTCAGGTATAAAACACATTCTATTCGGTCATCGCTTAATCATGCGTACGAACCGTATCTTTGAAACTAACCGGTCTAAGCTTAAGCTTAATTAAAGACCCGTTAGGATTCTAATAGGTTATTATAAACCTTCGTTCCAGATTAGGAGTACCAGTAAAAGCTACTTGCGTTTGCTTATTGTGATTTATACATTGCTCAGGTAAATACTTTTAACTTATTTTCCCTATCTTGGGTTACGGTATATAGTATACCGCTTGATCGGGCATCAAATCTTCCATCGTTGGGTGGTTAATTGAATAATTTGATCGGCTCGTTTAAACAGTCTTGTTACTTAAAGCCTTTGGGGGGTTAATGACCATGTCCCGGATATCCCTGGCATCATTTTACGAAATGGCCACGACTTAAGCGCGGGGTGTAGGCGTACACCCGTCAGTGCACAAAAGAATATTGTGGTGTGTCTATTGATCTTTAACACGGACAAGATCCGGGCTACTGAACGCACAAGGAACATGTAATTCGTTCACAAGATTATATATTTAAATAATTCTCCCAAGTTAAATAAAAATGTTTATGCCACGTGCATCCAAATCAATTTTCAATCATTTTCCAAAATGAGTCAATTGATTGTATTTACCAGTGTAAACTGACGTATTTTTCCAAGAAGATTAAATGCAGGTACTAAGCGTAATTGGCTGGGATTCCTCCTTAGCATCAGTAGAAGTCTCGCAAGCTTAAGATGCCTAAAGTCTGTTGAACTATTGTTTCTATTTTGTTTCCGATCCGTCTATGGATAAACTTCCGAATATTGTGACATTTGATATTACAATATTAAATTCGGTTGAATTATATCTTTTAAATTGCTTCCGCTGTGCATATTAAATATTGTGTTGTTTGACTATTATGTTACCAACCACGTCACGATACTCTCCACCGGGCCCACCGGTGACACGTGGAAATCGGGGTGTGACAGGTTGGTATCAGAGCCAACACTGAGTAAATTAAACACTAGCCTTTTGTGTTTAATCTCAGTTACACAATTGCACAATTCTAAGCTTTTGAGTTTAGACATATAACATAGGACAAATTCCACTTTGTTTGTGTTGTCCTTTATTTTGCATATATTTTTTTGTTTGTTTTGTTATCTCATGCCATATTGACAGGATTAACAAAATGCCGCCAAGATTCTTCAGGAGAAGAGGAAGAGGCAAGGGGCCAATCACCGCCCCCAACGATAATGAAGCTGGACCTTCGAATGTGCGAGCTCCATCTACCACGGAGAGTGACGATCCCTGGCAGAACCGGAGAAACCTCTTTGAGCCGGCTAGACGGTCGGTTTCTCACAGCTCAACACCTCCTAACCCTTATGGGCCACAGCCGGAGTACGAGCCCAACAACCCTCAACCCTCATACATACCGTTACAGCGATCCTTATCGCATCATTCTTTTGGTGACCCTACACCAGTTTTTAGGGGCCGGTTTAACCCGGCGAATTATATACAAGAACCAGTGGGTTTTAACCCATTGGGGCCAGAGGATCATTTCTCTGGCGATCATGCGGACGACATGGACGATGATACGGACCCCGTCGAGCCTGCCAGTGGTACACCAAACCACCCGATAGTGATCTCTGGCGGATCTTCTTTCCACGGATCACCCTATGTTGGTCCAGATAGCTTTCAAGCTATGTTTACCAGGCACGAATGGTACTATACACCTCCTCGCCATTCACCTCCTCAGCAACAGCAGCAGCAGCAGCAACGGGATCCCTCTGAGGATCCAAGATTTGTGGCAGTTACACCACCGCCCCCACCGCCGCCAGTTCAGCCGGCACCTCCGCAACCGCCAAGGTGTAAGAGATCTGGGCCACGTATGTCTACACGGGGAGGAGACTTCCATTTCAGCTCTCCTCGGCAATCAAGTGGCAGCCATTACCCGCCACATCAGGAGGACCTCACACCCAGTTGCACCGCAACCACTGCCTATGGGTTTTGATAATCCAATTCCGGCATACACGGGTTCCATGGCGTATAACCCGTTTGAACAGCCAGTGCACACCAACTACAACTACGCCGAAGCCGATCCTTACATGGTAGCGGCTAACTACAACACCCAAGGACCCTATGGAGATCCATGGGGAGTAGGGTACCCAACACATGGGTACCAGATACCTGCAAGACCTATTATCAGGCAACAATCACAACCACCAAGGTTCTCTCCACCAGAGCGTGAAGAAATTCTGCAAAGGTTGGACCATGTAGAGCGAGAGTTTCACGGGGAACGAAGGGAGCGACAAACTTTCTTCCAAGGATTAACGAGCCTAATTAACGGGAAGAGCAAGAAGGACCACTAAATCCTTCCAGTTGTTGTTGAGCCCCTGCGTGGGCCAGTCTTGTAGAATAAACCCCTGCGTGGGTATGCTTGTTTGTTTTTTGACCCCTGCGTGGGTCTATTTTTCTGTAAACCCCTACGAGGGTATGTTATTTATGTAAGTCCCTGCGTGGACTATCATGTTATTAAGCCCCTGCGTGGGTATGCGTGTTATTAAGCCCCTGCGTGGGTAAGCACTTGTTTAAACCCCTGCGTGGGTAAGTTGTTTGTTGAAAAGTCCCGTTTAGGGCAACATGTAATATTATAATAAATTAATGGAATGTTATGTTTATAAATTTCATCTTGCTATTATATGCATAAATATTAAATATGAAATAAATAAATCAAAAATCATTCCTTTTTAATAATATCTGCCTATGTAAATTTTAAATAAGGATCTTAAAGAGTGAAACCTAGCCTTTGGGTCATTATAAGGCCGGGCCAAGATGGTAAGACCTGTTCAAAAGATTCAAATCCCTGTTAACATCTGTATACATGTTAACACTCCTGGCAGAAGTGATTCGTTAAAATCACACACGTCACTTTTATATAAAAAGGGTCTTTCTAAAGATTCCTAACCCAATTTTATGATCTCTGAAACGTGGTAATATAGTGCCTACGGGCCCTGCTCATTTCCATATGAGCCAAAAGACAGTGGTAGCAATGACTCCCTGTCAAATAAAGGTAATGAACTAGGTTCAAACCTTCATACTTTGATTCTCTGAAATCATAGCTTATAATTTATACATGTCCTTGTGACTAGGCCTATTGTGCCAGTATACCTTCATGTTTTGATTCTCTGAAATCATAGCTTATAAATTAAAGGTGTCCATGTGACTAGGTCTTTTGTGCCACAAATAAAACTGTTATTGTTTTATAATTAGGATAAATTATTATAGAAATCCTAAATAAATATGATTAATAAATTAACCAAATATGGTCTCTATTTACCATGGTTAATGAATTACCCTAAGGGGCAATTCCATAATAATCTGCCAAATAAACTATTGTTCTTGTTTTCTGTAACAGTTCAATTAAAATGGCTAACTCAGATGAGATAAATAGTCATCCAGTGGAGAACATTGATAACGCCTGGATTAATCTAACGGGTGCTAAATTAAAAGCGTTGGCCGACGACGCAGTTACTAAGGCATTGGAACGGCAGTACGAAGAGTATAGAAGGACTCGTAGTAGGACCCTATCTACACAGCCTTCAAAGCCACCGTCCAAGACGGACGACCCGAAGAAAGATGACGATCGACACTCCTCGAACCACCACAGTGCTCCATTTCAGCAGGTTATACTTAATCAAGGACCCCGTGACAAGGAGCAAGTTATTTTTCAAAGATTGACTTGAGGTCAGGCTACCATCAACTGAAGGTTAGAGATGAAGACGTGCACAAAACAGCATTTAGGACTCGTTATGGTCATTACGAGTTCCTAGTGATGCCTTTTGGGCTCACTAATGCACCTGTCGCGTTCATGGATCTCATGAATCGCGTTTGCAAGCCGTACTTAGATAAATTCATCATCGTTTTCATCGACGACATTCTTATCTATTCGAAGAATCAAGCTGACCATGAGAAACACCTTCGCTGTATTCTCAAGCTCCTGCATCAGGAGAAGCTCTATGCCAAATTCTCCAAGTGTGAATTTTGGCTTCGAGAGGTCCAATTCCTTGGACACGTGGTTAGTGAGCGTGGTATCCAAGGGGATCCCGCTAAGGTTGAAGCAGTTATGAACTGGCAAGAGCCAAAGACGCCTACAGAGATTCGTAGCTTCCTGGGATTGGCAGGATATTACAGGCGTTTCATTGAAAAATTTTCAAGGATTGCTGCACCCCTAACTTCCTTGACTAAGAAGAAAGTGAAGTTTGTTTGGGGCCCTAAGCAGCAAGAGTCCTTTGATATTTTGAAGCAGAAGTTGAGCAATGCTCCTGTGCTAACATTACCTGAAGGTACCGAAGAATTCGTAGTTTACTGCGATGCATCGCACACTGGCATGGGGTGTGTGCTTATGCAGAAAGGCAAGGTTATTGGCTATGCTTCACGATAGTTAAAGGTGCATGAAAAGAATTACACCACCCATGACTTGGAGTTGGGTGCCGTTGTATTTGCACTAAAACTGTGGAGGCATTATCTTTATGGAATCATGTGTGTGATCTATTCCGATAACAAGAGCCTCCAGCACCTGTTTAATCAGAAGGAATTAATCATGAGGCAACGCCGTTGGATGGAGACTTTGAATGATTATGATTGTGAAATCAAGTACCATCCCGGCAAGGCGAATGTAGTCGCTGATGCCTTGAGTCGAAAGGAAAGGGTGAAACCCATCCGAATCAATGCCAAGAGCATTGAAATAAAGAATAATTTGATTGAAAGGTTGTTAGCTGCACAGAAGGAAGCTGTGTTGGAAGCTAACTATCCTAATGAAAAGTTAGGAGTAACTGAGGAGCAGTTATCTCTTAGCAAGGACGGGATTCTAAGAATGAATGGACGAATATGGGTTCCAATTTTTGGAGGACTTCGTGATGTTATCCTCCAGGAAGCCCACAGTTCCAAATACTCCGTTCATCCTGGAGCTGATAAGATGTACCAGGATCTAAGGGCAAATTATTGGTGGATAGGCTTGAAAAAGACTATAGCCGCTTATGTAGCAAAATGCTTGACGTGTGCGCAAGTCAAGGAAGAACACCAAAAGCCGTCAGGTTTGCTACAACAGCCTGAACTTCCTACGTGGAAGTGGGAGATGGTAATTATGGATTTTATTACCAAGTTACCCAAGACAAGGAAAGGAAATGATACAATATGGGTTATCGTTGATAGACTGACTAAGTCAGCACATTTCTTACCCATCAAGGAGACTTATAGCTCCGACATGTTAGCCCAGCTGTACGTTGATAAGATTGTAGCCTTACATGGCATACCTGTGTCTATTATCTCTGACCGAGATACTAGATACACATCACATTTTTGGGCACACGTTTGAATTTTAGTACGGCTTATCATCCTCAGACTGACGGTCAGAGTGAGCGTACTATTCAAACGTTGGAAGACATGCTACGTGCATGTGCGATCGATTTGGGTGGTAGTTGGGATAAGAACCTACCGTTAATCGAATTCTCCTACAACAATAGCTACCATACCAGCATAAAGGCTTTGGTATGGAAAAATCAAGTTAAATCGCTTACAGGGACTAAACTTGACAAACTGCGAAAGTATGCCAATTTGAACTGTAACGAACATTCCGGAACATGACCATAAGTTAAACATACCATAAATATCCTTTACATAGCTTAGAAATAGGCTTTGAGGGGTTCGGTATGCTAAAATAAACTTTTGGGTCATTCAGGGACTAAAAGTGTCAAAAAGTGCACAAGTTTGCACTTTTGCGCATAACTCACGTTCTGAATACATCCGGACATCCAAAAATTTATGTAAGCATGACTATATTATGCTTTAGTGTTTGGCTTTCCAAAAATCCATTCGTTGCGTCATTTGGATCGTTTTTCGCGCTTATACGCATTCCGTCGTAATTAAGCGAACATCGCGATCGTACGACCAAACGAACCGACATCCGACATATTTTTGAGCATGTTTCATGTCCACAATGTTTAGTCATCATTTTAGGGCCTTAAAGTTGGCTTAACGGGCCTTAAACATGCCGGGAATGGCTTAAACACACAACAGGGACCAAAACTGTCATTTCTGAAGGATGTTTGCTGATACATCGAATCTGGTCCATTCCACTTGTTGCAAATGATTTTGGGAAATCTATGGGATGGTTTTGATGTGCACATGGTTTTGGGCAATACCATGGGCTCACATGGTTTTGTAAAACCATTATCTTGAGGTGTATGGCCAAGATCAAAGCACGGTTTCCAAGAAACGATCTTAACGGTTACCCGAATACTATAAATACCCATCAAGTTTTCACTTCTTCCTCACACTTGAATCTGATTTATGCCTTCTAAGTTGAAGTTTATACTTCATACCTGAAGGAAAATCGGATCAAGAGCTTTCGGGGACCCTTCGTAAGTATTCTTTCGTTCTTTCCTTTCTTTTATTGCTTTTCGAGTCCGAAAGTCAAACTTTGTTTGACTTTCTGCGTTGACCAGTGTATGGTCAATGCGAAGTTCGTTTGAACTTCGCAACGTGATTGTAATCACGATGGTCATAGTCCCTTGGGACTATGCCTACTGATTACCACGTTGTCTAGGGTCGTAAGGGTAAGCGATCTAATAAATCGCTTATACCTTCGAACCCGACCCATTTGGTCGATCATTAGGATCCGACCAAACGCATTAGGTGACCATAGTATATAGGGAATAACCCTCCGAGGTTATACCTTATGGTCGCTTCGTTTAAGTAGTTGTATGATAGGTAGTTTATATGCCTTAGGTAAATTACCAAAATGCCCTTTTTACGCCAAAATTCATTTTAAGCATATGTAACATAACTTTTGGTATCTAAACTGATTCGGAAACAATATTAGACATGTTAAGGCATATTTTACTTGTCATAGGACTAGTTAGGCGGTCCGAACGCGTTTCACGCGCACGACGCGTTAAAGTAGCATAAGCTACCTTAATGGGTCGCGATGGGTCGAAAGCACTTAGGTTAGGTTTCATGTAGTATGTAGGCCTTGTTAAACCATATCATATGAGTTCCAATACTCATTTGGTTTACCAAGCCTCATCCTATCCGATCTCCCGATTTAAGTCCGGTTTATTTATATGGTTTTAGACTGCCGACTGATTCCGTGCTCCCTCTAGCTTTGTTTGGTTGTTGTTCAAGACCTCTAAGCATTCTCAGGCGAGTATATTATTCCCCTATTTTACTGCTTTCAATTGTTTTGGGGTGACTCATATGTGCTAAATGTTTTCATGGTTTTAACGATGGTATCAAAACGATTTCGATGTTATAACGATGATTTCAAAAACGATTAAGACGATTATTACAAAACGAATAACGATTTCAATAATATGAACGAACTTGTCGGTTGGGTTACATAACAAATGACATTCATTAGCAATGATCAAGCCGACCAGTATTAGGTTATGGTACCATAGGATCTGACGAATCCCGTTATCTTACTGCACCCGTGGTTATGTGTGGGGGTAGTGGGTAGCGACTGAATCTGTAATTGTTAATTTACCCTTTGGTAAGGGTTTATTAATGCGAGAATAGTTGTTAATTTACCCTTTGGTAAGGGTTTGTTAATGCGAAAACGAGAAGCGACGATTGACGAGTCACGAAGGTTTGAATGTTATTAGCGAGACGACCACATAAGTAGTTCCACGACCTAAAACGAATTTTAACGATTTGGGTAAACGACGGGTTTTCACGCGATGTATTAACGAGTTAAACGATTTGGACGATGTAAACGATTTGTAAACGATTTGGACGATGTAAACGAATTGTAAAACAATTTGGACGATACGATGTTAAACGATTTGGGTAAACGATTGATTTTAGTAAGGTGTTTAGATAACGGGACGGGTGTAATGTGATGAAAGCATGGTGGATACGCCGCTGGTACTTCCTATATATAAGTGATTTTATCATATTACATACCGTGGCGTTATTTAGTTCACTTGGGTAAACGATTTTCAAACGATGACACACAAACGAGGTTTTCGATATGATATAAACTATGCGAGTTTTTAACGAGATTTATTAACGAGTTTTATTAACGACTTATTTCGAGATGTTTCACAATTTGCTTTACTAAAACAAATGTTTTTGGGTTAAGAGTCATGGCTACGAGGTTTTACAAACTATAACCCGCTTGATTTGAGTTGGTTAATTAAGTTGCAATATTATACTCTTTTCAAAACAAGGTTTTTAATAAAGTATTGCAACATCTAAACAAGCCATGATTTCGACACTCCTACAAAACCAATGTATTCGCCAGCATTTCTTTGTTGACCTCGTTTTCACATATGTTTCAGGTATTGTTGAATGATATCGATTGATAGGATGCATGCTCACATAGGACTGGACGAGGCTTTAGTGACTCAATAACAATGATAGACTATGTCTAAATTGTGTATTTAGATTTCCAGACGATGTAAATATTCAATGTTTAATAAAACGAAACACTTTTTGTATCCATGGTTATGAAACGATAATTCTGTTGCAACACGCCCCGATGTTTCCGCCGCGATTTGTTGTTTTACGCGGTCGGGGTGTGACAGAAAAGTTGGTATCAGAGCCAATGGTTATAGGGAATTAGGTTATTAGTAATGCTTTGACCTAGACTATAACTTCTTAGGACCCTAACGCGAGTTTACTTGCGTTTAGTCATAAAACAATACCGTCACCTATCCTTAGGCGACGACCACAACAAGAATATAAATTTCAAAACCGCTTTGAAAACTAATCATCTGTTCTAGGATGATTGATTACTAGGTTTTGAACCCTCTAATATAAAGTTTTGAATCCCTTTGAGTTTTCAAAATCTCGTCAAAGTTTTGGGTTTTAAATAATGTGAACACGTGCAAACTGGAAGGGTGAATGCCTGTATTCTGGGTTTTCTGTCTAGGCAAGCACTTCGTATATATCTCATCAGACGCGAGACCAGTTGTGCTTACCTGGGAATTCTTGGGGTGAGTATTCACTTATAGGCGAGCATGTCTTCAGTGATACGTTAATATGACCTGTTTACTTTGATTGATCACGTCTCATTTGTTTGCCTTAGGTAACAAACAAATGATCGCAATTTCTATGCGTTGTTGTTCTGTTTTAATTATCAGATGACATTTCACTTGTTTCCTCCTATATCTTTCAATCCTCTAGAATGTCTCTTCATCGCAACGACACTCAAATGTCCGATCAAACTGCCAAATTTGCCCAGCGAATAGGCGAGGTAATCCTGAAGACTGTGGAATTAGGTATCGCCATGTCCCGTCTCAATAATGAGGCCACCCAAGAAGCATCGAAAGAAGTCAAGCCTTCAAAAAAGTCAAAGAAACGTAAAGCTCCAAAAGATCCAGTAGCCGTTACACCAAGTCAAGCAAAAACTAGCCAGGTGGCAGCACCACCAGCCAAGAAGCCGTACTTAGGAACTGCTCCTTTGTGCAATCAGTGTAACCGCCACCACAGTGCCAAATGTTGGAAATGTTTCAACTGTGGACTCATTGGTCATTTGGCACGAGACTGTCGTTCAGTCACTGTGCCAAACCAAGCTTTTCAGAACCCCGCTCAATTTCAAGCAAATCCAGCACAGGCTCGTTTTCCTCCTGGTATTTGCTACACCTATGGCGAGGCGGGTTATGTCAGGGATAGATACCCAAAGATTTACAACACAAATTCGACCCACAAATGAGCATTTGGCCGATTAGAAGAAGCTGCTGCTTTGAATAAATCCGAATCTTATGTTTATGTTTCTAGTATTTCCCTTTGAACTTGGAAATAATCGATTTTGTTTATAAATAAATCTTTATTTGCAATTCCAATGTACAAATATAGTTGCATGTGTGTATTGCATACCCCTACGATACCTACACCAAAGAACCATATTTGTAGTTCTCTTGATCATTTGATCGCTGATGAATTCCTCGAAAATCCTAAGTGCTCACTTCATTCTATGAAACGAATTGACAGTTTGAGAAATCACTTTAATTCCTTGGTTAGATAACTAAGGAAACCCTAATCTGTCAAAGTTGCTCTTGGTAAACCTCTTGTACTCAATTCTGTTATTTGCGACTGTCAATTGAACCTTGATAACCATCTTTTTCCCATTGACCTCACACCGATGCAACTTGGGAGCTTCGATATTATCGTTGGAATGAATTGGTTAACCAAACACCACGCTGAGGTGGTTTGTTTCATAAGATTGTTCGTATTCCTTTATCTTCTGGCGATGTTCTAGAAGTTCGTGGCGAGAAACCTTCAGGTGGATTGAAGCTTGTGTCGTGTACAAAAGCCCAAAGTTATTTACAAAAAGGATATGTTGCTTTACTAGCACATGTCACCGAGGAGAAAGGCAATAGCAAGAGTATTCAGGATATCCCGATTGTTCGGGATTATCCAGAGGTGTTTCCTGATGAACTGCCTGGTTTGCCTCCAGTTCGTCAAGTCAAATTTCATTTTAACCTTGTACCCAATGCTAACCCAATTGCGAAAGCACCTTATCGTCTTGCACCATCTGAGATGCAAGAATTATCGAAACAGCCTCAAGAGTTGTATGATAAAGGATTCATCCGTCCAAACTTTTCACCTTGGGGAAAACTCTTGCCCTCTTTGTGAAAAAGAAAGATGGACCTTTTCGAATTAGTATCGATTATCGTAAGCTTGATAAGCTTACCATCAAGAATCGATATCCCCTACCTTAAATCAATGATCTCTCCGATCATCTGCAGGGTACTTCATGCTTTTCCAAGATCGATTTGCGTTCTGGGTATCATCAACTTCGTATTCTCGAAGAAGATACTCCCAAAACGGCTTTCTGCACGAAGAATGGCCATTACGAGTTTACAGTCATGCCTTTTGGATTGACAAATGCTCCAGCCATCTACATGGACTTAATAAATAGAGTCTGCAAGTCCTATTTGGATCAGTTCGTCATTGTTGTTATTGATGACATCTTGATCTATTCATGTCCCGAGCCGATAACGACCAACACCTTCATTGACACTGGAACCCTTAAAGAAGGAACAAACTTTTCGCTAAATCCTCCAAGAGGAAATTTTGGCTTAAAGAAGTTCAGTTTTTGGGCCATGTAGTCAACAAGCAGGGTATTCATATGGATCCATCCAAATTGCTGCAATTAAGGATTTTGATTCCTAGTATGCTTTAAATACCCGTGTCCAAAGATAACAAATTTAAAGATCAAATTAAACAATTATGCGAGTATACGATTATGCGATTACGTGATATGTGTTTATGTGTTCTCCTCTATGTTTTTGTGTGATACGATTTTCAAATCCTCATAGAATCTTTCATATCTTCATATGAGGGATTCGTAGTAGGATATTCAAAAGGTACTACCTTAAATCCTTATGGGCTTCTATGTGGTAGTTAAGACCCTTGGGTTATATAGTACCATTCCATGATTCGATGAGAGACCTTTGAGTGGTCTAGTTAAAGATTGATTCAAGATCTGGTTAAGAATGGCATGTGATGATACAGCTGAAAGGACCCTATGGTGGTCCAATCACACTCATCACAGGCTTGTTCATTTGGTTTTACCCTACACATTATAAAATAGACTGTGCGAACTGTGCAAGGAATTGTCTAATTATGGACGCGTACATAATTATGAAATTTAGTGCTCAGAAACCCAGTAGGATTTATTATGTGTAAGAACCGATAGTGACAACAATAACAAAATGAGAACGATGTAATGGAGGTACGGTGGACGCACCAATGACGCTTCATATACTTGTATATAAGTGTCCCTCTTGCATTGAAAGCATAATGTTATTTAAAGTTACTAGAAGTTCAGAACCCTAACCAGTGTTGTTTTGTCTTTTCAACTTCATGTTTTCAAGCTCTCACAAGTTTCCTCTGATTAAATTTCGGGACGAAATTTCCTAAAGTAGGGGAGACTGTGACACCTGGGTCACTGCGACCATCAAACAAATACCAAACCAATGAAATATTGTATTTCATACTTGGGATTTGTAAAAATATGTGTATCATTTGCACATATCAATTTTTGTTCAATTTCAAACTCTAAATCGCTTTCTGGAAGGTTATACGCGCACCAATGCGTAAATATAACCAGTTTAAATGCAACAAACACTCCGGAATAGTTAAATAGGCTTAACATACCTTAAATAACCTTTACATAACTTAGAAATAAGTTTTGAAGGCTTTGGTATGGCAAAATCAAGTTAAATCGCTTACAGGGACTAAACTTGACAAACTGCGAAAGTATGCCAATTTGAACTGTAACGAACATTCCGGAACATGACCATAAGTTAAACATACCATAAATATCCTTTACATAGCTTAGAAATAGGCTTTGAGGGGTTCGGTATGCTAAAATAAACTTTTGGGTCATTCAGGGACTAAAAGTGTCAAAAAGTGCACAAGTTTGCACTTTTACGCATAACTCACGTTCTGAATACATCCGGACATCCAAAAATTTATGTAAGCATGACTATATTATTCTTTAGTGTTTGGCTTTCCAAAAATCCCTTCGTTGCGTCATTTGGATCGTTTTTCGCGCTTATACGCATTCCGTCGTAATTAAGCGAACATCGCGATCGTACGACCAAACGAACCGACATCCGACATATTTTTGAGCATGTTTCATGTCCAAAATGTTTAGTCATCATTTTAGGGCCTTAAAGTTGGCTTAACGGGCCTTAAACATGCCGGGAATGGCTTAAACACACAACAGGGACCAAAACTGTCATTTCTGAAGGATGTTTGCTGATACATCGAATCTGGTCCATTCCACTTGTTGCAAATGGTTTTGGGAAATCTATGGGATGGTTTTGATGTGCACATGGTTTTGGGCAATACCATGGGCTCACATGGTTTTGTAAAACCATTATCTTGAGGTGTATGGCCAAGATCAAAGCACGGTTTCCAAGAAACGATCTTAACGGTTACCCGAATACTATAAATACCCATCAAGTTTTCACTTCTTCCTCACACTTGAATCTGATTTATGCCTTCTAAGTTGAAGTTTATACTTCATACCTGAAGGAAAATCGGATCAAGAGCTTTCGGGGACCCTTCGTAAGTATTCTTTCGTTCTTTCCTTTCTTTTATTGCTTTTCGAGTCCGAAAGTCAAACTTTGTTTGACTTTCTGCGTTGACCAGTGTATGGTCAATGCGAAGTTTGTTTGAACTTCGCAACGTGATTGTAATCACGATGGTCATAGTCCCTTGGGACTATGCCTACTGATTACCACGTTGTCTAGGGTCGTAAGGGTAAGCGATCTAATAAATCGCTTATACCTTCGAACCCGACCCATTTGGTCGATCATTAGGATCCGACCAAACGCATTAGGTGACCATAGTATATAGGGAATAACCCTCCGAGGTTATACCTTATGGTCGCTTCGTTTAAGTAGTTGTATGATAGGTAGTTTATATGCCTTAGGTAAATTACCAAAATGCCCTTTTTACGCCAAAATTCATTTTAAGCATATGTAACATAACTTTTGGTATCTAAACTGATTCGGAAACAATATTAGACATGTTAAGGAATATTTTACTTGTCATAGGACTAGTTAGGCGTTCCGAACGCGTTTCACGCGCACGACGCGTTAAAGTAGCATAAGCTACCTTAATGGGTCGCGATGGGTCGAAAGCACTTAGGTTAGGTTTCATGTAGTATATAGGCCTTGTTAAACCATATCATATGAGTTCCAATACTCATTTGGTTTACCAAGCCTCATCCTATCCGATCTCCCGATTTAAGTCCGGTTTATTTATATGGTTTTAGACTGCCGACTGATTCTGTGCTCCCTCTAGCTTTGTTTGGTTGTTGTTCAAGACCTCTAAGCATTCTCAGGCGAGTATATTATTCCCCTATTTTACTGCTTTCAATTGTTTTGGGGTGACTCATATGTGCTAAATGTTTTCAAGGTTTTAACGATGGTATCAAAACGATTTTCGATGTTATAACGATGATTTCAAAAACGATTAAGACGATTATTACAAAACTAATAACGATTTCGATAATATGAACGAACTTGTTGGTTGGGTTACATAACAAATGACATTCATTAGCAATGATCAAGCCGACCAGTATTAGGTTATGGTACCATAGGATCTGACAAATCCCGTTATCTTACTGCACCCGTGGTTATGTGTGGGGGTAGTGGGTAGCGACTGAATCTGTAACTGTTAATTTACCCTTTGGTAAGGGTTTATTAATGCGAGAATAGTTGTTAATTTACCCTTTGGTAAGGGTTTGTTAATGCGAAAACGAGAAGCGACGATTGACGAATCACGAAGGTTTGAATGTTATTTGCGAGACGACCACATAAGTAGTTCCATGACCTAAAACGAATTTTAACGATTTGGGTAAACGACGGGTTTTCACGCGATGTATTAACGAGTTAAACGATTTGGACGATGTAAACGATTTGTAAACGATTTGGACGATGTAAACGAATTGTAAAACGATTTGGACGATACGATGTTAAACGATTTGGGTAAACGATTGATTTTAGTAAGGTGTTTAGATAACGGGACGGGTGTAATGTGATGAAAGCATGGTGGATACGCCGCTGGTACTTCCTATATATAAGTGATTTTATCATATTACATACCGTGGCGTTATTTAGTTCACTTGGGTAAACGATTTTCAAACGATGACACACAAACGAGGTTTTCGATATGATATAAACTATGCGAGTTTTTAACGAGATTTATTAACGAGTTTTATTAACGATTTATTTCGAGATGTTTCACAATTTGCTTTACTAAAACAAATGTTTTTGGGTTAAGAGTCATGGCTACGAGGTTTTACAAACTATAACCCGCTTGATTTGAGTTGGTTAATTAAGTTGCAATATTATACTCTTTTCAAAACAAGGTTTTTAATAAAGTATTGCAACATCTAAACAAGCCATGATTTCGACACTCCTACAAAACCAATGTATTCGCCAGCATTTCTTTGCTGACCTCGTTTTCACATATGTTTCAGGTATTGTTGAATGATATCGATTGATAGGATGCATGCTCACATAGCACTGGACGAGGCTTTAGTGACTCAATAACAATGATAGACTATGTCTAAATTGTGTATTTAGATTTCCAGACGATGTAAATATTCAATGTTTAATAAAACGAAACACTTTTTGTATCCATGGTTATGAAACGATAATTCTGTTGCAACACGCCCCGATGTTTCCGCCGCGATTTGTTGTTTTACGCGGTCGGGGTGTGACATGTTGGGCGAAAGTTGGAGATGTCCAATTATCAGGACCAGAGATAGTCTTTGAAATGACGGACAAGATTGTCCAAATTCGTGACCGTCTCAAAGCAGCCCGGGATAGGCAGAAGAGTTACGCAGATCCAAAGCGTAAAGCTTTTCACTTCGAAGTAGGTGATAAAGTGTTGCTTAAAGTATCACCCTGGAAGGGGGTGATGCGATTTGGTAAGAAAGGCAAGCTAAGCCCGAGATACATAGGACCTTTTGAGGTTATCGAACGTGTCGGGTCAGTTGCCTATAAGTTAAACTTACCGGAAGAGCTCAGTGGAATTCACAATGTGTTCCACATCTGCAATCTGAAAAAGTGTTTCGCTGATGAATCATTGGTTATACCACATACAGATGTGCATATAGATGATAGCTTGAAGTTTGTGGAAAAACCTTTGTCGATTGAAGATCGACAGGTAAAGAAGCTTCGAAGGAAGCATGTACCTATTGTTAAGGTCAAATGGAATGCCCGTAGAGGTCCCGAGTATACGTGGGAGGTTGAATCCACCATGAAAGAAAAGTACCCTTATTTATTTCAGTAAATCTCGGGTCGAGATTTATTTTAAGGGGGTGAGGATGTAACACCTCGAAAATTCGTGTTCAATAAAATAACGAAACGTGTCAATTAAGACAAAAGTGATATAAACCCGGATATAATTAAAGATGTACGAAGGGAATTAAAAGTGTTGTCATGTTAATTTTACACCTCTGAACGACCTTATTATGAATCCCAAGACTAATAAACATCTGGTATATATTCAAATTCGGGGAATCATAGCAACAAACTGATTCATAATTGAAATGGTGGACTCCTACGAAGAAAATGCACGGTAAACCTTCTTTAACGGCACTTTCTTATGAATCCAAAGAAACATGGCAAGGTGTTAGGGTATGGAACTATTCAAAGCACATTTTAGAGGCCCCAAACTGTTAAAACAAGTCCCAAATTCGAAACCCACGAGTTGCCCTTTCAAAACACCAAAGAACAACAACTTTTTTTTGCCCTGAGGACAAGCTTACGGACCTCAACATTGGGGACCTTACGGTCCGTAAGCTAGTGCCCAGCGACCAGAAACCGGCTGTTGCCTGTTTTAAGCGCAGTTTTCGACCTTTAAACGATTTTCCTCATATCCATTGGCCCCTAAACAACCCCTAAACATCTAGGACACCTGTGGGAATGTTGTGGTCAGTGCTAGACTTAGATGTCAACACATTGTGGTGCCTTGATCACTATATAAAGCTCCAATGTGCAAACACTTTGATCATTCCTTCCTCAAACATCTTCTGATCAATTGTGGAGCACAAGAGCACTCTCCAAGCCTTCCTAATCAACCATTAGACACTTGTAAGTTTGCTAATTCTTCTTTAATTAAGTTTAGCTTAGTTATTTAGCTAAAAGTCAAACCATCGTAATTACGGTTTGACTTCGAGATTAATTAATAATGGCTCAGTCAAATCTCGAATCAAAAGTAGTTATAAGTTGGTAATTATGTGGGTAATAAAACCTCAAAAGGGTTCCCCCTGATTCCCACTCTAACTAGGTCAAATGTCGGGTCAAACTTGTATTTAAAAAGTCAACAGGATGTGTAAATTACAATTTATGCATAAGTAGCAATGTAGAACATATACAACCTGTTTGATCATTAATATAACTTGGTAATTAGTGTAAGGACATGTCTAAACATGTTCAACCTGACAATTTCCTGTTTAGACCCGGTTCGGAACCGAAAGTCGCATAGTTTGACTTATACTTTGACTTTTAGTTCTGACCCGTTATGGTATGTTTTAGAAATTCCTTAGAGCTTTATTTGGACCAGGTTACATGCTAGTATAACCCTCTGTGATTATACACCTCGGATCATTAGTTATCCAATTAATATGCATGATTCCGTTAATTGCTCATATGTTGACCATTATGCCCTTTTCACCTTAAAACGTGATTTTTGGAAATGTAAAAGAGTAGAAACCTTAATTTCTGATATATAAACTTGCATACAAAATTTGACATCAGTTTGAGATGTAGGTTAAGAGTTATGCTCGTTAGCGTAAAATTAAAGCTTTATGTTAATTAAACGGCATATTTAGCGTATAGCCTACTTAAACATACTTTTTGATATCAATCTCTTTACCCAATGATGTAATATATTATTTTGGGATTTTTAAAGATTTTTAATTAATTTTAGGCTGAGCATAACTTATAGTCGTAGGCTTAATCCGGTGATTGTCGGTTTTGCCCTTACGGGCTATAAAATGAGTTTTACATATCTAAACGACTCCAAACCTTTTGCTACTGATCACATATGATAAATAAATTATTTTAAGCCTTCTGGAATTATAAAAATATCAGATTTATGTATCAAACCCGGAAATGGCCTCTAATCGCCTTTTTAAGCGTTTTTAACGCATAGTATGTACTAAAACTATTTTAAACATACAAGGGTTGATACCTACTGATATTTGAGGCAAATTATAATATTTTAACAGTAAGCAAAGGTTGATAAACTCAGACTTCAGTTTTGAGCTTTTCGGCTTATGTGAAATTACCAAAATACCCCTACGGGGCATAGTTTGGTTATAATTGATAAATTTCACTTATATACTTTAACCTACTGATATAACTTAGCAAATTGAGTATATTTGCTGATTACATCAGGCCTGTAACTCAGGTTGTCACTTAAACTCTTTTACAACCTTTAAAATGACCAAACTACCCCTACGGGGCATAGTTTGTGATTAAATTCATTTCGGGCATAATAAAAGACATCTTACTGATGTCACAACATATATGAAGCATATTAACTTAGGAAATATATAAATAGCTCTCATGAATACTCGTTACGCTTATTACGCGTTCGGTTCGGTTTATGTAACTAGTTTACATAAACTAGCCTAAACGGGTCAAACCTTATCGGTTTTATCTCAAAATCCAGAATGTGTATGAAATACCCATATTAAACAAGTCTTTGAACTTGTCGGGTATAAAACACATTCTATTCGGTCATCGCTTAATCGTGCATACGAACCGTATCTTTGAAACTAACCGGTCTAAGCTTAAGCTTAATTAAAGACCCGTTAGAATTCTAATAGGTTATTATAAACCTTCGTTCCAGATTAGGAGTACCAGTAAAAGCTACTTGCGTTTGCTTGTTGTGATTTATACATTGCTCAGGTAAATACTTTTAACTTATTTTCCCTATACGGGCTTGGGTTACGGTATATAGTATACCGCTTGATCGGGCATCAAATCTTCCATCGTTGGGTGGTTAATTGAATAATTTGATCGGCTCGTTTAAACAGTCTTGTTACTTAAAGCCTTTGGGGGGTTAATGACCATGTCCCGGATATCCCTGGCATCATTTTACGAAATGGCCACGACTTAAGCGCGGGGTGTAGGCGTACACCCGTCAGTGCACAAAAGAATATTGTGGTGTGTCTATTGATCTTTAACCCGGACAAGATCCGGGCTACTGAACGCACAAGGAACATGTAATTCGTTCACAAGATTATATATTTAAATAATTCTCCCAAGTTAAATAAAAATGTTTATGCCACGTGCATCCAAATCAATTTTCAATCATTTTCCAAAATGACTCAGTTGATTGTATTTACCAGTGTAAACTGACGTATTTTTCCAAAAAGATTAAATGCAAGTACTAAGCGTAATTGGCTGGGATTCCTCCTTAGCATCACTAGAAGTCTCGCAAGCTTAAGATGCCTAAAGTCTGTTGAACTATTGTTTCTATTTTGTTTCCGATCCGTCTGTGGATAAACTTCCGAATATTGTGACATTTGATATTACAATATTAAATTCGGTTGAATTATATCTTTTAAATTGCTTCCGCTGTGCATATTAAATATTGTGTTGTTTGACTATTATGTTGCCAACCACGTCACGATACTCCCCACCGGGCCCACCGGTGACACGTGGAAATCGGGGTGTGACAAATGCCCAAGCCGCATTTATGGACATGATGAACCGAATATGTAAGCCATATTTGGATAAATTCATAATTGTTTTCATAGATGATATTCTAATTTATTCTAAGAATAAAGAGGATCATGCAAAGCATTTGCACGTACTTTTAAGTTTATTAAGAAAGGAAAAGCTTTATGCAAAATTCTCTAAGTGCGAGTTTTGGTTAAAACAAGTACAATTCCTTGGACACCTAGTCAATCATGAAGGAATTCATGTAGATCCAACAAAAATTGAGGCAATTATTAAATGGAAAACCCCTGAATCACCAACCGAGGTTAGAAGTTTCTTAGGATTGGCCGGTTATTATAGAATGTTTATTCAAGATTTTTCTAGAATAGCTATTCCCTTAACTAAGCTAACCTGTAAATCTGTTAATTTTGAATGGGGAGTAAAACAAGAAGAAGCATTTAGAATTCTTAAGCAAAGATTAACCCACACACCTATACTAGCATTACCAGAAGGAGCTGAAGACTTTGTAGTCTATTGCGATGCTTCTAAATTAGGTTATGGATGTGTATTGATGCAACGACAAAATGTTATAGCTTACGCATCGAGACAACTTAAGAATCATGAAGAGAATTATTCAACCCATGATTTAGAATTAGGAGCTATAATTTTTGCTCTTAAAATTTGGAGACATTACCTTTATGGTAGTAAGTTTACCATATTCACTGATCATAAGAGTTTAAGGTATATTTTCAAACAAAAGGAATTGAATATGAGACAAAGACGCTGGATGGAGATGCTTAGTGACTATGATTATGATATCCAGTATCATGAAGGAAAAGCAAATGTAGTGGCAGATGCTTTAAGCCGAAAATATCATGAAAAGCCAAAAAGGGTACGTTCTCTTAAATTAAATCTGCAAGTAGATTTAAATGATCAGATAAGAGAAGCACAAGAATCAGTAATCAATGATGATTCTGAAAAATTAAAAGGTATGCTAAAAGAATTGGAACAAGGAATAGATGGGATTTGGAGATTCCATAAAAACATAATGTGGATACCTAAATTAGGAAACCTGCGTCATCGTATATTAGAAGAAGCCCATAAGTCTAAGTATACGATGCATCCAGGAAGTGATAAAATGTACCAGGATTTAAGGAAAAATTTCTGGTGGATAGGAATGAAAAAGGACATAGCAGCCTATGTTTCTAAATATTTAACTTGTTCACAAGTTAAAGCTGAACACCAGAAACCCTCAGGTTTGTTACAGCAATTAGAAATGCCAGTTTGGAAATGGGAATTGATAACAATGGATTTTGTTACTAAATTACCCAAAACAAAGAAAGGAAATGATACAATCTGGGTGATTGTAGATAGGCTAACCAAGTCAGCTCATTTCCTACCAATGAAGGAAACAATTAGTATGGAACAATTATCTAAGTTGTATGTAAATGAAATTGTTTCTTTACATGACATTCCTTTATCAATTGTTTCTGATAGACATAGTCGATTTACTTCTCATTTTTGGTCAAGTTTCCAAAAGGCAATGGGAACCAACTTAAAGTTGAGCACGGCTTATCATCCTCAAACGGATGGACAAAGCAAAAGGATAATTCAGACAATGGAGGACATGCTTAGAGCTTGTGTAATTGATTTTGGAGGTAATTGGGATGATCACTTACCTTTAATAGACTTTTCTTATAATAATAGTTATCACACAAGTATCAATGCTGCACCATTCGAAGCACTTTATGGACGAAAGTGTCGAACCCCAGTCTGTTGGGCAGAAATTGGGGAAAAACAACTATCTGGACCTGAGATAGTGCAAGAAACAACTGACAAAATTATCCAAGTCAATGAACGACTGAAAGCAGCACGTGATAGACAGAAAAGTTATGCTGATAACAGGCGAAAACCATTGGAGTTTCAAGTAGGAGATAAAGTATTGTTAAAAGTCTCTCCTTGGAAAGGGATAGTAAGATTCATCAAACGGGGAAAGTTAAGTCCCAGGTATGTTGGACCTTTTAAGATTATTAGAAGAATAGGACCTGTAGCCTATCAGCTACAACTGCCAGAGGAAATGGCAGGAATACATGATGTGTTTCATGTATCTAATCTTAAAAAGTGTTTAGCTGATGAATCATTGATAGTACCTCTTAAGGATATAGAGGTAAATGAACAACTCAAGTTTGTAGAAAAACCTCTACAGATTGAAGACAGGAAAGTCAAGAATCTCAAGCACAAAAGACTAGTTCTAGTCAAAGTGAAGTGGGACTCCAAAAGAGGACCTGAATACACATGGGAGCTTGAATCTGAAATGAAAAGAAATATCCACACTTATTCCAGTAGATCTCGAGGACGAGCTCTAAAACAAGGTGGGGAGAATGTAACAACCCTCGGAAAAAACCGACACCCTCATAATATGTCTAACACTCTAATATATTTAAGAATGTCCCAATATGTCTTATATTACACCCCGTATGTGAAAACCGAGCCCGAAACATGTTATAACATATAAAATAAAATATAAAATCTGAAAAATAAGTTGAGGCGGGCCGCGTAGACCCACCCCAACATTCACGCGGGCGGTATCAAGGTGGATACCGGATTCCTTTGAGTTTCTTTAGTTCAAACGGGCCGCGTAAGACCCCGTTTAAGTTAACGCGGGCCGCGAGAGATCAACGATGCGGAGACACCCTGAGCTGACACATGTCGACATCGTGGCGAACCTACATGCTGATCCGGATAAGCTATACGTTGACTACATGTTGACGCGGGCCGCGTAGCCCTATGGCTACTCTTACGCGGGCCGCGTGAGAGTCGAATTCAGCAACTATAAATAGAACGCATCAGTTTTCGTTTTCCGTCGCTCACAATCTCAATTCTCAATCACAATTTCTGTAGTAGGCTTATAATACACAGGTATTATACCCCTAATTAGCGAGGTTCTGCTCCGTTGTAAGTATTATAACCCCAGTTTCATAACAGTTACGCTGCCCGATTGATTTAGGGTTCCGTAACAACTGTCGTGGTTCTGCCCGACGTAGTTGTTGGAATGCCGTCTCGGGGAGGGTATCATTAATATTTTCAAAGGGTTATGATACTAACCAATGTACATTTGTATAAATTATAGATTATATCCAGGAAACCCTCACGAGAAGTCTAAGATAGCAATGTGAGTTTATCCTCTTTTTGTTAACCTTTTTGGAATGTTTTACAAAACCTTAAATGTTTTACAATGCTATTAAGCGGTGATTGAGTCTTTGTAGTTCTTCAATTACTGCCGGTATTATGGGGTTTTGTATACAAAATTTATTACTTGGGAGTAGTAAGTCGGAATGACAGTACGTTACCATTGGACAACGAGTTAGCCAATGTGTAATATGACCCACAAGTCAAGGATTGACAGTACTGAATGAGTAATTGTGTAGAAATAAACAATGCGATCGCTCTCAATACTGTGTTAATTGATAAAATGTTTCTTGATTAAACTGGGATTCACTCACCAGTATTTCCCGCTGACAAAATATTTTTAAAACATGTTTCAGGTAACACAATGTGAAAGCCAATTGGGAAAAAGCCAGCTCGAGAGCACTGACGGCTTGGAAAATAAGTGGCTATAAAAGTTATCTAATAAACGATGTTTTAAATTCAATAAAATAGGGTTTGTCCCTATAAATGTACTGTAATAAGAAACTTGGGTTTTGCCCATGTGTTTATTAATATCAAATATGGTGGTTTTACTCTGATAAACATTTCCTAACTACGGTCCTGATGTAAATTCCGCTGCAAGATTAAACAGCTGATACCACCAAACTCTGATTTCGCGTTCGCCCGTTCCCGGGACAGATAAGGGATCGGGGGTTGCGACACTTTTAGTCACCATATATCTTAAAAACTTTCCTGCCCCACTCCAAAATGGCATTTAGCAGGATTTAGCTTCATGTTGTACTGGTCTAGGATGTCGAATGCTTCTTCAATATCCCGGAGATGATCCTCAGCCTTCTTAGATTTTACCACCATATCATCGATGTATACCTCCATGGTGTCCCCCAGCTTGTCTTTGAACATCATGTTCACCAATCTTTGGTATGTTGCACCTGCATTTTTTAAACCAAAAGGCATAGCAGTATAACAATAAATACCTGTCGGTGTCATGAAAGCAGTATCCTCCTGATCCGAGGGTTCCCTTTGGATCTACTAGAATCCTGAGGAGGCATCCATGAAGGTTAACATCTCATGGCCGGCAGTAGCATCCACCATTGAATCAATATGAGGTAGAGGAAATGGGTCTTTGGGACAAGCTTTGTTCAAGTCTGTGTAATCTACACAAACTCTCCATTTCCCATTTTTCTTTTGCACCACAACTACATTTGCTAGGCATTTGGGAAATTTAACTTCCCTAATCATCTTACTCTTTAATAATCTTTCAACTTCTTCTTGAATGATAGTGTTCCATTCTCGAGCAAACTTCCTTCGTTTATGTTGGACAGGCTTGAAAGACCTATCAATTCCGAGCTTGTGAGTTATACTATCCTTGGAAATACCTGTCATGTCCTCATGTTTCCATGCGAATGTTGACATCCTGCATTTCAAAAAGTTAGTTAATTAATTCTCAATATCCTCAGGGATATTGGTTCCTACGAGCACCGAGATATCTAGATTATCCTGATCCAGGATAATTTTCTTAACATCCTGTTCTGAAGCTTCCGCGATATCCTGGGCTCGCATCTTTAATTTCTATGCTGCATTGGGCTTTGTCGAGGATTTCATCGAAGAAGAATAACACTCCTTTGCTTCCTGCTGATCACTTTCCACCTTTAACTACTCCCCAAGGGGTAGGGATCTTGATTCATTGATGATAGGTTGACGGCACAGCTTTCATATCATGGATCCACGACCTACCCAATATAATATTATAGCAGGATAAGGAGTCCATGACACAAAAGCATTGCATTGAGTTGACCCCTTCAATATACACAGGCAACTTTATCTCTCCCACGGTATTCCTGGCTTCTCCACTGAACCCAACAAGCACAGTGGATTTCAAAATAATATCCATCGGGGATACATTCATCCTCTTCAGTGTTTCCAACTGAATTATGTTGACGAAGCTACCATTATCCACCAGTATCCTGCGCACAAAATGATTAGCAACATATAAAGTTATTACCAAAGCATCATGGTGAGGATCCTTGACAGTATCCCTGTCATCACTATCGAACGTGATCACTTTATCAGTCGTGAGGGTTGACATCCTGGTCGGCTTATCTCCCCATTCTGCCTTAGCCTCCTTCGCGTGCATTTTTGCCGCAGAATATGATGTTCCGCAAATGTCGGATCCTCCTGAAATGAAGTTAATTATCTTGGCATCCGCAGGAGGCGATGCTGCTCGTCAGGATCCTTCTCAGCATCCTGACCCTTATTCTTCTTTCTTCACAGGAGATCCTTCAGATAGCCCTTGCTCAGGAGATAGCTTATTTCTTTCCTCAGAGCAATGCAATCCTTAGTAACATGTCTGAAATCCTTATGGAAGGCACATCATTTGGACTTATCCTTCCAATCAGTTTTTTGTTGATTCTTCCGGGGCCACCTTGCTTTGTCTCCTAAACCCTGCATAGCATACATCAGTTCAGGTATATTTACAGAAAAACAATATTCTGACAACTCAGGATCCTCGTCTTCAACATGATTCACTTTCTTGTTGTCATTCCTGCCATATGGCTTAGAGCGATATGGTTTGTACGAGGATTCTGATTTCCTATTGGTTGACTCATAGGTTGTGGATGAATTCATCCTCTCTTGCATCTTTTTGTCATCCTCCAGTTGAATATATCTTAAAGCCCTGTTCCGAGCTTCATCCAGGTTCCTGCAGGGATTCATTACAAGATCCTGGTAAAATTGAGAATCTTTTTGCAATCCCATCTTAAAAGCCTGCACAGCTGTTGCAACATCAAGATGTGCGATATCTAAGGATTCCCGGCTAAACTTGTTCACATAATCTCTCAAGGATTCCTGAGGTCCTTGAGTTATCTTGTAGAGATCACTGGTTAGTTTTTCAAAACTTCGACTGCAAGAAAATTGACTATTAAATAAATTGACTAAATGAGCAAATGATGTAATCGAATGAGGAGGAACGTTTAAGAGCCATTTTAAGGCTGATCCTGTTAAGGTAGAACCAAAACCCTTGCAGAGGCATGCTTCCTTGAGATCTGGAGGGATAGGATTGATTTCCATCCTTTCCCTATACTGGGCAATATGCTCTTCAGGATCCGTAGTTTCGTCATAGATCTTCATGTTGGGGGTCTGAAATCTTTTTGGGATTTCAGCATCACAAATAGGATATGCAAACCGGGATATCCTGTGGCTGTCTTGGGATACTTCTAGAATTGGTTGGACCACCCCAGGTACACTGGATATCATGTCCTTTAATTTCTGAAGCTCCCTAGAAAATGCTGACGTCATACCTGCATCCTGCAAAGATCCAATACCATTAGTAGCAAGAGTATTATTACTATTAGATACGTTACCATCTGAGGATTCTGGCCATATCCTGAACTTCTCACAGTTGACACCCTAACCGAAGAGGGTATCTCAGGAATATGACTTTGGGAATGGCTAGGCACAATATTCCCCCTGTTATCCTCGGTATATACTGCAGAATTGAAGTTCAAAACTCTGGGCTGCAAGGGAGTGACAGTATCCTCAGCGGGCCTGCTTGAGCTGGATTTCAAGAGTTGTATCTCTCTCATCAGCATTTGGTTGGGTTGGTCTCCTGCTGTTGCCTCATCTGTTCCTGTACACTACCAAATAAAGTTAGAATTTCATCATTAGAGGCCAAAACAGGAGCAGAGCCCTGAACATTTTGAGTGGGAATAACATCCCGAGCCACATGAATTTCAGTTCCTTGTGAAGATGCTTGCGTTCTCGGAGGAGGTGGTGGAAGCACCGAACCAATTGTTGCAGAGGTTCTAGCAGACACGATAGAAGAGCTCATGTTTGATCTCGAGGCCATCGAAAATAGTGTAGCAGAAAGTTTTGAAAATAGAAAACCAAGTAATGATTTTGCAAAAGCTTTTAGTAGAAATAGCACCACTTGCCCCACGGTGGGCGCCAAATTGTTTTGGTCAAAAATTACCGAAGCAATTTAGTGATCAAATTAGTTAAGTGAGGTAGTGTGCTAAGAATGTGTATAAAAATATGCTAATTTAGTTGTTTACAAAAACAGTTTTCAGGATACGGCTCAGGATATCGAGCTGTATCTACAATCAAATAATGAGCAAAAATGTAAAGGGTGACACGGGATGTACGAGGAAAGCCCTTGATCAGTCTAGATCGCCGGCACAAAACCTCGGGAGCTGACAATCGCAGTTGTCTTGTTCTTCTTATTACTTCAAATGTCAGGATACAGTGCAGGATATGATGCGGATCAACTAAGTGTTACAATGCGATTTGAATACAAGTGTAAGTGTGTTGTGAGTGTTTGCAGCTAGAGAGAAAGAGAGTTCGAGAGATTGTGTGTCCTTATCTGATCCGATCAATCCTATTTATAGTAAAGTAAAACTAACTAACTAGCCTACAAATTCGGGATATAACGAATATTCCCTTTGTGAACGTTGTAGTCCACGTCTTCCGGCTTCAACGTTCATATTCCAACAGATTTGCCCGAATCTTTGGGAGAAGAAGTCCATTTGAACGTTATAGACTTGCACCATTAACATGCACGTGAATTAATTAGCCACTACCAGGATACTATATCAGGATGTTACCAATATCCTGATCCGGTATCCTGATCATAAACAAAAGAAACACAGTCAGAATATTGTTCAGGATACATGAGCAGAAAACCACCCATAACATGTATACTTATTTTGAAATTTATAGGTATGGTATTTTATTTTCATCACATTGAATATTAGTCACTTTTGTGAAAAAAATTTAATTAAATGGCGATCAAGTATTAGTATTTTTTTTTATAAAAAATATGGAGTAGGTTTTTATTTTACTTGAGGGACCACTCATTTGTCAATCTCCAAATTAATTAACCATTCGAGCTTCGTATGATTCTACTTTTGGTCTTTTCGGTTGTCGTTGCTACATAGAAAATTAGAGTTGTACCTTTGGTTGTGAATCTTGTACTCAACTAGAAATGTGCACCTTTTATATAGAGATGGCAATGGGTCGGGTTTGGGTCGTGTATTGGTAATCTCATACCCATACCAGATTGTAAAATAATGTCCCATACCTAACCCAATACCCGTCGAGTATTTTTCGGGAAATTACCCTTCAGATATCGGATAAACCTGTTAGTTTAACCCACTCACTTTCATCCACTTTCGAAGCAATGAACAGGCGCCCCCACTGTTGACTTTTATACCAAACCTCTTCGGCCTCGACTGATGTATATCGTCAATGTTGGCTTGGTCAAACTTTTATATGACCCACACAAAGTATAAAGTTTTCTGGTGAAGATAACCCACATTTGGTCCTTCCAGATTTGGTGTACATTGTACAATAGTGTAACTATATAATGGTGGGGATAGTGTAAAAAATGGTATAATAGTGTTTAAACTACACACTATTGCTAAACACTTGATAATTTAGTTCATATTCGGCAAGTGTGATATGATATACAAACGCTTTTTATAAATAAACAATGATTATATACACATACATATATATGTACGTCATTGTTACTCGCAAAGCAAACGTATTTAACGGCTAAAAGGGATTCGATAATTGATGTTGTGCACTCCACATGCCTAGTGTTTTGGTCAAAAATCAAGCAAGGATAATGCAACCAAATCTTTTGTTGTGAGGTGTGATGCTTGAATCAATGAACAATGTTAAGGATAACTCAGAAATGTAATGAACAAGTGACACAAGGATTTATACGAGGAAAAAGCCCTTGATCAAGAGTTGATCTCCGGCATAAAAAACCTCGGGTGATGGAAATTACCGATCACCAACTAAGATTAATCAAAAGAAGTTTACAACTCGGGATGATAACAAGCTTGTTATAAGGATCACTAGCGTGCAATGTGCAAAAAATATATGAAATCGCCAAGTAGTGTTTGAGAGCTGGTTGAGAGCTGTTGCGAGGGTGTGTGAATGCCAAAATTAGCTAAGTGTTCTCACTCAAGCTTGTTATCCCCATTTTAAATTAGAAATAACTAAACTAACAAACTATCCGCAATTTGTGCAAGCTCCCCACGATCTCCATAACGTTCACAATGGCCAAGCACGTGCGGAATATTGAGGGAATATGCTCCAGGAATTTCGGTGAGACTTAGTCCATGCCTTTGTTCCTGCAAAACAAGCTTACATACAAGGTAGACAATTGTTAGTAAAAGGATAACAATAAGGATCCTAAATCCTGATCCTGCAACACCTGCTGAGGATCCTTAATTCAAACAGAATTGAGGATCCATGATCCTGGCAGCACTTGAGGATCCGTGATCCTTAGGATTGGAAAATCCTCCCCTAACAATTGCCCCCAAAATATAAGGAGTAAAGTGTAAATTAGCGTGTTATATTTTCATGATCTTATCTGCAACAAACTAACGGATATATAGCCGTTAGGATCTAACTAGCCGTTATCGATCATACGTCATTGAAACGACATCCCTGCAGAATCATCATTATAAATTCAAGTTAGAGATAAGGGTTAGGAAGCATTTAAATTCGTGTGTTACACCCTTTAAATCCTCATTCGAAGATCAAGCAGGTACTTCTCTTCTCTTTCCTTTCTCTCTTCTCCTTTTTACTGTGTTCTCCTTTCTCGAAATCTCTGAATCACAATGAAGCTACGATCATCCCCTGCTAAGGATCATCAGAAAGACAGTCCTTTGAAGAGCCAAGGAATCATCAAAGATTCTCCGAAGGAACGTTGCTGCTTCATTGATCCTGAGATCGACAGGATTCGTCATTGCTTTTCGGCGAACGCTGTCTTCAAGACTTTTGACCCTACCGCCTTGAGCGATTTTTTCTCTGAAACCTGGGTTGCATTTCCAGTCACCCCATTTTCGATAGGATACTCCTATCCTTTTCCTGCTTTTACCCAGTCTTTCTTCTCCCTTACCGGCATATCCTATATCCAGGCTATGCCAATGATGTGGAGGGTTTTATTTACCTTTGAGAGGATCATTGAGCAGCAGGATATAGATTTGGGAATGTCTGAACTTGCTGAATTGTACAACCTCGTGAGCCACGGTTCACATCGCTTTCTATTCAAACACAAACCTGGTGAGGCACACCTGATCCTGAAGACCACCAAAAACGACACTAAGTGGAAGAAACGATTATTCTTCGTTAGGAGGGATTCTATCCCGGATGGGAAGGATCTCCTTAGAAAATGGGCCACTCATGGTAGGATAGAGGATCCTTATAGAAGGATCATAGGATACCCTGTTTCTGCTGAGGATCACTAACCCTTTTGTTTCTATTTTGCAGTTATTTCTGTTTCACACATCATTCCATCACCTGCAACCAAAGAAAGGATCGACGCCTTCCGGAATCTTGATCCTGCAGTAAGAACATTTCAAGCAAACACCAAGGATTCTCAAGAAGTATCCTCAGGCTCAGTCACAATGTCAAGTAAGTATCCGAGTTTATATATGATTAAATGTTGAAATGCAAATAAAACAAGAATACTTATCTGTTGTCTTGGATTGATAGGTGCTGGAAAATCCTCAAGGTCAGCCTCCCGCTTTAGTGTCAGTGATCTCAGCACTGTGGCTCCCCGTTCCGGAAAAAAGAAAACTGCTGCTAGCCCAAGCACCATAGTCCCCAAGCCTGTCACCTCCAAGGGGGGAAAGAAGAGGAGGGCCACTGAAGCTGAAAATCTTGAAGGCTTGCCTCTTATCCGTCACCAGTTTCAAGAATACTTTGCTGATGTAAGGATCACTGACTCCGCTTGATTATCCTGCCCACTTGAGGATCACGGATCCTAAACTTTACCTTGTCTTTTTTACAGAAATTCGCTGAGGTCGAAATGCTGTTTGATGCTTATGTTGAGGAGGCGGAGCAAAAGCATCTGGAGTATCAAAAATTCTTCCTGGCTTAAGGTTGAGACTATCTCTCGCCTTGAGAAGGATCTTGCTCTGGCAAAGCAGCAGGTGGTCATGGCCCAGATAAATGTTGATCATGAGAAGCACGACCTGCTGGAGGATGCTAAAGTCTCTGCTGCCATCACCATGTATAAGATCAAGCTGCAAATGGCTCAGGAGGCTGAGGATCCTGACTTCGACAGGACCACTTGGGACAAGGAGGGCTGGAAGGCGAAGCTGGCTGAGCTAGACGATGAGGAGGAGGCTACCGAGGTCTTGGCGATTGAGGCAAGTGGCAGCGGGAAGGATCAAGCTGGTGGTGATGATGCTGGTGGTGATGCAGCCAAGGTGTGAGCTGCAGAAATGGGCGATGATGGATATTTCTAGACGCGACCGGAGCCCATTTAGGATTTGAAAGTTTTTTGGTTGTTATGTTTTGAAACAATGTTGGGTTGTACTTTGAACAATAGTTTTTAGGATTATGGATCAAGTATCCTTAGACAATAGGTAGGATAATAGGTGGTGGAGGGATCCTCTGTTTGGGGGATGAAACCACTTGTTATCCTGCCATCTTATATTTCCTGCACTTTCAAGACCTGTTAACAATGGACACCCTTTGCCAACCCAAGTGGACGGGCCACGTATTGCTGGTAGAAACTTGGGTTGGCAATTTTGACAACCTTAAAAGGGTTTAACTTTTGTGAATAAATAAAACTTTAACTTTTTGGCTATTTCCCGTGTTGTTATCCTTGTGAACTCTTTATTTTTCTATTGTAGTTATCCACTTTCTCTGAACTTGTAAGTAAAGAATAAAGATTTAATAAATCATGTTTAAAAGTTTTAGGATATGATCAAGGATCAAATATCCTATAGTCGGTAAATTCAGAAAAGTTATGCAATTTAAGGATCGTTAGTTCTCTTGTCAAAGGATAAGGGTCACTTATATAAATAATGAATAAAATAAAAGTGATCAATGATCATACCTGAGAATCCAGTTAGGATCCTAACCCTTTAACATTTATAATCAGGATAACCAAAAGACAAACCTTAGTAGAAGGTAAGGATCAAGGATCCTTAGCTGTTTAACTTCAAAAACCTGAAACAGAGCATAACTTGGGACTAAGCCAATATAAGAGAAGAGTTAGTGACTGGGGACAAGCCCAACAATTCTGGGGACAAGCCCAAAGGATAACTGGGGACAAGCCCAAAGGATCTTGTGTAAACTGGAGTATGGCCCTCACTGGCGACTATCCAAACTTAGTGACATGAAAATGCCAAAACCTTAGCTAACGTGAAAACGTTAGAAACCTTAGGAACGGATGTATGGTACGTCTACCATTATACGTAGGATCCCGGATACAGCCAGTACAATGAAATTATCAGCCCCTAAAGCGAGTACTGGTCCCACTGCCATGAACTGTACCAGGATCATCGTGCGCTGATGGCGATACTGGGGACAGGCCCAAAAACTGGGGACTAGCCCAAATAACTAGGGTCAAGCTCAAATAACTGGGGTCAAGCCCAAATAACTAGGGTCAAGCCCAAATAACTGGGGTCAAGCCCAAATAACTGGAGACTTCTATGGATACTCAATCCTTAGCTAAGGATATATGAACCTTCTGCAAAACTCAGAATCAAGTGAAAGAAGGATAAAGGATCCAGGATCCTTATCCTTGTATGTAGGATAATTAAAGAATGAAATAGTTTGAGATTAGATCATTACCAAAATGAGGATCCTCTGTCCTGTAAGGATCCTTCAAGGATACTTGTTAGCTAAGGATCAAGGATCCTTATTACATGAAGTATTTCTTCAAGTGGACAGCATTCCAAGCTCTTGGTAGCAAATCATCTTCCATTGTTAGCAATCGATATGCCCCCTTTCCTGCTTCAGCTTCAATCAAATAAGGGCCTTCCCACTTTGGTGCTAACTTCCCATCAGCAGGATTGGTGGTGTTCTGAAATGCTTTCCTTAATACCATATCACCAACTTGGAATTTCCTGATCCTGACATTTTTGCTGTAGGCTCCGGCCATCCTTTGTTGATAACTGGCCATCCTTATCCTTGCCAAATCCCTGAGTTCTTCTATAGTATCCAAGTCTTGAACCAAGTTTTCAGCATTTCCTTCAGGATCACGGATGCTTGTTCTTGCAGTAGGAACCACCATCTCTGTAGGGATCACTGATTCTGCTCCAAATACCAAAGAGAATGGAGTTTGGCCAGTAGCATTCTTGGGAGTTGTCCTATCAGCCCATAATACATAAGGTAGTTCTTCTGCCCATTTTCCTTTCTTGGATCCAAGCTTCTTCTTCAAATTGTTGATGATGATCTTGTTGGATGATTTTGCCTGACCATTAGCTTGTGGGTGGATTGGTGTTGATGTTATCATCTTAATCCCCCAGCTGTCACAAAAGTTAGTAGTTCTACTCCCAATAAATTGGGATCCATTATCACAAATAATTTCAGAAGGGATACCAAATCTAGTAATAATATTTCTTTTGATAAAGGATATCACTTCTTTTTCTCTGACTTGAGCAAAGGCTTCAGCCTCTATCCACTTGGAGAAGTAATCAGTCATAGCAAGCATGAATACTTTTCCACCAGGTGCCTTAGGAAGCTTACCAACTATATCCATTCCCCATCTCATAAATGGCCAAGAAGAGGATATATGATGCAAAAGCTCTGCTGGTTGGTGAAGGATATTACTATGTCTCTGACAAGGATCACACTTCTTGGCATATTCCACATCATCCTTCTTCATAGTAGGCCAATAGTATCCTGTCCTCAGGATCCTTGAGAATAATGCCCTGCCCCCAGTGTGGTTTCCACAATCTCCTTCATGGAAATCCTTTAGGACTTCTTGGATTTCAGGATCCTCAATGCACCTTAGATATGGTCCTGCAAGAGATCGTTTATATAACATGTTATTCAATATTGTAAATTGAGATACCTTAATTTTGAAAGCCCTGGGGATTTCTCCTGTAGGAATCTCTCCATGTTGTATGTATCTCATGATTGGAAGGATCCATGATCCTGAATGAGATTGTGTATCAACACAGGGATGATTGCAGAATCTTCTCCTATCTCCATGGCTACATGATCCTCAATAGCGGGGGTTAGGATGTGGATAATAGGGATCCTGATATCCTCTGGAATTTTCAAGGATGACCCTAGATTGGCCAATGCATCAACTTCTGCATTCTCTTCTCTGGGTACATGTGTCAAACTAAAGGAAACAAAAGAGAGTGCCAACTCTTTGACTATCTCTAAATATTTGATTAGCTTTTCACCTTTAACAGCATAGGATCCATTAAAGTGATTAGTAATTAACAATGAATCTACATGTACCTCAAGATATACCTGACCCTCATATGCTTGGCAATTTGCAAACCAGCTATCAAGGCTTCATATTCAGCCTCATTATTAGTAGTTTGAAACTCATAAGCTATGGAGTGGGGTATTATGTCCCCCTGTGGCGATTTTAGTAGTATTCCAAGTCATGTTCCTTTGACATTGGAGGCTCCATCAGTGAATAATATCCAAGGATCCTTAGTCTCTTCCAGCTGTTGGACCTCTAACTCAGCTTCCTTTTGCAAGTCACTACTGAAATCTGCCACAAAGTCAGCTAAGGCCTGGGATTTAATGGCAGTCCTTGGTTCATATTTTATATCGTAAGCACTAAGCTTCACTGCCCACTGAGCCATCCTTCTTGACATTTCAGGTTTCCTGAGAACATTCTTAATTGGAAAATTAGTCTTAACAATAATGGCATGAGTTTCAAAATAATGTTTTAATTTAGTAGATGCCATAATTAGTGCAAGGATAAGTTTTTCTAAATGTGAATACCTGGATTCAGCATCAAGCAAACTCTTACTTACATAATAAATAGGATGTTGTGTACCTTCGCGATCCTTAACAAGGACCGCACTTACTGCTTTAGAGGATACCGCCAAATATAAGGATAATATATCCCCTTTTTCTGGTTTCATCAAGGCAGGGGCTGAGGATAGGTAATCCTTAAGAGCTTTGAGAGCATTTTCATGCTTTTCAGTCCACTCAAATTTCTTGTTCTTCCTCAAAATGTCATAGAATTCCTTGCATTTTTCTGAGGATTTGGATATGAATCTGTTCAAGGCTGCGATCCTGCCTGTCAATCTTTACACATCCTTGGCATTGGCAGGAGATTTGATATTCACAATAGCCTTAATTTGTTTTGGACTTGTTTCAATGCCTCTTTTTGTCACCATATAGCCTAGGAATTTACCTGTTTTAACACCAAAGTGACACTTGGAAGGATTTAGTTTCATATTAAATTTATCAAGGATATTGAATGCTTCCTCCAAGTCTCTAAGGTGATCCTCAACTTTCTTGGACTTAACCACCATGTCGTCTATGTAGACTTCCATAGTGTGTCCAATTTGTTCCTTGAACATCATATTGACTAGCCTTTGATAAGTAGCAACTGCATTCCTTAGTCCAAATGGCATAGCAATATAACAATATATACCAGTTGGGGTCATAAAGGCTGTATCCTCTTGATCAGATGGTTCCATCTGAATTTGTTGAAATCCAGATGAAGCATCCATAAAAGTCAACAACTCATGACCCGCGGTAGCATCCACCATGGAGTCAATGTGGGGTAATGGGAAAGGATCCTTGGGACATGCCTTATTTAAATCAGTAAAATCGACACATACCCTCCACTTTCCGTTTTTATTTTGAACAACAACCACATTGGCTAACCACCTTGGATACTTAACCTCTCTTATCATACCTGCCCGAAGTAGTTTATCTACCTCTTCCTGGATAATAGCATTCCTTTCAGGTGCAAACTTCCTCCTCTTCTGATGTATAGGCTTGAATGACCTGTCAATGCCAAGCTTATGAGTAATTATATCTTTAGATATACCTGTCATGTCCTCATGCTTCCAGGCAAAGGTAGTTTTCCTTCTCTTAAGGAAGGATACTAGTTTTTGTTCAATGTTGCTGAGGATCCCTGATCCTATGAAGACTATGGATTCAGGATCATGAGGATCCATAAGGATTTCTTTCACATCATGTTCTCGTGCCTCCAAGACATCTCTTGAATGATGCTTTAATTGCTATTGCTCCCTTGGTCTTGAGGCTGGCTTCATTGATGAGGTGTAACAATTCTTAGCTTCTTGTTGATCACTCTCAATTTTCACCACTCCCCCATGGACTAGGAAGCTTTACACATTGATGATAGGTAGATGGGACTGCCTTCATATCATGTATCCATGGCCTGCCAAGGATAACATTACAACAAGATAAGCAATCTATAACACAAAATTTTTTATAAGAATGAAGTCCTTCAATATAGATGGGGAGTTTGATGTCCCCCAATGTATTCTTGGTTTCTCCGCTGAATCCCACATGAACTGTAGATCTTGGGACAATGTCTGATTCAGGAATGTTCAACTTCTTGAGGACATCAAGATGAATGATGTTTACTGAGCTTCCTCCATCTATCAGGATCTTGCGAACAAAATGGTTAGAAATAAATAGAGTAATAACAAGACCATCATGATGAGGATCCTGAACATCAACACGATCATCCTCATCAAAAGTTATGACTTTATCCTGTGTGACAGTGGAGGTCCGGATGGGTCTATCTCCATTATCCATCTTGGTCTCTTTAGCATGTCTTTTGGCTGCTGAAAAGGAAGTGCCACAAATGTCTGATCCACCGGATATGAAGTTTATAACTTGTGCATCTGCCGGAGGAGCAGAAGCTTTTTCTGGGATCCTTTCAGGATCCTGGATCCTTGACTTCTTTCTTCCCAAAAGCTCCTTCAAGTGCCCCTTGCTTAATAAGTAACCAATTTCTTTTCTAAGTGCAATACACTCTTCAGTGAGATGGCCGAAATCCTCATGATATGCACACCATTTGGACTTGTCTTTTGTAGCAGCTGGTTTATCACTTTTCCTTGGCCACCTAGCTTTCTCACCCAAATTCTGCATTGCAAGAATTAGTTCATTGTTATCAACAGAAAAACAGTGTTCAGAAATGGGAGGATAATCCTCATCATCCTCTTCCTGTTCTACTGCATGCACATTCTGGTTATCAGACTTGTTGTAGGACTTAAACTTGTTATTCTTGAAGTAGGATCCTTGCTTTTCCTGTTTTGAGGATCCTGCCAATCTCTCCTGGATCCTTTTGTCATCCTCTAGACGGATGAACCTAAGGGCCCTGGTTCTTACTTCATCAAGATTCCTGCATGGGGTCATAACAAGATCATCATAGAATAATGAATCCCTAAGCAATCCCATTTTAAAGGCTTCCACAGCCGTAGCTATATCCAGATTAGGAATGTCTAAGGATTCTTTACTAAACTTAGTGATATAATCTCTAAGTGATTCATTTTGACCTTGTGTTACCCTATATAAATCACTAGTTAATCGTTCAAATTTTCTACTACATGAGAATTGACTATTAAACAGGTTAACTAGATTAGCAAAAGAAGTAATAGAGTAAGGGGGGAGACTTAGCAGCCATTTAAGAGCAGATCCTGTAAGTGTGGATCCGAAACCCTTGCATAGACATGCTTCTTTTAACCTCTCCGGGATGGGGTTGATCTCCATCCTTTCTCTATATTGAGCTACATGTTCTTCTGGATCCGTTGAACCATCATACAACTTCATAGTTGGTATTTGAAACCTTTTGGGTATCTCGGCATCACAAATAGGTGGTGCAAAACGAGATATCCTATGACTCCCATCTGCAATTTCAGGAATGGGTTTAACCACACCTGGAACGCTGGATATCATATCCTTCAACTTCTGTAATTCTCTAGCCATAGCTTGATTGATACCTGTATCCTGCATAGAGCCATGGTTAGTGTTATAAGAATTATTGAAAGTGTTACCTCCCAAAGGATTCAAGTTTGGAATCGCAGATTGAATCCATATTGATGGGATTCTGGTATGATTGAAGGACCAGAAGAGGCGATGGTCTGCATTGGAATGAAATCTCCTTGATGAACATCTGAACTTGAGGGTTGTACACTTCTCAAGAATCCTTGATCATGAAAGATGTTGGATCCTTGATGTGCCGTGACTGGGGGTCTTGGAGGATAATCCATGATCCATAAGCCTGAAGTGAGGATCCTTGAAGCTGAGAGGATCCTTGATGCTGAAAGGAGGATCCTTGAACCGGAAAGGATCCTTGAACCTGGGAGGATCCTTGGACCTGGGAGGATCCTTGAACCTGAAAGGAGGATCCTTGAACCTGGGAGGATCCTTGAACTGTGTGTGCCCCCATATATCCTCCTGAGCTGACGAAGGATCCCTGATGCTGGAAATTGGATCCCGGAGGCTGAAAGTGAGATCCAAAGGCCTGACTCATAGTTGTTGCTCCATAACGCCTTCCTAACGGATCAGTTTGGTACTGGATGTCTAAGGCTGCAGATTGATGGGCAGTTACGGCTGGAGTGTCAAAATTCAGTGACCTTGGTATCAGAGGGGAGTGATCCTCCGCTGATTTCTTCTGTTTCTTGATGTCACCGATTTCCCGGAGAATCCTTTCGTTGGTCTTGTCCTGCTCTTGTATGTGATCCCTCATCTGCAAAATCAAATTAAAAAGATCACTAGTAGTAGGGTTAGAAGAAACAGAAGAGGTTGGTGGTTTTGGAAAAAATGGGCTTTGTCTCTTTGCAGCATTTTCAGCATTCTTCTGGGATCCAGAAGGTGGTGGAGGCAAAGGTGGAACGCCCTGTGAAGAAGTGATTGCCGGCATTGAACTGGAAGTGTTTTTCGCTGAAGAAGCCATTTGATTGGTTGTAATGAACCGAAATGATCACAAAAACAATAATTTCTCATGAATGAAGCACCAATTGCCCCACGGTGGGCGCCAAACTGTTTTGGTCAAAAATCAAGCAAGGATAATGCAACCAAATCTTTTGTTGTGAGGTGTGATGCTTGAATCAATGAACAGTCTTAAGGATAACTTAGAAATGTAATGAACAAGTGACACAAGGATTTATACGAGGAAAAAGCCCTTGATCAAGAGTTGATCTCCGGCATAAAAAACCTCGGGTGATGGAAATTACCGATCACCAACTAAGATTAATCAAAAGAAGTTTACAACTCGGGATGATAACAAGCTTGTTACAAGGATCACTAGCGTGCAATGTGCAAAAAATATATGAAATCGCCAAGTAGAGTTTGAGAGCTGTTGCGAGAGTGTGTGAATGCCAAAATTAGCTAAGTGTTCTCACTCAAGCTTGTTATCCCCATTTTAAATTAGAAATAACTAAACTAACAAACTATCCGCAATTTGTGCAAGCTCCCCACGATCTCCATAACGTTCACAATGGCCAAGCATGTGCGGAATATTGAGGGAATATGCTCCAGGAATTTCGGTGAGACTTAGTCCATGCCTTTGTTCCTGCAAAACAAGCTTACGTACAAGGTAGACAATTGTTAGTAAAAGGATAACAATAAGGATCCTGAATCCTGATCCTGCAACACCTGCTGAGGATCCTTAATTCAAACAGAATTGAGGATCCATGATCCTGGCAGCACTTGAGGATCCGTAATCCTTAGGATTGGAAAATCCTCCCCTAACACCTATTTACATCACTCAAAAGTAAAAAAAGAAAATAGTATCTAAATATCTTTATATTTTTCCATTAGTGGACTGCCGTTTATACAAGAGAAAAAAACAAAGAATCATCCAAGAACCATTCCCATGTGAGAATCCCACTTGACCTTCACTATGTGTACTTGTTTCCTTCTAAATTTCTTCACTTGCGTTTCATTTGAAGGTAGTTTCGACCATTGAGTGGTTAATTAGATGGTACAAGATCAAAGTCACCTTCCCATGTGGGAAATCCCAATTAACCAACTTTATTTTCTTTGCTATGTTTATTGTTATAATGTTAATCGTGGTTTAAAAAATTACTATATAATTCGTTAGGGTCTAAGGCTTAAAGGTGGGCGGGGAGGACCACCGGCCAGTGCCCGATATTTCGAAGGGCACGTTATTTATTTAAAAAACTCCGATATGTATATGTAAAAACAAAAAAATAAATAGGATATACCTATACAAACACCAACATAGGCTCACTTACAAAACTATTTTTATGGTTTATATTAGTTATTAGCCCATTGGCAATAGGTTTAGACATTTAATGAGTCCAATACCCAATTTCTTTAAGGCCTAAAGGCACGTTTTTTCGAACTCGAATATGTTACATGAATTCTCAGGGTCGGGGCTGCGCCTCACCACCATTCCACTCCATTCTTTACCTAGTTGAGACACACACAATGACATTCTAAATATGTATCCATATTTATACATACACATCTACACTTTATAAATCCATCAAGTTTAGATTGTTTGATTCGGCTACTCGTTAAAGAAGAGATGATAAAGAATAGAGTTAACTGCTCGGATGGTCCCTGTGGTTTGCCATTTTTTCATGTTTGCCATTATTATATTTAATTTAAATTAAAAGGGAGGGTTCATTTGAATTATTAAATAATAAAATATATTTGTTTTAATGTTTTAATTAATATATTTTAAACCACATGGAACAAACTCGCTATTTTGAAAAGTTTGGGACTAAACATGAAAAAAATGGCAAACCCCAAGGACCATCCGAGCAATTAACTCTAAAGAATATTATGATAGTATTACCAAAAAGAGGTACCTTTCAGATCTGGTCGATGAAAAAAGAATTGATTGTAAGAAAATTCACAAAAAAAATACTTTTTTGACTAATACAAAGAGCATAAAAAGACTAATAATACTTTTGACTAATACAAAGAGTAGAAGATATAAATCAACCATAATCAACCACCTTTCACCGGACCACCGTCTACCATCAAACCAATATGTCAATACTACCCCTACCCTCTCTACTCCTCCTCCTCTTCCTCCTACCCTTTCATGTAATTCCACAACCCACCACCACCCAAAATGACCAAACCACCCTTCTCAACCTTAAACACTTCTGGTCCAATCCACCCTCCCTCAGCCACTGGAACCAGACCTCTGACCCCTGCGGCTGGCCGGAGATCATATGTGACGCCACTACCATCACCGGAATCAAAATAACGTATACAGACATCAATGGAACGGTTCCTGGGATCATTTGTGACCTTAAAAACATGACACATCTTGATCTCAATTACAACCACCTCAGCGGAGCGTTTCCGAAAGCTCTGTACAACTGCACAAATCTGCAATACCTTGATCTCTCACAAAATGTCTTTGTGGGGCGAATACCCGATGACATATCGCGGCTATCTCCAGAGCTCCGGTTTCTTAACCTGTGTGGCAATAAATTCACAGGTGACATTCCGATCAGCATTTCAAGATTATCGAAGCTTTCGTCACTTCAACTACACATGAATCGTTTCAATGGTAGTTTTCCGGAGGAAATCGGTTATTTAAACGATCTTGAAAAATTACACTTGGCCTATAATGGCTTTAAGCCATCAAGACTCCCCCTGGCTTTTGCTCGGTTGAAAAAGCTTAGAAAGTTTTACATGGCGGAAGCGAACTTGATCGGTGAGATACCCGAAAACTTATCCAGCATGGTCGCGCTCGAGCTGCTGGATTTGTCAATCAATCAGATCAATGGATCAATACCAAGTGATCTGTTCATGTTAAAGAACCTAACAGAAGTGTATCTTTATAACAACCTATTTTCCGGTAAGTTACCGCCCAAGTTGGGGCCAGAACTAAGGATGCTTGATATCAGTAACAACAAATTTTCCGGCGAATTACCGGCAACTATAATCTCATGGAGTTCACTGCATACTTTAAACCTCAGTAGGAACCAACTCACCGGTCGGATTCCGGCTGGTTTAGGGTTCTTATATAATCTCGCAGTATTGGATTTGTCAAGAAACAAACTTTCCGGTAAAATACCAAGTCAACTTGGTGGACAGTTCGTTCTTTCACTTTCTGGCAACCCTGGTCTTTGTTCAGATAAACCATCATCAGGGTTTAATTCTTGCAGATCTGGCAAGAATCCATCAGCTAAGTTTGTGGCGATGATTGCAAGTATAGCAGTGATATTGTTGGTCCTATCAGTACTAATAACCAGATATGCCATTGTTTATTACCGGAGAAAAAAGTGTGGTTTACATACAAAATGCCACTTCACTGCTTTCCAGAAATTGAACTTTACGGAATCCACAATCTTGCATGGTTTGACAGAAAATAACGTGATTGGGCACGGTCATTCCGGGATGGTGTACCGGGTTCCTGTAAACAGATCAGGGGACTTCGTGGCGGTAAAGAAGATTTCAAGCAAAAAGGACTTAGATCAAAGGCTTGAGAAAGAGTTCTTAGCAGAAACCAAGATTCTAAGCACGATTCGCCACTCAAACGTAATTAAATTGATGGGTTGCATTTCATGTGACAACGCGAAGCTCCTTGTGTACGAGTACATGGAAAATCGAAGTTTGGACCGTTGGCTGCACCGAAAGCAGGCTCCACCCAGCTGTGGGATCAATGGTTCCAGCCATGTGGTGCTTGATTGGCCTACAAGGTTGCGGATATCATTGGGGGCGGCTAGAGGTTTGTGTTATATGCACCACGATTGTGTACCGGGAATAGTTCACAGGGATGTGAAATCCAGCAATGTGCTCTTAGATAGTGAATTCAATGCCAAGATAGCCGATTTTGGGTTGGCCAGGATCTTAGCCAAGGAAAATGAGCTCAAATCAATGTCAACCGTAGCTGGTTCATTCGGATACATGGCTCCTGGTAAACAAGAAGATGGATGTTTATACTTTATACATACTACTTTATATTAATATAATGTATAATTTTTTTTTACAGAATATGCTCACACGACTAGAGTGAATGAGAAGGTAGATATTTACAGCTTTGGAGTGATCTTGTTAGAATTAACAACCGGGAAAGAGGCCACCAACGGGGATGGGCATTCATCACTTGCGCAATGGGCTTGGCAACAAACTGTAGGTGGCGCACCGATAGAAGATGCGTTAGACAATGAGGTTAAGGAGCCCATGTACTTGAATGAGATGACTAGGGTATTTGAACTCGGGCTATGGTGTACGAGTCAATTGCCAACCAAAAGACCCTCCATGAATGAGGTATGCCGGATGCTGCTTGTTGTAGCACAGCCTCAGGCACGATGGTTTGTGAACCATTCACAAGGAGAGAAGCACGAGCGGTAGACACGGTGACCATGATCCAACTTCTCCATTTGAGTGGAATTTCATCTTAGCCATTATAGAATTTAAAAATTCCCAGTTCAATGTATCATATGCTTTCTCTATGTCCACTTTAAACACCATACCAGTCTTCTTAGCTCTCTTTAACCACGGAACAACCTAATTGAGGACGAATGGCATGTCCATAATACTTCTATCTGGTAAGAAGGTTGATTTCTCCTCCGAGATAAGGCCATGAGTCATTGTCTTTAACCTATTCACCTAGACCTTTGGTATCACCTTAATTATACATCTGATCAAGATTATAGGCCTTAAATCAGACAACCCAATAGAGTCATCAACTTTCGGAATAAGGGCAACAAAAGAATATGTGCACCCATGGCTCGGAGCGCGGTATGGTAGAACTCAACGAAAAGTTTTCACATAATATGCTCCAATGCCTTTCAATAAAATAGAAATTGAACCCGGGCCCTCACAATACCACCCTACAATATTTATTTCCAACAATGAAAACGGGCAGACTAAAGATTCGGCCTCCGACGAAGATAGACTACACAAACTAGGACAAACTGTTGGGTTACAGTGGTGATCAACTTTAGTTTTATCAAAACCGGTTTATATAGGGGGGGTTATCTTGAGAACGTTAAATATTGCAAGAACAATGAGAACGGACGAGAAAACGAATCAAAACCAATTTTTTTTTTTAATACAAACCTCATTGTAATTAAGATACAACAATAAAAAAGAATTCACAACATCAATAATTCATTTCTCCCCTAAAAATCACTCTAATTAGATTTTTTACACATGTGTAAATTTGTTATATACAACAAATTAATGAGAAAAATTACAATGTGTAAATTTTCAATTTTTACAAATACATGCCAATTTAAACGTGTAAATTTAATTTCTAACATTATATTCGAATAATAATGATAGGTGTTAAAATTTTTTGAATTTGAATTGTTTTTGACCAAGTTCTCGCGGTTTTTTCATTCGTTCTCACTATTCTCACAATATTTAGCGTTCTCATTTAAGTTTTCCCCTATATATTAGATCTATAATTAATGAAACGAACGCGGTGGAATAATAATAAATAATCAACACCAAAACTAATTACCGAACAGGATCATGGTTACAATCAAACAAATACGGTACACAATTAATCTACGAGTGAGATAGATATACCTTTGCGGTTAATGATTAATCGATTGATACACCGAGGTACAACAAACGGATGCACCATGTGTTAGAACAAGAAATTCCCCATTTTGTGTATCTATATAAGTATGCATGCACACAATGGAATCTTCTTGGATGAATAAACCTGTTACTATGAAAATGACTACTTATATAATCTCAAAAAGATTTCAGATTGTAGGGAAAAAGTGGGCAAAGGATATTATCAAAAGATCAATGGTTACGGGTCCCCCATCCGACTGGCTACTGCATGGTAGTTAACTAATCTAATAACTATTGATTGTTTCCAGCATATTTATACAGAATTGTGAGGCTAACAAGATACCATAAACAAAACCAGATACCCTGCACATGTAACCATATCGAATGGCTGGTTAGCTGTGAATGTTGCTATTTGCTAATGTTGAAGCAGCAAGCAGCATGCACACTAGTTTTGAATTTCACCATTCAGTTAGATTTAACTACAATACAATCACAGTACGAATCTCATTTTAAATATTAATAATGTTGAAAACATAATGAAGAACCTTGAATCAAGACAACAGTTACTTGTGTTTCTTCGTCGGTAGTTGAGCTGATGGTATGCTTGGTGCTTTTTTCTTAGCAAATGCTTTAGTTCTGCTTTCAGGTTCATCGTCGTCATCTTCATCACTAGCCCCGTTATCTCTTGGAGTCGGGTGAGATTCCTCCTCAATTTTGGAATATTTTCTCTTCCCTGCATCTAATTGGGCACGGATTTTTCTTTCAACAGGATCGTTTGACAACCCAACCTTGGGTTGACGAGGAACCACCGCACCTATGCCAAGTCTGTACACAAAATGAATCTTAAGGGGTCGTTTGGCAACATTTCTGTTTTCTTTTTCTTATGGGTTAAACTTTTAAAAAAAAACAAAGCATAGCATAGCACCATTTATATTTTTGCTGAAACTTTTATCTCGTTGTTTAAAGAAAATGCGTGTGGAGGTCAGCCACTTTGTACACTAAGGTATAAAATGTTACCAATGTGACTTCTTACAGATAAACTGGCACACCTACTTAAAGTTGATCAAAATATATATATTTCCAAGAAAGAACCATTGCATTATAAAAAGAAATCTAAACATTCAGCAGGGATGTGTCAGTACTAACCCAGCAGGTCGAGCCTCTAAGACAACTCTAGTTGGTTCTTTATCATCGGTTCTAGTCATGTTACTAACCCATTTCTCAGCCTGCACAAGAAAACAATAAACGATGATGTATTGTAATGAGCATGAAGAATTGTCTCACTAAAGAAATATAAAGAAATTGTATAGTATGACCAAGCAGAATAGAAGCTCTTGGAAAGAACTGAGAGCTTACCAATTTAAATGCTGAATTCAACTTAACCAATTCAGGACAGGCACTTTTTTTGGATGAATCGACTGTGGCCATTGCAACTAGTCAGCCTAACAATAAAAGAAGTCCAAAATCCAATCAGGTGACACACTTTTGTAGTTTATAAATGAGAAGGGAATGAAGGGTTTTATCGTCTCGTCTATGTTAACATAAACAATACATGAATAAATAAAACCACGACTCACGAAAAGCTTCATCAAGCAAGATTGCAAAGTTTCAATGGGCATAATAATGGTACAAACAAGATGCCAGGTTAACAATAATAAGTACAGTATCTACAACACCACTTCCATAGCAACCGCCAACACAAATAACTATAAAAAAACATGAAATGATTTGTTACAACTTAAAGAAGTAAACTTCGTTAATATTCTGAGATGGGTGTGGATAGATGAAGGGAGTTCTAAACTTCTATTTCTTTACAATAGATGATGTATATTAGAAGCATTATCATGACGTAAATCCTACTTCTGTTGAGGTTTGCTAACAGGTAGTATATGTTTGTAGGTAACTGATTAGTGGTTTTCATCGATTCGGTCTTCAGGTTTGTCCGGTTCGATTTTTTTTTTCCGAAACAAAATTCGAATACAATGTGCTTTTCGGTTTCGACTGAAAAAACCGAATTCAACATAGAATTTAAGGTCCAAAAATCATGTAATTTGTTGATATTCTCCCATTCCTAAAAAAACTGGGGATTCAGTTTTGGTGTGTCGCTATACTGTTATATAATAGCAATTACAGCATGCTTAGTGTTGCTCATACTAAATTGCCATGAGGCTATAAGAAGATGATAACTGGATCTTTTTTATGACTTTTAATACATATAAAATGACAATAATATTATGACTGCCCGATCAAATCAACAAAAGTTCAAAAAACATAACTACTAAAATAGTTAGAGAAATATTAGACTACTGCATAGAAGATGCTCCAGAGAAGCACAAATATATTGTCCTATCCGACAGAATTATTCAAAGTTCTCCATAGAGCATAAAGTTTGAATAGAAATCACCGACATAAATAAATTTATTTTTGCATGGGTATATAGAATGGAAAGAACTAAGAGTGTACCAATTTAAATGCTGAATTCAACTTAACCAGTTCAGGACGGGCAATTTTCTTGGATGAATCGACAGTGGCCATTGCAACTAATCAGCCTGAGCAATAAAAGACGTCCAAAATCCAATCAGGTGACACGTTTTTGTAGTTTATAAATGAGAAGGGAATAAGGGGCTTTATCGCCTCGTCTATGTTAACATAAACAATACTTGAATAAATAAAATCACGACTCACGAAAAGCTTAATCAAGCAAGATTGCAAAGTTTCAATGGGCATAATAATGGTACAAACAAGATGCCAGGATAACAATAAAAAGTACAGTATCTACAACACCACTTCCATAGCAACCGCCAACACTACAACCCATGGCAGATCCAGGAATTATAGTCCCGAAAACAAATAACTATAAAAAAACATGAAATGATTTGTAACAACTTAAAGAAGTAAACGTCGTTAAATATTCTGAGATGGGTGTGGATAGATGAAGGGAGTTCTATTTCTTTACAAACTTACAATAGATGATGTATATTAGAAGCATTATCATGACATAAATCCTACTTCTGTTGAGGTTTGCTAACAGGTAGTATATGTTTGTAGGTAACTGATTAGTGGTTTTCATCGATTCGGTCTTCAGGTTTGTCCGGTTCGATTTTTTTTTTCCGAAACAAAATTCGAATACAATGTGCTTTTCAGTTTCGACTGAAAAAACGAATTCAACATAGAATTTAAGGTCCAAAAATCATGTAATTTGTTGATATTCCTATTTTCTACATCATTCATGGACCGGTCGGGCGGAAGGGGTTCCTTTTGACCAGGCCACACTTGCGTTTTATATAGATTCTCAGAAGGAAGTGTTGCCAACACTTGGAATCACAAAAAAATATTTACTAAACTTCAAATTGACAAAAAAAATAAAATTTACTTCCAAATCTATAAGATAATGTAAACGAATTGATGATATTCACTTGTTGAATTGCATAGCAATACCTAACTAACTAACTACGCATCCAATTAGTATCTAGGGTTAATCAGGAATTGATGATATTCACTTAAGAGAAGATAAGCACATAATTAGGTCTAAAGACAGAACCCTATTATACCGATTTAACACAAACCTGTGAGGAAATGGAAACCGGCGACAGTGGTGAAAGGAACTGTAGCTTGTAACTTTATTGATAAAATCGAAGGAAACAGAAATAGAAGCACCAAGCTAAAACAGTGAACCGAAATCGGATGAATTGATTGGTCAGTGTTGGTTGTAGAAGATGAAGTTCGGTTGAATACGAACAACAGCCCGAAGACCACCCGTAGTGATAAACAAGAATAATGCCCCCAACACACGGGGCATTATACGACACGTGGCATCCTAGTCACACATGGGGCATTATAGCAAAAGAGGCGTAGTGGGGCATTATTCCAATAACGCCCATTCAATCATTTGACAATTATTTTTTTTTAATTTAAAACATAAAGTCTTCATTAATTTAAAATAAAAATTACAATACTTGAAAAAAAAATACCAAAAAAACAGAAAATTAAAAAAACCGAAAAAAAAAACAGAAAAAAAATTTAAAAAAAAAATAGATTATCTAAAGTCCATATTTTTCTCGTATTTTCTGGCGACGCATTTGCGCCAAGATCAGCGCGTCGCTTTGGAGGTGGTCGATCGGTTTGGACAAAAACTCAATGTCCTTTTCCATTTGTCTCGCCTCTTGCAACTCGTTGAACTTTTTGGTCGATCGTGGGTCCTGCGGGGCCACCAAAAGGGGGTCGGAATGGATTCATGCTTGTATAAAAATAGGAGAAAGTGGGTGTTTTTTATAAAAAATAGAAGAAAGTGGGAGAGAAAGTAGGAGGATTTTGTATAAAAAAATTGAAGAAAAATGGTTGATATATATATAGTGGGTAAAATTTTGAATTAAAAAAAAATAAAAATAAAGTTTTGACCGTTTGACAACGGTCGAATTCGCAACCCAAGATCAATTCAGCGTGTTTATTAAAACGCCGGAGCAAAATTTTTTCAAAAAAAACGCCCCGTAACGCGGTATGTAATGGAGGTTTAGGCGTTTTCAGGCGTTTTTTTGAAATTTTAAAAAAAAACGCCCCATTACGGGGGGACTAATTGAGTATTTGATTTGAGTAATGGGCTGTGGGCTTGACAGGAATCGGAGTACGTTATGGATTGAAACTTCAAAAAATCAAGAGTTAATTACATTTTTCGTCTCTTATAAATCACTCTTTCACTTCTCTACTTTAAAAATTGCCAAAATAGTCATGTGATAGTCCTGTGATTTCACTTTATAACAATTATGGTCCACTTCCGTTAACCCCATTCAAACCAACGTTAAGTTTTATATGAAAAGTCTAATATACCCCTTGTTAATTAAATAAAAAACCAACCATGGAAATTTAAATATTTGTATTGTGAGACCCACTTGTTAAAACACAACCCCCACCCTACCTCACATGACCCCATCCCTGTCGCTCATTTCCAGTCATCTTCTCCGGTGACACATCACCACCCCACCCTCTTAACTTCCGGCGACCCATCACCCCATCCACTTCACTCTTTTTCCTTTAAACATAAATTACAAGTCTTACCATTTTCCTCCTCCAATCACACTTCATCAAATTACAAGACTCGTGTAATAAGATGTGTGTCTCGTTTCTTACATAAAAATCAAATCTTTTTGCAACAGGAATATGAAAATCATACCCGCAAAGCCATTTTCTTTAACTTATTCATTGCAGAGAACTGAGAAAGAACGGTTGGATCCAGTGCTCTATCCGGAGCACCACCGATTTCACAAATCCATGGATGACATATATCATTCAGATAACCGAAGGTACCGATTACGTACATAAGATCCTTTGCACTATCGGATATTTGAGGCCACGAGTCCGACTCAAAGTCTATGTATCCATTTAGGTCTTTGACCTTCATTTATCACCGGTCTGTAATCTCATGTCATTGACCTTCATCAGATCCCTATCTGCAAATCTCCACACAATTCACCGATCACACTACATCAGAAGTTTGTAATAGTTCTCGTAGTGGCTGCGCCAGTGATCATGATCGTTCTCCGTCGTAAGTGGCGGCAATCGATGGCCAGAAGTGAAGAGGTCAAAAGGCTTTTAGTTTCGCTGTCAGAGGAGTCCGCTAGGGTACATGTTACGTATTAAAAAGTATAGGGACTAATAATGTCAGTTTGTAATAAAGAATAGAGGGGGTGTATCTGTCTTTGTGATAAACTTGAGGGACGATAGAGAGTATTAGTTAGTTAGACATTAGTTCTGTTATATAATCGTTCTGTAATCAGTTGTAACGATCATCTCGATAATGAATTGATCTTCATTTCTCTCTTACGATTCTTCTTCCAATTCTTATCATAACATTGGTATCAGAGCTACCGATCCTTATCGGAGCTCGAATTCCGTTCAATTTCATCAATTCCGATCAATACTGTCAGAGAAAATCTGGTGAAAAGTCACCATTAATTCCGTCTATTCAACTTGAAATTGATCATTGTTCGGTCAAATTCATTCGAATTCGTTTGTTTTCCTTGATATTGATTGTTCCAGTATCATAAATTCACAGTAATTCAATCAAAATTTTCACCAATTTTGACCTAATTTGAACATGACGACGAGGTTACAAGAAATGGAGAAACTCGAGAAACTGGCCATGGGAAATGCAAGTATGATAGAAAGTCAACAAGCAATTCTTGATCAAAATACAGAGGCGATTAAGATGTTGCAAATGAGTATGACCACTTTGGTCACTCAAATGACAGAAATTAGCAACAAATTGAACAATGAAAGAGGGACGAATCATCAAGAACAGAGACTGGTTCGTACTGGAAGGTTAGATTTCCCTAAATTTAGTGGAAATGAGGTGGAAGGGTGGATAATTCACTGCAATCATTTCTTTGCGGTAGATAAGACTCCAGAAAATGCGAAGGTTCATTATGCTGTCATTAACCTGGAAGGAGCAGCTCTTGAATGGCATCAGGGGTATGTTGATAGTCAGAATAGAGATATTGATGACATCACTTGGGAAGAGTATTCAAGATCAGCAGTTTCACGTTTTTCTGAGAGATTATCAGAAGATGCTATGGAGGAGTTGAAGAACCTTAATCAAACAGGTTCACTTCATGACTATACTAAAGAATTTGATTCATTGTTAAATAGAGTTAAGCTTTTGGATGAGTATGCTGCTAGTTTATATGTGGGGGGATTGAAACCTGAAATACGTTGTTTGGTTAAGATTTTTAAACCAAGAACAATGAGGGATGCTATAGCTATGGCAAAACAGCAGAATGTAGTGTACACTACTCTGTTTGGTGAAAAAGATAGCAATAAAGGGTTTAATAACTATAATGTTAGTAGTTCAGGGTCTAAAATGGGTTCGACAGTGAACAACAAGAGTTTGGTTAATTCTAGCAGTACTTTAGCCCTATTACCTACACCTCCGGCTAATAAGATGTTGAAGAATGTTAAGAAAGTACCTGCTAAAGTGGCTGAGGAAAAGAGGGCTAAGGGAGAATGTTTTTGGTGTAATGAAAAATATTCACCTACTCATAACTGCAAATTCAAGCACTTGTACATTTTAGAAATACATGGTGATGAGGAATTTGATGATAATGAAGATAAAGATGAAGAAGAGGTTAGGGAGGCTGAGGCTCAGATTTCGGTGTACGCTATGACCGGTGTTACTTCGTTTTCTACTATGAGGGTAGTTGGGACTATTGGCACTAGACAAATACACATCTTAATTGATTCGGGATCAACTCATAACTTTGTTAATTCAAAGTTAGCCTCCAGATTACAGTGTCATACTAAAGAGGTTCCTTTAATGAAGGTGTTAGTTGCTAATGGGAAGGAACTTGATTGCCATCAGTTGTGCCAAGATTTTCAATGGTTGATGCAAGGTACCTGGTTTAAAACTGATGTGTTATTACTTCCTTTGGACAATTATGATATGGTGTTGGGCATACAATGGTTACAATCATTAGATGATATAGTGTGGAACTTTAAGAATTTAACCATGCAATTTAAGGTTGACTCAAAGGTTATTGAATTAAAAGGGATTCATAAGAACAGTTTGTCATTGTGTTCAATGGAGAAATTAACTTCGATGATGCAGCATGATAATACTACAGTCAAGTTACAACTGTTTAGTATGCAGGAGGATACAAATGGTAATTTTCAGCATCAAGCTAAAGTATCTGAAGATAAGCAATGTAATGCAATAGATGAATTGTTGAAACAGTATGAGGATGTGTTTAAATCACCAGACAGTTTGCCACCTGATAGAAATTGTAATCACAGGATCCAACTAATTGATGAATCGGTCACCATCAATCAAAGGGCTTATAGATATCCAGTTGGACAGAAGGATATTATTGAGAAAATGGTTCAAGAAATGTTGGATATGGGTATTATTCGACATAGTGTGAGTTCCTTTGCTTCTCCGGTTGTTTTAGTGAAGAAAAAGGATGGATCATGGAGATTATGTGTAGATTATAGGAAGCTAAACGACCAGACTGTGAAGAATAGGTTTCCAATTCCATTAATAGAAGAACTGTTGGAAGAATTAGGGGGTGCTGAAGTGTTTTCTAAGTTGGATTTGAGGTCTGGTTACCACCAAATTCGGATGAATGTGGTTGATATCCATAAAACGGCATTTCGAACTCATCAGGGGTTGTTCGAGTTTCTGATTCTTCCATTCGGATTGACCAATGCCCCGGCTACGTTTCAAGGGCTAATGAATTCAGTTTTTCAAAAGTTATTGAGGAAGACAGTGTTAATATTCTTTGATGATGTTTTGGTTTATAGTAAAAACTTACAACAACATGTGAAGGACCTGGAAGAAGTGTTACAATTGTTTAGAGAACACCAATTGTTTGCAAAGAAGTCGAAATGCAGTTTTGCTGGATCTAAAGTGGAATATTTGGGCCATGTCATTTCCAAAGAAGGAGTGTCAACGGATCCTACAAAGATAGAGGCTGTTAAGAACTGGCCAGTTCCTTCTACTGTTAAACAGTTAAGGGGGTTCCTTGGTTTAACTGGCTATTATAGAAGGTTTGTGTCATCCTATGGTACAATTGCTAGACCATTAACTAATCTACTACAGAAAGATGCTTTCTATTGGTCTAGTGACGCTCAACAAGCTTTTGAAACATTGAAATCTGCTATGATAAAGGCTCCAGTATTGGCATTACCTGATTGGTCCCAAGAATTTGTTGTGGAAACTGATGCTAGTTCTAAGGGATTGGGAGCGGTATTAATGCAGAATAATCATCCTATTGCATATGTAAGTAAAGCCTTATCTGCAAGACAGTGTACATTGTCAGTTTATGAAAAAGAGTTACTAGCTATTCTCTTGGCTGTTAAGCACTGGCATCAGTATCTTATACTGAAGCATTTTACAATACGAACTGATCAAAAAAGTCTGAAACATCTATTGGAACAGAAGATTACAACACCTTTACAGCATACATGGTTGAGTAAGCTTATGGGCTATGATTATCATATAGTCTATAAGAAGGGGGTAGAGAATAATGTAGCTGATGCACTTTCTAGAGTTCACAGTTCAGCAGTATTTGAAATGGCTGTTTCTTCTTATGATCCAGTATTGTTAGCAGACATCAAGGCTCACTGGTTGAAGGATTTGCATGTCACACCCTGGCTTTGCGGAAGCGTGGTTAATTTGGTGTGACTTCTTAATACCATAGCTTAACCATAACAAAGCTATATGAAATAAAAACCATGCAAGATCATCCATTCGATTAAGTTTTAAAAACCAAATACGATAACATTGTCTTAACGGAAACATATTCTAACGACATAAACATTGTTCAACAAACACAACATAACATAAGCATAATTTAAGGACTGTGACTTGTCCAGGAAAGAGTCACATTCCCTAAACCCGGATGACCTCGTAACTAGTGCAGCGGGAAAACGTGTCATACCGCGCCAGATCCTTTAATTCCCTGAAATACATATAAGTTGAAAAATCAACAATAATGTTGAGCGAGTTCATGTGTAAGTGAGTAAATAAACCTTTGTGAGTATAAAAATAGTCTTGGTATGTAGCAAATAAGGGAATTGAGATCACCAATGGTTTGCAAGGCCACTGATATATGTGAAGTGCTAGTAGGGAGACTCAAACCTAGCAGATTTCGCCACGGCATTAGTATGTGGACAAAGTCACCCCGAGGTTCGTTTCTAGTTTGGCCTGGGGCTGGGCTCGCTACACCCAGATAGATCTACCGCTCCTGTCCCTCGGTCCTGCCATGAGGACTAATGGCCTCATATTGCTCCTACCCACTCACATGATCTAAGTAGTAAACCTCCTTACGCTAACCCCCCCCCCCCCCCCCCCCCCGCAGTTAAAAACTGAAAACAGTTAAGAGAAAAGGGGGACATGAACTCACCGTGGTGCGTCTCTACCAAGTATGCCTCCAAATCAAACAGCTGTGTGACGACCTACACGTACTAATTCTATTAGACGGACGGCCGTGCCTTAGCTTTATGGTTTAAGTTTTTGGGAAATAGTTAGGCAACTATTTCGTGTTTACATTCTGTATATACTTGGTAGTCATTTTTCCTTCCCAAGGATGGGGGATTTAATACATGTGTGTTCGTATAATTTCGAAATATATTATTAAGTCTCACTTAAAATATATTTTATTTCTAACTCCAAAATATAAATATTCTTCTCAAAAATATTATACTTTAATACATGTGATTTTCCCAAAATAATACTTAGTAATATTATTTTTACCCTAAAAATAATATTTACGTAGTTCACAAAATAATCATAAACACTTATACAAGTGATGTTGTGAAAAATATATACTAAATATATTTATGTATCACGTTTTATTTTGTGAAATCCCACCTCCGATATTTTGTAATTAAGTCGTGGCGAAATCTATGCTTTGAAAACAAGTCAAAATGTATTTCTAACACTTTTAGTGAAAATAATTCTAAGTGTTAAGTTTTTAGAAAAATTTCGCCAGAGTTCCCTCTGTAACTGGAGGTGGCCACGCTTTTAAGCGTAACATTTTCTTTTATAAATCAATCCAACAATTTTCTCAATCAACAATAAGCATTATTCAAACCATCAAACTAGTCAAAATAGATGTAAATCGCAAAAATACATGAACTTGTGGTTTTTCCAAAATATGTAGTATCTTTCCATCATTTTTAGTGGATCTTTTGTATAAATCAATCCGGTTTCGTAAAAGTCTCGTTTTTAAAGAAAATAAACTTCCACAACTTCTTGTCAACATTTACAAGAATAGTTATTTTGTCGAAACTTTGTGTTACACAAGTGTTTACACACTTGTGTGTTCTAAAAATCATTCTTGTTAGTGTAAGATCCGTCTTTAAAGTATGTTTTCTCTTTGATACTTGGTTCTTTGAAAATACCGCTTGTAGATACGTAGATCTACTAGTTTTAAACACCATTTCACAAGCTAAATCGCTTTTACACAAGTTCATGGTTCGTGTGTGGTAGAGTTTCATCCTTTAACCCTTGTTTCTTCCAAAACAACCTTATGTCATGATCCATAATCATGACCAACCCGGGTTAAACGATGATCCGAGCTACCACAACATAGATCGGGACCAAATAACCACACAATTTGATTACTACAACATTTAAACAACTTATAAGCTTTTAACCATCTTTTTAAGTGTTTTTAGTAAACTTTAAAGCATCATCTTGTAAGATTTCGAGTTTTAACCGTTACACATCGTATTAACCACTTCAAAATAGTTCGAGTAGGTGATTTAAGTAACATACCACTAGCTCGAGGCTAGGGAAGAATCTAAGCGCAAATAGGGTGGATAAAAGCAAGAGAATGAGGTCCTTCAAGCTCCGAGTGCACCAAGACTCCTTATACGCGATCCTTATCACTTGTATGGACTTGGAAAGGCAAGATCAAAACTCAAAAATGGGGGATGCACAAGGGGGTGTTCGGCCGTAGCTTCTTTAGAGAGAGAGAGGAGTGTTTGAAGTTGAGTTGTGTAATGTGAAAGTTATGTGTGTTTAGTGTAGATCTTATAGGCAAAGCTTGAGGTAAGTATCCAATAGACCATATGTCTTCTAGATCTCAAACACATTAGATTATAATAATCAAATTTTGTACAAAGTGTGTCCCTTCTAGTTGGGGACGGTTAGAGAGGGGGGGGGGGTTCTAGTCCATTTCCAACTAGAGGTTAAGTATATAGTTAGGTTAACCTAGTTAAGTTTAGGGATTAACCCGGTTACTAGTGTGTAGTGCGTTATAGCGGGTGTTAGGGTAGTCAGGGACCCTAACTGGCTCAGAAAAAGAGAAATAGTGAAAATAACAATATTTTCATGTTCCGGGTATAGTCCGGTTGTTCGGTTGGATAGTAATCCGTTAAAGCGTTATCAAAGCTTTAAAGTGTTGTTATTACCATTATTAGTGACACAACTTATTCCTCAAAGTGTCAGGAATATTTTCTCATGTTTTGGCACTTTATTAGCTAGCTAGATGCTGAATTGTTTATGTAAAGTGCTGAATTTTTTTGTGCTTAGAGCACGTTTTAGGCACATCCAGTCATTGTAACTTATTCCTAGAGACGCAGTTCTACAACCCTTGTATCCCTACACTCACCACTAGTGTAGCAAAATATTTCTGGCTCATACAGGCCTTTAGAGGCAGTGTCTGCCTGATGCTGGCTCTATCAGCATGTTCAATAGGTTATCCGTTTATAGTGCTACTGTGCTTTTTGTGCATCATGTTTGTCACTAAGGTTTAGCATGTAAATAATGTAGTGACAGTAAGTAAAGTATGATGCAGGTATATGCATGTATCAGAAATCAAGTAGCAGTTCATCAGTAATTTCAATCAAGCACAGTAATTAAGCAGTAATTAATTGTTAATTAAGTCGTACGGATACCTGGTTTAGTGAGGGTTGTCACATTCTCCCCCCGTTAGAAAAATTTCGTCCCGAAATTTTAAGTTCTGCTTGTCGATGCAGGGTTCTTAGGAAAAAGGTGGGGGTATTTCTCCTTCATCCGGTCCTCACGCTCCCAGGTGTATTCAGGATCATGTCTGGCATTCCAACGAACTTTGACGAGCTTGACACTGCTCCGACGGGTCTTGTTTACTTTCCAATCCGTAACCTCAACTGGTTCTTCAACGAAATGGAGTGTGTCGTCAACATGAATCTCGTCGATGGGAATGGCAATGTTATCTTGAGTTGGACTTTTCTTCAGATTGGATACATGAAATGTATCGTGTACTCCATTTAGCTCGGCAGGCAAGTCCAGCTTGTTTGCTACTAGTCCCATTCTTTTCAAAACTCTGAAAGGACCAATGTAGCGCGGATTTAACTTCCCACGCTTTCCAAAGCGTGCCACACCCTTCCAGGGTGAAACTTTTAATAAAACGATTTCTCCCACTTGAAATTCCAAGTGTTTCCGGTTTGGATCCGCATAGGCTTTCTGTCTGTGGCGAGCTGCTTCGATGCGTTTTAGAATCTGCGCAATCTTGTCCGTCGTCTCTTGGACGATTTCGGGACCAACAAGCTGCCTATCACCTGCGTCAGCCCAGCATAGGGGTGATCGGCACTTGCGTCCGTAAAGGGCTTCGAATGGCGCGACACCAATACTGGTGTGGTAGCTGTTGTTGTACGAAAATTCGACCAAAGGCAAATGCTTATCCCAGCTACCGCCCAAATCCATAACACACGCTCTCAGCATGTCTTCCAAAGTCTGTATTGTTCGCTCGCTTTGACCGTCAGTTTGCGGATGAAACGCAGTACTCAGATTTAATTGTGAACCAAAAGCTTCTTGGAAGGATTGCCATATCCTTGACACAAACCTTCCGTCTCTATCAGAGATGATCGAGAGAGGCACTCCATGACGTGCGACGATCTCTCTCATGTAAATTTCAGCCAACTTGCTCGTATTATCCTTCTCTCTGATAGGTAAGAAGTGTGCTGACTTCGTTAATCGGTCCACTATTACCCAAATAGTGTCATGGCCTCTTGGCGTTCTTGGCAACTTTGTAATAAAATCCATGGAGATTTGTTCCCATTTCCACTTGGGAATCTCAGGTTGTTGCAGAAGTCCTGAAGGCTTCTGGTATTCCGCTTTAACCTTGGCGCATGTTAAACATTTGCTCACATAAACAGCAACATCGCCTTTCATCCTAGGCCACCAATAATAATCTTTGAGATCCTGGTACATCTTATCCGCTCCAGGGTGGATAGAGTACCGCGACTTGTGAGCTTCATCTAAAATAACCTTCCTTAAACCTCCAAACCAAGGAACCCAAATCCTTTTCTCAAAACATAACGTTCCTTCCTTGTTTGGTACCAGTAGCTTCTCCATCCCACGGAGATATTCTTCTTCAAGGTTTCCTTCCTTGAGAGCTTCTTTCTGCGTGGCACGAATGCGCACGGAAAGATCGGTTCGGATAATCATTTCTAAAGCCCTAACCCTTATGGGCTTGATCCTCTCCTTTCGACTTAGGGCATCGGCGACCACATTCGCCTTCCCTGGATGATACTTTATCTCGCAGTCGTAATCGTTCAGCAACTCAACCCATCGTCTCTGCCTCATATTCAGCTCCTTCTGGTTGAATATGTGTTGTAGGCTCTTGTGATCTGTAAAAATTGTACACTTTGTACCATAAAGGTAGTGTCTCCAGATCTTTAATGCAAAAACCACTGCGCCAAGTTCCAAATCATGTGTGGTATAGTTCTTTTCATGTACTTTCAATTGACGCGATGCGTAAGCAATAACCTTCTGGCGTTGCATCAACACACAACCCAATCCTTGACGCGAAGCGTCGCAGTATACAACAAAATCGTCTGTACCTTCCGGTAAAGCTAAGATTGGCGCATTGCAGAGCTTATCCTTCAGTATCTGGAATGCTTCCTCCTGTTTGATTTCCCAATCAAACTTCTTATCTTTCTGCGTGAGGAGCGTCAATGGTTGAGCGATCTTCGAAAAATCCTCAATGAACCTTCGATAGTAACCAGCCAAACCTAAGAATTGTCGAATCTCGGTTGGCGTCTTTGGCGTTTCCCAATTCTTGATCGCTTCGATTTTTGTGGGATCAACATGGATTCCATTTCCATTAACCCCATGTCCAAGAAATTGGACTTCCCGTAGCCAAAACTCGCACTTAGAGAATTTGGCATACAGCTGTTCTTTCTTCAGTAGTTCCAAAATAGCTCTTAAATGCTGTTCGTGCTCAGCCTTTGTTCTTGAATAAATCAAGATGTCGTCGATAAACACAATCACGAACTTGTCCAAGTACGGCTTGCAAACTCTATTCATCAAGTCCATAAACACTGCAGGTGCGTTTGTCAAACCAAACGGCATAACTAGGAACTCGTAGTGCCCATAACGAGTTCTGAAGGCTGTCTTCGGGATACTCTCCTCTTGTATTCTTAACTGATGGTATCCAGATCGAAGATCGATCTTTGAATAAAAACTTGAACCTTGCAGTCGGTCGAACAGATCATCAATTCTTGGCAGAGGATATCTATTCTTGCTCGTCAGCTTGTTCAGCTCCCGGTAGTCGATGCACATACGAAAACTACCGTCCTTCTTCTTGACAAACAGGACCGGAGCTCCCCAAGGCGAGAAGCTTGGTCGGATAAATCCCTTGTCTAACAACTCTTGAAGTTGTGTCGACAGTTCCTGCATCTCAGACGGAGCAAGTCTGTAAGGTGCCTTAGCCACAGGTGCGGCGCCTGGAACTAAGTCAATGCGGAACTCTACTTGTCTCTGAGGTGGCAGTCCAGGTAAGTCCTCTGGGAAGACTTCTGGATACTCCCTCACGACAGGGATGTTTTCTATTCTTGGCTCAGCAGCCTTCTTATCCACAATGTGTGCCAGGAAGGCAACACATCCCTTTTGCAAACACTTTCGCGCTTTCAGGCAGCTGATAATTCTTAACGGCGTATCACGCTTCTCCCCGTGAACCATAATTGTTTCGCCATCTTCGGTTGGGATACGAACGACCTTTTCGTGACAAACTATCTCAGCCTTGTTGCCTGATAACCAATCCATTCCTACCACCACGTCGAAGCTTCCCAACTGGACTGGTAGTAGATCCAAAGCAAACTCATGTTCTCCCAATTCGATCACACAGCCTCTGATAACTTCATTGGCTTCTACTAACTTCCCATTGGCCAATTCGATTGAGTACGTAATATCTAACTTATTAGCGGCTAAACCAAGCATATTCTTAAATTCTAACGATACGAAGCTATAATCGGCGCCAGTATCAAATAAAACGGATGCATAGCGTTGGTTTACAGGGAACGTACCAGTGACAACATTGGGATCCTGGCGCGCCTCCCTCGCTTCAATATTAAACACTCTCCCACGGGCTTGGTTCAACTCTGGGCAGTTCCTCTTGTAATGCCCAAGATCACCACAGTTGAAGCATCCGGGTCTCTGCCCGTTTCCACCAGCTTGATCATTCCTCTGGTTACGATTCACGGCACCCGCTTGGTTAGCATTGTTGCCTCGATTCTCGTTACCTCCATTGTTTACTTGTGGGCGATTTCCATTACCACCACGATTATTATTTATATTCCCAAATCCTCCTTGGCCTCCCCGGCCAGCACTAGCCCAACAAGAATCCTTCAAGTGGCCCGGCTTTCCACATGCTTCGCACACTTTCACATTACAATGGCCAGTATGGTGGCGTTGACAGGTATTACACTTGGGCTGGGTGCCCTGATATCCTTTTCCTTTCTTTCTACTACCAGCTGTAACCTGAGCTGGCGTGCCTGATCCTCCTTTCTTAACCGCCACACTGGTGCCCTGCTTGAAGTTTGAGAACTTCTGTTTATTACCTCCTGATGACTCGACGTGAGTCTCTTTCTTCTTAGGCTCAGCATCATCAAACTTGTTCAGGCAAATGGCCTCCTCTGTGAGAGCCACGCTCAGATCGATTGCCTCAGTAATGGTCGCAGGCTTGGATGAGGTCACCATGCTTATGATTTGAGGAGTTAATCCCCAAATGAAACGTTCAATCCGCTTGAACTCTGGAGTGACCATGTAGGGTACCACATGCGATAAGTCATGGAACCTTTGAACGTACTCTGCGATCTTTGGACCTTCCATTTTCAAATGCCAGAACTCGGTTTCCAATCTTTGGATTTCCGCGCGGGAGCAGTACTTTTTGCGCATAAGTTCCTTCAGTTCGGTCCAGGTTAGCGCGTAGGCAGCAGCTTCACCAAGTGTCTGTACTTGCAAATTCCACCAAGAGAGGGCTCCATCCAGGAATAGCCCAGAAATATAGGTGACTTGCTGATCTAGGGCGCATTTGCTCATGCGAAGAACAGATTCAGTTTTCTCAGCCCAACGAACAAAGGCGACAGCACCTCCTGTGCCATCAAAGTTGACCGGTTTGCAGTCTAGAAACTGCTTGTAGGTGCACCCTGCACACACATTGTAACATGTGAATGGCATTAGCATCTTGGCTATAGATATCCAATTAGGTCATGGTATGTCTTAATGACTTAGTATTACCATGAGGTGGATTGTTGTTGCCGTTGTTGTTTGAGCTGCTTCCGCTGGGTCCTACTTGCGAGGCGGCGTATTGCGCGATGGCAGCAGCGATGACTTGTTGGAGTTCTGCTTCATTGGTAGGCATCGGCGTTGGACGTTTCGGCGGCATCTTCTAAAAGATGTGTTTACGTCGGTCAGGCCATAGTAAAGATTCCATGTTATAATACATACGCTTTATTATGATAGTAATAGTACATAACATCTCATGTTATAATCATATCAATCACACAACATCCCATGTCACAAACATCAATCACACAACATCCCATGTCACAAACATCAATCACACAACATCCCATGTCATAGAATATAAATAACCAAATCAAGCATCAAATATGATGAGAATACTGCGATTGCCATATATTGAGACCACATAGTAAGTGTACAGGTACATCACAGTGTCATACAACATCAGTCGACTAAGGGCTACATCACCCTAGTCCAAAAACTATATCAAATCAGTGTCAATACATCCCATATACATGATCAATCAAAAGTCAGAATCAAAATGTAGTCTCCAAAAATGCTGTGCAGTCAAAAGCAATCGCCGTCTTCTCACCAGCGTCTACCCATACGGTACTGAAGAGCTCTACACGGATGGCTGTGGAGGAGGGGGAAAGTGAGTGTAAAACAAGTGACGCAAATGGAGCCAGTCCTCCTCCATGGCTCTCTGGGTACGCAAGAATGAAGCACCCTGCTGCACCAGGGCAAAAAGACGTGCAGCATAGTCTGGTGGTAAAGGTCGAGAGGGCTGTAACGGAGAGTGGGTCAGACCCTGACACTGACACGGCGGTGGCTGAGCTCTCTCGAGCTCCTGAATACGCTGCGTGTGTGCCTCATGCTGGGCGACAAATGACATCAAAACATCCTCAATAGTATACCCCCTATGGAAAGGATGGTAGGGGTCAGTCGGTGGCATAGCAGAAAGTGATGACCAGAGAAACGGCTCACTGGTGGGATCAAAAGGTGCCACATGAAATGGAGAAACAGGGGGAAAAGTAGCAAACGGTGGTATAGTAGGGATAGATACCGGTACATGTCCAAAAGGGTGAGCCGAAGAACCCTCTCCAGGTCGCGCTGGAGGTGTAAACTGAGGAAATGAAAAGGAGATACCAATATGATGGGTATCAGTGATCTGAGGGGGAATCGGTGGAACCTCATCATCAGCAGGAATCCACCCACACTGGGCGTGCTCATCTCGTGGGTCTATATGTGCCTCAAAGAGTGCACGATCAAACTGAACTGGCATAGGATCATGGTGAGGTGCAACAAGAGGGTCAACTGGTGCATCAGCAATAAGTGGGGGATCAACATGATCAGCAGCAATGACATGATCGCCCTCCAACAACGGAGCATCCATAGGATGATCATCAATAGGTGGGTCAGCAATGACAGGCTCAATAATAGGTGCGTCAGCATGAACTGGGTCGTGCTCAAACGCAGGGTCTAGAGCAGCTACTGGCTCAAGGGCCATGGCAGGCTCGGGATCATCAAAGGCCATCTCAAAATCAAACTCAGGGTCGATGAGATCAACTGGGTCTACTGGGTCGACTGGATCCTCCATAGGCTGATCCATGGGTATAAACTCTATATCCTGATCTGGGTCGAATCCTGGGGGAAAGACAGGATCGGAATCCTCCACATCCTCATGGTCGATAGCAAAACTAGGAATAGGGGCAACAGAAGATGCCTGGTCGGGATCTGATCCATGTGAGAAGTGCTGCGCACTCTGAGTGTGTGAAGGTGCGGAGGCCACAGACTCGAAAAAGTCTGGGACCGGAGAGTGAGCGGGTGACTCCTCGGCGGGAGCATCTGCGATCATCAAGAGATCACCAGCAGCAAGAAGGGCCTCGCCCTGAACATCCTCCTCTAAGGGCTCATCATTATACAGATCGACGTCGCCATCATCGTCGGCGTCGAGAAGCAAATCGTAAGCAGGATAAACAGCTAAGGGTATGGGAGCAGGGATCTCCACCAACGGTAGGTCCCCGGCCAAAGGGCCATCAGCGAGCTCATCAGCACCATCAGGTAAAGCAAAGGGCTGAAAGTCATCCTCGTCTGTGCTAGTAACGTCGGATGTGTGAACCTCACGCTCCGAAGACTCTAGGTCGTCTGATACTATGGGTCTAGGGCCTGTGGTGCCTGAATCACCAGTGCCGGTCGAGTCCATGTGTCTGTAACATAAACACAAATGTGCACAAATAATCAGTCATACAATCAGATAAGCACGTTAGTCACCAAGTAAGCAATCAAATAATTCTTCCTAGTCCCACTAGCCTCCCAGCCTCTCAGACTGCTCTTCCTAGTCCCACTAGCCAAATTCTCCCAGCCTCTCAGACTGACTCCCTAGTCCCACTAGCCAAATTCTCCCAGCCTCTCAGACTGACTCCCTAGTCCCACTAGACAACTACCTCGATCTCCCAGACCGAGCCTCAGCCTTTCCAGACTGAGCCTAAAAATAATAAATAAATGTGCTCAACATTTGTTTGTAAAATTTTTTGGATCTGGACTTAAGTGGTATGCAATAAAAATGTTTTCGTGAGAGCCCTAGTGATCATAGTCTAGACTCGAGAGGAATCCTAGTTCGCTATGATCAGAGCTCTGATACCAAGCTGTCACACCCTGGCTTTGCGGAAGCGTGGTTAATTTGGTGTGACTTCTTAATACCATAGCTTAACCATAACAAAGCTATATGAAATAAAAACCATGCAAGATCATCCATTCGATTAAGTTTTAAAAACCAAATACGATAACATTGTCTTAACGGAAACATATTCTAACGACATAAACATTGTTCAACAAACACAACATAACATAAGCATAATTTAAGGACTGTGACTTGTCCAGGAAAGAGTCACATTCCCTAAACCCGGATGACCTCGTAACTAGTGCAGCGGGAAAACGTGTCATACCGCGCCAGATCCTTTAATTCCCTGAAATACATGTAAGTTGAAAAATCAACAATAATGTTGAGCGAGTTCATGTGTAAGTGAGTAAATAAACCTTTGTGAGTATAAAAATAGTCTTGGTATGTAGCAAATAAGGGAATTGAGATCACCAATGGTTTGCAAGGCCACTGATATATGTGAAGTGCTAGTAGGGAGACTCAAACCTAGCAGATTTCGCCACGGCATTAGTATGTGGACAAAGTCACCCCGAGGTCCGTTTCTAGTTTGGCCTGGGGCTGGGCTCGCTACACCCAGATAGATCTACCGCTCCTGTCCCTCGGTCCTGCCATGAGGACTAATGGCCTCATATTGCTCCTACCCACTCACATGATCTAAGTAGTAAACCTCCTTACGCTAACCATACCATGTATAAAGTACTTGTAATCGAAGTAACATGTATTTCACCCCCGCAGTTAAAAACTGAAAACAGTTAAGAGAAAAGGGGGACATGAACTCACCGTGGTGCGTCTCTACCAAGTATGCCTCCAAATCAAACAGTTGTGTGACGACCTACACGTACTAATTCTATTAGACGGACGGCCGTGCCTTAGCTTTATGGTTTAAGTTTTTGGGAAATAGTTAGGCAACTATTTCGTGTTTACATTCTGTATATACTTGGTAGTCATTTTTCCTTCCCAAGGATGGGGGATTTAATACATGTGTGTTCGTATAATTTCGAAATATATTATTAAGTCTCACTTAAAATATATTTTATTTCTAACTCCAAAATATAAATATTCTTCTCAAAAATATTATACTTTAATACATGTGATTTTCCAAAAATAATACTTAGTAATATTATTTTTACCCTAAAAATAATATTTACGTAGTTCACAAAATAATCATAAACACTTATACAAGTGATGTTGTGAAAAATATATACTAAATATATTTATGTATCACGTTTTATTTTGTGAAATCCCACCTCCGATATTTTGTAATTAAGTCGTGGCGAAATCTATGCTTTGAAAACAAGTCAAAATGTATATCTAACACTTTTAGTGAAAATAATTCTAAGTGTTAAGTTTTTAGAAAAATTTCGCCAGAGTTCCCTCTGTAACTGGAGGTGGCCACGCTTTTAAGCGTATCATTTTCTTTTATAAATCAATCCAACAATTTTCTTAATCAACAATAAGCATTATTCAAACCATCAAACTAGTCAAAATAGATGTAAATCGCAAAAATACATGAACTTGTGGTTTTTCCAAAATATGTAGTATCTTTCCATCATTTTTAGTGGATCTTTTGTATAAATCAATCCGGTTTCGTAAAAGTCTCGTTTTTAAAGAAAATAAACTTCCACAACTTCTTGTCAACATTTACAAGAATAGTTATTTTGTCGAAACTTTGTGTTACACAAGTGTTTACACACTTGTGTGTTCTAAAAAATCATTCTTGTTAGTGTAAGATCCGTCTTTAAAGTATGTTTTCTCTTTGATACTTGGTTCTTTGAAAATACCGCTTGTAGATACGTAGATCTACTAGTTTTAAACACCATTTCACAAGCTAAATCGCTTTTACACAAGTTCATGGTTCGTGTGTGGTAGAGTTTCATCCTTTAACCCTTGTTTCTTCCAAAACAACCTTATGTCATGATCCATGATCATGACCAACCCGGGTTAAACGATGATCCGAGCTACCACAACATAGATCGGGACCAAATAACCACACAATTTGATTACTACAACATTTACACAACTTATAAGCTTTTAACCATCTTTTTAAGTGTTTTTAGTAAACTTTAAAGCATCATCTTGTAAGATTTCGAGTTTTAACCGTTACACATCGTATTAACCACTTCAAAATAGTTCGAGTAGGTGATTTAAGTAACATACCACTAGCTCGAGGCTAGGGAAGAATCTAAGCGCAAATAGGGTGGATAAAAGCAAGAGAATGAGGTCCTTCAAGCTCCGAGTGCACCAAGACTCCTTATACGCGATCCTTATCACTTGTATGGACTTGGAAAGGCAAGATCAAAACTCGAAAATGGGGGATGCACAAGGGGGTGTTCGGCCGTAGCTTCTTTAGAGAGAGAGAGGAGTGTTTGAAGTTGAGTTGTGTAATGTGAAAGTTATGTGTGTTTAGTGTAGATCTTATAGGCAAAGCTTGAGGTAATTATCCAATAGACCATATGTCTTCTAGATCTCAAACACATTAGATTATAATAATCAAATTTTGTACAAAGTGTGTCCCTTCTAGTTGGGGACGGTTAGAGAGGGGGGGGGGGGGTTCTAGTCCATTTCCAACTAGAGGTTAAGTATATAGTTAGGTTAACCTAGTTAAGTTTAGGGATTAACCCGGTTACTAGTGTGTAGTGCGTTATAGCGGGTGTTAGGGTAGTCATGGACCCTAACTGGCTCAGAAAAAGAGAAATAGTGAAAATAACAATATTTTCATGTTCCGGGTATAGTCCGGTTGTTCGGTTGGATAGTAATCCGTTAAAGCGTTATCAAAGCTTTAAAGTGTTGTTATTACCATTTTTAGTGACACAACTTATTCCTCAAAGTGTCAGGAATATTTTCTCATGTTTTGGCACTTTATTAGCTAGCTAGATGCTGAATTGTTTATGTAAAGTGCTGAATTTTTTTGTGCTTAGAGCACGTTTTAGGCACATCCAGTCATTGTAACTTATTCCTAGAGACGCAGTTCTACAACCCTTGTATCCCTACACTCACCACTAGTGTAGCAAAATATTTATGGCTCATACAGGCCTTTAGAGGCAGTGTCTGCCTGATGCTGGCTCTATCAGCATGTTCAATAGGTTATCCGTTTATAGTGCTACTGTGCTTTTTGTGCATCATGTTTGTCACTAAGGTTCAGCATGTAAATAATGTAGTGACAGTAAGTAAAGTATGATGCAGGTATATGCATGTATCAGAAATCAAGTAGCAGTTCATCAGTAATTTCAATCAAGCACAGTAATTAAGCAGTAATTAATTGTTAATTAAGTCGTACGGATACCTGGTTTAGTGAGGGTTGTCACATTGCAGGCCCAACAACTTATTCGAAAACTCTCTCAAGGTGAACAGATTAAGCACTTAAAGTGGGATGGTACTTTGTTAACCAGGAAACAGAAATTGTGGATTGGGAAAGATGATGAATTACGAAGGAAGATTCTGTTGTTATGTCATTCATCAGCATTAGGAGGTCATTCTGGTGCACAGCCAACATTGCAACGATTTAAAAGTCTGTTTTATTGGAAAAGAGCTGATAAAGATATTAAACAATGGGTAAAAAGATGTGACGTGTGTTTGAAGGCAAAATATGAGGCAATATCTACTCCTGGATTGTTAAGTCCATTACCAGTACCACAATCTGTGTTCACAGATGTGTCGATGGATTTTATTAGTGGGTTGCCTAAATCAGGAAGTAAAGATGTTATTTTGGTGGTTGTTGATCGTTTTACCAAGTATGGCCATTTCCTTCCTTTAAAACATCCATTTTCAGCTGTTCAAGTAGCTCAATTGATGCTGGATTCTGTGTTTAAACTTCATGGTTGTCCGCAAACGATTGTATCAGATAGAGACCCTATTTTTCTCAGCATGTTTTGGAAGGAATTTTTAAAGCTTCAAGGTATTGAACAAGCATTGTCTACTGCATATCACCCACAATCTGATGGGCAGACTGAAGTTTTGAATCGATGTTTGGAAACATATTTGAGGTGTATGGTGATGCATGATCCTAGTTCTTGGGTTAAGTGGTTACCTTTGGCTGAGTGGTGGTATAATACCACTTGGCATTCAACCATAAAAATGTCGCCTTTTAAAGCTTTGTATGGTATTGATCCTCCTATACAATTACCTTATATTCCGGGAACTACTACTGTGGGGAACTTGGAAGAATGGTTGCGTGAAAGAGAAAATATGTTGGGTGCTTTGAAACAATCTTTGGAACGGGCCAAGAATCGTATGAAACAATTGGCAGATTTGAAAAGAAGTGATAGGCAGTTTGACATTGGGGATTGGGTTTACCTTAAGCTTCAACCCTATGTACAATCTTCTTTGAGGCTGCATCGTTATTCAAAGATTTCCCCAAAGTATTTTGGTCCTTTCCAAGTGCTTAAAAGAGTTGGTGCAGTTGCTTACACCTTGGATCTACCTGATGGGTCTCAATTACACCCCACTTTCCATGTGTCATTGCTCAAAAGAGCCTTTGGGCCACCAGTGCAGCCAGTATTATTACCAGATACTTCGATTCAGACATTGCAGCCTTTGGCCATTGTTGATAGGAAGCTGGCTCGTAGTGGGAATCATGCAGTGGTCAAGTTTTTAGTACAATGGAAGGATCTACCAAGCCATGATGCTACTTGGGTAGATGCTGATACATTTGTGGTTCGATATCCAGATTTTAACATAGATTCTTGAGGTCAAGAATCTTATATGGGGGGAGTTTTGTTACGTATTAAAAAGTATACGGACTAATAATGTCAGTTTGTAATAAAGAATAGAGGGGGTGTATCTGTCTTTGTGATAAACTTGAGGGACGATAGAGAGTATTAGTTAGTTAGACATTAGTTCTGTTATATAATCGTTCTGTAATCAGTTGTAACGATCATCTCGATAATGAATTGATCTTCGTTTCTCTCTTACGATTCTTCTTCCAATTCTTATCGTAACAGTACAGGTTTGGTGGTGGGTGGGTGGGTTGTGGTATGGTGGTGAACTGATTGTTACCGTAAAGAAATGAGTTGTGGTATGGTAGGGAGTGATTGTTACTGTAAAGAAACAAAGAGAGAAAGCAGAATGAGAGAGATAGAGTAGGAGAAGTGTTATTTAATTTATATATAAAAAAATTGTATTTAATAGTTTTTTTAACATAGGGGTGTATTAGTCTTTTTACAGAAAACTAACAGCACAAATGGATGGGGTTAACGGAGGTGGACCGTAATTGTTACAAAAGTGAAACGATAGAGACTGTTTTGGCAATTTTTAAACTAATGAACTGAAATAATGATTTTTAACAAACCATCGGGACGAAAAACGTAATTAACTCAAAAATCAAATAAAACGTTGAAAGAGATAAATAAAAAGCACCATTCACTCAAAATTAGTTGTGGACAATACTTTCGTCTAACTGTAAAGGCATTTAAAAAAAAACTAAAAATGGAAGCTGAAACAACCTTCGAATCAAAAGAAAAAAAAAACTGTATATTTAAACAGAAAACCCAAAAATATTTTTGTATCCACATTCAAGCCATCATTAGAACTCATGAACCAACCCGATATAAAAACACTCTTGATAGACAAACAACACTAGGAAAATATGACCCAGTTAAAAAAGTTGTTGGGCCAACTACTAGCTGCCAGTTTCAAGGGTGGGGGTTGGGTTCAATTGACAAAGTCATTGGAGTTAAAGTGTTGCTCCCTTTGAGATCAAGAGTTCGAGCTCCGCCGAAAGCGGATTTGCTGTAATTTGAGATAGTAAGGTAGCAATCGTCTTAGCAATGTTGTAGAAGACGCTAGACGCTAGTCGGGTGGTGAAGTACCGCCTAGGGATTAATCAGGATTAATCGGAATGGGAATTTTTATATATAATTTTTCAAATTTATATATATATACACAATAATATAAAAACAATACTTCAAAATTCACATAAATACTTCAAGTTTTGGAATAGTATGGTTCGAACATAAGTAATTAAACTTAAACATAACAAATCAAGTACTTAGAAATTCAAAAATTAACGTAAAATAAAAAAAGAATTCGACATTAATTAATTCTTGTTAATACTCATCCATAAACAATTGATATTTGATTATAATTTAATAGTTAATGCCAAACTGATGAATCATCAGTTGAATTAAAAAATAAACTAACAAATCATCAAGATAATAAACAACAATTAAACATATAATTAAACAATTAAACTAACAAACATGTTCATGGAACTAGCTCTTATTATATAAGACTAAAACCCGCCAACTTTGAACAAGTCAAGACCTATCTTTTCCTTCCACACTTGGAAGTTAAGAATTCACATTATCCTACATGCCACCCCCATAATCAACCACCGGATCACCGTGTACCATAAAACCAATATGTCAATACTACCCCTACTCTCCCTTCTCCTCCTCCTCCTCTTCCTCCTACCCTTTAATGTAATTCCACAACCCACCACCACCCAAAATGACCAAACCACCCTTCTCAACCTTAAACACTTCTGGTCCAATCCACCCTCCCTCAGCCACTGGAACCAGTCCTCTGACCCCTGCGGCTGGCCGGAGATCATATGTGACGCCACTACCATCACTGGAATCGACTTACCAGATAAAAACATCCACGGAACGGTTCCTCCTTTCATCTGTGACCTCAAAAACTTAACATAAAGACCAACGTTGGGCTGGCTTGGATTGGCTGTTGATAGCTTACCGTTTGGGCTAGCCGGGTTTAATAGTAAAACACATACTCCGAGTTTAACAATGAGCATATGATCCGAGTTTATAAAGGGGCCAATACATCCGAGTTTACAAAATATTAGTGTTCGAGTTTTGCTTATATCAGTAGTCCGAGTCCGTACATTAGTACATACATATGCATATACTGATTCGCTAAAGAGAAGTAAGATGTTCCGGATTTGGCTTGGATTGGCTGTTGTAAAAATAATTTTTTTTTTAAATTCTTAATTTTTTACCTAAAAATACCCATCCCAAACTTCATTTTTTCCACACCAAATAACAAATCCAAACCCAAACAAACAACAAATCTTCAACCGAGCATGGTGCATTGGACATAGAAAGAGGAAATCGCACTTGTGACGTCGATTGTCGATGCAAAACTTACTCTACAACGCGGTCAAACAGCGTATTGGGAACGTGCGTTACAGCAACACCAACAACACGTTGGGAACGCGCTTCACAATTAAAACGCGTGCCAACACAAGTGGCGTGAACTCAAACCGAAGTTGGATCGGTTTAAAGTTTGCTTCAACCGTGTCCCTCCGGGCGACTTGATCAAAGACGATCGAGTTGAGATCGCGAAAATCGAGTATCGGCACAATGGGAATTCGGATTTTAAGTGGGTTCCCCACTTTAATATTTATCACACTTCGTAATTTTTTTTTCTTTTTTTAGTATTTACTAACTACTTTTTTTTTTTATTTTTTTAGGATTTAATAAGTAGGATTTTTTAATGATTTTAAGATTTTATGTAACTATCTTTTTTTAAAGATTTTAGGATCTTATGTAACTTTTTTTAATTAATATAAGTATGTGTTTTATTATATAAATGTCAACTTGTTTAAAAAAAATAAAGAAAATACACATACCAAAAATCTATTAATTTGGTAAACAAATATATTAATTTGCTAAACTAAGATTATTTACGCAAAACAGAACCGAATGAATAAATCAGAAAAAAAAATAGGTAGAGCCATATTGTTGTGTAAAATAGTTAGAAAAAAATAACACATGAAACAACTTTTTTAAATTTTATAAATACAATAAATAACACAGATCACAAATACAACAGATTTGATTCAAATACAGTAACAACAACAAATACAACAAAATGTTATTTAGCGATAATTAACACGGTGTGATTCCAGGTTTCCCTTTGTAGGTGAGTTCCTAAAAATGTCGCTTTGAGCCTCGACCCTTGAAGAGAATCATTGATCACATCCGCGTTATCTGCCAAGCACCGTCATCCATAGGCACTGGTACTTCTAAAGCTCAGAAAAACGTCATTTTCAAACCATGAAAACACCTTCGTTTCTATTTGGAGACTATCGAAAGGACCAGAGATAGGTATTGTATACACTTGGTTGCACATAAAACATCTAAATTTCGTGGGTATTTATAGGGTGAAAATTCTTAAAAAAAAATTGTGAAAAAAAGAAAAAGTGCCTCGGGAAGCAGCGGAGCCAGACAAGTGCCTCCGATGCGTCCGCTAGCCCTTCAAACGAGCCACTCAAGGAGCCAATAGCTAGCCAGCCAAGCGCCTCAGGAAGCAGCAGCAGCAGTCAACTTGGTTTATGGCCATTTTTGTAATTTTCCCAAGTTGTATGCCTTGAAGCTTCCCAAAAAAAAAGTCAAAATTTGTGGACTATTCTCGTAACTCGTTTTCTGCCACTCTAGAATTCACCTTGTCCTACGAGCCACCACCATAACTAGCCACCCTCCACCGGACCAGCGTGTGCCATAAAACCAATATGCCAATAGTACCCCTACCCCCTCTTCTCCTCCTCTTCCTCCTCCTACCCTTTCATGTAATTTCACAACCCACCACCACCCAAAATGACCAAACCACCCTTCTCAACCTTAAACACTTCTGGTCCAATCCACCCTCCCTCAACCACTGGAACCAGTCCTCTGACCCCTGCGGCTGGCTGGAGATCACATGTACCGCCACCACCATCACCGGAATCGACTTACAACATAAAAACATCCACGGAACGGTTCCTGGGATCATTTGTGACCTCAAAAGCTTAACACATCTTAATCTGCATTTCAACTACCTCACCGGAGCTTTTCCGAAAGCTCTGTACAACTGCACCAATCTGCAATACCTTGATCTCTCACATAATGTCTTTGTGGGGCGAATACCGGATGACATATCGCGGGTATCTCCAGAGCTCCGGTTTCTCAGCCTGTGTGGCAATAACTTCACAGGTGACATTCCGATCAGCATTTCAAGATTATCGAAGCTTTCATCACTTCAACTAAACGAGAATCTTTTCAACGGTAGTTTTCCGGAGGAAATCGGTTATTTAAACGATCTTGAAGAATTAAACTTGGCCTATAATGGCTTTAAGGCATCAAGACTCCCCCCGGCTTTTACTCGGTTGAAAAAGCTTAGAAAGTTTAACATGGCTGAAGCGAACTTGATTGGTGAGATACCCGGAAACTTATCCAGCATGGTTGCGCTCGAGCTGCTGGATTTGTCGATCAATCAGATCAATGGACCAATACCAAGTGATCTGTTCATGTTAAAGAATCTAACAGTAGTGTATCTTGATAACAACAAATTCACCGGCGAATTGCCGGCAACTATAATCTCAAGGAGTTCACTGTATACTTTAAACCTGAGTAGGAACCAACTCACCGGTCGGATTCCGGCTGGTCTAGCGTTCTTATATGCTCTCGAAGTATTGGATTTGTCAAGAAACAAACTTTCCGGTAAAATACCAAGTCAACTTGGTGGACCGTTCCGTTTTCGTTATCTTTCGCTTTCAGGCAACCCCGGTCTTTGTTCAGATGAACCATCATCAGGGTTTAATTCTTGCAGATCTGGCAAAAATCCATCAGCTAAGTTTGTGGCGATGATTGCAAGTATGGCAGTGATATTGTCGGTCCTATCAGTATTAATGACCAGATATGCCATTGTTTATTACCGGAGAAAAAAGTATGGTTTACATACAAAATGGAACTTCACTGCTTTCCAGAAATTGAACTTTACCGAATCCACAGTCTTGCCTTGTTTGACAGAAAACAACGTGATTGGGCACGGTGGTTCCGGGATGGTGTACCGGGTTCCTGTAAACAGATCAGGGGACTTCGTGGCGGTAAAGAAGATTTCAAGCAAAAAGGACTTGGATCAAAGGCTTGAGAAAGAGTTCTTAGCAGAAATCGAGATTCTAAGCATGATTCGCCACTCAAACGTAGTTAAATTGATGGGTTGCATTTCATGTGACAACTCGAAGCTCCTTGTGTATGAGTACATGGAAAATCGAAGTTTGGACCGTTGGCTGCACCGAAAGCAGGCTCCACCGAGCTGTGGGCTCAATGGTTCCGTGTGCCATGTGGTGCTTGATTGGCCTACAAGGTTGCGGATATCATTGGGGGCGGCTAGAGGTTTGTGTTATATGCACCACGATTGTGTACCGGGAATAGTTCACAGGGATGTGAAATCCAGCAATGTGCTCTTAGATAGTGAATTCAATGCCAAGATAGCCGATTTTGGGTTGGCCAGGATCTTAGCCAAGGAAAATGAGCTCAACTCAGTGTCAACCGTAGCTGGTTCATTCGGATACATGGCTCCTGGTAAACGAGAAGATAGATGTTTATACTTTATACATACTACTTTTTGTTAATATAATATATAAATTTTATTTACAGAATATGCTCACACGACTAGAGTGAATGAGAAGGTAGATATTTACAGCTTTGGAGTGATCTTGTTAGAATTAGCAACGGGGAAAGAGGCCACCAATGGGGATGGGCATTCATCACTTGCCCAATGGGCTTGGCAACAAACTGTAGGTGGCGCACCGATAGAAGATGCGTTAGACAATGAGGTTAAGGAGCCCATGTACTTGAATGAGATGACTAGTGTATTTGAACTCGGGCTCTGGTGTACGAGTCAACTGCCATCCAATAGACCCTCCATGAAGGAGGTATGCCGGATGCTGCTAGTTATAGCACAGCCTCAGGCACGATGGTGATGTAGTTGTGACCATTTTCCCCTTCTTAAGCATGTGATATACCCACACTTTGTGCTTTCTAATCCAACAATGTGTGCAAAAAGTCGTATAAAGGGAAGTAACTCGGTGTCATATTCGGAAATCTATGATGATAACAAATTAAATTGTAATTGTAATTGTTTTTGAAACTAGATTATTTTAATAATATATACCATAAATGGATTTTTGTTACTTATAGGGTGTATGTATGTGTAGCTCATTTGACCATCTCGTTTTATAACAACGAACGCAATGGAATAATAATAAATAATCAACACCAAAACTAATTACCGAACAGGATCATGGTTACAATCAAACAAATACGGTAGACAATTAATCTACGAGTGAGATAGATATACCTTTGCGGTTAATGATTAATCGATTCATACACCGAGGTACAACGAACGGAGGCACCATGTGTTAGAACAAGGAATTCCCCATTTTGTGTATCTATATAAGTATGCACGCACACAATGGAATCTCCTTGGATGAAGAAACCTGTTACTATGAAAATGACTACTCATATAATCTCAAAAAGATTTCAGATTGTAGGGGAAAATTGGGCAAAGGATATTATCAAAAGATCAATGGTTACGGGTCCCCATCCAACTGGCTACTGCATGGTAGCTAGCTAATCTAACTATTGATTGTTTCCAGCATATTTATACAGAATTGTGAGGCTAACAAGATACCATAAATAAAACCAGATACCCTGCACATGTAACCATATCAAATGGCTGGTTAGCTGTGAATGTTGCTATTTGCTAATGTTGAAGCAGCAAGCAGCATGCACACTAGTTTTGAATTTCACCATTCAGTTAGATTTAACTACAATACAAACACAGTACGAATCTCATTTTAAACATTAATAATGCTGAAAACATAATGAAGAACCTTGAATCAAGACAACAGTTACTTGTGTTTCTTTGTCGGTAGTTGAGCTGATGGTATGCTTGGTGCTTTTTTCTTAGCAAATGCTTTAGTTCTGCTTTCAGGTTCATCGTCGTCATCTTCATCACTAGCCCCGTTATCTCTTGGAGTCGGATGAGATTCCTCCTCAATTTTGGAATATTTTCTCTTCCCTGCATCTAATTGGGCACGGATTTTTCTTTCAACAGGATCGTTTGACAACCCAACCTTGGGTTGACGAGGAACCACCGCACCTATGCCAAGTCTGTACACAAAATGAATCTTAAGGGGTCGTTTGGCAACATTTCTGTTTTCTTTTTCTTATGGGTTAAACTTTCAAAAAAAACAAAGCATAGCACCATTTATATTTTTGCTGAAACTTTTATCTCGTTGTTTAAAGAAAATGTGTGTGGAGGTCAGCCACTTTGTACACTAAGGGGTTGTTTGGCAACATCTGAATGGTTAAGTGCTGAACCATTAAGTGTTGAACCAGTAAGAGGTCTGAACCATTAATAGCTAGTATAAAGCTTAACCGTTCAGAGGCAAATGTCTGACCAATTCAGATTAGAGGTCTTGACCATTCAAACTCAGTAAAATGCTTAACCATTCAGAGGCAATTGTCTAAACCATTCAGACATCCGCTCGTGAAACAAACAGTCTAAACCATTAAGTGCTGAACCAGTAAGAGGTCTGAGCCATTAAGAGCCCCATTAAGAGGTAAACAAACAGCCCCTAAGGTTTAAAATGTTACCAATGTGACTCCTTAGAGATAACCTGCCACATCTACTTAAAGTTGATCAGAATATATATATATTTCCAAGAAAGAACAATTGCATTATAAAAAAATCTAAACAGTCAGCTGGGGTGTGTCAGTACTAACCCAGCAGGTCGAGCCTCTAAGACAACTCTAGTTGGTTCTTTATCATCGGTTCTAGTCATGTTACTAACCCATTTCTCAGCCTGCACAAGAAAACAATAAATGATGATGTATTGTAATGAGCATGAAGAATTGTCTCACTAAAGAAATATAAAGAAATTGTATAGTATGACCAAGCAGAATAGAAGCTCATGATGACATATACCAGAGACATATCGGTAATTCTCCCATTCCTAAAAAAACTGGGGATTCAGTTTTGGTGTGTCGCTATACTGTTATATAATAGCAATTACAGCATGCTTAGTGTTGCTCATACTAAATTGCCATGAGGCTATAAGAAGATGATAACTGGATCTTTTTTATGACTTTTAATACATATAAAATGACAATAATATTATGACTGCCCGATCAAATCAACAAAAGTTCAAAAAACATAACTACTAAAATAGTTAGAGAAATATTAGACTACTGCATAGAAGATGCTCCAGAGAAGCACAAATATATTGTCCTATCCGACAGAATTATTCAAAGTTCTCCATAGAGCATAAAGTTTGAATAGAAATCACCGACATAAATAAATTTATTTTTGCATGGGTATATAGAATGGAAAGAACTAAGAGTGTACCAATTTAAATGCTGAATTCAACTTAACCAGTTCAGGACGGGCAATTTTCTTGGATGAATCGACAGTGGCCATTGCAACTAATCAGCCTGAGCAATAAAAGACGTCCAAAATCCAATCAGGTGACACGTTTTTGTAGTTTATAAATGAGAAGGGAATAAGGGGCTTTATCGCCTCGTCTATGTTAACATAAACAATACTTGAATAAATAAAATCACGACTCACGAAAAGCTTAATCAAGCAAGATTGCAAAGTTTCAATGGGCATAATAATGGTACAAACAAGATGCCAGGATACCAATAAAAAGTACAGTATCTACAACACCACTTCCATAGCAACCGCCAACACTACAACCCATGGCAGATCCAGGAATTATAGTCCCGAAAACAAATAACTATAAAAAAACATGAAATGATTTGTAACAACTTAAAGAAGTAAACGTCGTTAAATATTCTGAGATGGGTGTGGATAGATGAAGGGAGTTCTATTTCTTTACAAACTTACAATAGATGATGTATATTAGAAGCATTATCATGACATAAATCCTACTTCTGTTGAGGTTTGCTAACAGGTAGTATATGTTTGTAGGTAACTGATTAGTGGTTTTCATCGATTCGGTCTTCAGGTTTGTCCGGTTCGATTTTTTTTTTCCGAAACAAAATTCGAATACAATGTGCTTTTCAGTTTCGACTGAAAAAACGAATTCAACATAGAATTTAAGGTCCAAAAATCATGTAATTTGTTGATATTCCTATTTTCTACATCATTCATGGACCGGTCGGGCGGAACGGGGTTCCTTTTGACCAGGCCACACTTGTGTTTTATATAGATTCTCAGAAGGAAGTGTTGCCAACACTTGGAATCACAAAAAAATATTTACTAAACTTCAAATTGACAAAAAAAATAAAATTTACTTCCAAATCTATAAGATAATGTAAACGAATTGATGATATTCACTTGTTGAATTGCATAGCAATACCTAACTAACTAACTACGCATCCAATTAGTATCTAGGGTTAATCAGGAATTGTATATATGTTTCATTAATCATTGAAAGCTCTAATCTTAAGAGAAGATAAGCACATAATTAGGTCTAAAGATAGAACCCTATTATAGTGATTTAAGAGAAACCTGTGAGGAAACAGAAACCGGCGACAGTGGTGAAAGGAACTGTAGCTTGTAACTTTATTGATGAAATCGATAGATAGTGGTGAAAGGAAACAGAAATAGTGATTAAATAACAACCGAAATCGGATGAATTGATTGGTCAGTGTTGGTTGTAGGAGATGAAGTTCGGTTGAATACGAACAACAGCCCTAATTGATTTGAGTAATGGGCTCATTTGATAGTGGGCTTGATAAAAACTTAAAAAAATCAAGAGTTAATTACATTTTTCTTTCCTATGGATTTATTAAAAATCACTAGTTCCTTTGATTTATTAAAAATCACTATATCAGTTTATTAGTTTAAAATTTGTCAAAATAGTCCTTGTGATTTCACTATCTTAACAATTACGGTCCACCTCCGTTTAGTGGTGCACAAAAAACCCGAACCCGGACCCGAAAAAAAACCCCGGAACCGGGTATTATAAAACCCGGGTTTTTTATACCCGAACCCGACCTTACCCGTAGGGTAGGGACCGGGTATGCATATTTGATCTAAAACCCGAACCCGGAACCGGTTTTTTTATACCCAGTTTATACCCGAAACCCGGTTTTATAAATACCCGAACCCGAACCCGGAACCGGGTTTTATAAATACCCGGAACCGGTTTTTAAAAAAACCCGATTTTGATGTAATCTTGTTTAATTATGTATGCATTAAGACTTCTAGTTCTTATGATTTAACAAAATTATGTATGCACTTTGATGTAATCTTGTTTAATTATTAGGTTTCTAATGATATTTGCCACCGCTACTTAATTATTTAGTATATTTCATTACAAGTGGAAACAAATATGCCAATATATGTTGGCCATTCTATTTTCTTTGTTTGTTTAATATTATTATTAGTTTTTGTATTTAATAAATTGTGTCTCTGTTTATAAAGTTCAAGAATAACCACTTGAAGAACTATAAATTGTGCCTCTGTTTATAAATTGTGCCTCTGTTTATCAATAGATTTGATGTCTATGTGTGAGAGTTATGTTTGATACATTTTATAAGCATAGTTCCGGTCGGGTTTTTTTAATACCCGGTGCGGGTTTTTTCCCAACCCGATGCATACCCGAACCCTACCCGATGAATACCCGAACCCGGAAATAGGGTATTATAATACCCGGGTTTTATAAAACCCGACCCGAACCCTACCCGAACCCGGGTATATAGGGTATACATTTTTGGTAGAAAACCCGGACCCGGACCCTACCCGGTTTTTAAAAAAACCCGATTTTGTAAAACCCGATCCTACCCGAACCCGATTCTACCCGAAACCCGGTTTTTAAAAAAAACCCGATTTGTGCACTACTACCTCCGTTAACCTCATCCACTTCAAAACACTCTTGATAGACAAACAACGATAGGAAAAATATGACCTAGTTAAAAAAGTTGTTGGGCCCACTACTAGCTGCCAGTTTCATGGGTGGGGGGTTGGGTTCAATTGGCAAAGTCATTGGAGTTAAAGTGTTATCCCTTTGAGATCAAGGGTTCGAGCTCCCCGAAAGCGGATTTGCTGTAATTTGAGTTGTTAAAAAAAAGTTGACTGTTTCATCAAATTCAAGTTGCTTACAACATAAAAGTAAGTTGTTTATCGGCCGTCACCTTCACTTGAATAATGTTTGCATCCCTTAGTTTTGGTGTTGCTTTAGCAACTTGGTGATTCTCTCATATTGTGTGGAAGGTGTAAGGCCCTAATACGTATTTGACAAGAAGTCGCAGCGGAAAGTCGTGCCATAAAATTTCTTTCATTTCAAACGTCTTGACTTACTTGAAAGTTCATTTTAATGAATATGTATCTTTTACAAAAAAAAGTATAAGTCCTGTTTGCTAAAGTACATACTCAATTATTCCTGTACAATCTATCTGGTGACTCGGTTTTCGATCTTTATTCTTCGTGATAACCGCCCGTGATTCGTACTACCTGCACTCACCACATACATTCATAACATTAGTACACAATACATAAACAAGATTCAATCTCGTACACTTCCCATTTCGTTATCTTTCTAACTTTAAGCATTTCATCTGTGTATCCATATCCTGGTGAGGCTTCAATAATGTACCTGCATTACTTTTCATTCTCAAGGCACACTATTAATAACGTATTACTCGACGTATCTAAATCATGCATACATACATTCTTACATGCATACATACACATCTACATACGTACATACCTTCCTATATCTCTACATACATGTATACGCTCATACGTACCTTCATATATACCATATACACATCTACATACGCACATACATCACTACGTCTCTACATACGTACATATACACATACGTATCTTCACATATCTATAGACCTTTATAAAGTATTTCCCATGTCTAGAAATGTAATTTCACCTAACTTTTTTAAGATGGCATATGAAAAGCCAGTTAAAATTCCTATTTTTTCCCCATTTTCTCCCATTATTGCCCCTCCCCTCTAACACACCGGCCTCCCCGTGAAAACCCTACAACATGTCTTCACTCTTCAATTGCAGATGAAGCGTCTGGACTTCCAGCAGTTTCCATCGCCCCCTCTGCTCTATAATAACTATACATGCTATAGAGAAAAATAGAGAGTTGGAGAGACAGAGAGATGGAGCCATAGACGGAGAACAGGAGAATATGAGGGATCCAGTCGGTGCTCCGATTTCAGGTCAGTAGGGTTCCACCATTTGGTTTCGATTAAGGTTGTTGTTGATCGTTGTTTCCGAATTAATATTGCTTATATTTATGATAATTGACCTGAAATTGTTTTACAATTAGGGTTAGGCCTCTTAACTTCTACTCTTTTAGTATGAATTCTTTTTTCTGGCTAATTTCAAATCTGGCCGGATTAATTTGAAGGCAACATGTATGATTTTCGATTTTGGTTTTGGTTTGGAAATCGACTGCCACCATTGTTCATCTGATTATTTTTTTTTTCAGGAGAGAGCTTGGATTGCGGCAGCATCAGGTATCCATATGTCGAGAAAGTGAAACCCGTTACAGATCTGCAGGCTAAGCCTGCACTTTAATTGTTGGAACGTTGTCAATGCGATGCTATAGTAAAGGTGAAAAACTACATCTTTACAACAAAAAAAGGGATATACTGTGGCTATTTCTTTTGACCCTATTGACCCATAAATTTTAGCAATTTTTTGGTTTACTAATTGACCTGTCAAGATAACCTGAGTCTACACATTTTAAGTTAAAGAGCTGCTCTTACCACCAATAGACTCATAATTTATCTTTTTATTGGGTTCAGGAAGAAACCTTGATTGCAATAAAAGCCTCTCATGGAACTACTGTAGAAGTTCCAGATTCAGATGAGGTAAATTTGAAAAGAGACGTCACTCGCAACTATCTCAGTGGTACCATCCCTCCAGCATGGGGTTCCACGGGGAAGATTTTAAACATGTACTTTTTTCTTTATGTATAATCTTTAATCGTCGGATTCGGTATCCAAAAGCTTGTTTTTTTTTTTTTGCTTATTTTTGTACTATTTGCAGTCCTAACTTTGTAAGTTTTCTTTAAACTTACTTTAAATATAACTTCAGTGACTTGTTTTTGTTGTTTACGGTGTCACTTCTGTTGTTAATTAGATCTGTAGAGGACAATTTGATGTCTACAACGATTCCTGAGGAGCTTGGGAATCTTGCAAGCATCGAGAGATTGTAAGCCTTCTTGAATTTTCTTTTTATTGTTGTTTGGTGTCCTTTGCCCTCTATATCCCGTTATCCTATCAACTTATATACGTTTGTTTCATTTTTAATTGTAGGTTTCTGAACTCTAACTCTTTTAGTGGGACATTGCCTGCATCGTTTGCGAATCTGACTACCATCAAGGAATTGTGAGATCAACCACCTGATTAAATACGAATATATTGGTAGACATAACTGACTGTTTTATTTATTTACTATTATTTTTTTGCAGTCGGATTGGTGGTAACAATTTCTCTGGGAAGATCCCCGATTATATTGGGCAATGGCAAAGTCTCAAGAGCTTATGAGGCATTTTGCTGCCGTTCGATTTTTAAATTATCGCTAATAGAAATTATATTTAATTAAAAATTTTAAATAACAGAAGGATGCAGGCCAGTGGATTGGAGGGGCCAATATCTTGGATAATTAATCTTTTGGCGAACTTGTCAGACTTGTCAGTAATTCCTCATACATCATGTATTTAATTTCTTGAAATTGTGATCGTTTGTGTTGACTGAATCAAGATATGCAGGAGAATTAGTGACTTGGGAGGAACAACCGCGCTTTGTCCACCTTTTGTTAACACGACGTCTTTTAAGACCTTGTGAGTAGTTGAATTTCTTCTTCTAATGAACCAATCATTTAAAACGCCACATCGCTAAAGGCGGTTGTGCGCCACAACCTGTTGACCTCTAAGACGGCCCCGGTTAATGGTGCAGCCAAAGGGCGTTATAAAAGCTCGGTTGTTTCTTACTATGTGTTTGGCATTGGTGTGTGTGTCGTCAAGAGAATGCTTGAATGATCATACCACATCATTACCTGCTTCACATGGTTGAACACACGGGGTTCATGACTTTTGTGCATAACTTACAGCCGAGTTTCAACCTGGTTAACTTTAATACGGTTCAAGGTGACTGTGTAGCAACTTATATTAGAGAAAAATAGACCGTTCACAAGGTGATTAATGTTTATTAAGTAACCCAACCAAAAGATGTTCAGCTTACAGTTCCATCTTTGTTCCACATAGATGAATGACGCTTGTAGCATGTTTCATTGTTTCAATTTTTAGTGGTGGAAGCCTATAGTGAGAGTCTGAAATGAGGTGGGGCAACATTGTTGAATCGCTTGTAATTATCCAAGCGTGATCTGATGAAGTGTGATTTAGCTTACTCATAATATTTACAATATTATGTGTAATTTAACATAGCCAAGTGCAATATGAAGGGTATAAGATGAGTTTAAGTGTAATGTAATTAAGTTACTCATATAAATGAATGTATATTGTTTAGATTATCTGTAATTTGAAATCATATGAGTGCATTTCTGGTTAAAGGTTGTTCTTAATTTGGATGACTCTGGTATGTGCCGGAGGAGAGTTATATATACACACACAACTTAAATACGAATTTTTTTAATTGTTTTAAGGTTTGAACTATGTTTTCACCCCGTATTGTTAACCCCGTCGCAACGCGCGGGTTCCCCTACTATCTATTTTGAATGGTAAGAAGCTCCCCTTGGAAACCTATCGCCAGCCTTTCCTTATGGTTTTTTGTCGTTTTAAGGTTTGAATTATATTCTTGCCCCTTATTATCGACTCCGCCGCAACGCGCGGGTTCCCCACTAGTACATAAATACACGTCTACATACTTACATACATTACTACGTCTCTACTTACTTGCATACACTCATACGTGCCTTCATATATACTTAAATACACGTCTACATACTTACATACACTCTTACGTACACGTTCAAGATCTTATATACCTCTTATATATCCATACATTAATTACATGGTACTTAGACTTAGATATATAGCCCATAACGTCAAAGGAATGATCAAAATCATGTTTGGGAGGCCCGTCGTGGTCCACGGATAACAAACCGAAACCTACTATACCCAAATCAACTTAGATAACAAATTTCAGGTTTTTTAACATGGGGAGGCCGTCGGCGACGGCCCTTGCAAGTGCCCGTAGCCCAAAACTTCCGTAGACAGCCAAATAAACCGTCAGCCAAAAATTGAATTTCCAGAGCCCGTCGGCGACGCCCTCTAGATATTGCATTTTTCTGCAGCTCCGTTTCGTCGTCCGTACGTACTAAAACGCGCCTAACTTTTGAACCGTTTACCCGTTTAACCTCCCGTTTCTTACTACATGCTCGTAATTTAACATTCTATCATGTGAACTTGAAATCCCATATCCGGATTAAGGAAATTCTTAACTTACGCACTATCGGCTTATTATTCATTTACGATTTATCCGACCCGTTCATGTTTTTATCAAATAACTCATTCCTTATAACTCAAAACTTACATGAACATTATGACCATAATACTTTTACATTATCCGGAGTGTCGTACTTGGGGTTTACGCACCCGATACCCGGTATTCGTTAAATTCATTCGTTATTACGTAATTGAACATTAAATAGTACAATTTCCATCTATGAAATTATTTATTCATTTACTCATAATTTACTACCGAACCTCTTGCCCATTAACCCGCGTCACCGTTTCTCGGTTAGCATGCTTACATACAATTTTATCCATTACCCGATTATCATACCGAAGTTGTTACTTATGCAACCTTTCCGGTATGCAATAAAACCTCATCTTGACCCATTTGATTTACTTAGCGAAATTCATCGATTTCATACAACTCATTCCTATTTGACCTCAATTATCATACTTAATTAAATCGCACCTAACTTTATATAAACAACTAAGAAGTGATTACGGAAATCACTTACCTTATGCGTCCGTGCTCGTATCCGATCCCTTGCCTCCTCTTGGCCAGTTAACACCTCGTGCTTGAGCCCGTCTTGACGTGATTCCTATACTTCCATTTTGTCGAAATCACGCTCTTATTAGCATACTCATTGGTACATGTTAACAATCATATCAATCACATATTTCACATTTGACTTTCTTTAGTCACAATCAACAAGCATAAGACATATAATCAAATTCATATCCTTTCAAACTCATGAAATTCGTCATGCCATCGCAAATATCACGTATTGACATAACATGTAACTTACGACTTCCTATAATCCTATTTTTATGACAACAAATCATATCATGCTTCTTATGCGTAGTTGACTTTCAGAAGTCAACAATTCATCATGTGAACTTTTGACTTATTCTCATCTACTCGTAATATCAAAGTAGGCTATACAAAAGGCACCATATACATTACCTACTCTCGATGCAAATGTGCTTACAACCATATTCAAATTAGTAATTTAACATGATCGTACCATCATTTTCGTATTTCATTCCTATATACACCAAGCTTTTTCATAACATTTTGCATCCTAACTTCACTTAAGCATTTCATCATACACTTGGTGTGCGTACCACCTTTTAAGCATAACGTACAACTAATTCATGCATAATCTTCTAAATTCATACATAGTTCATCAAATCCTTCCACTCATCAACATGTAGTATTTAAAACTAAACATCAAACATATTATCATCACATTTTATTCAATTCATCTAACAAAAATTCATCATACCCACATAATACATCGATCTTTCAACAAGAATTGGACATAGGTGGTGATTCAAGTCATCATCCTCACAATAACAAATGGGTTTCACCCCTAAACATCAAATTAACACAAACCATACATAACCTATGTTCTAAATGATGATTCTAACCCTTACACATGATCAATTTCATATTAACTCACGGATTAGAACATAACCCACTTTCATATCAAAGTCACCCAAATCAAAAATTTCAACTTACCAAGTGATTTATAGGGCTAGATGATGTAGAATCTTGATTCATGCAAGAGAGTTAAGGTTGGATTCTACCTCAATTCTTCAACATTCATCACCATGAGAAACCCTCATGTCTCCTTGCCTTGCATCGACACCAACATCAGACTTATGTCTGATGTTTGTGGTCTTCTCCACTTAACCCAAACTTCATTCAAAATGTGCAAGATTAACCCTTGCACTTTAGTTAACTTATTTCTTTCATTCTTGAGACTAGTAGATATACAAACTAGGTTAACTAATCCTAGTTAGCCAAATCTAGTTAAGTTATTTCATACATAATTCTAGTATATGCCATATTTATTAAATATTATATTTTTGGGGCGTTACAAGTCTACCCTCCTTAAAAGAGGTTTCGTCCCCGAAACCTTGCTCATTCTTACTCTTACCTTTTCTTTTTACCCATTCAGAGTGCATAATACAATATGAATACATTCAATATCTTGGCTAAAATTTTACTCATAATTAAATGTAGCTGTACGCATTGTCCCTGCTTAGTTAAATTAAGCAAACTTTACCTTCACAAACACATGAAAGGTCGGAAACTTATCCAGAGCTGTTATTAGTGTCATTTTCACTTCTTATGATTTATTTCATTCTATTATTATATCGTATACATTATTTCATTCTGTTCACCACAAGCAAACCCTAACATCCCGTTACTAACGTCCCTTCTACTTACATTTCACGTTCATAGAAAGGTCGACGTATCATTATACGCATACCATAAACATTCGATATACCAATTCTTACTTATAATCACAAGCTAAACGTTTTACTAACCTCGTTTCCATTGCATAATCCAAGTGCCTGCGACCCGAGTCGACCCAATTCATTGTGAGTCATGCGATACCTGGGTTGATTGTATTTGTTCCTTTGTTAAGCTTCCACTTAAATGCGTTCTTTCAACAATGTCTTGTTCAAATGAACATGGCCAACAAGCCTAGCATCAAGTTAGTATTTTCAACGATACTTACTGTCTTGTATAATCTATCAGAATTTCCACAGTTACATTCAACTTGTTCAGACGTAATGTTTATTGCATCTCCTTATTTATATATTAATTCTTTCTCGATTTCTTTTTCAAAACATTAGTACGTTCAACCTGTTTAAACAGGTCAATACATGACCATTACCTAACATGTCTCTTCCGTTGGTTGACCCACTCATGACGGGTCAATACATAACCATTCTTTCTCAGATCTCTAACTTATTTGTCAACTTTTGCAGTTTGACTCTTTAAAGTCAACCCAGTACTTGTTACTTATCATAGACGTATTAGAGCATACGTTCATAAATTTTCCTTTCCATTCTTGCGTACTTGCAAAGACTTCATTTCCTCATTTTATTATTAATTTACAAGATTTTTACCCGTTTCCGCCCCTACTTAAATCATTTCTCTAAGTCGTAGACGTCGTTCATCCCGACTCCCAATAGCCAATTAATGATATATCTAGCACATAACTTATTTTAGAGCTTATTTCTTTTGCCTAAAGTTTCTTGCTACTGCATTAGCTTTTATCAGTTTTATCTACTTGACAAGTCAACTACCTCATGCTATCTTGCTATTACTTGCTAAATTATCTATCAATTTACTTTGTTTGACCCTTTCAAAATTCCAATCGTAAATACATTCTGACCTATACTTACCAATTACCCAGTTCTGTCACATCCCTTCCTAGCCGAGCTATAAGCTCTCATAAGAAAAACATAACTTGGTTAATATTTGCCTTAAGAATTTTTACCTCTTCGGTTCGCATTTACTTACGAATTCGGGCTTTTCATTCCGCCTTCCATTCCTTTCCATGTTTTGAATCCGTCTCGCGGATTCAAACATATCATTCATACTTTCTCATTCCTTCTATGCTTCGAATCCGTCTTGCGGATTCAAACATATCATTCGTACATACCATTACTTCTATGTTTGAATCCGTCTCACGGGTTCAAACATATCATTCGCACATACCATTACTTCTATGTTTGAATCCGTCTCACGGGTTCAAACATATCATTCATACATACCATTACTTCTATGTTTGAATCCGTCTCGCGGATTCAAACACATCGTTCATTCGTTCCATTTATATGAGTTGCTTAATTTTTCTTAAGAGTCTTATAATTCTCACCCACACGTCCACCTAATACTCAATCCTTTCAGACATACCTGCAACAATTATCACGGTCTCACGAACGTCATATATTTCTTGCGTACTGGCCAGGTACGCAATCTACATACTAGTTTCGTGCCTTCATGTAATCATCGCCTTATGTCCGAAGAATTAAGTTTCGGCACGTTTAACATTCCAAAATCCTCATTACTATCCTTCATTTAAAATTTTCATTCACTTAATAGGCTTTACCATTACATGCACTCACATGTTAAATTTACGTACGTGGGCAATGGTCTTATTACATGCCTTGGTGCCGGTCCTAGACCGCATTTACGAATCATCCTCTCCCAAGCAATTATCCTTACCTTACACATAACATACTGTTAGTTTTCAAATACATACTTAAGTACACACTTACATTCGCTTCCACCTTTAGATCTTGATCGAGTCTTGGATTGTACGGGTTCCTGGTCACAAGAGCGCACAGGTTTGAGTTCAAGTATTTGCCTCCTTATACTTGATTTCGCTCAAATCAGGGCTCTGATACCAACTTGTAAGGCCCTAATACGTATTTGACATGAAGTCGCAGTGGAAAGTCATGCCATAAAATTTCTTTCATTTCAAACGTCTTGACTTACTTGAAAGTTCGTTTTAATGAATATGTATCTTTTACAAAAAAAAGTATAAGTCATGTTTGCTAAAGTACATACTCAATTATTCCCGTACAATCTATCTGGTGACTCGGTCTTCGATCTCTATTCTTCGTGATAACCGCTCGTGATTCGTACAACCTGCACTCACCACATACATTCATAACATTAGTACACAATACATAAACAAGATTCAATCTCGTACACTTCCCATTTCGTTATCTTTCTAACTTTAAGCATTTCATCTGTGTATCCATATCCTGGTGAGGCTTCAATAATGTACCTGCATTACTTTTCATTCTCAAGGCACACTATTAATAACGTATTACTCGACGTATCTAAATCATGCATACATACATTCTTACATGCATACATACACATCTACATACGTACATACCTTCCTATATCTCTACATACATGTATACGCTCATACGTACCTTCATATATACCATATACACATCTATATACGCACATACATCACTACGTCTCTACATACGTACATATATATATATATATACACATACGTATCTTCACATATACATAAATACACGTCTACATACTTACATACATTACTATGTCTCTACTTACTTGCATACACTCATACGTGCCTTCATATATACTTAAATACACGTCTACATACTTACATACACTCTTACGTACACGTTCAAGATCTTATATACCTCTTATATATCCATACATTAATTACATGGTACTTAGACTTAGATTTATAGCCCAAAACGTCAAAGGAACGATCAAAATCATGTTTGGGAGGCCCGTCGTGGTCCACGGATAACAAACCGAAACCTACTATACCCAAATCAACTTAGATAACAAATTTCATGTTTTTTAACATGGGGAGGCCGTCGGCGACGGCCCTTGCAAGTGCCCGTAGCCCAAAACTTCCGTAGACAGCCAAATAACCCGTCAGCCAAAGATTGACTTTCCAGAGCCCGTCGGCGACGCCCCTAAGGCCGTCGGCGACGCCCTCTAGATATTGCATTTTTCTGCAGCTCCGTTTCGTCGTCTGTACGCACTAAAACGCGCCTAACTTTTGAACCGTTTACCCGTTTCTTCCTACATGCTCGTAATTTGACATTCTATCATGTGAACTTGAAATCCCATATCCGGATTAAGGAAATTCTTAACTTACGCACTATCGGCTTATTATTCATTTATGATTTATCCGACCCGTTCATGTTTTTATCAAATAACTCATTCCTTTTAACTCAAAACTTACATGAACATTATGACCATAATACTTTTACATTATCCGGAGTATCCTACTTGGGGTTTACGCACCCGATACCCGGTATTCGTTAAATTCATTCATTATTACGTAATTGAACATTAAATAGTACAATTTCCATCTATGAAATTATTTATTCATTTACTCATAATTTACTACCGAACCTCTTGCCCATTAACCCGCGTCATCGTTTCTCGGTTAGCATGCTTACATACAATTTTATCCATTACCCGATTATCATACCGAAGTTGTTACTTATGCAGCCTTTCCGGTATGCAATAAAACCTCGTCTTGACCCATTTGATTTACTTAGCGAAATTCATCGATTTCATACAACTCATTCCTATTTGACCTCAATTATCATACTTAATTAAATCGCACCTAACTTTACATAAACAACTAAGAAGTGATTACGGAAATCACCTACCTTATGCGTCCGTGCTCGTATCCGATCCCTTGCCTCCTCTTGGCCAGTTAACACCTCGTGCTTGAGCCCGTCTCGACGTGATTCCTATACTTCCATTTTGTCGAAATCACGCTCTTATTAGCATACTCATTGATACATGTTAACAATCATATCAATCATATATTTCACATGTGACTTTCTTTAGTCACAATCAACAAGCATAAGACATATAATCAAATTCATATCCTTTCAAACTCATGAAATTCGTCATGCCATCGCAAATATCACGTATTGACATAACATGTAACTTACGACTTCCTATAATCCTATTTTTATGACAACAAATCATATCATGCTTCTTATGCGTAGTTGACTTTCAGAAGTCAACAATTCATCATGTGAACTTTCGACTTATTCTCATCTACTCGTAATATCAAAGTAGGCTATACAAAAGGCACCATATACATTACCTACTCTCGATGCAAATGTGCTTACAACCATATTCAAATTAGTAATTTAACATGATCGTACCATCATTTTCGTATTTCATTCCTATATACACCAAGCTTTTTCATAACATTTTGCATCCTAACTTCACTTAAGCATTTTATCATACACTTGGTGTGCGTACCACCTTTTAAGCATAACGTACAACTAATTCGGGCATAATCTTCTAAATTCATACATAGTTCATCAAATCCTTCCACTCATCAACATGTAGTATTTAAAACTAAACATCAAACATATTATCATCACATTTTATTCAATTCATCTAACAAAAATTCATCATACCCACATAATACATCGATCTTTCAACAAGAATTGGACATAGGTGGTGATTCAAGTCATCATCCTCACAATAACAAACGGGTTTCACCCCTAAACATCAAATTAACACAAACCATACATAACCTATGTTCTAAATGATGATTCTAACCCTTATACATGATCAATTTCATATTAACTCACGGATTAGAACATAACCCACTTTCGTATCAAAGTCACCCAAATCAAAAATTTCAACTTACCAAGTGATTTATAGGGCTAGATGATGTAGAATCTTGATTCATGAAAGAGAGTTAAGGTTGGATTCTACCTCAATTCTTCAACATTCATCACCATGAGAAACCCTCATGTCTCCTTGCCTTGCATCGACATCAACATCAGACTTATGTCTGATGTTTGTGGTCTTCCCCACTTAACCCAAACTTCATTCAAAATGTGCAAGATTAACCCTTGCACTTTAGTTAACTTATTTCTTTCATTCTTGAGACTAGTAGATATACAAACTAGGTTAACTAATCCTAGTTAGTCAAATCTAGTTAAGTTATTTCATACATAATTCTAGTATATGCCATATTTATTAAATATTATATTTTTGGGGCGTTACAGAAGGGTCTTGATCGAATGATGTGGCCCTTAGTAGAGTTAGACGATAGATAGTTGTGACAACCCGTAACTTCGAGGTAAGAACTATTCGTTTCGCTTTTACAAAATAAATATACACTTATCTTATCCGACGAATTAAATTTATATTTATTTAATTTATAGTGTGCAAACGTGTAGTCGAAACCAAATCCATATTGTGTTGAACCAACCCGAACTGTTTGAACCAAAGCTCATGTCTCGCGGGTCGATTCAACCCACAACCATAGCTCGGTACTTACGAGGCCCAAACCGTAGCATGAATATTATTCATTTATATAATTGATTACTATAATTATAAAAAAAACAAAATATATAAAATTAATTAGACAAGTTGCTGCATCCTACCTTACCCCATGTTCCTTTTTACGTTTCCTAGTGTGGCATCCTTTTCCCCAAGCCCAAAACCCCCAAAACTCAATCTTATTCTTTCGGCCCATAAGGAATTGCAACCGCCCAGCTTTTGTTCTCCCTTAAGTTATGTTTGTGTGCATGTTATTTTAATAACTCATCTCATAAACCCTAACTTGCAACCTCCCACATCTTTCACGTACACTGTTGATGGAAACCAAGTCCTTAGACTCCACAAAACTTCAACTCCAAGACTCTATAGCGCACACTCTTGATTGCTAGGTATGTATTTATTGAATGTGAATTATATTCTTTCGGTTTATATTAGTTTTGATCATAAATCTTTCGTTGATTAGCTGCGTTTTCTGAACCTTATGTGATTTAGGGTTGGTAGAAATTGCGTTGTTGAGGTTTATTTGATCATGAGATCGGTTAAACAACTAGCGTTTCTATTGCGGGTTAAATCTTGTGTATTATGATGTATATTCATATTCATATTCAAGCATGATTGTATGGAGTAATAACGGCTGTATATATGATTAAATATTGAATTATTGTTGCTGCGTTTTATAGTTAGATTGTAATAGTTGAAGTTGGGATGAATCAAGGGTTCGGGTATGTCTCTCGGGTGTTATTAATGGGATAAATCGAGTGGTTGGTGACAAATTAGTTGCTACATGATCTTACTTATGATATAAACCTGCTGTGAATTAATGTTTATGTGTCACGGGTTCGCTAGTCAATCATTTGCGGGATCGGTTACGAAAACAGTAAGCTGTTACACAGTTACAGCCAACTTTAATCGGCTGTAACGAGGTCATAATTTAACGAAATTTGGAGTTTCTTGAGTCTCTAACGTGTTATTTTGAAATACGGATCATATGGCGCTGGAATCATAATTTTTCGACACTGTTTGATATGTTTAACGATTCAATTACGAACAAACACTGAAGCTGCAAAAATCTGTAGTAAATAGGTCATATGTTTTGGGTTATAACTTGCTGCGTAATTGGAGTTTTGCTATGAAATTTGTACTGTAGATGGCCACTGATGTCGTTTTAATTCTCCAACTGGAATTTTGTCAATCGGACTTACGATGAATTTTAAATGAATTTTTCCGTAACTACAGTCAGAAAGTGACGAATCTGATTGCAGCCCGGTAAATGAATTTTATAAAATAATTGGTGATGAATTGGATCCAGAGATTTTGACACAATAATATTTGGATCGTTTAACACATTATGTAATTTTTTGGGAATTTTTTTGTACACGAACTATTCCAGATAACAATCCGAAAACTGCCAAAAATGCACTATATGGCTGAATATTTATTGAAGAGTATTATAAGTCTTTTGTGACATTTGTGTTGTCGCTAAGCTATGTAGTGATAAATGCATGCATGATATTGGTATTGTATGAAAAAATGTGCTACGTGCTAGATACGTGTTTCCGCGTGAGCACACCCACTAACCCTTAAACGGTAATCATATTAGGACGTGATTGACCAACCCTGACCATTAGCTATTTTAAGAGTTCGACCGAGCAACCAAAGGTGAGTTCACACTTTCAACAAAGCATGGGATTCCCGGTGGTTGGGAATGGGTAAAGTACTTAATCGAAAACTACGTGACCTCCTGGTTTGGTACACGTACCACATCCTCTTTATTGAAGGGTGATAACACGTACTAAGGATTTAATCGGAACCTGCATGATCTCCTGGTTTGGGGACACGTACCACATCCTCTTTATTGAAGGATGACAACACTGATACTAGACCAAAAACTCTATCATGAAGTCCCTCATTTTTATATCGACTTAATCGCCGGGCCAATGGCGAGCGGGTCATTAGTTAGATAGCGTTATTTAGGTCTGACAAGCCTCACACCGTGCCGCAGAGGACGGGCGTGAACTAATGGATCTGGGCACTAGTCAATGATGATAGACATTGACGTTAGGGCACCAACTTACTTCAGTCAGTGGTCGATATGGTAACGGGTCTAGTGGATAACATGGGGTTGCCCCCGCGGCTGGATAGCCAGAGGAAAAGGAACTAATCAACTTACGTTTTAAACTATGGGGTAACCCCCACGGCAAGTAAGCCAGCTAAAAGAAACTTATGTTTTTTAAACAACTTAAAACAAACACCCAACTGTGAACTCGCTCAACTTTGTTGTTGATTCGTTATTATATGCCTTGCAGGTCATTAGGTGCTTAGATGGAGCTTGCAAAGGAGGAAGAGGTCGTTGTGGGACATGGACTGTTGAGTTCCATGTTGAACTTATGAACTTTTATACTTTATTATGGTTTTGAACTTAATGTTTCCGCTGAAAACTTAAACTTCGTTGAATTCTTTTGACACCAATTATATTCTTTGGTTTGGACTTTTATTTATTTAATTATATCATTCACTATGATTGGTGGTTGGATCCTGGTCAGTCACGCTCCCTGCGGTGATACTCCGCTTGTGGATTTTGGGGGTGTGACAATAGTTGTGACAACCCGAATCTCTGAGGTTAGCGCTACTTATATTCCACAATCTTTGGCGTGTGTTTCTACATTCAATTACCTACACATTACACTATTGCATCATTAGACGTTCTTGTGCGTATTGGTTATTTATAATAGAACCATTGAATGTTTTCATATGCTGATTAATTATTGGGAAATTGGGTATTAACTAAACTGGGTCGTATAATCTTTTGGGTCGCAGACCTACTTGACACACACACCCCTCTTAGCTAAATGGTTCGATACATATCATCTTGGCCCATATTCGTGTGAAACCCAGTCTGAGACGCATGAGCCCACTCCATTTTACGGATTCCGTATATGTTTAGCTTAGCTAGACAGTCTTCACAGGCCTAAGCCAAAACCGAGCCCATTACCTTATTCCTTGTTTACGTATACTATGTATAAGGATACATAGGTTAATTGCAAACCCTAATCAACCCCACTCCTCTTGTGAATCTCTTATGAATCGCGACTACAGTGGACGACCCCCCCATCATCGAGGACATTATCCTGATAGATCCAACTATTGGTTAGTAGATTTGCCTATATGTTGATTCTTAATTGCATAATTTTGCCATATGTAAAACGTGAGGAATTGGATTATGTTCTTGCATGTTAATCTATGTTTAGGATTGTGCATACATGAGTTCGAAATATAATTGATCATTGTGTGATTATGCATGTAGATCAGTAACGCATGATATAACATTCTCGGGTAGAGTGAATGATTGTTTGGCGATATATGCATGAATTAAGGTGTGATTTCCTAGGTCGGTACATGCCTTGATTGTTGTTAGATGTTGATAATTTAGATATTCCAATAATAATGAATATGGTGGCCACTGGCCACGTGATGATGATGATGATGATGATGTTTCTTCAAAAACCTCAAGTGATGTTGACTTTGTGCATTGCCATGGAAGATGATGATGTCCTCTGATGAATTGTGTCTTTTGATGTCACTAAGCAATTGTATATTGTTAAATATAATTCACTTAGGTTATACAAGTATGATATGTATTAATTTGAATAAATAGAACTATTGAGTTATGCATATTCATGTTTATAAATAAATGTTACATGATGCATCTTAAGATACAAGTGGGATCAATATAAAGGGTGGGAAGCTATTGTGAAATTTGGGCCGATGATGTTGGATTGTGAACAAGCATGGGTATTTGGTTACATGATAGGGATGTTTATGTAATGATGTTAATTATTAGAACAATGACTAGAGTTCATTTAAACCAAAGAAATTAAGTGTTGATCTAAACTGAATGACTATTTAATCAAGAGGGTCGTTATAAATCTGAATAATATGAATGGTGATCAAGAATAACGATGTTAATTAGTGATGACAGTGGCATAGGGCTGTTTAGTTAGTATGCGTGTACTACTTGATTCAACTAGACATTGTGCTTAGGACGCCGACTTCGATTAACGACCATGTAATGAGTTCATATTGTGATAATCATGACTATGGAATAAACTGATGTTTATGTTAAATTGAATACATGAATGATTGTACCAAACCTAACTGTTATGTGAATTGTGAAACATGAACTTGCATATGATGTAAATACTTGTTGTATAATGATGAGGATTGTTGAATGACTTCCTGTCACGGCTTGCATAACGATGTATGTTTGGTTGTATGCAACTTGTGAAACGTGTATGACGAATACGTGATTTTGTGTACATGAAACTGACTATCTTTGGTAACCACGGTAGGGTATGGTTGACCAACTTGGAACGGGTAATATAACATAACATACCGAGCTATCTAAGGTGAGTTCATCTCTGGAGCATGCGTCCCGGTGGTTGGGACAGTCAGTGGGTATCCCGGGGTGGGATAATTCTTTTGGGTAAAAACGGGAATGTTGGATAATATACTCTTCCTATCACCTTTAAAGTCCCTCCGTGTTGTTGGTTACCGGGGAGGTAACATGGTATTTGTTAGTAGCGCTACTTAGGTTTGGCAACCTCACCCCGTACCTGGGAGGACGGGTGTTGAACTAATGACCTAGTCATGACCAATGCTTTGATAGGAGCATTGGAGAAAGGGCAATGTAAATCAGAAGCCGTCTTGTATTCGGGTTATTATCAACATTACTTTCAGAATTAACTTCAATGGATTAACTAAACACTTGGTAATCAACGTTTTGGTAAAAACTATGAACTCACCAGCGTTGTCTGATACACTTGTTGCATGCTCGCAGGTCGTTAGATATCTTGGATTTGGGAACTTGCTGTCTGAAGTAGCTGGAGTGGTCATGGGTCGACTGGAAGGATTTACGTGATTGATTTCTTGATACTATATTTTGGTTTTGAAACAATTTAACTTGGTTTACTATTTGCTTCCGCTGAACATATTGGTTTTCATTTAAACTTGTCGATGGTATTTTATTAATGATTGAGAACGTTATTTAGAAAGTTGTATGGGTTCAATGTGATTAGTGGCTCATTGTTGGTACATCACACGCCTAACAGGGACACTCCCTAGGTGGTATTTTGGGGGTGTGACAGTTTGGTATTAGAGCCACTGGTTATAGTAAACTTGGTTTTAAAACGTTTTTATAAAACCAGACTATAACCGAACAGAACCGAAATCGACGATGACACTCAGCTCCAGACTGCAAGGTTCGTTTCTCGTTTACTATTGCATAGTATATCTAGTGTTTGCTTATGAATAACATCACATGTGAATGCACACTGTCACGGCCCCCGACCCGGTTTGACCCGTTTCAGGAGCCGCGGGACAGAAAATCCCGTGGTATTTATTTAATTGAGTTAACAACAGAAGTTTTCTTCAGGATCTTTTTAAAACTGCAAATTTCCCGATTATTTTATTTCACAACTAGGGATAAAATCCCGGTAATTTACAATCATATGATTTCACAGAGAAATCTTTATTTTTCAAAACATGTTTCTTTATTTTATATTGAGCCACTTTCTTAAGCTTGTAGTGCTTCACGACACTTTTCCTAGATCACAATAGATCACCTGAAACATGTTTGAAAAAGGTTTTGTCAGCGGGAAATACTGGTGAATCATTCTTTTTACTAAAACGACGCGTTTGTTTATAATTTACAGTATTAAGAGCGATTACAATGTTTCCATATATCAACCAACTACCCACAGTATTTGTCACTCGACCATCCATTGGTAACCTCAGAGTCCAATGGTGTCTGTGACTATGGTCATATCACCCCTTGGCTAACTCGTTGTCCAATGGTGACGGTTATCAAGTAATGTATACAAAACCCCACATACCGGCTGTAATTTGGTGATTACAAAGACTTAATCTCTGTAATTATAACATTTGAAAATATTTAAGAATTTATAAAGTACTTTGATAAAAAGAGAATGACTCACATTGCAGATTTACATGAGCAGAGCTTAGCCTACTGATTAGCCTTTTAACCTAAATTTAATAACATGCACACGAACTCGGTTAGTAACTAATACAACATTTACGATAACTCACGAGATTAAACCTTCACAACGAATGATAAAGTGCGATACTTAAACATCCATCAAATTAACGACGAATGACAAAGCATAAACCCTAATGTGGGCAGCACTTAAACATCCATTGGATAGTTTAATCGATCGGACATTGAATCATAGCAGCGATCGAGTTAATACCTTGTATCGGAGCAGTTCCTTGCTAATATTGAAAGTAATTTCGACTTCAGAGTAACAAGAATTCATTTTTGAGAGTTTGTTTCGACATCAGTGGACTGTGCATGTAACAAGCTATTTATAGCTGATTTTTAGGGTTCACGCGGCCCGCGTAAACCCAAGGTTAACACTTATGCGGCCCGCGAGGCCGCCTAGTCTACGAATAGGGTTGATTGGTCATCCGTAGGTTAGCCAGCTGGACACCACGTGGATCCGGAACACTTATCCGATCAAACATGTGTTGACGCGGCCCGCGTAAGACATGTCTTGTCTTTTACGCGGCCCGCCTGAGACCCAGAATTTTGTTTTTCTTGATTTTTAATATGGTTTAGGGTTTCAGGGGTTCAGATTGTTACTTACGGGTATTTTTAGGATAATTTTGGGAGTCCTTACATCCTCCCCACCTTATTTAAAATCTCGTCCTCGAGATTTATTGGAATAAGTGAGGATACTTTCGCTTCATCTCCGATTCCAGCTCCCAAGTGTATTCGGGTCCTCTCTTTGAATCCCACTTGAACTTGACAAGTACTAACCGTTTGTGTTTGAGAAACTTTATCTTTCTGTCTTCTATCTGAAGAGGTTTCCCAACAAATTTTAACTTTTCGTTTACCTCTATATCTTGGAGATGTACTATCAAATATTCGTCAGATAGGCATTTCGTGAGGTTGGATACATGAAATACGTCATGTACTCCAGCTAACTCTTTTGGTAGTTGTAAACGATAAGCAACTGGTCCTATACGTTGGATTACTGAAAATGGTCCTATGTATCTTGGACTTAGCTTTCCTTTCTTACCGAATCGAACTACTCCTTTCCAAGGAGAAACTTTCAATAGTACTTTGTCTCCCACTTGGAATTCCAACGGCTTTCGTCTATTGTCTGCATAACTCTTCTGGCGATCTCAAGCCGTCTTCAGTCTTTCCTTGATTTGAGTAATCTTGTCGGTGGTTTCTTGTACTATTTCAGGACCTGACAACTGACTTTCTCCTATTTCTGCCCAACAAACTGGAGTTCTGCACTTTCTTCCATATAGTGCCTCGAATGGGGCAGCTTCGATGCTTGCATGATAACTATTGTTATAGGAGAATTCGATCAAAGGTAAGTGATCGTCCCAATTTCCACCAAAATCTATCACACATGACCTAAGCATGTCTTCAAGAGTTTGGATTGTTCGTTCACTTTGTCCGTCTGTTTGAGGATGATATGCAGTGCTTAAATTTAATCGAGTTCCCATTGCTTCTTGGAAACTAGTCCAGAAATGGGAAGTAAAACGACTATCCCTATCTGAAACAATGGAGAGTGGAACTCCATGTAAAGATACTACTTCATCTACATACAACTTTGCCAACCTTTCCATGCTAAAGGTTTCTTTCATAGGTAGAAAATGAGCTGATTTGGTTAATCGATCCACAATTACCCAAATCGCATCATTACCTTTTCTGGTTTTGGGAAACTTAGTAACAAAATCCATTGTTATGAGTTCCCATTTCCATACAGGCATTTCTAATTGCTGTAGTAGACCTGAAGGTTTCTGGTGTTCTGCCTTAACTTGAGAACAAGTAAAACACTTAGAAACATATCGAGCTATATCTTTTTTCATTCCTATCCACCAAAAGTTGTTTCTTAAATCTTGGTACATTTTATTGTTTCCAGGGTGCATGGTATACCTAGATTTATGGGCTTCTTCTAAAATCTTATTTCTTAATTCTCCCTGCTTAGGTACCCAAATCCTTCTTTTGTGGAATCTCCAAATTCCATCAGCTCCTTGTTCTAATTCTTTCATTTGTCCTTTCATTCCTTCAGCATCATCCTTGATGGCTGTTTCTTGAAAATGCTTTAATTGTTCCATTAAATCTAACTGTAGATTTAACCTAAAAGCACGAACTCGTCGTTGTTTCTCATGGTACTTACGACTTAAGGCATCTGCAACTACATTTGCTTTTCCTTCGTGATATTGAATATCACAGTCGTAGTCGCTTAGAATTTCCATCCATCTTCTTTGCCTCATGTTTAATTCTTTCTGCCCAAATATGTATCTTAAGCTCTTATGATCGGTATAGACAGTAAACTTACTTCCATACAGATAATGTCTCCAAATCTTAAGGGCAAAAATTATGGCTCCTAGTTCTAAGTCATGAGTCGTATAGTTTTCTTCGTGCTTTTTTAATTGCCTTGAAGCATACGCAATTACCTTCTTGCATTGCATTAGCACACATCCAAATCCTAGTTTTGAAGCATCACAATAAATTTCGAAATCTTCAGTCCCTTCTGGTAAAGCTAGGATTGGGGCATTTGTTAACTTTTGCTTTAGAATCCTAAAAGCTTCTTCTTGCTTAGGTCCCCATTCAAACTTAACTGCTTTACAGGTTAGCTTAGTTAATGGTACAGCTATCTTGGAAAAATCCTTAATAAACCATCTATAATATCCGGCTAAACCTATAAACTTCTAATTTCCATTGCGGATTGCGGAACCTTCCATTTGGTAATTGCCTCTATCTTAGCAGGATCTACATGAATACCTTCGTGATTTACCATGTGTCCTAGGAATTGCACTTCTTGCAGCCAAAATTCACACTTCGAGAATTTGGCATAAAGCTTTTCTTTTCTTAACAAAGTTAAGAGTGCATGCAAGTGCTGACAATGCTCATCCTGACTTTTGGAATAAATAAGTATATAGTCGATAAAAACAATTACAAATTTATCCAAATACGGTTTACAAATTCTATTCATCATGTCCATGAATGCGGCAGGTGCATTCGTTAATCCAAATGGCATGACTGTAAACTCGTAATGTGTAACACCTCGAAAATTCACGTCCTATAAGGTATTGACACGTGTCATAAGCTTGAACGTGAGAAAGTACACTTTAGAGGGACTAAAGTCGACAAACATAGAAAGTATGTGAAAATAAGGGTTCAAAATATCAACAATGAATAAATATACTTTACAATAACCCTACATGATGTTTATACCCTTAGACGGATAAATCATGGATCATACGAAGCTAAAAGTGAGAGATTTCAAACCACAGGGGTTAAATGTGTCAACATGTTTAAAGATATACCTCTGAGTGACCTTTTGACAAACCCGAAGCTTTGTAACGGTTAATTATGCTCACTAGAATACACGATTAAAATTTCATAAAGTTTCGTCAACGTATGAGAAAGTTGTGATCAAATTCGTGTGCAAGGGGTTAAAGTGTTAACATTAAAAGTTAGGACTTTTCGGGTAATAACCGAGTATGCAAGGACCAAATAAAGTGGGTACAAGTCCTAAAGCCCTTGTAGTTAAAGAAGAAGGGGTTAAATTGCAATATATAAAGGTTACTTGACCTTTCGGAAGGGCCAAGAGTCATTTATGCAAGAAATAGAAAATGTGAAGGCTGATCAGAAGCCTTGCGCACCTCAACAAGAATAGCCTTGAGGTGCGCAAGGGATGCCCAGATGCAGCAGATTGGCTGTTGGCTGTCTTAAACGTTGCAACTGATCTTTAATCGATTTTCCTCATCTCCCTTGGCCCCTAAACAACCCCTAAACATATAGGGACACATGTAAATGATTTGTGGGCACTTGTAGACTTGTGTGTCAAATTCTTATGGTGATTAAGAACACTATATAAAGGCATGAAGTTGCAACTCATTCCTCACACCTTCATTCTGCAATTGAGGAGCCTTTTGGAGCTTCAAAGCAGACCCAAGTCCTTCCTAATCAAGCTTAGGACTTTAGTAAGTTTGCTAATCCTTTCTTAATTAAGTTTTAGCTTAGTTTTAGCTTAAAAGTCAAACCGTCGTAATTAACGGTTGACTTTAAGATTAATCACTAATGGTCCAGTGATTAGTCGAATCAAAAGTAGTTATAAGTTGGTAATTATGTGGGTAATAAACCCTTAAAAGGGTTCCCCCTGATTCCCACTCTAACTAGGTCTAATGTCGGGTCAAACTTGTTAATAAAAAGTCAACAGGATGCTTAGTTTCTAATTTATGCATAATTAGCAATGTAGAACACATACAACCTATATGATCATTAATATAACTTAGTAATTAGTGTAAGAACATGTCTAAACATGTTCAACCCGACAATTTTATGTTTAGACCCGGTTCGGAACCGAAAGTCGCAAAGCTTTGACTTTTGCTTTGACTTCAGTTCTGACCCGCTTTAGTGTGATTTGGAAATGCCTTAGAGCTTCCTTAGGACCAGGCTACATGTTAGCATAACCCTCTGTGGTTGGTTCATTGATTGACCCCTTCGTTTACGCGTTTCCGTTAATTACTCATATGTTGACCATTATGCCCTTATTACCTTAAAACGTGATTTTTGGAAATGTAAAAGAGTAGAAACTTTAATTACTGATATATAAACTTGTATGCAAAGTTTGACATCAGTTTGAGGTGTAGATTGAGAGTTATGCTCATTAGCGCAAAATGAAAGCTTTATGTTAACTAAATGGCGTAATTAGCGTATAGCCTAGTTAAACCTACTTTTTGATATCAAACTTATTACCCACTGATGTAATATATTATTTTGGGATTTTTAAATATTTTTAATTAATTTTAGGCTGAGCATAACTTATAGTCGTAGGCTTAATCCGGTAATTGTCGGTATTGCCCTAACAGGCCATAAAATGAGTTTTACATATCTAAACAACTCCAAACCTTTTGCTACTGATCTTAAATGATAAATAAATTATTTTAAGCCTTCTGGAAAAATAAAAATATCAGCTTTATGTATGTAACCCAGAAACGGCTCCTAATCGCCTTTCTAAGCGTTTTTAACGCATAGTATGCACTAGAACTATTTTAGACATACAAGGGTTGATACCTACTGATATTTTAGGTAAATTTTAATATTTTAACAGTAAGCAAAGGTTGATAAACTCAGACTTCAGTTTTGAGCTTTTCGGCTTATGTGAAATTACCAAAATGCCCCTACGGTGCATAGTTTGGTTATAATTGATAAATTTCACATATACACTTTACCCTACTGTTATAATTTGTTAAATTGAGTATGTTTGCTGATTACATCAGACCCGTAACTCAGTTAAACACTTAAACTCTTTTATCACCTTTTAAATGACCAAACTACCCCTACGGGGCATAGTTTGCGTCTAAATACGTTTTGGGCATAATGGAAGGTATCATACTGATATCACAACATATTAGAGGCATATTAACTTAGGAAACCTGGTTAAGACTCTTATAATTACCCGTTACGCCTCTTACGCGTACGGCTCGGCCTATGTAACTAGTTTACATAAATTAACCGAAACGGGTCAAACCTTATCGTTTTTATCTCAAAATCCAGAATGTGTTTAGTTTACCCATATTATACAAGTCTCCAAACTTGTTGGGTCTAAATCACATTCTATCCCGGTCTTCGCTTAATCATGCGTTTGAACCGTAAACCTTTCCTTAAAACTAACCGGTCTAAGTTACCACTTAAATAAGACCTGTTAGGAATCTAATAGGTTAATAAAACCTTCGTTCCAGATTGAGAGCCCCAGTAGAAGTACTTGTGCTTGCTGATTAGAATATACGGCTGGGTATAAATTGCTTTTGCTAGCTCAGGTAAATACTCTTAACTTATTTTCCCTTATACGGGCTTGGGATACGGTATTATAAAAATACCGCTTGGTCGGGTGTAGAAACCTTTTAATCGGAGATGATTAAATTGCATAATCCCGTTTTAATCTGTATTGATTGATAACAAATAACATTGGGGGTTAATGACCGTGTCCTGGATATCCTTGGCTCATTTTAAAAAGTGAATGGCCACGACGTAAGCACAAGGTGTAGACATAACACCTCCTGTTGCATATGTATAACATATACTCACTCGTAAGGGTATCTTCTTGTGAGATCATATTTGTGGTGTGTCGATTAATCTTGTCCGGCTTGTATTGTATAATCACCGGCCCTAAATGTTGGACAACCATGTAAATCGGATACAAGATTTTTATTAATAAAATTGTCCCAAGTATAAAAGATTAATTTTGCCTCTGTGCATTTTAATCAATGTGTCAAATTATTTTGTGCCTGGTGCATTCAAATCAATTTTATTAAACTCTTTTCAAATGAGTCGGTTGAGTGTATTTACCAGTGAAAACTGACGTATTTTCAAAAGTCTAAGTGACAGGTACAAGTACGTAATAGGCTGGAAGCGGCTCAGGACGTTAATAAGGAATCTTGCAAGTCCTAGGCGTCTAAAGTCTGTTGAACAGTTTTCTTTTATTGATCCGCCTGTGGATCCTTTACTTTCCGTTGTAATACTGGATATTACTTTATATTCGGAATGTAATAATATTTATCTTTTGCTTCCGATGTGCATTTATATATTGTGTTGTTTGACTATGATGTTGCCAACCACGTCACGATACTCCCCACCGGGCCCACCGGCGACACGTGGAAATCGGGGTGTGACAGGTTGGTATCAGAGCCAACATTGTGTGAATTAAACACTAGTCTTTTGTGTTTAATCTCAATGACACAGTAGCACATTCTTTGACCTTTTGAGTCTAGACTTAACATAAGAATACTTTCAATCCTAATCTGGAAATTTTTACTTCCAAATTTTATATATATTGGATACGTCGCCAAGCGAAGAAGCTGTATTAGAAATTCTCCACAATCCGGAGCCCTGAAATGCTAAGCTTCGTAGCGCGGCTAGAATGAAACGAGCATCCAAGGAGAGAGCATTCAGAAATAACTTGAAGAAGAAACTCCTTTTGCTGAAGATCGTTTCCTTAATAGTCCTTATAAGGACATATTTATCTTTCAGTCCCTTCGAGGACACATTATCCCTTCAAAGACCCGCTTAGGGCAACTCTGTACTTTTATTTTCATATAATGGATTGATTAAACTAAGTTTTCATTCTAAACATGAAATATGAAACAAATGGAAAATAACATCCCTTAGAAGGGAATTGCCTACGGGCTAAAAATTTATGTCCTCTGAGACTAAAGACAGTGGTAGCCTACAACTCCCTGTCGAGAAAAATAATGAATTTTGATTCACACCTACAAGCTCGATCCCAGACGATCATGGCTTATAAATTAAACTCGTCCACGTGACTAAGCCTTTTGTGCTATTACTAAATGCCTCGATCCCAGACGATCATGGCTTATAAATTAAACTTGTCCACGTGACTAAGCCTTTGGTGCTATTACTAACTTATAAATTTGCCTCGATCCCAAACGATCATGGCTTATAAATTAAACTTGTCTACGCGACTAGGCCATTTGTGCTATTATTAACTTATAAATTAGGATTTATGATAAAAATCCTGAATAAAATAAATATCCTTCCTTCCCTGCCAGTAGGCATTTTAAAAAGAATCTTAAAGGTGAAACCTAGCCTACGCGGCCAAGATGGTGAAACCTACCCAAGGGATTCAGATCCTTGTTAACACCTAAGAACGTGTTAGCACTCCTGACAAATGTGATTCGATAAAATCACAACAGTCATCCTTATATTGGATTCTTCCAATTTTCTTATCTAGCCTAGTGATTTAGAAATCATGGCTTGTGTCATCCTATAAGATGATCATATTATAAACATCCGATAGGGATGAAGTGCCTACGGGCTAAACTTGTTTTCCGATAAGACAACGACAGTGGTGGTCCTTGACCTCCTATCTAAAAATGTTGGACCAGGTCCAAGCATAATAGTCGGTAGGATCCATACGATCTCGACTAATAGCATCTGAGAAGATAATCATATTATAACCATCCCTCAGAAGGGAAATGCCCACGGGCTATATCTATTGTCCTAAAAGACAAAAGACAGTTGAAGTCTACAACTCCCTGTCAAGAGAAGGTAATGAACTTGATTCAGACCTTAATGCCTCGATTCTCTGAAATCATGGCTTATAAAATTTAGAACTGTCCTTGTGACTAGGCCTTTTGCGCCACTACAACATCCTTAATGTTTTATAACTAGGATAAAATTATCATGGAAAATACTAATTAAATATAACTAACAAGTTAACCAATATGGTTTATATTACCATGGTTACTGAATCGTCAAAGATGATGATTCCATAAAAACCTCTGAATAAATCATTGTTAATATTTGTGTAGTAATCAAGCTACATGGCTGGATTAGATGAAGTTAACAGCCACATGAAAGAGAACAATGATACTACCAGAATTAATGTAACTGGAGCAGAACTGCAGGCAATAATAGATTATGCTGTTACTCGAGCCCTTGATCGACAGTATGATGAATCAAATGATACCCACTCTAAGACTCTATCTGTGGCTCGTAGTAAGCCCCCTCCTAAAACACATGAGTCAAGGGAGGACGATGTTCATGACTTGTCAAATCAAAGGAGTATTCCATCTAGACAAGTTGTGTTTCATCAAGAGACATCAGTTAAGACCTGTTCATATAAATATTTCGTCTCCTGCAAGCCCAGAGACTTTACAGGAGAAAAAGGGGCCATCGATTGCATGACATGGCTCGATGAGATGGACGCTGTTGTTGACATCAGCAGTTGTGCGGAGCAAGATGTTGTGAAATTTGTTTCACAATTATTCAAAGGAGAAGCGTTGGCATGGTGGAGGTCATTACTCCAAGCCACGGGAAAGGTTCTACTCTACAACTTATCTTGGGAGCAATTTGTTGCATTAGTCAAAGAAAACTATTGCCCCCAGCATGAGGTAGAAAAGATAGAATCAGACTTCTTGACTCTGGTCATGGAGAATTTGGATTGTCAGGCATATGTGACAAGTTTCAACACTATGTCCCGCCTAGTTCCTTATTTAGTCACCCCTGAACCTAAACGCATAGCGCATTTCATTGGAGGCCTAGCACCAGAGATAAAAGGGAATGTTAAAGCATCTAGGCCAACCACATATAGGTCCACGGTGGACTTATCCTTATCTCTCACCTTAGATGCAATCAGAATTAAGTCTGTTAAGGCTTCTGGCGAGGGAAGAAGAGAAAGAGAGGAGGAAAACTCTTATCAATATAACAAGAAGAAGAAGGGAAACTCCGAGCGCGGGAAGGATTCCGAGTTTAGGAAGAACTCGAGTCAGTCTGATAACAGACCCAATTGCAGTAACTGCAAAAAGCAACATTTTGGAAAATGTACAATCGACCCACGTGCTAAATTGTGTGGAATTTGCAAGACCAAGGGTCACAAAACCCTAGATTGCAAGGGGTTAAAGAACGCCACATGTTACAATTGTAACGATGAAGGACACATCAAAACCAACTGCCCAAAGCTTATAAAGAAGCCGGGAGAGGCCAGGAAAATAAACGCATGAGTCTTCTGGATGAACGCCAGGAAATGGTGCAGAAGGATAACTATATAGCAGGTACCTTTCCTTATCAAGCAGTTTATGCAGAAATTTACTTGATACTGGTACATATGATTCAATATTGAACAATAACTATAGAGAACTGTTGTCTCCGCCTGATTAGGACTTCGGTCATTTAATACGAGGTAGAAATTGGCCGATGATACTTTAGAAAATGCTCCAACAAACCTTAAATGGATATTTTATATCTAATAGGAATCACTCTTTTATGATATTCCTATGGCAAGCTTTCAAGCTACCTAAATTCTTTAAAATAATAAAGACAGATGTGACGTTTTGATCCTCTGTCAGAAAAGTGATGGACTAGGTCCAAATCTTTAATGCCATTGATGGTCTTTTGCGACCTAGGCTAAGTAATATTAATATATTTTAAATAACGTTCATTAAGAATGTTAGTGCTATAATAGCCTGTATAGGTTATTGACACCATGGTTAGTGTATATTAAGGCCATCAGAATGAAAAATAGCAGTTGTTGGATTTCAACTAAGAAATTGTTTTATTGGTGTTAGGAACCAATAGAAAGTATGGCAAACTCGGATAAGACAACAGTCGATCGCGCCATTGATGGCACGACGCATGCTAATGATGCTGAAATTATAAACCTTAGAATTTCCAAAGATGTTCTTCAAACTATGATAGACGCAGCCGTTGGAAAAGCTGTGAAGAAGGCTGTGAAAAAGTTCAAGGAGCCCCATGCTGCTCGGTCCAAATTTTATCTAGGACCACACTTCCTTACTCTTGAAGAGGATCTCGTTCATGCCTCTGATGCAAAGGATGAACTAAAAAGGAAAAGGGAGGTAGATAACTCCCAGAGTTCTAAGAAAAAGAACAAACAAAAGTCCGACCAGAAACCAATATGTGAGACCTGCAAGAAGCGCCATTATGGGAAGTGCAGGTTCGAACCAAAATCCAAATCGCAGCCCAAGGCTTGTGGGATCTGCAAGTCTAAGGGACATAAAACGTTGGACTGTAAGGACATGAAGAATGCAGTCTGCTTCGGCTGTAATGAGAAAGGCCACATCAAGACTACGTGCCCTAAATCTGTCAAAGGAAATGCGGCTGAGGAAGTAAAGCCTAAAATTGAAAACGCCTAAAATGCCTGAGCTAGTCCATAAATAATGGCATCAGGTACATTCCTTGACATTTTATCAGTGATTTAAATGATAAGAGTTTTTATTTTGGTTCGGATACCAGTAAATCCTTCATAAACTATAAGTATAACAAGTTTTTAAAACTTTTCGTAAGAACCCTATGTATATTAAGTGTAAGGTAAAACTTACAGGTAGAAAATTCACCAGAACTATTCTTCTGTTCCTGTCAGAAATCTTCAGTCATAAAATTCCAATGTACTCTCTCTCCAGATAAATGCATTCAAATGAAATTGATATCTCTTTGATCTCTAAACGATTGCGAATACCAAATAGCATGATAAAAGCGCCATATGAGGATTGGAATATCTTAATATGTTCCATAGATTGCTTCCATGCCTGATCAGTATGGAGGTTTAATGCATGGGACCACAAATATATTCCAATGGTTATAGGGTACTAAAGTCAGCTAATGGTATTCAAAGAAGATATCCAGAATAAAATTGTCCAAGTAAATATTCCCGATTAAAGAATTCGTGGACTAGTAAAATAAATGTGTCACTTATTTGACACAAGCACTGATGGATGAACTGGAGCCAGAGATACGGAAAAATCTCTGTAACCCCCCTTGTACCCTGATTGTCTTCTCCCCTAAGACTATCCTGTTTACCTCTCGAGAGGCAAGTAGAGTTAGGATTAACAACCCGCTTTAGGTTTGAGTGTTGTAAGAACTCCATACTGATTATGAAATAACCAAAAACCTGATTAAGTAAATTTTGAGATAGGAGATTCATATAGCCTAGCTCGATATTCTCAGAGTTTGATAATTATTAGATAAGAAAGACGGTTCATTCTGCTTATGCACTCTTTACCGCAACCCTAATTAGACAACGATTAAAAATCGCCATCAACTACCCAGGATCGTCGAATTGTTCGACTAGCTGTAAGGATTAGCTACTCCTTAAGATTTGTTAAACGGTGGTTGGAATAACCATCTCAAGAAGAGCTTTTCTATAATAGTTGATATAGAAGTATCAAGGCTGCTCCTTTAGAGACCTTGTATAAATGAAGTGTTAAACATCTGTTGTTAGGACAATAGATTGGTAAGTCCAATATTCAGGATCTGAAAGTTGTATTGGAAACAACAAATAAGATCATACAAATTCCTAATCATCTGTAAGTTGCCATTATTAGGCAGAGAATACTTCCTTTATTTCGGTAAATCTCGGGCCGAGATTTCTTTTAAGGGGGTGAGGATGTAACACCTCGAAAATTCACGTCCTATAAGGTATTGACACGTGTCATAAGCTTGAACGTGAGAAAGTACACCTTAGAGGGACTAAAGTTGACAAACATAGAAAGTATGTGAAAATAAGGGTTCAAAATATCAACAATGAATAAATATACTTTACAATAACCCTACATGATGTTTATACCCTTAGACGGATAAATCATGGATCATACGAAGCTAAAAGTGAGAGATTTCAAACCACAGGGGTTAAATGTGTCAACATGTTTAAAGATATACCTCTGAGTGACCTTTTGACAAACCCGAAGCTTTGTAACGGTTAATTATGCTCACTAGAATACACGATTAAAATTTCATAAAGTTTCGTCAACGTATGAGAAAGTTGTGATCAAATTCGTGTGCAAGGGGTTAAAGTGTTAACATTAAAAGTTAGGACTTTTCGGGTAATAACCGAGTATGCAAGGACCAAATAAAGTGGGTACAAGTCCTAAAGCCCTTGTAGTTAAAGAAGAAGGGGTTAAATTGCAATATATAAAGGTTACTTGACCTTTCGGAAGGGCCAAGAGTCATTTATGCAAGAAATAGAAAATGTGAAGGCTGATCAGAAGCCTTGCGCACCTCAACAAGAATAGCCTTGAGGTGCGCAAGGGATGCCCAGATGCAGCAGATTGGCTGTTGGCTGTCTTAAACGTTGCAACTGATCTTTAATCGATTTTCCTCATCTCCCTTGGCCCCTAAACAACCCCTAAACATATAGGGACACATGTAAATGATTTGTGGGCACTTGTAGACTTGTGTGTCAAATTCTTATGGTGATTAAGAACACTATATAAAGGCATGAAGTTGCAACTCATTCCTCACACCTTCATTCTGCAATTAAGGAGCCTTTTGGAGCTTCAAAGCAGACCCAAGTCCTTCCTAATCAAGCTTAGGACTTTAGTAAGTTTGCTAATCCTTTCTTAATTAAGTTTTAGCTTAGTTTTAGCTTAAAAGTCAAACCGTCGTAATTAACGGTTGACTTTAAGATTAATCACTAATGGTCCAGTGATTAGTCGAATCAAAAGTAGTTATAAGTTGGTAATTATGTGGGTAATAAACCCTTAAAAGGGTTCCCCCTGATTCCCACTCTAACTAGGTCTAATGTCGGGTCAAACTTGTTAATAAAAAGTCAACAGGATGCTTAGTTTCTAATTTATGCATAATTAGCAATGTAGAACACATACAACCTGTATGATCATTAATATAACTTAGTAATTAGTGTAAGAACATGTCTAAACATGTTCAACCCGACAATTTTATGTTTAGACCCGGTTCGGAACCGAAAGTCGCAAAGCTTTGACTTTTGCTTTGACTTCAGTTCTGACCCGCTTTAGTGTGATTTAGAAATGCCTTAGAGCTTCCTTAGGACCAGGCTACATGTTAGCATAACCCTCTGTGGTTGGTTCATTGATTGACCCCTTCGTTTACGCGTTTCCGTTAATTACTCATATGTTGACCATTATGCCCTTATTACCTTAAAACGTGATTTTTGGAAATGTAAAAGAGTAGAAACTTTAATTACTGATATATAAACTTGTATGCAAAGTTTGACATCAGTTTGAGGTGTAGATTGAGAGTTATGCTCATTAGCGCAAAATGAAAGCTTTGTGTTAACTAAATGGCGTAATTAGCGTATAGCCTAGTTAAACCTACTTTTTGATATCAAACTTATTACCCACTGATGTAATATATTATTTTGGGATTTTTAAATATTTTTAATTAATTTTAGGCTGAGCATAACTTATAGTCGTAGGCTTAATCCGGTAATTGTCGGTATTGCCCTTACGGGCCATAAAATGAGTTTTACATATCTAAACAACTCCAAACCTTTTGCTACTGATCTTAAATGATAAATAAATTATTTTAAGCCTTCTGGAATAATAAAAATATCAGCTTTATGTATGTAACCCAGAAACGGCTCCTAATCGCCTTTCTAAGCGTTTTTAACGCATAGTATGCACTAGAACTATTTTAGACATACAAGGGTTGATACCTACTGATATTTTAGGTAAATTTTAATATTTTAACAGTAAGCAAAGGTTGATAAACTCAGACTTCAGTTTTGAGCTTTTCGGCTTATGTGAAATTACCAAAATGCCCCTACGGTGCATAGTTTGGTTATAATTGATAAATTTCACATATACACTTTACCCTACTGTTATAATTTGTTAAATTGAGTATGTTTGCTAATTACATCAGACCCGTAACTCAGTTAAACACTTAAACTCTTTTATCACCTTTTAAATGACCAAACTACCCCTACGGGGCATAGTTTGCGTCTAAATACGTTTTGGGCATAATGGAAGGTATCCTACTGATATCACAACATATTAGAGGCATATTAACTTAGGAAACCTGGTTAAGACTCTTATAATTACCCGTTACGCCTCTTACGCGTACGGCTCGGCCTATGTAACTAGTTTACATAAATTAACCGAAACGGGTCAAACCTTATCGTTTTTATCTCAAAATCCAGAATGTGTTTAGTTTACCCATATTATACAAGTCTCCAAACTTTTTGGGTCTAAATCACATTCTATCCCGGTCTTCGCTTAATCATGCGTTTGAACCGTAAACCTTTTCTTAAAACTAACCGGTCTAAGTTACGACTTAAATAAGACCTGTTAGGAATCTAATAGGTTAATAAAACCTTCATTCCAGATTGAGAGCCCCAGTAGAAGTACTTGTGCTTGCTGATTAGAATATACGGCTGGGTATAAATTGCTTTTGCTAGCTCAGGTAAATACTCTTAACTTATTTTCCCTTATACGGGCTTGGGATACGGTATTATAAAAATACCGCTTGGTCGGGTGTAGAAACCTTTTAATCGGAGATGATTAAATTGCATAATCCCGTTTTAATCTGTATTGATTGATAACAAATAACATTGGGGGTTAATGACCGTGTCCTGGATATCCTTGGCTCATTTTAAAAAGTGAATGGCCACGACGTAAGCACAAGGTGTAGACATAACACCTCCTGTTGCATATGTATAACATATACTCACTCGTAAGGGTATCTTCTTGTGAGATCATATTTGTGGTGTGTCGATTAATCTTGTCCGGCTTGTATTGTATAATCACCGGCCCTAAATGTTGGACAACCATGTAAATCGGATACATGATTTTTATTAATAAAATTGTCCCAAGTATAAAAGATTAATTTTGCCTCTGTGCATTTTAATCAATGTGTCAAATTATTTTGTGCCTGGTGCATTCAAATCAATTTTATTAAACTCTTTTCAAATGAGTCGGTTGAGTGTATTTACCAGTGAAAACTGACGTATTTTCAAAAGTCTAAGTGACAGGTACAAGTACGTAATAGGCTGGAAGCGGCTCAGGACGTTAATAAGGAATCTTGCAAGTCCTAGGCGTCTAAAGTCTGTTGAACAGTTTTCTTTTATTGATCCGCCTGTGGATCCTTTACTTTCCGTTGTAATACTGGATATTACTTTATATTCGGAATGTAATAATATTTATCTTTTGCTTCCGCTGTGCATTTATATATTGTGTTGTTTGACTATGATGTTGCCAACCACGTCACGATACTCCCCACCGGGCCCACCGGCGACACGTGGAAATCGGGGTGTGACATAATGACCATACCTAGTTCTGAAAGCAGTTTTAGGTATGTCTTCTTCTTGTACCTTCAATTGATGGTATCCGGAGCGTAAGTCGATCTTAGAAAAATATCTAGCTCCTTGAAGTTGATCAAAAAGATCATCAATCCTAGGTAATGGGTATCGATTCTTAATTGTAATCTTATTCAATTCTCTATAATCAATACACATTTTCATCGAACCATCCTTTTTCTTTACAAACAACATTGGTGCTCCCCACGGGGATGAACTAGGTTGTATGAAACCTTTACTTAGTAATTCATCTAATTGCTTTTTCAGTTCTAACATTTCTGTGGGTGCTAACCGATAAGGTGCCTTGGCTATCGGTATAGTTCCGGGAATTAGATGAATCTTAAATTCTACTTCCCTATCTGGTGGTAATCCTGGTAACTCTTCTGGAAACACATCTGGGTATTCTGAGACTACATGAATCTCCTTAAGTTCTTTACCCTTAGTACTAATGATTACTGAAATCATATATACTATTCCTTGCTTTCGTTCATAACTAGCAACTTTCATTACTGATATGAACTTCATGGGTTTACGTGGCTTATCTCCTGTAATCATAAGTACTTCTCCGGTGGGTGCATGAATTTCTATGCAATTCTTATCACAAAGGATTCGAGCATGGTTGGCTACCAACCAATCCATTCCTAATACGACATCGAATCCAGTTAAATTCATTGGCAATAGGTTTGCATGAAATTTATGACCTGAAAGTTCTATATTTTCTTTTTACAAAACCTTATCTATGTTAATAGAATTTCCGTCTGCCATTTCGACTGTAAAAATCTGCCTCAGGTTGGTTAACGGTAAATTAAGAGCTTGGCAGAATGAAGTATTTGTAAAACTTTGGTTTGCACCAGAGTCAAATAATACTTTTGCATACACGTTGTGAACTAAGAACGTACCAGCTATCACATCTGGAATGAGTTCTGCTTCTTGAGTGGTCAGCTGGAATGCTCTGACATTCTTTTTAGTAGCTCCGTCGGCCGTCTTGGCTTTGTTGTCTGCTGATTTGACCAATTTAGGACATTCTGTTTTGAAATGTCCTGCTTCGCCACAGTTAAAGCAGATTCTTGTTTTCTTTCTGCAGTCTTCTTCACAATGTCCTGCGACTTTGCAAAAGTTGCAGGTTACATTACATCTTCCATAATGTTTCTTTCTGCAATTCCTGCAGAATGACGGAGTTAAAGATTGCCCTGTTCCTCTTCTCTTGAAGCTGCTATTATTACCCGTACGAAATCCTTAGGTAATTTTCTGAGCCAGTTCTTTTTTCCTGTTTTCATCTCGTGTGCGTACCAGTTCGTCAGTTAGGGTGTTAGCTAATTCTACCGCATCGTCAATAGTACGAGGTCTCGTAGATTTAACGATATTACGGATTTCGCCAATCAATCCCCAAATATAGCGAGAAATGAGTACCGGTTCTGGCGAAGCCAGTGTTGGTACCACTCTAGCATATTCAAAGAATGTCGAAGTATACCAGCGACAATCTACACCCATCATTCGATGATTTAGGAACTTATCCGTCATTTGATCTTTTTCATATTCGGGACAGAATTTTCTTTCTACAAGACTCTTAAATTCTTCCAGTTCATGGCATAGGCCATACTTCTTCCTTTGGCTTGAAGTACTGTATTCCACCATTCTAGCGCCCCTTCTTTGAACAGATTTGACGCGTACATGACCTTGTCATCCTTGTCACATTTACTTATTGTAATCACTGCCTCGGTTTTCTCTAACCAACGCAGTGCCACAGTCACTCCTTCATTGCCTGCATATGTTGCCTAGTCATAAATTGATCCTCCGGATGTTGCTCAGATTGATTAACCTCATTTACTGGTTCATTATTAGCGTTATCCATCTGATAATTAATATATATAATTTATTAGTGTCGAATAAATAACAATTATACACAAAACAATCATACAAATTTCACAACACACATATAGCCAAAATTATCGATTTCTCGATTCCTATTTTTATATTTTGTAATATGCATCAATACCCACCATTATCTTACAAAGTTTTATTTGTAGTTATTTCACAAGATTATATTTTAGTATTTATTATACAACCACAGTTTCACAACCCCACTATCCCTCGTCATTTGGTACTTTAGTAACGACGTTCCCTCTCGTCGTATTTCCAGGAGATCTGTTCTCCTACTTCCCTGATCCTATTTCCTGCATCCACCAACTCCTCGCCAAAGTGGCGGAGTTCAGCTAAATTTTCATTGCTCATTGGTGGGTTTGGTATAGGTTCCGGGTCGAACTGAGGGGGAAAGGAATAAGGACTGTTGAGAAGGTTTTGGAACTTCCAATCATTGGTCCACCACTCGTCCATTCCTAGAGGTTGGGTGTGGATTATTGGTTCTGGGATTGCTGGTTCCAAGTTCATTGGTAATTGAGTTTCAGCAGGATAAGGGTAGAGATTATTATTGACAGGCCTGACGTATCACAGCTTGCCAATGCACGATCCAATTCCTCCTGAAATGGTAACTCCTCAATTTGTCTAGAACTTTCCCCAATTTCTATCTTGGTTTGCCTAGAACCTTCCCCAAACTCCATTTCCATTTGCCTAGAACCTTCCCCGACTTCAATCCCCTTCCCTTTGTCTAAGGGATTTTCTATTTTAGGAATCTTCCTATTTGCGGGTTTCCTCCTGCGCACACGCCTCCATCCCACAAATCTTCTCCTTTTCTTAGGCTTGGGTTTCTCCGGAGGTGTAGCGTTGAATTCCATAGGTTCTTCTATATCGGGTATATAACCAGTAAAATCTCTAGAAACCTCTATTTTCACCGAATAGAGATTGAGATTTTGTAGGGCTTCAGATAAGTCATTCATGCTGTTTAGCATATATGCAAAATACACACAAAATGCTAAGTTAAACTTTTATAACAAAATTTCATAGATAACCTTTAAATATTATTTCATACCGTGTGATTAATTTAATACAAAAACAACTGAAAATTAAAACACACTAGGGTTTACTATAAACTTATTTATTTACTGGGTAAGGTTTCTGGCTTGTAAGTGATATGGGTGCTAGAACTGAGACAGGGTATTTAAAGATTTGCATTTACTGCTACAGTGGCTAGCATATAAAGATCTGTCTATTTTTCATCTAACTTGTCTTCCCATGGTGAGTTATTGCCTAGTTCTTGGGTTTTCTGATTAACTCTCTTTTCTTTTGATTGTGATTTCTTTATTTTCTCATGACTTTTCCTAATAATCAAACTTCTTTTATTAGGAGAAAGTGGTTCCTCGTATTGTGCATTTTGAACAAATATTCCTTCTTCAAGATTTACATAGGGTTTTGAGGAATTTGTTTGGGATGAACTTCCCTTCTCGTTTGATGACCTATCTAATTTAAGATAGATGTTTGAAAGCTTTTGCTTACCCATACTGTACACAAATATTCAAATAATAAAACATATAATCAAAGAATAGCAATTAGTAAAATTAAGTATTTTCTAAATACTTAATTGGCTTAAATCAGTGGCTCTGATACCACCTTTTTCTGTTATGGCCCCCGACCTGGTTTGACCCGTTTCAGGAGCCGCAGGACAGAAAATCCCGTGGTATTTATTTAATTGAGTTAACAGCGGAAGTTTTCTTCAGGATCTTTTTAAAACTGCAAATTTCCCGATTATTTTATTTCACAACTCGGGATAAAATCCCGGTAATTTACAATCATATGATTTCATGGAGAAATCTTTATTTTTCAAAACTTGTTTCTTTATTTTATATTGAGCCACTTCCTTAAGCTTGTAGTGCTTCACGGCACTTTTCCTGTATCACAATAGATCACCTGAAACATGTTTGAAAAAGGTTTTGTCAGCGGGAAATACTGGTGAATCATTTTTTTTTACTAAAACGACGCGTTTGTTTATAATTTACAGTATTAAGAGCGATTACAATGTTTCCATATATCAACCAACTACCCACATTATTTGTCACTCGACCATCAATTGGTAACCTCAGAGTCCAATGGTGTCTGTGACTATGGTCATATCACCCCTTGGCTAACTCGTTGTCCAATAGTGACGGTTATCAAGTAATGTATATAAAACCCCACATACCGGCTGTAATTTGGTGATTACAAAGACTTAATCCCTGTAATTATAACCTTTGAAAATATTTAAGAATTATAAAGTACTTTGATAAAAAGAGAATGACTCACATTGCAAATTTATATGAGCAGAGCTTAGCCTACTGATTAGCTTTTTAACCTAAATTTAATAACATGCACACGAACTCGGTTAGTAACTAATACAGCATTTACGATAACTCACGAGATTAAACCTTCACAACGAATGACAAAGTGCGATACTTAAACATCCATCAAATTAACGACGAATGACAAAGCATAAACCCTAATGTGGGCAGCACTTAAACATCCATTGGATAGTTTAATCGATCGGACATTGAATCGTAGCAGCGATCGAGTTAATACCCGGTATCGGAGCAGCGCCTTGCTAATATTGAAAGTAATTTCGACTTCAGAGTAACAAGAATTCATTTTTGAGAGTTTGTTTCGACATCAGTGGACTGTGCATGCAACAAGCTATTTATAGCTGATTTTTAGGGTTCACGCGGCCCGCGTAAACCCAGGGTTAACACTTACGCGGCCCGCGAGGCCGCCTAGTCTACGAATAGGGTTGATTGGTCATCGGTAGGTTAGCCAGCTGGACACCACGTGGATCCGGAACACTTATCCGATCAAACATGTGTTGACGCGGCCCGCGTAAGACATGTCTTGTCTTTTACGCGGCCCGCCTGAGACCCAGAATTTTGTTTTTCTTGATTTTTAATATGGTTTAGGGTTTCAGGGGTCTGGATTGTTACTTACGGGTATTTTTAGGATAATTTTGGGAGTCCTTACACACACTTAGCACTGCAGTATGAACTTCTATGTTACCAACCCATGTTACGTGTTTTAAGAGTGCGACTCTTCTTGAACTTTCAGGATCTATGTTGTGGCGTCATCTGTCTTATTGCTCGAATTCGGGGAACCTTTTAGCCCGAGTTAAGAGGCACTGAGATAAGCATGCAAATTGCCTTATTATTATGGGTGCACACATAATAATAATGTGGGGTGCATGTGAGTCCCAGTGAGGCTTAACGAGTGTGAGAGGGGTTCCGCTCTGTTAATTGATGTTATGTTAGAACTCAGCAGTCTATAGGAGTCATAGCAGTGATTGTCTCCTACTCGAACATGATCTTTTCACCCCTTTCTGAATCCTTACGAATCTCGATGCGATCGAGTATCACCTGATCACACATCTGAACGCCTAGCGAACTGTGTAGAATGTTAGGTGCTAGTACGAACGTCCCTGAGTTGGATGGCTCAGCTTCAAATGATTGGACTATACTTTCCTCACTTATCTTTGTTTGATGGAACTTAGCGTGTTGACGCCTTAGATCCCGAAGTGCGATCACTTCTGCAACACTCTCGCGACATACCGTGTATCACTCAATCAACTTGCAAGAACGATGGACAAGAGGGTAAACGTAGTACGTTACCGACTTCAGCATTTGAACGACCCTAGTTACCGGCAACGAACAACAGCGATTTGACTCCAATCGAATCCTTAAACCCAGCCAGCGACTCATGAGAGTTGACTCTTACGAACCAATCGGGACAAAATCGATGACGATTGACTGTAGAGCGGACTGTGTAACCGCCCGCACCATGAGTAGTGCCTTAGGAAGTGGCATGGAATGTGAAAAGATGGACCTTGTTGGTGAAAGGACGCAGGACACCGTTACAGGCAACAATACTAGAGGCAACAGTCACGGCAACATCAAGGTACTCGTGATCGTAGCTTACAATATGGAAACGAAGGTGACCTCAACAAGGATTGACTGTGTTAAGTCAAGGTGACGACAACCAAGGGAACGACGGCAGTACTGGAAATTATCGTGATGAAAACAACACTGGAAATGAAGCTCATGGAAGGACATTTAGTATTGGCATAGGCTATACAAGGCGTAATAGCAACACGATAGCTTGGATGGGTAGCTATTCGCTTCGTCTCTGTTCTGTTTAACCCTGATGCTTCTGGAAACCGAACCTGTTGTGGAGTCGGCTGATGCAAGTCAATTGAAGCCTTATATGTTCGCTGGGATGCAAACTCGACCTTGGGGGACAAGTGTTCGACATCGACCTTCCTTCTACTACCCCTGATGGTTACAATGCAGTAGTTGGTGTGGATTGGTTATTCAGAAATCGCGCAGACATACCTTGTGAGGAGAAAATTTTGTGTGGAGAATCGTTATTTGTTCTAAAGCAACAGAGTGGTGCAAAGGTTAGCGCCATATCAGCTATGAAGGCCCAGAAGTGTCTACGGAGGGATCACCCCGCTACGTTAGCAACCGTTACTGATGTTGAGGCTAAGGAAAAGAGGATCGAGGATCCACCAATTGTTCGTGATTCCTCTCAGTGTGCTACCCGAAGAGCTTACAGATTTACTTCTACCACTGTTAGGCAGAATCTCAGTTTGATCTCACGACAGGGGCAACCCTGATTACTCGTGCTACATACCGTCTTGTACCAGGAGGGTTGCAAGGACTATCTACAGGAACTGTTGGACAGGAGTTTTATTGGACATAGTTTTTGTTCGCTTTGGGAAGCTCCAGCTATATTCGGGAAGATAAAGCCTTTTTGTATGTGTACTGATTATCCAGAACTCAGCAAGGTGACAATCAAGAACTGTTTGCCTCGACCATGTATTGACGGAAGACCAAGAGGAGAATGTTCCTGAAACGGCATATCGAACGCAATACGGCCATTGCGACTTTGTACACCATGACCATTGAGTTAATCAACACACAAGCAGCTTTATGGACCACATGAATCGACCGTATTTATGGATGATGTTCTGGATCATTTCCAAGAGGAAGGAACATAATGGGCGGCATTTGTATCTTATTTTAGGGCTCCTGAGGGAGGAGCCACTCCGCGCGAAGTCTTGTTAAAGGTAACTTCGGGATTCGAGAGATACCTTTTAGGTCATATGATCAACGAAGTGGGAATACACGTGGATTTCACTAAAGACCCATTTCGTTAGATATTGTTCGGCACCAAAGATCCATTCGAGGATGCAGCAATTTCTTGGTCACACTAGACTCTATCGCAGATTCACCACAGGATTTTCAAAGATCGCGTAGCTTAAATCTCTTTAGCACAGTAGGGTGTTGTGTTCGTGAAGGACAAAACAAGAGGACGTCTTTTCAGCTTTCGAATCCCAACTCTGCAATGGTTACACACCGACGCAACACGAGAAAGTGATGACTTACGTAATGGACCTACAGGAAGAACTGCACGAGTCACGACCTGCGGTGGAAGCCATAGACTTTGGGTTTAAATTGGAGGCATTACTTGTACGGTACCGAATGCACCACTTAGACCGATCACAAGAGCCTCCCGTGTACCCTTGTTTCAAGAAAGCTAAACATGTGATGGCATCGCTGGATGGAACTTTTGAATGAATACGACCGTGAAACCTGGACGTGCACGAGCCTTGCAGCTTGCTATTGACTCTAACATACCTGATCAGACTCGCCTTGCTCGAACTGAAGAACTGAAGGTAGAGAGTTCTCAAGATTGACCCATGCGGGGCATGGGGAAGCAACCTTTGGCAGGTCGAACGATATTTGCTACTTCATGGAACGAATATGGACCTCAAACTATACAGCAACCTTAGGGAACTGGTGCAGGCGAAGCACACGGGCATCGATATCATATTCATCTGAGTTTAGATAGGATGAATTAAAACCTGAAGACCTTGTATGGATGACCGGGCCTGAAGGCCCACATAGCAATGCATGAGAACGATGTTTGACTTGTGGGAAAGTCAAGGTGGGATATTGGCAACCAGAAACGCAAGAAATGGGAACGGACTGCCATGGATTTTATCACTAGTCTACTTACAACTTGAAACGGAAACATTATCACCTGGATGATCGTTGATGGACACACGTTACCAGCACGCTTTCTTGCAATCAAGAAAACTGACGAGTCTTCACATTTGTGAATGTTCCTCTGAGAGAGGCGGCTTCTAGGCACGAGGTGCCAACTACTGTTACCTCTGAATTTGATCTATGCAGGCAATACACAACACCCTTGGCTCACGTCAGGACCAGAGCATTGCTTATCGCCGTTGGGCAAACGATCAGAGAAAACGAACTCTCCTGTCACCCGATGACATGCTGCGAGCATGTGTGTGACTGGCTTTGGTGCAAATTGGAAGGACTCTTACCTATGGTTGAGTACTATTGCGGCAGTTATCATCTTGGTAACCAGACAGCTCTGTTGAGGCATTACATAAGACAATAATGCCAACCTTCTTGATAGATTGGGATGGATGACAACCTAATCACAGGTCTAGGACTTGTACTCGAAACTCTTGGGAAGATTGCTGGGATCGGATAACACTGGAAGTTCATTGTAAGCTGTCGAATCATGTTGAAAACCCTGGGAGGTGTGGTACGCTTGGGAAGCGTGGCAAGCTTAACTTACGTTACGTTGAGTTATTCAACGGTCTGGGAAGAATCGGTAGCGTAACCTACAAACTCGAGTTACCCGACGAATCGGGTAACGTACGCGATGTCATTTATGTTTCGGATCTAAGGCATTGGTTGTCTGATGAAACACATGCGATACCTTTACTGGAGGAATTTATCGAGCACATGGACCAGGAAGTCCAGGTTCGTTAACTTAGTCGAATTCCAATCATGAGTGTTCGTTGGAACCCAAGACGCGGACCGAAGTTCCTCTGAGAACGCAAAGATCAGGTGAAGCTCTGTTATCCCCGATTGTTCAAACGGTGGGACCAACTTTCGATATCATTGGCGAATTTCGGGACGAAATTCCCTTTCAAGTTGGGGATGATGTGGCACCCAACTGACCTCGCAATCCTATTTTTACAATTTCGTTTACGTGGTGTCTGTGCAGTTATCTGGATGCTTAGTGATTGCGTGTAATGCTTGATTATTATTTGTGGTTATTATCTATGTAGTGTTACATATAGTTTAATTAGTGTTTACTTGTCAAATTTCAGGACGAAATTTCTTTCAAGTTGGGGATGATGTGACAACCCGAATCTCTGAGGTTAGCGCTACTTATATTCCACAATCTTTGGCGTGTGTTTCTACGTTCAATTACCTACACATTACACTATTGCATCATTAGACGTTCTTGTGCGTATTGGTTATTTATAATGGAACCATTGAATGTTTTCATATGCTGGTTAATTATTGGGAAATTGGGTATTAACTAAACTGGGTCGTATAATCTTTTGGGCCGCAGACCTACTTGACACACACACCCCTCTTAGCTAAATGGTTCGATACATATCATCTTGGCCCATATTCGTGTGAAACCCAGTCTGAGACGCATGAGCCCACTCCTTTTTACGGATTCCGTATATGTTTAGCTTAGCTAGACAGTCTTCGCAAGCCCAAGCCAAAACCGAGCCCATTACCTTATTCCTTGTTTACGTATACTATGTATAAGGATACATAGGTTAATTGCAAACCCTAATCAACCCCACTCCTCTTGTGAATCTCTTGTGAATCGCGACTACAGTGGACGACCCCCCCATCATCGAGGACATTATCCTGATAGATCCAACTATTGGTTAGTAGATTTGCCTATATGTTGATTCTTAATTGCATAATTTTGCCGTATGTAAAACGTGAGGAATTGGATTATGTTCTTGCATGTTAATCTATGTTTAGGATTGTGCATACATGAGTTCGAAATATAATTGATCATTGTGTGATTATGCATGTAGATCAGTAACGCATGATATAACATTCTCGGGTAGAGTGAATGATTGTTTGGCGATATATGCATGAATTAAGGTGTGATTTCCTAGGTCGGTGCATGCCTTGATTGTTGTTAGATGTTGATAATTTAGATATTCCAATAATAATGAATATGGTGGCCACTGGCCACGTGATGATGATGATGATGATGATGATGTTTCTTCAAAAACCTCAAGTGATGTTGACTTTGTGCATTGCCATGGAAGATGAAGATGTCCTCTGATGAATTGTGTCTTTTGATGTCACTAAGCAATTGTATATTGTTAAATATAATTCACTTAGGTTATACAAGCATGATATGTATTAATTTGAATAAATAGAACTGTTGAGTTATGCATATTCATGTTTATAAATAAATGTTACATGATGCATCTTAAGATACAAGTGGGATCAATATAAAGGGTGGGAAGCTATTGTGAAATTTGGGCCGATGATGTTGGATTGTGAACAAGCATGGGTATTTGGTTACATGATAGGGATGTTTATGTAATGATGTTAATTATTAGAACAATGACTAGAGTTCATTTAAACCAAAGAAATTAAGTGTTGATCTAAACTGAATGACTATTTAATCAAGAGGGTCATTATAAATTTGAATAATATGAATGGTGATCAAGAATAACGATGTTAATTAGTGATGACAGTGACATAGGGCTGTTTAGTTAGTACGCGTGTACTACTTGATTCAACTAGACATTGTGCTTAGGACGCCGACTTCGGTTAACGACCATGTAACGAGTTCATATTGTGATAATCATGACTATGGAATAAACTCATGTTTATGTTAAATTGAATACATGAATGATTTTACCAAACCTAACTGTTATGCGAATTGTGAAACATGAACTTGCATATGATGTAAATACTTGTTGTATAATGATGAGGATTGTTGAATGACTTCCTGTCACGGCTTGCATAACGATGTATGTTTGCTTGTATGCAACTTGTGAAACGTGTATGATGAATACGTGATTTTGTGTACATGAAACTGACTATCTTTGGTAACCACGGTAGGGTATGGTTGACCAACTTGGAACGGGTAATATAACATAACATACCGAGCAATCTAAGGTGAGTTCATCTCTTGAGCATGCGTCCCGGTGGTTGGGACAGTCAGTGGGTATCCTGGGGAGGGATAATTCTTTTGGGTAAAAACGGGAATGTTGGATAATATACTCTTCCTATCACCTTTAAAGTCCCTCCGTGTTGTTGGTTACTGGGGAGGTAACATGGTATTAGTTAGTAGCGCTACTTAGGTTTGGCAACCTCACCCCGTACCTGGGAGGACGGGTGTTGAACTAATGACCTAGTCATGACCAATGCTTTGATAGGAGCATTGGAGAAAGGGCAATGTAAATCAGAAGCCGTCTTGTATTCGGGTTATTATCAACATTACTTTCGGAATTAACTTCAATGGATTAACTAAACACTTGGTAATCAACGTTTTGGTAAAAACTATGAATTCACCAGCGTTGTCTGATACACTTGTTGCATGCTCGCAGATCGTTAGATATCTTGGATTTGGGAACTTGCTGTCTGAAGTAGCTGGAGTGGTCATGGGTCGACTGAAAGGATTTATGTGATTGATTTCTTGATACTATATTTTGGTTTTGAAACAATTTAACTTGGTTTACTATTTGCTTCCGCTGAACATATTGGTTTTCATTTAAACTTGTCGATGGTATTTTATTAATGATTGAGAACGTTATTTAGAAAGTTGTATGGGTTCAATGTGATTAGTGGCTCATTGTTGGTACGTCACACGCCTAACAGGGACACTCCCTAGGTGGTATTTTGGGGGTGTGACAATAGTAGTTTCCACAAAACCTTAATAAGGGGGTTAAGGGCGCCCATCATTCACTCATCACTCACAACTTTCAATCAAGTTCCGCCATGTCATCAAGCATTATTCCATCACTAGTGATGGATTTTAGTGGAAATGTCCATCACTCAACAAACCCAACAATTTCCCTCAACTTCTTCACGCGTGAATCGTACAACGCGTTGTGTTGTCCACGCGTGATGGCCACGAGTGGCTGCTGTGTTCCACGCGTGGTCACCAGCCACCACGTGCCATTACGGATACGCTCTGTCCCCCCTAATAGTTGTTGCATGTTGGTATCACACTATGAGCGTCCATTTAATCGTGAATCCTAGGGGTGATCGCAATTCAGTTGGTTTTGACGGGATTTATGGTTCAACCTGATGAATAGAGATTTTGGAAAAACTAAACTGAACCAGTTGGGGGTGGTCGAACCTGCGAAACCAGACGAAACGGTTTGGGCTGATTTTTCTTTTAGCACTAGATATTCGAAGTTCTAGTAAACCTGCTGGTTTAAATTTTTTTACTCTTTTAAGTATCAAAGGGCTTACAAAAAAAGTATTGACAATAACCAATAAATAGACGAAATAGGTTAAATTAATAATAGATACGCATTATAATTAAATATACTCACACGTATTATGATTGCTAAATTCCTATACTTGAGAAAACTACCTTATTTATATTATATTTAAAATATATACGGTGAAAAGGAATTATTTTTACTTTTATAATATTTTATCGGGGTACGGTTTATCTAACGGGTTCCGAACCGTGAACCAATTTGTGAAATTTTGTTTAACCGTAAACCAAACTAACTCACTTTTACCTCTGTCGAACCGGCCAATTTTGCTCAATTTGGGGTGCTTGTGTTGTTTTCAAAGGATTCTGAACACGCTTAGTAAAACTGTGTTTCAGAGTGTTGTCACATAAGACACAACTCACTAGAGTGCCTCAACATACCAAAAGTGGTTTTACTCTAGTAGCTCAACGCCATGGGCGTTAGCTTAAGTAGGGCGGGAGAGGGCGGCTGACCCTCCGAATTTTTCGCTCAGTAGTGTAGAGTATGTAGTTTTCGTATAGAAATTTTTTGGTATATACGTTTTCGACCCCTCGGTTTTATAGAAATTTTTAGTTACGGCGACTTCCGTCCCTCCGGTCAGAAATCTCAGGCTTCGCCACTTCTCAACGCAGTAGTCTCACCCTCACCAGCGTAGTCGCACGAGGCTCGAGTGTAAGCAGGTTATGTATTTACTAGTTTTATATGAAAAGCATTTACCCAAGCACGTGCCACAGGCGTCCCTTTATCCATCCGTTAGGGGGCCACCCAATTTTTTTATAGTATCTTTCAAAACAGCAGAGAACATAATTGTTTCCTAATCATGTTCCTTCTCACACATGTCAACCACCCTCTCATGCATTCAATACCCACGCTTTTTTTAAATGTTATAATATCCTAAATCGACATAATTTATTCACCAAAGTATCATAAATTAGGGGTGAGCATACAATCGAATTAACCGAACCGTAACCGAAATAACCGAACCGAAATAACCGATAACCGAAATAACCGAAGGGTTGGTTATTTATATTTTTAATAACCGATTTTTGCGGTTCGGTTATGGTTATTCTTATTTTCATAACCGCAAATAACCGAACCGAATAAACATAGCCAAATCCGTAGCACCATAAGTCTTTAAGTTTGTATTTAAATGCTTAACCATAGCCTAATCAATATGTATCTTTGGTGAAGTATTTGAATGTTTTAACTTTTAACCATGACCCAACTTTGATGAAGATTGCACTACAACTTTTTATGTTTTGATTAAAAAGTGTCGAATTTAAAAACCACTTTGTGTTCTTATGTATGTTTCCACATAACACGTGACTACACGTGTTACTTTTGTTTTGGAATTAGTATGCATATGGTAGTGAAATATAATTGATTAACCGTATATTTATTGTTTGCGCATTAATTTTGCTCGACCCACACATTTAAAGTCCAACATTAGAAACAATGAAAATAATCGACCTATAACCGAACCGAAACCGCAATAACCGATTAACCGAAACCGCATTAACCGAAACCGAACGGTTATGATTTTTTGATAACCGCAATGCGCGGTTATGGTTTCGGTTATAGGTAATAACCAAACCGAACCGCACCATGCTCACCCCTATCATAAATTGTTAACTTTCGTTTTGCTCTCTGTGTTTGGTCGTTTTAACGGTTTTATTCCAATGGTTTAAAAAGTGTCATTTTACTCCCTTATGTTACTAACTTATCACCATTTTGCTCCCTGCCTCTAACTTAGTTAAAAATTTTGATTAAAAGGAAGGTTGTTTCAGTAATTATTTTGAATATAAATAATTAATTATCTAATGTTAATTCTTCAAATGTGTTTTATTTTTTATCTACTGATATTAAATATATAAATCTATTTAATTAATCCAGCCCCCCTCTCTATTAACTGATATCTTATTCTCTCCCTTTCTCTATCTCTGTACCACCACAAGTCGCCGCCACCATAAGCCACCACCGCTTGCAGTAACCAGCACATTCACACCGGTGGTCTTGGTCGGTAAATCCTCAATCTTCCATCGTTGGTTCTGAACACCCGGATCTGTGTAGAGAACCCCCAAATCTATATTCCAGTAGCTAGGGGGTACGGGAGGGTTAAAGCTCAAATTTGCGACGGGTGTTTAACGGTTTTGCATGTGGTGGTGGAGGATAACGGTTTCTTCAAGTGGCGGTGGTGCAGATCTGTGACAAGGGGAATACGAGTGTCTAGGGTGTTTTGAATATGGGAATACGCGATGGCGATGGTGGGTGGTTACAATATTGCATGTAGCGGTTGGGGATAACAATTTTTGGTGGCTGGTGTGGTTGGGGATCAGATTTGTTGTTCCAAAGTATTCATTTTTCAGTTGAAACCACAAACAAGAGTTGCAAATGACATCTCAAACCAAAAACAAGATCTGCAAACAATTTTGAAATTTGATTGGCAGGTGGTGGTAGTTCTTGGTTTTGTGTATGAGAGAGATGAATGAATAAGTTTGATATTTATATAAAATAAACAAATTTAATATTTAATTAGGTTAAAAAGACTTAAATGCCCTTACTTTTACATATAAATTAGAGTAAATTACAAGTTTTGTCCTTTATGTTTACATCAAATTGCAGGCGCTGTCCTTTTGGCCAAAAGTTTACAGGCGGTGTCCTTAACCTTTCAAAATCTTACACGTTTTGTCCTATAGACCAAACCTGGTTAGAAATCTTAGTTAAAAATTGTCATGTGCAATGCACATGAGGGTAAAATGATAATTTCCCTCACCCTCACCCTCACCCTCACCCTCACCCTTACACTTTCCATTCTTCTTCTTCAATAATTTAAACCAGCAAATACGATGAGAGAAAACAAGATAATATGTCTAGGAAACGACAAATTCAATGATTCAATGAACCTATAAGGTTTCTTAATTGTAACAATACTAAAAGTCAGACCAGTATACAAGAACAGACAAATTAAATGATCAAATTACTCAAAAGCAATTGGCTTGTATGCACAATTTAATCAGATTAAAGTGCCCAACAAACAAATACACTACGAATTTGAAGAATTCAAAGATACCGGTTACAACAATCAAATTACACAAAATCAATTAGCCGATTGTTCACACAACAAAACAGATAATTATTTCTGCAAATTTGAATTCAAAACATCTAAATACACCTAAAACATAGCTTGTTATCTGCAATTAATGAAACAACAGTTAGCGCAAGACACACCACCGCCATCCGTCGACGTTAGCCCACCAGAAAAACAAGAAGATGTAGATGTTGATGGTTGCTCAGATCCAACGGCAAGAACCCACACCACCTACCACCACCCATCCAGCCACAGCTTGAAATCATCGCTCTCCCCCGCCATTAAACCGCCGATCTGAATCCCTTTTGAAACCTCTCTCTCTACCACACACACTCTCTCTACCACCACTGAAACCGCCGATCTGAAACCCCCTTTTCAAAGACTCTCCAACCAAATTATTTATCTTTAAAAACCCTAATTATTTAGGGTTATTACAGATTAAATGGGTGAAGAGAGAGAGGAGAGGAGATTGTGTTTGAGAAGAGAGAGAGATATTATTGAGTACACAATTAGTCCCTAAGCAGGTAAAATGACAATAATGCCCTCATGTGCAAGGCATATGACAAGATTTAACCAAAAAATCTAACTGGGTTTGGTCTAAAGGATATAACGTACAAGATTTTGGAACAATAAGGACAAAACTTGTCAACTTTTACGCTAAGGGACAGCGCCTGCAATTTGGTGTAAACATAAAGGACAAAATTTGTAATTTACTCTATAAATTATCAAAATACCTTTCAAGATAATGGACATTTTGGATGATGTTAAGACCGAGGATCAAATTGGAATAAAAGTATCAACCATAAGGCGTAAAATAGCAATTTTTAAATTATTGGTGCATAAGGGTTAAAATGATGAAACCACATAAAGCAAAAACGAAATTAACTCTATTATATATATATAGTTTTCGAAGGATGATGAATAGTAATTTCAATTTTAAAATAATATATAGCTTTTTAATATTTTATTATATTAATCTATTTTTTAATATTTATTTTTAACTTTTATATTTTATATTTTTTTTCTATTTACTTTTAGCTTTTAACGTATTTTTATTTTTCCTTTTCTAAAACCATATTTTCTTTATCATTTATTTTGTTTTCCATAATATTTTCTTCTTTTTTTAAATTTACCTTTACGTTATCAAAGAATTTGATATTTCTTTAATAAATTATGTTCGTTGATTTTTTTCTAAAAACTTAAGTACGTAGTTGAGCTTACTTTTTACCCTCCATTAATATAAGTTTTATTAAAACAAATTATTTTAAAAAATAAAGTATTTATTTTCTATCGTAAAATGATACGATGATAAACTGAACCGATTCTAACGGTTTGAAATTACTATTCATCATCCTTCGAAAACTATATATATATAATTTGTTTTACATTATCGTTTGCTCTGTTTTGCCGCAACGCGCGACTGAAAAAAACCTAGTTATATATTAATACTAACTTAGCATGAATAGTACCTTGCCAATAAGAGTTTTTTTTAATATTGTTTTTCTTTTCTTAGTTCATAATATTTTCTTTTAAAAAAAATTTATATATATATATATATATATATATATATATATATATATATATATTGGAGAGTTCAAATGAGAAGAAATTCTTTATAAGAAGAAAAAAGAAGAAATTTCAACCAATAGAAATGCTTTATTAGACTTCATTTAATATTTGTACTTAATGTAACTATAAGGGTATATTGGTAAACTTACATACATCATTAATTGGTAGTTTCATCTTTAATAACTAACTATATTAAATTTGTAACTTATTTTTAAGATATATATTTTTCTCAAAAAATAAAAATAAAAATTCATTTATAGTGTAGGATAAATACGAGGCGTGTAGGATAAATTACGAGTTGTGTATGATAAATTTCAATACGTGTAGGATAAATTTCAAAATGTGTAGGATAACTTTTGATGTGTTTAGGCAAATTTTTTTAGTGTGGAAGATGATTGTCTTAATGACTAATTAATTAGTCAAACATAATAATAAATGAGATGAGAAAAAACTATTTATTGTTTTACCATTGTACCATTTTGTTCTTTTTATTCTTAATAAAATTTTCTTCTCAAATGAACCTTCCCCTATATATATTAATACTAACTTAGCATGAATAGTAACTTGCCAATAAGAGTTTTTTTAATATTGTTTTTCTTTTCTTAGTTCATAATATTTTCTTTTAAAAAAATATGTTTTAATAATATTTTCTTGATTATATAGTTAATCTTTGATTGATATTCATCTAATAATTTTCGCTTTAACTTTATTAAAATATAAATATGTAGTTTTGCTTATTTTTTATTACTTGACCTTCTGACATACATTTTGTGTGAACCACTACTATGATTAACCGAATCGTTTGATCGAACAACATAGGTACCCGTTGTATCGAAATTAATGGAAACGATGCCCATATTATATTATTTTCGATCGATGTAAATCGATTGATGTAAAATACATGTTGCAATTTTATTCCTAATAATAATGTGATTTTGGTTTGCAATTGTAGCGAGCCTTTTAAAAAGGTTTTATACATCCTCATTAACTTAATTAGGTAATTAATTAACTAATTTTTATTAATTATAATTATATTATTATTCTTATTATTATTTTATTATTATAATTAGTTTTAAACATATTTCGTTTTTCTTTAATAACTCTTAAGATAAAATACGATGTTTTATAAATTGACGTCGTTTACCCTTTTTCGTTATTCTAATAATATACTATAATACTTTATACATTTCGTTATTCTAATAAATTAGTACAATGTTATATTAACCTCTGAATATATCGTTGTAACATACTTATTTTATCTGCGTTTTAATAAAAGTTTTGTTCAAGACTGAACGAGTCAATTATATTTTTTTGTTATATTCAATAACAAACCAAACCGATAATGTTCGAACACATTCGGTAGCGGTATAGAGTACCTTTTATATCATAAGCTGTAGTGAGTATCGGTGATAAAAAAAAACTAATACCATCTAAACAAATCGGTGCCATATCAGTTTACTTTTAAAACCTTTATCGATATTCATTCTTATAGTTTTTACCGATGTAAAACATATGTCAACATCCTTTTGAGCATATCATGACTTTATTTATTTGGGTTTATCTTTCGATCATTATACAAAGTGCCAATTACGGTACCGATACTTTATTGAATCGAATGATGATACCAACCGACTTCCCGCCCAGTGGCGGATCTTGCCCGTTGAACCTGCCAGGGCCGAAAGACACGGGCACTAAAATTAGCACTACGGCCGAAAAACTTGCCAGGGCCGAACATAGTATATATACAAAATTTCGATCGAAATGCGGAAAATTAGCACTACGGCCGAAAAACTTGCCAGGGCCGTGGCCCTGCCACGGCTCTACTAAGATCCGCCAATGTTCCCGCCGCAACGCGCTAGGGAAGTCTACTAGTTATAAATTAAAAACCACTTAAAAAGGAAAATTAAACAAAATTTAAAGACAAATAATTAAAAGATAAGATCGTCATTACTCATTAAAACCTCAAAATACCAGTTAACCACCACTAATGATCCTATCCATCCACTACAACTAGTCTTTAAAACATGCATAAAAAGTTAAAGTTAAACCAGCAAATTAAAAACCGCTTCACATCCAACGGCCTCTAAGCTTCCACGTTAGCACACTTCTTAGCAGTAGGAGTGCAGATAGCCCAAACGACGCCGTAGGGATCCGTCACCTTGCCCACGCGCCCACCGCAGCACGTCCCTTCACCCTCGCTAATCTCCCCGTCAGCAACCGCACCAGCCTTCACCGCCTTCTCCACCGCAGCTTCAACGTCGTCAGTCTCTAGGCAAAACACCAATCCAGAACTCACTGTTTTCACACTGTACACAAATTTTCACAATGAGAGAGAAACAAAGAACAATCAAACCAAAAGACGATAAAAATTTATCCACAAATATCATTTAATAATCATATAAAACATACAAGTTTTCACAATGAGAGAAAAAAACGAACAAACTGACCGGAAATTTAACAAACAAACAACACAATCAAAAATAAATCAAAGATCTGTTTCATTCTGAAACAAATTAGATACACAAGTTTTCACAATGAAAGCAAAACAAAAAACAATCTGAACAGAAAACGAACAAATAAACATCGCAATCGTAACTGAAACAGAGATCTATCATTATCTGAAGAATAATAACTACAATAACCGTTTAAAAATCATATAAAATCAAACATTAAAACGAGTTTTCACAATAAGAAAAAAAAAACAAAGAACAATCTAACCGTAAAACTAACGAATAATCAAACACTGTACAGGAAGAAACAACGAACAATTTGAACGAAAAACTAACAAATAAACAACACGATAGTAACTGAAACAAAGATCTAACCACATCTGAAGAATATTATCTACAGAAACCGTTTAATGATCATATAAAATAAGAAAAAAGACTCACGAAGCGTTAGAGTCATCGGAAACGTCAGAAACGATAATACTAGTATCACCGAGCTTGATCTCGGCCGAGAGAAGAAGCGGGAGCTCTTGATCAGCTTTCCTCTTCGAGCAACTGACGCGGTTCACCTCCTCAGCACCAAACGCCGATTTGTAAAACGAAACGGCGTCGTTTGCTTTGGAAGCCTCCACGAACAACTGCGGCTTCACCGCCGTGAACGTGACCGTCTTGTTCTCAGCTCCGTTGTGGTCGACTCCGTTAGTGACTTCTGTGGCCATTGTTGTTGATGAAGGTGAGTGTGTGAAAATGAAACCCTAGGAGAGAGAATAGTTTTGTAGAGAGAGTGATGGGAGACGTTATGGTATGGGCAGTTGGATGCTGTTTTATAGAAGCGAAGAATCGGAACCGTTTTGTGCTTTTTCGTAAAGCAATGTTGTGGTTTGAACTGGACTTTGGTAATGGCCCCCGATTTTCGGGTCTAATTACGGTTGTACCATACACGCGTGAGATGGTATTGATTATTGAAGCGATGAAATGGGTGGTATAGTGGGAAGGAGGTTTGCTAGAAGAGACGTGATATTGGATTTATTTACGAACTGTGCCACTAGGGGGATGAAATGCTGCAACGTGGATAATTGTGATGGGGCCACATATTGAGAGTACTGGTGACCTGCCTAAAATATTTCCACGCAAAAAGCTTTTGTTGTACGTGATATTTTGTCGTACGCAAAAAGCTTTTTTCTATGTGGTTTGTTAAAATAACACAGTCCTCAACTTTTAGAAATTACATTTATGCTCCCTATGGTAAACACTTTGTTACTCGGATAGTCCTTACATTGGATGATAGTTAAGTTTTTTAGTTAAGTCCAAACAAAATTACAAAAATGCCCTTGTTTACAAAAATAAAAACAAATCCAACCCACCATACTCTACTCAAATCTCTCCCTCACCTACAGTCATTTTATCTTCACCTCCGCATACACTTCGACCGGCAGTGGCACCATCATCATCACCATCTTGTTTCCGGCCGGAACCCATCACCTTCGTGCATCACCACCACTCTATGGTAGTGTTTGGTATGCAGGAATGAGAGGTGGAATGGAATGAGTGATTACGAGTGAATGAAGAAAAAAGTGTTTGGTTGGTCAATGGAATGTAATCACCCATTCCAAAAGGCATTTCATTCCCTCAAAATCATTCCTTCCACCCCCCATGTTTTTTTTCCATTCCATCCCCTCTTGCACCATTCATCATCAACAACACCACAACCCACAACCTTCGCCACAACCCACCACCACCACCCACCACCGACGCCATCGCCGCCACCCGCCACCACCTCACCCCGACAGCCACCGCCACCCACTCGCCACCGTTATCACCCACAGCTGCGACCAACCGCCAACGCCACTCGCCGTCGCCGCCCAACCCCATCGCCGACGCCACCACCAACCGCCGCCGCCGCCACCAACCGCCACCTTTGCTGCCACCCGCCACCAACAGCCACCTTGTCACCACCACCACTCGTCGTCACCGCCGCAACGCCACTCGCCGCCGCCACCACCACCCATCGCCGCCGCCGACACCCACCACCGCCACCTATAACCACCCACAATCACTACCACCGACCACCACCACCACTCACCGCTAATTTTATTACTCTGTTTTTCTTGCCTACCGAGCAATACACAATAATAGTTCATTCCATTCACATGGTAACCAAACAAGATATGGAATGGTAATGATCCATTGCATTCCCTCGTCCATTCCATTACCTCGTCCATTCCATTCCTTCATCCATTCCATTACCCCATACCAAACATGTCCTATGTTATTAATATTGGTTCAGATCTACTCGTTATACCCCTTGGCTCCTCTTCGTTTTTCCGACGACCCGTCTCTCTCTCATTTTTCAGATGGTCCCCGGAATTAAGGTGTTTAGATCTACACAAAAAGGTACGTTTTGCAGATTCATCTACAAATTTATACTTAGAAGCAAGAAAGCTTCTTTATGGTAGAATTAAAAAGGAATTAGTGCATAAAACATCATTCACAGGGTTCTATTATGTGAAATGGATTTGAATCCTTATGGATTTTTATAATGGTAGGATTAAATATTGAATACGGCGCTGTGTAGTGAAGACAAGAATTGGGGTTTTGTAAAAAGCTCGTTCCAGTAAAATGCCAAATTGTTATACTAACGCTTCTGGAACGCCGATCAGGTTTAATCGTCGTTGACGGTGAGGGAGTGGTGATCGGAGCTCTTCTGGTGGTGGATTTGAACGCCGATGTAGCCATCTGTGACGAATTTTGCAATTTAATTGTGGATAATTTGGTTTTACAGCATCGATTTCAGAGGTGATGAATTAGGGTTTGATAATGGCTGACGAACTCGTTTTTCCGGTGACTTAGGTAGTGTCGCCGGCAACAAGAAGGTGGGTTAACGGTGGTGCTAGATGGAGAAGAAAGGGTGAGGTTGAAGATGATGTTTTGGTGGGTCCCACAACTATTTATTAATGGATTTCTTTTAATGTTCTAAACTTCGTGTTAATAAGTAAGGGGTAATTTTGTCATTTTATATAGATTTAACGGAGAAAACTAACGGATATCCACTCTAGCGACTATCCGAGCAACAAACTGTCAAACCACAGGGAGCACCAGTGTAATTTTCAAAAGTTGGGGACTATAAGTGTTATTTACAAAACCACAAGGACTATCCGTGCATTTTACTCTTTTAATATTGTTTACATAGAGTTAGGTGCTTTTTGTTTTTTCAGATGCAAAACGTCTGTAGTCTGCATACCACATCTGCAGACATCTGTAACAGAAAAGGTGAGCCTAAACTCTGCAGTCTGCAAGAAAAAGACTGTTTGTTTTTTAACTTCTCCAACCAAAATTCTTTCTCCATACCATCCACTGCAAAATCACTGTTCAAAACGATTTAGCATCAAACAGTTGTTTGTTTGGAAGTAGCAGATATTATATATATATATATATATAATATTTGTGTATTCATCTAACCTATTCTTGTGGGGGTAAATGACTTGATGGTTTGCATAAACGAAACAGGGATACAGTCAGATGAAACTTGAAATAAAGTTTCAGAAAGACAACAACACTTATAAAAATTCACGAATTACATAGGGAAAAAAGGTTAAAACAAACAAGCTTTGATTACTTTTGATCCCTAATAATGATCAGAATCATGATCAGTTTACCCAAAAAATTGGTACTAATTAAGCAAAAAAAAAAAAAACAATTCATAAAAATAATACATACCTGTCAGCTGTGGTTACAGTCGGTTGAAGGAAGTGGCAGGGATGTGGCAGCAGGGCGGAGGGGAGGGGGAGGAGGCAACGACAGCGTGTAGGAGGGGGAAGAGGCGACAAAGGCGTGGAGGAGGGAGGAGGAGCCGATGTCACACCCCGATATTTCCACATATTACCGGTGGGCCCGGTGGGGAGTATCGTGACGTAGTTGATATCATCATAGTCAATATACACAATAATATAGCACAACGGAAGGCTTGGTAGAATATTACTATTACAAACCATAATGTCCGAGTGTCCAAATAAAAGAATATACAGACTGGTTGTAATAGAGATCCACAGGCGGATCAATAAACAAAATACAAGAAAACTGAAATAACAGACTTCAGGCATCTAAGGATTTGCAAGATCCTCTTATTTGACACCAAGTAGCTCCAGCCTAATTTCGAGAGGTACCTGTCACTTAGTCTTTGGAAAATACGTTAGTTTTCACTGGTAAATAGAATTAACCGACTCATTTGAAAAGAGTTTATGAAAATTGATTTAAGTGCACAAGGCACAAACCATTTATAACTTAGGACAATTTTTATATAAAATCTTGTATACAGTTTTACATGTTTGTCATACATATGGGGCCGGTTGTATAACACCCGTCTCGTTAAAAACAATATTAAAATACTTTGCGGAAATAGGCCCAGATTTTTTTTATATTACTTAATAAAGTTTATTATTCCATAAATATATTAATCCACATATTCGGATTAATAAAACATTTACAAATCCTCATCTAGAAAAGTTTGCCATGACCTGTTTGCAAAACGACCATTCCTTACGAAGACCAAACCTGCTTAATAACCAAATTTTTTATAAAACAAACATAACGAACTACTACATTGACATACTAGCGCTTAGCGAAGACGAACATTAAAGTTAAACTCCAAAATGTAAATAAATAGGTCAATTTGACCCGATAAGAAAACCCATATGCTTAGTGAACAAATCATCACTAAATCTTTCCATAGTTGACCCGTTTCCAAGACTTGATCACTTTCGCCTTTCTACCATCCAAATCTGCCATATAACATTTTCATATCATTAGCCTCGACTAAGAAATCTATACATATATACATTCCTACGGTAAACATAACAATGACAAATATATTGAGGGAACCGGATTATTGATGAACGACTTTTGAGTTCTTTTCTTCTTCCATGTTACCGGTTCAAGCCACCACGTTGTTTCTCACGACTTATCTACCCGTTCATTGTTTTCAAACATATCACCTACATGGAAGATACCACAAAAATTAGCTTTTGCTAAGTGAGGACTCATAATATTGTATTTTTTTTATCAAACATAAAGGAGTTTTCAATGCTCATGACGCCCAATGAAACAACATCAGACCACTGCTTCATTATCTCGAGTCACGCATTTGTGACTTTTTCCATTCTAATACGAGAGCCCCTTTTTTTCCACACCTCATGTATATCCCTACTAATATAGAGTCAATGACACTTCAAAGTAAACCATTATTAAAGCAATTCAGTCAATACAAATAAAATGCTAAACTGTCACATAACTATGTTATAATTCATTAAACAATATATGCGATTATCAATGACCATTATTACTTAACATATTCTTAATAATTCATATATGCATTCATAACCTACTCAATTAGGTTATATAATTTTAACGACACAAGTGTCGTTTATTCATAAGCACTATACAATGAACACATGCATTTGCACATACATGTCACAATGCCCATGACTTTTTAGTTTAGCATACACATCCCATATTCATGGAATCACTCACTTTAACTCACGTAAATATATATAATTATGTTGAGGTTTATAACAATAATAAAATCACTTCTGACGGGTTCTTTATAAAATCCCCAAGATTATGCAAGTGTTATAAAATTTATGTTTTTCACTCAGCTTTGCGCAGCTGTAGTAATTCAATATATTCCCCTCTTTACAGAGAGTATTTCAGTTCAAACTAAATTCTTAGTGACGGCGTCTCAGAGATCTTTCCGTGGATATAAAATACGCCCCGAACGGACATTCGATTGAGTTACTATGAATTTTTAAAGATCAGCAAAAATCTGGAAATAAGCTGAATTTTCAGCACTTGGGTATCTCGACCCATTAACAATTTGCATTCTTTTTCAATGGGTTTAAACCCCCAAAACGTCACAAAAAACAATATGTTATTGTTAATTCAAACCCTATTCAATAATTTGTATTAAACCGTCCACCTTAACTATAAGATTTCGAGTTAACAAGAATACTAATTAATTCTATACAATTTAAACACATTCGAGTCACTCACCTCCGCCCGTAGGAGTGTTGTTGCTTTATCATTCGTTTGACCCGTTGCCATCCAAACGTTACCTCACTTATCTTGACAACAAATCAAACTTGCAAATCATTAGAACACATAACATGGGTATTCATCTCATAATACCTAAGTATTTATTCACCCATCATTAATCATGCGTTCTAAATCATTCTTTTACCCCAAATTTGTTAATTGGTTTATTACCATTCATTTGACCCGTTATCACCCATTTTGTATAACCACAAGTTACGGGTCAATACTATTATATTAAGATTTAAAAACATACTTAAAATCACAAATTAACAATAACACATAAGTTATTGTTCTAAACCAAACCATATACTTCCATTTACCCAAATAACCCATTTAGTCGATTAGCCCATTATTTGGCATAACGAACTCATATGTGTCATTATGATAATATATAATAAACCAATTAACCAACTAGGTTTGTCATAAACTTGCGCCCACTAATTAACTCTTGATTATTAACAAATCATTTCATGAAGTAAACATGACAAATCTTTCAAAAATTCACTTTTATTTTGGTTTAGGCATTTAATCAAACACTTGGCGTGCTTACATCATCTAATGCACAATGTACAAGTATTCTAAGCATACTTTTACTAGTTCATACCATTGATTATCATAGTCAATCAAATTCACCAATTATTTTTAATCTACATCAATTTTGTCTATAATTTTATACTCATAGAAGATTATACATCAAAGTTACTTATAGTTACATCTACATAAGCATTACATTCATCATAATACTACATCAATTGGGTTTCTACTTTAAATCATCCAAATGACCAAAATCAAACATAATTCTTGTTCTATAGTGTAATCCTAACTTACAATTACACAAATTTTTACATGAACTCGTGATTGGGTTGAAACTCACTTTCTATAAAATCATGAAATTATGAAATTCAACTTACCACTTGTTGAGTAAACTTAGATGATTGCAAATTAAGGCTTATGCATATGATTTGCTTTGAATTTCTTTTTCAATTTTACTAACTTCTGATTTGTGAGGGTTCTTTCCTTTTTCTCCTGCCTTGAGCGACACACACACACACACACACCAAATGTGTGTGTTTGTGTTTCAAGTTTTATTGTTAATAAACTTCTTTTTCCATGTACAAGTTTAGTCCCCCCAGTTTAAGTGTTTACTTATTTTTTTGGTCATAGTTCATGTTGGTGCATATGTCTGTCGACTTCGTCTTGTATCGAGTCATGTATTTGATTAGAAAGATCAGGGCACGATATTCGAGAAAACATGTTAGAAGTTGATTTCGCACGAAATAGGATAAGGTATTTCGCACGAAATGATTTTGTCATTTCGTACGAAATAGCCTGGCTATTTCACTTGAGCCTTTCCGTGCGAAATCACCTTGCCTATAAATAGTTGCCTTGTCTTCGTCATTTGTAACTTTCCGGTTTCAGAGCCGAAGTGCTGCTGAAGTGTCTACTCGCTGTAAAACGTTGTTATATTAATCAAAAACACATTTAAAGTGAATTGCAAGCTGAATCACCTCGATACGTTTGTTTCCGCCTCACGTATTGAGCAAAAACTCTTCTGAACGACTCGTTAAGGTCGCACGACGATCCTACAAGTGGTATCAGAGCTCAGGAGGAAGAGTTCTTACCGATTCAGCTCAAAATTCTGACTTCTACACCTTCTTTTCAAAATTAAACAAGATTTGACGGTTAAAACAAATTGAATTTCTCACATTATAAGCGAAACAGTGTTTTAACAAAGCCTTGAAAGAATTGGATCAAAATTTGAACTAAAACCTGATCAATTTAACGAAAATATGGCCGACATGATGACATCAGCAGTATTTCGCACGAAATAGATCCTTCATTTCGCACGAAATCAACATATAGTGTGAGCTATTTCGTACGAAATCACTATTTCGTACCAAAGTGTCCTCATTTCGTGTGAAAGTATTTCATTTCGTACGAAAGCATCTCAATTCGTGTGAATTCATTTCGTTTGAAGTTGTCTTGCAGGTCATTTCGTTTAAACAGGGTATTTCGCTTGAAAAGGTCATTCCATATGAAAGTGTATTTCGTGTGAAAGTGTTGATTTCGTTTGAAAAGCTGATTTTGTGAAATTTGTTACCGAATCATGGAAGAGGAATTTTATAACGCGTTTGCTACTACCCCGACTACTCCGGCTACCATTGCTCAGAGCATGAACATGGAAAATGAAACAGGAACATTACAAAAACCCCCGAAGCTAATGGGTATTGAGGAATATTATGGTTGGAAAGATAGATTTGAAAATTGGGTTCAAGCAAATCATTTGAGGTCTTGGGAATGTATTGAGAAAAAGTATGTTAAGCCTCGTACGGATTTGGGAGTTATCAAAGCAATTTCTGAATTGACGGACAAAGAACGAGATATGTACAAAGCAGAAAAGATGATGATTAGTCTACTCCAGCAGGCTGTGAAAGAAGACATCTTCATATTGCTCCAACACGATAATACTTCACGATCGATTTGGGAAGCACTTCGAATTAAATTTGAGGGAAGTGAGAAGATGATCAGGAGTAAGAAATCATTGCTAAAGAAAGAGTTTAATTTGTTTTCGAGTTTGCCAGGAGAATCTTCAAAGAAATTGATCGAAAGATATTGTCACTTAGTGCGATCTATGTCTTTGTTGGAAATAGTCAAATATCAAGAAGAATGGGTTGACAAACTAGCTGATGCTTTACCTCAGAAAGAGTGGGGTACATATTTGATGATCTTAAAGAACACTGGAGAATATGACAAATTGACAATTTCCCAGTTCATTGAAAAGATCGAGGGTCAAGATCTTGAACTGCAAAAGATTGCTAGAATGAATAACCCGAGTGGCCAACAAGACATCAAGATGTATTACAAAGGGAGTGTTCCAGATGTTGAAGCTAGTCCGAAAGTTCAAACTGCTTTCAGTGCTGAAAACTCATCTGGATTAGTTAATCAAAGTTCAAACAACAGTAGTGGATTTTATTCATATCCAAGTGTTAATTCTAAATCTTCAACCTCAAGTCATCAGTTCCAAATCTCAAACAGCAGTAATGGTCATGTTTTACACTGCAACATTGCATTGCATCTTCAGAATGGTCAAAATTTCTCTGAAGAGGTTGCTAAAGGTCACATGTCATTACTTGCTACAGTATTAGAATCATATGAAGGATTGGTTGCTGGAAGGATCGGAAATCCTATGCTGACGAAAGAGGATTACGATCAGATTGATGCAGAAGAAATGGAACTTATGGATATTAAATGGTGTTTAGCAAGTGTTTTGAGAAGAGCTGAGAAATTTAAGATGATTACGGGAAGAGATGATTTTAGGGATGCTAATGTTTCTACTTTGGGTTTTGATAAATCTAAAGTTACTTGTTTTCGATGCAGGGAGAAAGGATATTTCAAGAGGGAATGTAAAAATCGAGAAGCAAGTGGAGCACAGAATCCTTTTGGAAATAATGATTATTATCGGAAAGCCATATATCAACAAGTTGCTCATCAGCCGTATCAACAACAAGAACCACAAACTGCACATGCCAAGAAAGCAATTGAAGAATCAAATAAGAAAGCTTATTTTGGTATAATTGATCAAGATGATGAAAAAGTGGCAGAAGGTTTTAGTTGGGACAAATATATTCCACCTGATTCAAAGACAGTGGCGTTAATTGCTCAGATAGTTCAAGAACCAGATTTGATGAAGGAATGGATGAAAGGGTTTGCTGATGTTGAGAAGAATCAAGAGGAAGAGTTTGTTTCTTCAGATGATAGTTCAGAAAAGACAATAGTTTTTTTTATCAATTATCATCTGATAGCAGTGATGATGAAGAAGAAACTCAAATAAATATTGGAAAATCTGTATTATCTCCTGAAAGTTTTGAATTTCATTTTGCAGATAGATTGAAGAAGCTGAAGGAGAGACGAGCAGCAAAAGAACAGAAAAAGATGAAATGTGAGAGTGTTGCTCAGGAAAAGATTTCTGAACAAAGTGAAGAAGTTAAAGCTACTGAGCAAGTGGTTGAAATTGTAAAGGTAATTGATGATGAGAAGATAATTGAAGTTGAAAAAGTGATTGAAGTTGAAAAGATTGTTGAAGTCATCAAGCCGTGTCTAAAGTGTTCAGAATCTTGCAAACAATGTGAAGAAAAGGATGAGAAGTTAATTGAGCAAGATAAGATGAAAGAAAAATTACTGTTTGATCTTAATTATGTGAAAGAATCGTATGATGTGTTGAATAGAACAGTGAATGGTCTACAAAAGACAAATTCTGAAAGAGAAGATGCATTAACAATGATGAATGCAGTAATGATGTCAAAGCAAAAGGCCATTAACCATTACATTGAAGAATGTGCCAAGTTAAAGCAGGAGTTGGAGACAGAAAAGATAGAGAATGAAAGAATTAGACGATTACTGCAAAGTTATTCTAGTTCTGATTATTTGATTGATAGAATTTATCTAACTGTTGCAGGTTTTGAAGCATTTCAAGATGAGAAGCCAGAAGAAAAGAATACTGGTAAGAAACAAAGTGCAAATTATAACAAGTGTCCACCTCCGATTTGGGAAGGTTATTCTCCCAGAAAACCAAATGAGGAGCAAGTCAAAAAGGCTGTCAATATAAAGTTAATGTCTGAAACAACTGATGAGTTACCAGAAAACATTGACGTCACGTTCACATCAACTGACACTGATCATGAGTCTGAGTTAATAAAGAAAGTGGTCGATCAGGTGTTGGATAAAGATGAGGAGTCAGAGTCAAATTCTGAATCCAAGAGTTCGAGTTCATCAGTTGACAGTCCAAAGTCGTCGGTTAATAGGGCTTATAATAAAGAATTTCTTTTATCAAAATCTAATTTGAATGACAAACCAATCAAAGTGGCATATACTTTGAATGATTCTGACAAATTATATTCTGATGAGGAATTTCCAATAAGAGGTGTTAAATCAGAAATGATAAAAAAGGTTTTCAAACTAACAAAAATTAATATTTCTGAAATAAAAGATGTAAATTTTTTCTGAAAAACCAAGACCTTACACCTCAAGAGTTCAACAAAGGTTAAACAAGAAAAAGGGTTACAGTTCTGGTTCAGGTTATCAAAAGAAACCAAACCATAACAGTAATTTCAAAAAGAAGGGATTAGGTTTTATTCCACCGAAAAATCATAAAAATGAGAAAACTTATAAAACAAAAATTGGATTTGTTTCAGGAGCAAGTTCGGAGAAAGAAGAAAAGAGATCATTCTGGAAGCAATCAAACAAAGAGTTTTTTGCAGAGAAACAAAAGTTTGAGAAGAATGGATGTTATCAGAGAAAGGAGACAAGAACCTGTTACCGGTGTCAAGAAGTTGGTCACATTGCCTGGAATTGTCCAATGGCTACCAACACAAAACAGGAAGTTGTTTCTAAACTCAAAGAAAAAGTTGTTGATAAAACTGAATCACCAACCGAAAAATTCAAAGTGTTTAAAAACTCAACATATGAGGTTGGTGAATGTTCGAAAAGATTTTACAAAAGAAGAGTGAATCTTGACAATAAAAAATGGGTTGTTAAGAAATCTGATGTGAAATCTGGCAATGAATTTGACTCGTCAAAGTCAGAAGAGCCACAAGTTGAGCTAAAAATAGAAACATCAGTACCGCCAATGGATGATGTCAATTTTCCACCATTGCGGGCTGAAAATTTTAAACAAAAAGTTGGAAATGTGGAGATTTCGAATCAATTCTATTCAGAAAAGAAAGAATTTGATGTCGAAAAGGTTTTTAATGAAAATGTGAAAAAGATTTTTGGAAAAATAATTGATGGAAAAGTGAAAGGGATAAAAGATTTTTATGAAACAAAGAAGGCAACATACACCCCGAATGAAACTGAAGAGGTCACATCCAAGTTTGGTCAGGCTTGGATGTCTGTATTTCATATGTAAAAATACTGACTTACCGGAGCTTCCAGGTTGGTAAGAGTGGAGCAGGAATCGGCATCTTTCTTGAGAAATTCATGAAAGTGATTTCGACCTACAAGTGGTAGTTTTATTCAAATTGTTATATTTCGATTTTCGAATGATATGGTTGGTAAGTGAACCTTAAAGTGGTTGGAGAAAGGTTTTCACCTACAAGTGGTTAATCAAGGTCATTAAGTTGAACTTGATTTACTTTTCATACAAAGTGGGTGAGAAACAAAGTGATGAATGAATCCCCATTCTTACAAGTGGTAAAATCAACAAAACTAATTTTTTCGGAAAAACCATTTGATTAAAACAAACTTAAGTGTTTTGAAATCATAATGGGAAAATAGTTTGTTGTCAGGGGGAGTTCTGATTGTTTATGCCAAGTGGATGGTGATTTGAAGCAATTCACAACAGTTGTCACTTTATTTGTACAGTTTGTTTTCAAATTTCCTTTAAATGTATTTGAATTTTAGGGGGAGTAAGAAATTTGAAAATCCAAAAACATTAGAAAATTTGAAAAAGCCAAAAACATGATAAAATCAAAAATGAGTTTTGTTGTGAAAAGAGGAAATGATAGTACATCAGTAGACGGTCACAACATGCTAAAGAATTGGAAAGTCAAATGTGATAAACGGTCTCACTGATGATGTGCCAGTAGATTTTTGCACATTTAGTAGATTGTGTCGAGATATAAACCTAAATTTCAAACTTACTTATCTCGTGGGGAACATCTCTAGGATATATGGGTAACCCTCGAAATCTTGTTTGAAAGGTCCCTCTTTCTGAGATACTAGGTCTTTATGCTTAGTGATATCTGGGGTATTATCCCGGGACTTCTGATTTTGCGGAAGCAATGGCCTTGTCCCAGTATAATACTTTTCGTTTGCTTGAAATATAGCACCACCCTCAACATAAAAAATGATGAAACATTGCAAAATGCTAATCATGTGCTGTTGAAGAAAAGATTCTCTAAAGGGAACATACCTAAAGTCGAAGCCATCATCTCTATGATTTTGTGGAAGCAATAGCCTGAGCTCTCATGGCCCTCACATTTAACCCTTTACAGATATCATCTAGGTATATTCACATGTAAGACTGAATATTGGGATCTAGATACGGGAGTATATTCTGAGGTGGGACACGCGAATAAGTTTAAGTCTTTTAAAACACTAAATCCGTATCTCGAATCAATTGAACTTTGTGTGAAAATTTAAGTGGATCAGTATACTGACAATCTAAGTGAATTGTTTAGAACTTAAAATGTTTAAAGCTTAATGGTGTTGGTGATTTGTCTCATAAACTGATATGATCCTCTTACACAAACTCACAATATATATATATATATATATATATTGTCTGTAAATATTTCTTTACTGCATTTCATTAAAATCAAAATACAAAAAGATTTTCAGTGTGTTTTAGTATAAAATTTTGAAAAATTCAAAAAGATTTTATTTCATCTTATTTTTGACAACTAATGTTGAAAAACTGATTTTCAACATTTCGAGTGCTAAACATGATGGATATCAAGTAAGGGGGAGTCTGTTTGAAATAAGAAATGGATTTGAAATAAATGTTTTTTCCTACAAGTGGTTCATCAGAGATTAACATTGTAAAATCATTTATTGATTGATTAATACATGCAAGTGATATATAAATTTGTCAAATTTTAAATTTGTGAAATTTATTGTGAGGTAGAGATGTGTGCAGGTTAGTCAGGTTTCTGATCCTGAGCAGAATGTAAGCCAGGTTACAATCTTGATTCTATGAGAGCCAAGTTCTGATACTGGAACTGAAGTCCATACTAGTTGCTGATGCTGATGAACTTAAGGAATCAAGAGATCTGATCAAGAGAATTAGGAAGATCAAGATTCAGATTCAAAGACTGTGAAGATAATCGATCAACATCTAAGGGGGAGATTAGTTGATAGAGAGAAGAGAGAGGATTGAGGATGCTTTACACTGTTAGATACTTTGGAAAGACAAAAGACTGATAAAGACTGAAGATTTCGAAGACTCGACACTGAAGACTTCGTCAACATCCAAGGGGGAGTCTGTTGGTGCATATGTCTGTCGACTTCGTCTTGTATCGAGTCATGTATTTGATTAGAAAGATCAGGGCACGATATTCGAGAAAACATGTTAGAAGTTAATTTCGCACAAAATAGGATAAGGTATTTCGCACGAAATGATTTTGTCATTTCGTACGAAATAGCCTGGCTATTTCGCTTGAGCCTTTCCGTGCGAAATCACCTTGCCTATAAATAGTTGCCTTGTCTTCGTCATTTGTAACTTTCCGGATTCAGAGCCGAAGTGCTGCCGAAGTGTCTACTCGCTGTAAAACGTTGTTATATTAATCAAAAAGACATTTAAAGTGAATTGCAAGCTGAATCACCTCGATACGTTTGTTTCCGCCTCACGTATTGAGCAAAAACTCTTCTGAACGACTCGTTAAGGTCGCACGACGATCCTACAGTTCATTCATAAGATAATATTTCACATATATGCTAACTAAGTTATGCTTTCTAATTATTTTTACACACACATGTACGCTAAAACATTTTTGGGGTGTTACAAGTCTACCCCCTTTAAAGGAGGTTTCGTCCCCGAAACCTTGTTCATTTCCACTTAACAATAACTATCTTTTTTATTTCCGCCCATCAGCTTGATCACAAGCCCGTCTTGGTGACGACCTTCTAACTCCAAGAACCCGAAGAGTTTTTATTAATGTCGTCCTCATTGCATAGTGCTAGTTTCTAGCAAAATAATCATAACTATACGCATTGCCCCTACCTTCTTGAACTTAGGAAGTTACATTCATCATTACATAAAAATTCGGAATCTATCCAGGGCTCTTATTAGTGTCGCTTTCACTCTACAGCGCTAGTTCCTAACACACTTCATCACTAGCGGTTCATTCATCACTCTATTGCTCGTACAGATCTAAGTTTACGGCTTGTTTTCATCTTTTTAACTAAACCTAATACATTTATGTTTTACTTATTCAAAATAAATTAGTTTATTTCATTCTATCCATATATCATCTATGATATTTCATTTTGACCACCAAAGACAAATCCCAACATTCCATTATTAACATTCCTTCTTATTTATTTTCGTATTCATATGAAGGTCAACATATCATTATACGCATACCAATAGACATTCGATTATCTATTAATACTACAACAAAACTACCCTTTTCTTGCTTACTTATTCGTACTTGACACGAGAATTAGGTATCATTCTACGGTTGTTATTGTTACTTGCACCAAGCATACCATTAAGTTAACCTCGAATCATCTCATTCATATCTCTTTATTATTAGCTCTATTCCAGCACTACTTATCCTACTTAGCAAGTATGTTGTGCGAGCGCATCGCGAGGGCGTTTAACCAGTACCCTAAGTTTTTACTCAAGGATTTTGGAAATTTCCTCCTAATAACATAATCTTCCTTCTTATACTAGTGGGAAACCCGAGCGTTGCGACGGAGTCAACATTTTGCAATAGAATTTATAAAAAGTTGTCGATAGAAACCGCTAGATGCTTTCAAGTGTCAAATTATCGTCGATTCAACACATACCGTAATAGCAAACACTCCTTTAACCAATTTTATTTTAAAGTACATAATGTTCGAACAAAGAACAGAAGCTATCAACGGTTAATTTCGTTACCTAGGAGCAACTGTTTTTTGGTATAAAGGGATAATCCTGAAGACTCAACCGTACCCCACTCTTTGCTATATAATATAAATTACAAAATTAGATCGCCCCATTACAAAACAAAACGATGTTAAGCAAATCCAAAAAATAAAATAAAAAACAAAACTAAAAACAACTGTTTCTTCTTACCAACCTCGGTTGCCCACAAATCTTTAATAATATGTGAAAAACCAGACCATGTACCATTGTATGCATCTTCTTAAACAGTAGACCGGTTACCAAACATGACCAACAATTACTAAACAAACAATTAATGACATGTTTCAGATTCACTTATGGCTTACGCTCGAGTTCGAACTTAAACTTAAACAAGCCAGCTCAACTCGGCTCGTTTATTTTTTCGAGCTAAAAAGTCGAGCTCGAGCTCAGCTCATTTATTTTTTTGAGCTGAAAAGATGAGCTCAAGCTCGGCTCATAAAAACTTCGAGCCTAATCAAGCCGGCTCGTCAACTTTTTCTTAATTTTGTTGTAATATTGATAAAAGAGACAAAGATCAAAAAAATATTAACACATTTCTAAAGAATATAATAAATACACACACATACATACAAGCCATTGAGTCGAGCCACAGAGCCGACCATGGAGTCGCGCCATCGAGCCGTAAACCCCTGGCTAGAGCCTTTGTGTTGTAACCCTCCCACGTCCCCTACACACACGCTCTCTACAGATTAACATGTTACCTTTCTGCCTAAATCTATGAAAGCTTGCAATGTACTCTTAGCAATCTCAAGGTCAGGTGACACGACCAAAACCCTGAAAAATACAACAATAAAACCATTTATGAACAATTAAAAAAAGAATAATGGTTAACCTAACGGGAAACAACGAATAAACATTAGCATAACCAAGTGCATCTTTCCCCTCATAACTCTTGCTTCCCTATAACCAAAAGAAGTGAAGTTTATATAAATTCAAGTTCCCTATATTAATGAAGTGAACAGAATGAAATCATGAAAAAATGAGTACTTTAAGCTTTCCGAATCAGCTTCCCTAAACCCACCAGTTGCAAAAAGCAAAACAACGAAAGTTGTAAATTGAATTCACCTTTATGGTTGGTGATCACCGAGCATTTTGGGCTTTCCAAGAATTGAAAGAAGTCAACACAGAATAAAATTATTCATCATTTTTTTAAAGAGAGGCACATATACACCTAGTTAAAAGTCATTTTAGTTTAGACCATACGTCTTTGTCTTCAAAATTTAAATGGTAGACATCATTCTAATTTACTTAAAACAATAAGTAAACATGATTCACCGTTTCATTAAAGAAAGCTAGATGAAGAATGAAATAGAAAAGGACAAGAAGAGGGAGCTGAAATTTACACAGGGAAACGCAAAATATAGCGCCACCAAAGGACTACAATCATGTTAGAGCAAGGAGGGTCACTTACCAGTCGATGTTGATGCCACCACAGCAGTTGACATGACAACACCACCGCTGCCACCACTAACCAACATAAAAAAACCCTCTCTGAGCAACCAGTTTTGACCCGAACCCATTTGACATGATTTTTAAAGCTATAACTGACTTTTCCCTTAAGGATATTTACCAAATCAAATGGAACGGCCGGTGTTAGGTGTGAATATCTGGCCAATTGCTTCTAAAGGGGAAACACTCCAACTTTTTACATGTTTAACAATCTGTAATGTGAAACAGTGTTACTATTGTGACGCATTCAACGCAAATAAGTACATATTCAGTTTGACTTACTCTAAACTGATTGTCCAAATCATAGACCACAGTCCCATCAACGGAAATAAAAGGCTTCCAAGGTAGGTTAAGATAAGTCCTGCAAATCAAAGTTTCTAAATGATTAGCTTCATATTGTGGGGATCCAACCGGCTTTGAACGAAACCGATAAGGCGATAACGTGTATTTTAAAATGGAAAATAAGGGTTACAAGTAGCTAACACCTTAGTTTCCATGTGGCCTTTACATACTCTGTCTCACCACTCAATACCTGCATTAAAACATATTCGCAAAGGATGATGAGATGTTCCTATGAAACATAAGAAATGTATAAAATGTGCTAATGAATAAAATGTATTAATGGAGCAACTAAAGCTATAATTTTTAGGTTAATGAACAACAATATAAAGAAAAAAAAATACCTTTGTAATGCCTTGCAATGAGATTGAGGGATGGTCAAAGAAAGGTACGAGCAATTTTAAGTTGCGAGAGTACAAATCCCTGCCTGCATTGGCCACGCTATCACGATATACAAATCGGTGTACACATGGAAAAAAATATTGAAAAATCATGTAATTTATATCGCACTTCAAAGGAGAAACATATTTTGAAGTTCTTACCACTGAATCTAATGGTTGGATCTTCAAATATAAGTAAAATTTCCTAAGATCACCAGAAATGCCAGCATAAGTAAAGTATGAGTCTATAGGAAACAAGTAAACTTATCGAAGAAAACTGTAATATGCAAAGTTTAATATTACATAATTACAGAAAGCCATAATATGCCTTGGTTATATCATAACTTTTTTGTGTTCTAGGTAAGAAGTCTCGTTGTATGAACAGTAAACAAATGCAAGAAGGTACATGTAAGAAAATAAGCGTTGTCATAATCTGACTTCAATATTATAATAACATCATCTAAGCAAGTAGCACAGGTTTCATATTTCTGGTTCAAGTAGGTAAATGAAAAGTGAAAACCAATTTTGGTTTGAAACCGGTTCGGATTATGTCAGTTTGTAGACTGGTTTTAACCTAAGGGTGCAAAATCCACTGTAGGCAGCTAACGTCTACAAATTGATTAAACCGTAAATATATGCTTAATCTTCAGGTTAAGAACAATACCAGTACAAGTTGTTTCAAAAGGAAACCAGCCAAAAGGTGCACAGTCTACTATTTGTTTTTAAAGTTCGTTTTTTTCTTCTTTTGTTTTTTTCTTCAACATGAAAGGCTGGATATTTTTTTACATAAAAACTGAAAAAGCAAACTGTATGGAAGTAAAAAAGATGAGCACCTGTAGTATTTGTTTTATTATAACAAAATGAGTAATCAAAAACCAATGTTTTTTTGTTTATTAATTTTAGTTTGTAGATAAATAAGTAATAAATAGCAATTAGAAAACTAAAATTTAAACTGTCCATTTATAGCCAGTAGTAGACATGGGCAAAAAAACAGGTTTTAGATTTGAAACCGATAAAAAAGCAAAATCAGCGGCCTTTGGCCCAAACCGGTTTTAAACCCGGTTCGTACCAGTTCGAGTTCTCATCATAAAAAACAGGTTTTAAAACCGAACCAGTAATTTTGCCCAAAAACACGTTCGGTTAAAAAACCTGCCCGGTTAAAAAACGACCTGTCCACCTCTAGCCAGTAGTGATGCCAAAATGGGTGGTCAGAATTGACAGTTTTATGTTCGATTTTTAAAATTTGAAGATAACTATTGTATTAAATTTAAATAGTATCACAAAATTGAACTTAAATTAATATACAAACATATTAAAGAACGATTTTGGACACTGTAAACATTTGCATACAAAATAGGCAACTTAAAAACCACTTACCAGTGGCGCTAGCGGAGAGAGTGAAGGCCAAGCTTATCAGTGATTTCAGCAGCATTCATTGCATTAGGCAGATCTTGTTTGTTAGCAAAGAGAAGAAGAACCACATCCCTTAGCTCATCCTACAATATACAGTTACATTAACCAAAAAATAATAAAGACAAAGAATATGACATATTGACATTGATTGAAAACTAACATGCTTTACCAAATGTGTAAAGAAAACAAAAACTTAAGTAACAGACAAATTTACCTCGTTCAACATCGTGTGCAACTCATCTCTTGCCTCAACAACTAAAAACTGGAAATATTACCTAAACAAATTAGGCATTGCACGCTCTTGCGAACTTCAACCAATTTACATAAACAAACCTGCAGAACTCAATTTCATCAAAACTTGAAGGAAAAAAAAATCATATATCATCAAAATAAGAATAAAGAAAAAACCCGTCATAAACCAAAGGAATCTCAACTTGAGAAAAAACACAATGGTAAATAACATTCACTGCTCGAATAGATGTACTCTGCTTACTATAAAAAAGCAATAATCTGAGTAAATCTGCTTACTCTGCTCGAACAGAACCCTAAATCCCCAAATCTTCCATTTACTTTGCTCGAACAGAACCCTAAATCATACATATGTCAACCACCGCTAAACCATACATGTGTCACCAGAACCTAAAACCGTCGACCTTCTGGTGCCTAATCGAACCACCACCGTCAAATTCCCTTCCTCTCCTCGCCGGTTCTTGATTTGAATCAATGATTTGTGCCTAATTTCAATGACTACTTCTTAAGACAGTGGATTGCTAGAAACTGACGGGGCATTGAAGCAAAAACGATTGGATTGCATAAACTGATGATCGCATTTAATAGACAATGGCTGAATTGTAAGAATCATTGGAATATCATTGAATGGGGGGCAAATATGGGAGAGAGGATGAAAATTGGGGAAATTATCCCTGACTTTGGATATGGCATCTTACAAATTGTGTGCAAAATTACAATTCTAGACATGGGAAATGCTTTATATAGTATATAGATTAACTATTAAAAGCCAAACATTCAATATACCAATTCTTACTCATAATCACGAGCTAAACATTTTATTAACCTTGCTTTTATTGCATAAATCATCGATCCGCGACCCGAATTGGCCCACTTCTTCATGAGTTCAAGCCAGAACTGAATTGGCTTCATCCATCCGTGTGATGAGCTTCTGCTCGTGCACATCCTTTTCCATCTCTACCAGCTTTATTCATCAAGCGTTCTACCATTCTTATCTATAAAATGAAAGACTAGCACATTTCATTCACATTCCTTCAAGTATGACGTTTATCAAATCATCTTGTTTACATACTAGCCATTTCAAGATTATTTTCAAAACATTAGTTCATTTGACCCATTCATGATAGGTCAATACATGACCATTATTTAACATACCATTTCCACTCGGTTCTTCATTGTATCGGTGTTAATTCACCTATGTTCTTTCGCAATCCCTTACTACTGGGTATCCTACTTTACACATTGCATTTCTTACGTAATACTTTCAAAATTTGTAAATAATTATTTACCGACTTCTGCAATTTTGACTTTTCAAAGTCAACCGCCACTTAGCACCTATTGTATACAAGTCTCATAGTACACATTGTACTTCACTTTCAGTTCGAACATACTTACAAAAAGTTATTTCATAGCTTTATTCAAAAATTCTTTTACACAATACATATATGTTTATTCATTATGACAACAACTTTTGACGGTCTTGTTTAGTTAGCATATCAAATCTTTCATGTTATATTAACATTACTTGCCTTCTAACTAACAATATCATCATCTTCTTTTGTCCTTTCAGAAACTCAACCCGTATGTACATTCTTATTCGCGTTTTTAACAGTTGGCTACAATCGTACCCAAACGTGTTCATACATGTTTTTACCCGTACTCACCTACGGGTTTATTTTTCATACATACTTTTCATTCCCTCCTTTCATTCGTACTTGTTTGATTCGTACTTACTTATGGATTCAAACATCTTCATTCTTACCATTCATTCTTACTTGTTTGATCCGTACTTACTTACGGATTCAAACATCTTCATTCTTATCATTCATTCTTACTTGTTTGATCCGTACTGACTTACGGATTCAAACATCTTCATTCTTACCATTCATTCGTACTTGTTTGATCCGTACTTACTTACTTACGGATTCAAACATCTTCATTCGTACTTACTTACGGATTCAAACTTTTTCATTCTTATCTTTCTTTCTTATATTTAACCCGATTCTTGAAGAATCGTTGGACCCCTTCCATTCCCCACGACCCCTATTTCCCAATTCGTCCGGACATACATGTGATGATTTTCATGGTCACACGAGCGTCCTATGCTTCTTGCACACTGGCCAGGCGTGCAATCCACATGTAACACCTGTGCCTTCACGGCCATCAAACAAATACCAAACCAATGAAATATTATATTTCATACTTGGGATTTGTAAAATTATGTGTATCTTTTACACATATCAACTCTTGTTTGATTTTAAGCTTTAAATCGCTTTCTGGAGGGTTATACGCGCTCTGATGCGTAAATATAACCAGTTTAATCCAACGAACACTCCGGAATAGTGAAATAGGCTTAAAATACCTTAAATAACCTTTACATAACTTAGATATAAGTTTTGGAAGGTTTGGTATGCCAAAATCAAGTTTAATCGCTTACAGGGACTAAAGTTGACAAACTGCGAAAGTATGCCAATTTGAACTGTAACAGACCTTCCGGAACATGACCATAAGTTAAACATACCATAAATATCCTTTACATAGCTTAGAAATAGGCTTTGAGGGGTTCGGTGTGCTAAAATAAACTTTTGGGTCATTCAGGGACTAAAAGTGTCAAAAAGTGCACAAGTTTGCATTTTCGCGCATAACTTACGTTCTGAATACATCCGGACATCCAAAAAATTATGTTAGCACTAAAATATTTTATTTTAGTGTTCGCCATAAGAAAAATCCATTCGTCACGTCATTTGGATCGTTTTTCGCATTCGGGACCAGATTCGATGTATTAGCCGTTGTTTAATTCACAACCACACATTCTAACTTGCTTAGTCAGCGGATAAGGATGGAATTTAAACACCTAAACACCATGACATTTCAACACATGTATGGATGGAATTTAAACACCTAAACACCATGACATTTCAACACATGTATGGATGGAATTTAAACACCTAAACACCATGACATTTCAACACATGTATGGATGGAATTTAAACACCTAAACACCATGACATTTCAACACAAGTATGGATGGAATTTAAACACCTAAACACCATGACATTTCAACACATGTACGGATGGGATTAAGGCACGTTTTCCATGAAACGATCTTAACGGTTCGGGTATTCCTATAAATACCCATCCACCCCCATTGCTAAAATCACTAGAACTTTGATTTGAGAAACTCTAAGTTGAAACTATTGTTTCATACCTGAGATTTTTGAATCGAGGTTAGCATTCGGGGACCCTTCGTAAGTCTTCTTTCATTCTTTTCCTTATTTTATTGCTTTTCGAGTCAGAAAGTCAAACTTTGTTTGACTTTCAGCGTTGACTAGTAATGGTCAATGCGAAGTTCGTTTGAACTTCGCAACGTGAGTGTAATCACGTTGGTTATAGTCCCTTGGGACTATGCCTACTGATTACCACGTTGTCTAGGGTCGTAGGGTAAGCGATCTGATAAATCGCTTATACCTTCGAACCCGACCCAGTTTGGTCGATCATTAGGATCCGACCAAATACATTAGGTGACCCTAGTATAGGGCATAACCTTCCGAGGTTATACCCTATGGTCACATCGTTTAAGTAGTTGTATGATAGGTAGTTTATATGCCTTAGGTAAATTACCAGAATACCCTTTTCATGTATAATTGGTAATTAAGCATATGTAACCTAAACTTTTGTCACATAACTGATTATGTAACATGTTTAGGCATATAACACTTGTCATAGGACTAGTTAGACGGTCCAAACGCGTTTCACGCGCACGACGCGTTAAAGTAGCATAAGTTACCTTAATGGGTCGCGATGGGTCGATAATACTTAGGTTAAGTTTCATTTAGTATGTAGGCTTTGTTAAACCATATCATATGAGTTCCTACACTCATTTGGTTTACAAACCCTCCTGCTACCCAGTCTTCCGATTTAGGTCCGGGTTAATTATGTAGTTACCTATATTAGGTACTGTTTGATTTCCGGGACTCCTCTAGCTTACTTGGTAGTTGTTCAAGACTCCTAAGCACTCCCAGGCGAGTACATTATTCCCCTCTTTTACTGTTTTCCAAACTGTTTTGGGGTGACTCATATGTGCTAAATGCTTTATCAATGATTTCAATAACAATTACTATGTGGTTTCAAGAACAATAACAATTATTTCAAGAACGCTAACAATGATTTCAAGAACGAATACAATGATTTCAAGAACGAATACAATGATTTCAAAAACTAATAACAATTTCAAAAAGTGAACAAACTTGTTGGTTGTAGTTTACATGACCGATGACATTCATTAGCAATGATCAAGCCGACCAGTATTAGGTTATGGTACCATAGGATCTGACAAATCCCGTTATTTACTGCACCCATTGTTATGTGTGGGGGTTGTGGGTAGCGACTGAATCTGTAATTATTAACTTATCCTTTGGTAAGGGTTTGTTAAGAACGAGAGCGAGAGCGAGATGGAGCGAGGAACGCGTCAAGAAGGTTTGAATGTTATTAGAGAATCGACCATAAAGTAGTTTCACAATTAAAACAAGAACGACTAGAACGATTTTACAAAATGGGTTAACGATTGGGTAAACATTTTAACATGATTGACATTTGATCATGCATTTTCTCACAAAACATAACTTTGATTTAAACCAAGTTTTACTTCAATACTTTGTTTTTGTGCATATGGTTTAGTTGAGACATTTCACTTGCCATACATGGATATTTGACATAGACATTTGACATGGATATTTGACATAGACATTTTGACATGATTTACATCTTGACATGAATACTTTGACATATTATTCAATACATTTGACAATTGATTTAAACATAGACATTTTACATTGTTTGGTATGGTTTGGTTAAGTGATTAAGTAACGATGCGTGTGTAATATGATACAAACATGGTGGATACGCCGCTGGTACTTCCTATATATAAGTGTTTGTATGGTATTACATATCATAGCGTTATTTGAATCATTTCAGTTTGAGACATAGAACATTTTATACAAATAACATACTTTTCACAAGACATTGATTTATAAACAACTTATCTTATGCAAACTCATTTACATGGTTATTCATTTAATCATGCATTATTTTCTTATTTATACTTATCATCCGAACTTATTATTTTTCAAATGATTTACAAAGACAAAGCAAATTACAAGGTTCATGACTAAACATTTTCTTAAACAGAAGTCATGAATCTTATTTTCACAAAACCTATGTACTCGCCAGCATTTCTTTGCTGACCTCGTTTTCACATATGTTTCAGGTATTGTTGGATGATATCGATTGATAAGATGCATGCTCACATAGGACTGGACAAGGCCTTAGTGACTCAATAACAATGATAGACTATGTTTAAATAGTGTATTTAGATTTCCAGACGATGTAATTACTCAATGTTTAATAAAACGAAACATTTTTGATATCCATGGTTATGAAACATTAATTCTGTTACAACACGCCCCGATGTTTCCGCCGCGATTTGTTGTTTTACGCGGTCGGGGTGTGACACCACATACTAGTCTCGTGTCTTCATGAGAATCATCACTTTATATCCAGGGAACCGGTCTTAAGTTCGTGCCACACTCATTTGAATCCTTCTAGGATTACACCCTCGTATTTAAAGGTATGCTAAATACTGGTACTTACCAAATTTAAAATTTGTGTACCTGAGGTCCGTTTGCCTGACTTATCAAACGCCTTAACCTTCATACTAGCTCGCGACTGTGGAACATCCTCTTTGTCCAACAAGCTAACCTTACAACATTCATCATTGTTAGTATCATCACACATACTTACTTGTACTAAATTTTACCTTTCGGTCTTGTTCGAGTCTCGGATTGTACGGGTCACTAATCACAAGAGCACACGGTTTTGAGTTCAAGTACTCACTTATTTGTACTTGATTTCACTCAAACCTAGGCTCTGATACCAACTTATAACGCCCGTCTCGTTAAAAACAATATTAAAATACTTTTCGGAAATAGGCCCAGATTTTTTTTATCTTACTTAATAAAGTTTATTATTCCATAAATATATTAATCCACATATTCGGATTAATAAAACATTTACAAATCCTCATCTAGAAAATTTTTCCATGACCTGTTTGCAAAACGACCATTCCTTACGAAGACAAAACCTGCTTAATAACCAAAGTTTTTATAAAACAAACATAACGAACTACTACATTGACATACTAGCGCTTAGCGAAAACGAACATTAAAGTTAAACTCCAAAATGTAAATAACTAGGTCAATTTGACCCGATAAGAAAACCCATATACTTAGTGAACAAATCATCACTAAATCTTTCCATAGTTGACCCGCTTCCAAGACTTGATTACTTTCGCCTTTCTACCATCCAAATCTGCCATATAACATTTTCATATCATTAGCCTCGACCAAGAAATCTATACATATATACATTCCTACGGTAAACATAACAATGACAAATATATTGAGGGAACCGGATTATTGGTGAATGACTTTTGAGTTCTTTTCTTCTTCCATGTTACCAGTTCAAGCCACCACGTTGTTTCTCACGACTTATCTACCCGTTCATTGTTTTCAAACATATCACCTACATGGAAGATACCACAAAAATTAGCTTTTGCTAAGTGATGACTCATAATATTATATTTTTTTTATCAAACATAAAGGAGTTTTCAATGCTCATGACGCCCAATGAAACCACATCAGACCACTGCTTCATTATCTCGAGTCACGCATTTGTGACTTTTTCCGTTCTAATACGGGAGCCCCTTTTTTCCACACCTCATGTATATCCCTGCTAATATAGAGTCAATAACACTTCAAAGTAAACCATTATTAAAGAAATTCAGTCAATACAAATAAAATGCTAAACTGTCACATAACTATGTTGTATTCATTAAACAACATATGCGATTATCAATGACCATTATTACTTAACATATTCTTAATAATTCATATATGCATTCATAACCTACTCAATTAGGTTATATAATTTTAACAACACAAGTGTTGTTTATTCATAAGCACTATCCAATGAACACATGCATTTGCACATACGGGTGACAATGCCCATGACTTTTTAGTTTAGCATACACATCCCATATTCATGGAATCACTCACTTTAACTCATGTAAATATATATAATTATGTTGAGGTTTATAAATATAATAAAACCACTTCTGACGGGTTCTTTATAAAATCCCCAAGATTATGCAAGTGTTATAAAATTTATGTTTTTCACTCAGCTTTGCGCAGCTGTAGTAATTCAATATATTCCCCTCTTTACAGAGAGTATTTCAGTTCAAACTAAAATTCTTAGTGACTGAGTCTCAGAGACCTTTCCGTGGATATAAAATACGCCCCGAACGGACATTCGGTTGAGTTACTATGAATTTTTAAAGATCAGCAAAAATCTGGAAATAAGCTAAATTTTTAGCACTTGGGTATCTCGGCCCATTAACAATTTGCATTCTTTTTCAATGGGTTTAAACCCCGAAAACGTCACAAAAAACAATATGATATTGTTAATTCAAACCCTATTCAATAATTTGTATTAAACCGTCCACCTTAACTATAAGATTTCGAGTTAACAAGAACACTATTTAATTCAATACAATTTAAACACATTCGAGTCACTCACCTTCGCCCGTAGGAGTGTTGTTGCTTTATCATTCGTTTGACCCGTTGCCATCCAAACGTTACCTCACCTATCTTGACAACAAATCAAACTTGCAAATCATTAGAACACATAACATGGGTATTCATCTCATAATACCTAGGTATTTATTCACCCATCATCAATCATGCGTTCTAAATCATTCTTTTACCCCAAATTTGTTAATTGGTTTATTACCATTCATTTGACCCGTTATCACCCATTTTGTATAACCCCAAGTTACGGGTCAATACTATCTTATTAAGATTTAAAAGCATACTTAAAATCACAAATTAACAATAACACATAAGTTATTGTTCTAAACCAAACCATATACTTCCATTTACCGAAATGACCCATTTAGTCGATTAGCCCATTATTTGGCATAACGAACTCATATGTGTCATTATGATAATATATAATAAACCAATTAACCAACTAGGTTTGTCATAAACTTGCGCCCACTAATTAACTCTTGATTATTAACAAATCATTTCATGAAGTAAACATGACAAATCTTTCAAAAAATCACTTTTATTTTGGTTTAGGCATTTAATCAAACACTTGGCGTGCGTACATCATCTAATGCACAATGTACAAGTATTCTAAGCATACTTTTACTAGTTCATACCATGGATTATCGTAGTCAATCATATTCACCAATTATTCTTAATCTACATCAATTTTGTCTATAATTTTAACTCATAGAAGATTATACATCAAAGTTACTTATAGTTACATCTACATAAACATTACATTCAGCATAATACTACATCAATTGGGTTTCTACTTTAAATCATCCAAATGACCAAAATCAAACATAATTCTTGTTCTATAGTGTAATCCTAACTTACAATTACACAAATTTTTACATGAACTCGTGATTGGGTTGAAACCCACTTTCTACAAAATCATGAAATTATGAAATTCAACTTACCACTTGTTGAGTAAACTTAGATGATTGCAAATTAAGGCTCATGCATATGATTTGCTTTGAATTTCCTTTTCAATTTTACTAACTTCTGATTTGTGAGGGTTCCTTCCTTTTTCTCCTACCTTGAGCGACACACACACACACACACACCAGATATGTGTGTTTGTGTTTCAAGTTTTATTTTTAATAAACTTATTTTTCCATGTACAAGTTTAGTCCCCCCCAATTTAAGTGTTTACTTATTCTTTTGGTCATAGTTCATTCATAAGATAATATTTCACATATATTCTAACTAAGTTATGCTTTCTAATTATTTTTACACACACGTGTACGCTAAAACATTTTTGGGGTGTTACAGGTTGGAAGCCGGTCATGATTAACCGACTCACCACTTATAAAACCCACGAAGGAGTTATCCCCAACATGTAGGTTATTTAGCATTTGCATCTGTCAGGTGTATGCCTACACCCCGTGCATAGGTCGTGGCCATTTTCAAATGAAATGAGCCGAGGATATCCAGGACACGGTCGTATTAACCCCCAATGTTTATGTTATAAAAAAAACAGATTAAAATGGGTTATGCAAATTTATTAATACTGTATCCCAAACCCGTATAAGGGAAAATAAGTTAAAAAGTATTTACCTGAGCTAGATGTGTAAGAAGTAACTCAGCCGTATGTTTCCTAAAGCCTTATGTAAATACCTTCTACCAAAGCTACTCAATCTGTATGGAAGGTTTATTAACCTATTAGGATACTAACGGGTATTTATTTAAGTCAAAGACTTAGACCGATTAGTTTGAAAGATACTTTACGGTTCGAAACGCTAGATTAAGCGGAGACCGGAATGGAATGTGATTTAGACCCGACAAGTTAGGATACTTGTATAATATGGGTAAACTAAACACATTCTGGATTTTGAAGATTTAACGATAAGGTTAAACCCATTTCGGCTAATTTATGTAAACTAGCTACATAAACCGAACCGAATGCATAAATGCATAACGGGTAACCAAATGAATTATATACAGGTGTCATATGTTATTATGCTTAAATATGATAATACATCAGTAGGATGTTAACATATATGCCCAAAAAGTATTTAAAACCACTTTAAGTCCCGTAGGGGCATTTTGGTCATTTTAACATTTATAAAAGAGGTTTTATAGTAAACTGATATTCTGGTCTTAAGTAATCAGTAAAAATATTTATATTATGTTGTTATATCAGTAAGATATCATACATATGTGTGATTTACCATTTATGGCTAAACTATGCCCTGAAAGGGTATTTTGGTCATTTCACATATGCTTTTAAGGACATAATTGGAAGTCTGAATTCATGACTTATACTTACTGTAATAATATTAAAATTTATTTATAAAATCAGTAGGTAATGATCGGAGTGTCGCGCTCCGGTCAAAGATAATATTTATAGTCCCAAATTACCCTTAACAAATAGTTAGTGGTAGTAAGGGGTCGAACCACGAAGAGTATGTGGTTTGCGAGTGGATTCGATTGAATTATGAAAAGGTGTCACAATTATGAAGCTTGCTATGATATATTTTTGTATTTTTATTTTGTTGAAAGATGTGAATTTAAACTAGAAGAATTGGTTTAATTGATTAACAACTAATGATTAACAAATTGCAAGAAATGAAATTGGTTGCTTGAACAATATAAAGAAAACAAGGCTCACACCCAGTTCGGTGATTGAAGTCCTAGGGTTTCTACACGTTTTAGATTCGATTCAATTGCAAATATGATTAACAAATTTAGTGTTACGAGGCTTAGGTGCCAAGAGCTATCAACGTCGTGAGTGACGGACCATAATGCTCTTCGTTACCAAAAACATGTAAACTCTAACCTAGATAAGGCATAATTGCACATAAACATTTCGCAAAGTCAAATTTAATCTTCACTCGACAATTCACGAATACAATACCAATGCAAGACAATTATCATAAGTTTCAAAATCAAATCACAACTTGTCACAAATCAAATCTCAAATACAATATTTAAACCCTAAGAACTTACAAAAACCTACACCGGGGTGAAACCTCCAAGAATTTAGCTGCTCATGGTGAAAACGGCACGATCAACGGATGCTTGAGACTTGAATTGGGTCATCTTGAAGCTTGAAGATGGATCAATGGAGGAATGGTTAGGGTTGTGGATGGTTGGTGATGATGGATTGAAAGATGAATGGAATTAGGGTTATTGAATGGAAATCGTGATGATTCGGTAGTTGATTCGGGTTGTAGAGATGATGGTAGGTGAAAGATGAGTGGTATTAGGCTCCAAGATGAGTTTCTAACTTCAAAATAGAGTGTAACTCCCGTTTCTTGGTCAAAATTGATGTTATAACTCGTCCCCAACTCAAAAATCAAGTTTTTCGCGAAGTGAGAATGCAGGTGGCGTCGCCGACGGCCCCTGGAATTCTCAGTTTCACCCGACGGCTTAATCTGCTGTTTACGAAGGTTTCTGGCCTACGGAACAAACCTGAGGCCGTCGCCGACGGTCCTTTTGGGAGTCGCCTACGGTGCCTCTAAATACCATTTTTTATTTTCTTCATAACTTCTTCGTTATAGATCCGTTTTACGCACCGTTTTCGCCCACGTACTCGTAATTCAGCCTTCTATCATGCCATCTTCCAATATATTCATTTTAAATACATTAACATCCCCAAAAACACATCCAATCTTCGTGATTAACCCGGTTTTGTTCATTTCACATCCCCGGTTGATCTCGTTCGCTCCCGGTGCTCCGTAAAGCTCCCGATTAGCTCCTTAAACTCTTTTAGACCTGTAAAACACAAATCCCATTAAAAGTAGGCTATTCAAGATTAAAAGCTAAGTAAAAACATCAACTTAAGCATAAACGATCACCGGTTTTCAACCACGTATCACATCCCCACACTTGTCTTTTGCTTGCCCTCAAGCAAATCTGTTTTTCACTTTCACGTGGGTCTAACAAGAAATACACGCCCCATTCCCAAGACGAAGGTTAAGGTCTATTGTCATACAAAAGTTCAAACTCTTTACAATTTTCAACATATTTAACGGTAAAATGCATTCACATATAAAATGGTTATCCAAGATTAACCCGCCCGTGAAACCAATAATTCATGCACATCCCTCACAATGTTCTCTCCACTCGGTTTATAAATTGGCTAATTTTCATAGTGTATTAGCACTTCAAAGAATGATCGCTCAAAACCGATTAGAACACGTACCCGCATAGGCTTGCAACTCAATCATTCTCCACCACCGAACACGAATACTAAGCACAAGTCATAAGGTCTTTGTAAGGGTTGTAACGGGGCTAGGCTAAGGGTAAGAAATATGACATTTTAAAGTGGCTAAGGTGATGAAAATTCGATTTTTATTAGAAACGACTACTCTAAACAAAACTGAACTATAAACATCACTACGAGGCAACAACTTTAGCCTTTTATTCAACAACCACTAACTTCATATTTTTGTTCTTTTCTCAATGATTTTCAATTCTTTTTCATAACTTTTTCTGATTTCTCTTTTTTTTATATGCAAACAAACAAACAACTATACAAACTTGACTCCTATAATCGAATTTCCATCACACGGGTTAAAAACAAAAAGGGTTTAAGGTTATGGGCTAAAGGGTGGTCAAACGAAAGGGTTAGGCTCAAAATTGGCTACTAAGGGATAATTTTTGGGTAAGGATATATAAATGGTGTAAAAGGAAAAGGTTTACCTAATGCCTTAATCATTCTTGTGCTTGTATTCGGTCTATGGTCTCAAACGTATCAAAAGTTGCAAGTTCTACAATACGCGACTAATGGTCCACTCAAACAAAGAAACATGTATATGTAAATCTATGATATAAAAGTGGCTCAAAACCTCACGTATAAGGGTATGGTATGTGATATGCATAAAATGCTAGTTCCTTAGGCGAATTATTCCCAAATAACCACCCGCTAAATACCCGTCATGCTATTACTTTGAACTTGACCATGACAAAAGACCAAATGGGTTGTGCCATCCCTCGTTGACTTAGTTACTTGTGCTTTTAAGATCGCTTTTGAAACAAGAATTTATTGAAAAAAATTTTGAAATTTCCCCCATCCCCACACTTGAGGTAAACATTGTCCTCAATGTGTAGTGTTTAAATGAACGGGTCAAAATCGAAAACTTTTACTACTCCCCCATCCCCACACTTGAGGTACACATTGTCCTCAATGTGTAAGAACTAGAGTTTTAAAACACACAAGGGATGTGACATGGCTAACCTCCCAAAAATTTCACCCCAGAGAATAAAATACAATTTACAATCCACATATTACTAATATAAGAATCAAGGAAAACGGAAACGCATGCACCTGATTTTTGTCGCTAGATGCTCATGTCTTCTTCTTCTCGTCATAAAAACGGTTGTCTCGCGAACATGTTGTACCTACAAATCTTAACCCTTGTGTAGAAGCATGCTTCTCACAACCATTGAAATTTGTTAGGTGGTTAGTTCTACCATTTTTATGAAAGTGTTACCAAATCATGCGTTAAATTACCTTGATTTTTGTGGAAAATTAATTTTCAACAATAACAATCCTAACTCACTTTCGTAGGAATCACGGCGGCATTTAGCATATGCACGCAAGCCCTTTAAACCTCTCGATAGCTCGGGAGGACGAGTAGGTCTCGTGAGGGTTATATAGGGAACACACCCACAACGTTCATTTAACTAATAAAACGAAATAACAAAAATATACAACAACAACAATACTAACTAAACTACGGATAACAACTAAAACGAAATGCGAAATAAAATATACAACAACACTTGACCTACCACCTCATGGTGGTCGAATGGCATGCTTGCCGCTTACAAACTCCTCGAAATCAGCCACCGGTGATTCATACCATTTGTTGCCAAACGGTCCAAACTTCCTCACTTCCTCTTCCTTCTTCTTTTCTTGAGGCGACTTCTTCGCCTTCTTCTTCTTGACCGGTTTCTTCTTTGGTTCTCCAAACCTACCAACCATAGCACATACCTTTTTGTTTGGATTCATGTCCTTCTTGGGACACGTATCCTCACCGAGTGGGTTAGTAAATTTTGGAAAAAAATTTAAATTTAATTCCCGGACCCCAAACTTCATGCTCACCGTTCCCGTTGCACAATTTATTATGGCATTAGCAGTTGCGAGGAACGGTCTACCCAGTATGACTATCGGCTGGGTGTCCTCAACACACCCAACATAGTCTACTACCAAAAAGTCCACTGGGTAATAGCAATCTTCCACCTTCACAATCACATCTTCCACCATCCCCCTTGGATGCGTGGGAGTCTGATCGGCCAATACCACGGGAGTATCAAACTTTTTCAATGGACCAAAATCGTATTGGTCATACAAACTCCCGGGCAAGATGCTCACACAAGCTCCAAGATCGAGGATCGCCCTCTCGATTTTAAATGCTCCAATTTGAATTGGAATAAGAGGATCTCCCAGATCATGAGCTTTTTGGGGGAGCACACTCGATAAAACGGCACTAACATGAGATATCAAATCAACCGGTTCGGGTAATTTGTTGTGCCGTTTTTCGATGCTTAACTCCTTTAAGCATTCCACATGGGCCGGAATCTTTTTAATGTCATCGAGTAACGGTAAATTAATTTTTGCTTGTTTAAAATTTTCCCACCCCTCGTCCTTCGGTGGGTACCGTTCCTCAACTTTTGATGCATTACTCGGGTTAAGTTGATTTAAACAATTTTCACAAAAAGAATTTTTAGTTATATTTTCAATTTTACTTTGTGAAATCGTTTCTTGTTCATTTTCACTTTCCGGCTCATCACTTATATCTTCCACTACACCATCAACATATTGTGGTGGTGGAATGCTTTGAACACTACAAATTTCATCATTCGGAAGAAGACTTACCGCGCTAATGTGTACATTCCTCACATTTCCCGTGCTTGAGCTTTGATGCTTCGGGTTCATTGCGGTGTCACTTGGAAGTCTTCCTCCACTTCCACGAATTTGGGCCATTTCTTCCGCAAGTTGACCCACTTGTTTTTCCAATGCCTTATGCGACTTGTCTCGCACCTCAAACTCTTTCCTCACTTCGGTTGTAAGGGTACTCATAGCATTCATGAGAGCATCCATTGTAGAATTGAACGAGTCGTCACCTTGAGAGTTAGAAGCATTACCCCCATTTCCACTTTGGTTGTAACCACGTTGATAATTACCTTCACGGTTTTGATACCCTTGGTTACCCCCTTGATTGTAATTCCATTGGTAACCTCTGTCACGGCCCCCGACCCGGTTTGACCCATTTCAGGAGCCGCGGGACAGAAATACTGCGGTATTTATTTAATTGAGTTTGACAACGGAAGTTTTCATCAGGATCTTTTAAAATGTAAATATTTCCTGATTATTTTATTTCACAACGCGGGATAAAACCCGGTAATTTACAATCTTGAGATTTCACGAAGAAATCCTTTATTTTTACAAAACATGTTTCTTTATTTTATACTGAGCCACTTCCTTGAGCTTGTAGTGCTATATGGCACTTTTCCTGATTCATAAAAGGTCACCTGAAACATGTTTGAAAAAGGTTTTGTCAGCGGGAAATACTGAGTGAATCATTCTATTTTGCATAATGATGCATAGTTATTAATTACAGCATAAGAGCGATTACAATGGCTTCTATCTTATTTTTATCTGGCATTCTGTCACAATGGTGACGATGGTCATACCACTATTTAGATCAATGAACCAAAATAGTGATGATTATCCCTGTAGGTCAATGAACCTAACAATGATTATCCCGAGTAGGTCAATGAACCTAACTGGGAGAAAATTAGTAATGTGCACAATACCCCACTAACCAGTAATTCAAGATATCCACGACTTAGTCCCTGTAATTATAACCTTGAAAATAATTTGGAGTATTGTAAAACATTTGATAAAAAGAGAATGACTCACATTGCAGATTTATACGGGCAGAGTTTGGCCTACTGATTTAGCCTTTTATCCTAATTTAAATAACAAGCACACAATTCGGGGTTAGTAATCAATCCAGCATTTACGATAACTCACGAGATCAAATTCTCACAACGAACGACAAAGTGCAATACTTCATCCATCGAATTAACGATGATCCGTCAAATTAATGACGAACGATAAAGTACAATACTTCATCCATCGAATTAACGATGATCCGTCAAATTAATGACGAACGATAAAGTATAACCCTAATGTGGGCGGCACTTAAACATCCATTGGATATATTGATCGTCGGATAAATGAATCGTAGCAGCGATTGTGCTAATACCCTGTTTTGTGGCAGAATTTCAAGATCTGGGGGTGAAATTTTGGAATAGCAGTTCGTATCTCAGTGTGTGATGGAAATTATTTCGACGTTGAATGTCCAGAAAGCAAGTGCCAATGTCCTCTATTTATAGCTGAAATTTGATCAACCATACGCACCGTAGGCCTAATACCTCTGCGCATCGTATGGGACTTTAATAAGCATGCGCATCGTATGCTAAAAACCTCTACGATGCGTAAGGGTTTGAAAGTCGGTTATAGGGTAGCCACGTGTGGGACTAGCTTAGCTGACTTGACATGATCAAATTTTGAATTGTTGACAGCAAATAATTGTAGATAATCATCAACTAGGGTTTACCCCCCCCCCCCCCCCCCTGAGTTTTAGGGGCCCTGTTCCTGATTCCGATTGTTCTGAAAATTTTAGGGTTTGCGCAGAATCACTTGGGTGTCTCAATTAAGGTTTCCTATTGGTCAAATTAATTTAATAATTATGACTTTTGATGAGAGTCGTTACAACCTCCTTGGTTACCACCTTGCCGGTTGTTGTAAGAAGAACCACCTTGACCACCTTGATTACCCGATTCAAAATTCGGGTTCATTTGATTCGAGGCATTACCATACCGGAAGTTAGGGTGATTTCTCAAACCCGGATGGTAGGTGTTAGAGTTCATGTCATATTGCTTTCGATCCCCATACACTTGATTTACCTCCTCGGTGTAATCACTCGGCCCCGTTGGACATTGCTCGGTTCTATGGCCGATATCTCCACACTCTTCACACACCGCGAATTGAACCGCGTTCACCTCCTTCTTCTTCATACGAGCCATTTCCCGTTCTAAGGTAGAAATTCGATCCTTAGAATCAAGATCGGGAAGTGATCGGGAGACGGGATGTTTCTTGGCCCTATCGGCCGATTCCTTTTCTTTAGACCGCTTGCTCATCCGCTCGAGGAATTCCCAATCATCATCTTCATGATTACTCAATAGGGTTCCATTGCTCGTTGACTCAAGGCGATTCCATGTCGCATCATCCAACCCACGTACAAAACACTTCACCAATTCCCACTTTTCTATTTGGTGATGTGGGCATTTCCGAATCAACTCTTTGTACCTTGTAAACGCTTCGTGCAATGGTTCGCTTGATAGTTGGCGGAAAGACCTAATTTCGTCTCTAGCATCATCGGTCTTCGCCATCGAATAGTATTCATCTAGAAAAACTTGTTGCATCTTACCCCATGTCCGAATACTATTCGCCGGAAGTGTAAGAAACCATTGCTTCGCTTTGTCTTTTAGCGAAAACTGTAATAATCGAAGCTTGACCTCCTCCAATGCAAAGTTATGCCCCCCGATAGTGTTACAAATGGAGGAAAACTCCGCCAAATGCGTGTACGGTTCATCATTAGACCTCCCATTGAAGTGGGGAATTATGTTGATGTAATGGGGCTTGCAATCGAACATTCTCCTTTCACAAACTATTGGAGAGTCATTATCCGTAACCACCGGTCTAAAACGGTCATTTACTCCCCTTGGAGGTTGTTGACGACGATGCGGGCCGTTAACTTCTTGATCGACCGGTCTTTGATTGTCCCTTCTATCACCTCCCCTATCACCTCTTCTGTTTCCACCTTGGTTACCCCTTTGATTTCCTCCTCCCACGAAACGAGGAATCCGGTTAGGGTTAGCATTGTTGTTATTGTTGTTGTAAAACCCTTCATTCCGATTCCTTTGGTTGTTGTTTCGTGGTTGACGGTTGTTCTCGTATCCGTCATTTCTCCTATCCCCATACCCGTAGTCATCATTCCCCACAAAGTTGGCGTTTTGATAGCCAAACTCATCATCTTCAAACCCTCTTGCATTGTAGGCATTACCTTGATTCACATACCCCCAATCTTCGTCATCATTAGCCCGATCATCATAATATCCCCCATCATCCGAATATTCCGTATGAACACTCACATGTTCCAGCAATTGATAACCGGGAACACTATACGGTTCGTCATCAGGGATGGCATTCCTTAAATCGTCTATGTTGAAGAATGGGTCTTCGTTCGCGGGATTGCCACGATCTCGATTGCCTCTACGGTCGGAATTGACATTCCGATCATCAAGGTGAAGGGGTAAGGAGTTTTTTCGGTGAAGGTTTTGTTGTTGGGGAGTTCTTTGGGTGTTGTTGGGATTTTGGTTTCAGAAAGGTGGTGTGGGTGGTCTAGAATTGTTATTGCCACCCGGTTACTCTTGAGGTATAGGTTGAACGTTTTGGGCGGGGTGAAAGGCTCCTCGGTATTGAAATTGGTTCGGGTTTTGGTTTTGGTTTTGGTTTTGGTTGAGGTTTTGGTTTGAGTTTGGATTTGCCATTGAATCGGTTTCAATGGATGGTGTGAGTTGTGGTGTTTGATTGGTTTGATTAGAAGCAAGAGTTGCTTCCAACCGGCTTGCTAGGTTTCTTCTTGCTACTCTTTCGATTTCCGGTTCGTAGACTAACGGTGAAGTCCTCCCAGAGTTTCGCGTATGCATGCACTACCTGTAACCTGCACAAGTAACACAACCCGCGTAACAAGGAAAAAAGACAAAGCACAAAAAGAAACTAAACAAATTAAACAGATAATCACGCAAATTCAAACAATAATCCAAACACAAAGCGCACGCACTCCCCGGCAACGGCGCCAAAATTTGATCGGAGTGTCGCGCTCCGGTCAAAGATAATATTTGTAGTCCCAAATTACCCTTAACAAATAGTTAGTGGTAGTAAGGGGTCGAACCACGAAGAGTATGTGGTTTGCGAGTGGATTCGATTGAATTATGAAAAGGTGTCACAATTATGAAGCTTGCTATGATATATTTTTGTATTTTTATTTTGTTGAAAGATGTGAATTTAAACTAGAAGAATTGGTTTAATTGATTAACAACTAATGATTAACAAATTGCAAGAAATGAAATTGGTTGCTTGAACAATATAAAGAAAAAAAGGCTCACACCCAGTTCGGTGATTGAAGTCCTAGGGTTTCTACACGTTTTAGATTCGATTCAATTGCAAATATGATTAACAAATTTAGTGTTATGAGGCTTAGGTGCCAAGAGCTATCAACGTCGTGAGTGACGGACCACAATGCACTTCGTTACCAAGAACATGTAAACTCTAACCTAGATAAGGCATAATTGCACATAAACATTTCGCAAAGTCAAATTTAATCTTCACTCGACAATTCACGAATACAATACAAATGCAAGACAGTTATCATAAGTTTCAAAATCAGATCACAACTTGTCACAAATCAAATCTCAAATACAATGTTTAAACCCTAAGAACTTACAAAAACCTACACCGGGGTGAAACCTCCAAGAATTTAGCCGCTCATGGTGAAAACGGCACGATCAACGGATGCTTGAGACTTGAATTGGGTCATCTTGAAGCTTAAAGATGGATGAATGGAGGAATGGTTAGGGTTGTGGATGGTTGGTGATGATGGATTGAAAGATGAATGGAATTAGGGTTATCGAATGGAAATCGTGATGATTCGGTTGTTGATTCGGGTTGTTGAGATGATGGTAGGTGAAAGATGAGTGGTATTAGGCTCCAAGATGAGTTTCTAACTTCAAAATAGAGTGTAACTCCCGTTTCTTGGTCAAAATTGATGTTATAACTCGTCCCCAACTCAAAAATCAAGTTTTTCGCGAAGTGAGAATGCAGGTGGCGTCGCTGACGACCATTTAGGGCGTCCCCGACGGCCCCTGGAATTCTCAGTTTCACCCGACGGCTTAATCTGCTCTTTACGAAGGTTTCTGGCCGACGGAACAAACCAGAGGCCGTTGCCGACGGTCCTTTTGGGCGTCGCCTACGGTGCCTCTAAATACCATTTTTTGTTTTCTTCATAACTTCTTCGTTATAGCTCCGTTTTACGCACCGTTTTCGCTCACGTACTCGTAATTCAGCCCTCTATCATGCCATCTTCCAATATATTCATTTTAAATCCATTAACATCCCCCAAAACACATCCAATCTTCGTGATTAACCCGGTTTTGTTCATTTCACATCCCCGGTTGATCTCGTTCGCTCCCGGTGCTCCGTAAAGCTCCTGATTAGCCCCTTAAACTCTTTTAGACCTGTAAAACACAAATCCCATTAAAAGTAGGCTATTCAAGATTAAAAGCTAAGTAAAAACATCAACTTAAGCATAAACGATCACCGGTTTTCAACCACGTATCAGGTAACAAGTCTTAGGTGTTAAATATGGTGTTAAACCATACTATGCACCTAATTAGCGTAAAAGTCGATAATTGACGATATTTGAAATGTTTATGTGGTTCTGAAAATTTGAACAACCTTGAATGTTTAAAATATTTTATTTTTCATAACAAATCAGTAGAAAAAGGTTTGGCATGCTAATCACATGTAAATCACATTTTATTAGTAAAAAGGGCATTATCGTCAATTAAGGAATTTATACAAGAACTCTATGTTATGGTCAGTAACAAATCTGACCCAACATTCCAAAAATTCCTAAAAATGATATCATAATAGTAGGTAATGAGTTTTGGGTCAAAATCTATGTTTAAACATGTGTTATGCTAAAAATGCAAATTAATTAACAAAAAGTTTCATTTTACGATATATTGCATAACTTGAGTTTGAGACCAGAAACTGATGTCAAATTTATTTGACATACTTATATATCAGTAATAAAGCTTTTTGTCCTCTCACATTTTCAAACATCTCGTTTTTATGATATAAGGGCATAACGGTCAAATATAAGCATAATAACGGAAACTAGCATATAATTCAAAATACTAATGACCAGGTAATATAACCCCAGAGGGTTATACTACAACATAATGTGGTCCTAATGGAAGCTTAAAACATAGAAGAATTAAGCTTAATCGGGTCAGAACTGAAAGTCAAAGCAAAAGTCAAGCTTTTGCGACTTTCGGTTACGAACTGACCCTAAACTCATAATTGTCGGGTTGAACATGCTTAAACATGTTCTAATAATAATTACCAAGTTATTAGAGTGATAAAATATAATTTATAACCTCTGCATTGTAAGTTTTGATTATTATTTCAAATTCTGACCAGTTTGACTTTTTCATTAAATAGTTTGACCCGACAATTAACTAAGCAAACAAGATAATTAGGAGGTGCCCATTTAAGGGATTAACACCTACCTAATTATGGTCACATAGTCATATTCGTCTCGAACAATGGCTGGACCATTTGAGTTTAAACCGAGAGTCAAAGCTATTTTACGTAACTTTGACTTTTTGGTTTTTAAATAAGAAAACTGAACTAAAGAGGGGACTAAGACACTTATAAAGGGTCCTAGCAATCTTTTCTACTAAAATGAGCTTCCTTATGACCAGGAATCCCAGAATGCTCAAGAAAACTCAAGCTAGAGAGATGAGAGTGAAATGTGATTGTGCAAGTGAAATGGCTGCACAATTGGACCTATTTATAGTGAATGAAGGTTGCCCAAGATCATCACAAGTTTTTAGGGGTGTTGTAGGATGGCTCCAGGTGTCTTGGTGGTAATTTAAAACCATCAACAAGGCCATAGTTTCGATTTGTTTTGGTTTGGAGCACAAGGAAGAAGAAAAACAACACCTGTCCTGCATATTCTGTCAGAATAGAGCCGTCGTGTCGCGCGAGAGCATATGGTCATAATGGTCGCGCAGCGCGACCCCCTCTATTACCAGCCAAACAAGTTTCAATCTTGACATGTTCAGTCCCTGGACCTTTATAAGCTCAATATCTTTCGTTTTAAGCACTTCTAGCCCTTGTAGTTAGTTTGTAAATGATCTAGGGAGTATAACCAAACACCGTTAGGTCCAGTTTCGTTAAACGTTCGCCAAAAACACAAGTTTCGTCTCGTTGACGCTTTTAACCCTTATTCTTGGGAATTTGCGTAATTAACACATAACGATCTCAACACCTCGTGAATTTGATATCACTTATTCTTGAGAGTATATTTAAATATTACGAAGCCCCGGGTTCGTTAAAAGGTCACTCAGAGGTAAGAATTAACATATTGACACGTTTAACCCTTGTAGTTTAAAATCTTTCGATTATTTTCACAAACGGCTTCTTATATCCGAATAATTACTCGTTTAAGAATATATTCTTCGTGTGTGGTCATTCAGAGTCACAAGTTTGGCATGTTGACACTTTTAGTCCCTTCGGAAACATATTTTCATTGTTTGACAACTTTAGTCCTTCAAACTCAATCTTTCATATGATTAGGGTTTAGGACACGTGTCTTCTCATAATTGGACACGTTTTTTTACGAGGTGTTACAGCCGACGGCAGCGGGGAGGGAGGAGGGAGGCGGCGATAGTGAGGAGGAGGAGGAGGAGGGAGGAGGAGCTGGCAGCAGTGGAGAGGGAGGAGGGATGCTGCGACTGGGGTGGAGGAAATGGAGAAGGAGCTCTAGGGTTTGTGTGTTTGTGATACTAGCAAAAAAAAAGACAAAAAAAAGGTAAGAAGAGCTTGACTCACATCTGCACCAAAAAGAGGACGCGCAGACCTTTTCTAATGAAAGGTCTTCGAGAAAACAAACAGTATTCAGACCCAAAGGTCTGCGAGACGCAGACATAAAAATCCAGGAAGCTCTTCTTAGAAAAAAACAAACAACCCCTTAGTTAAACTCGATAACAAGTAACAAAAATGTAAATGGATGTTAACTGGAGAATACATTGCCATTTGCAACACTCTTTTCTTTTTATTTTTAAGTATTCATTTATTTTATTTACAAGATGATCTGAAGCATAATTAAGATTTATTTTTTCTAATTGTCATGAATTCTAATTTCTAATAATAACTATTTATGTAAATGGTCGACATGCTGCCATAGAGTGAGCCCAATTCTAATGAAAGACAAAATGTGGTTCACATAATCTCGTCGGTAGAAGAGGGTTATCTTTGTAAGTGAGAAATTCATAGTCAGAGTGAAGAATGCTTAGTAGGAAAAGGGTCAAGAAAACTAGTAAGGATTTCATGATAGTGGGAGACGGAGTCGTGTTTCAGTTAGGGAGGTAGGGGCACTGTGCGGGTTGGCCTTTGAACCAGAGCCAGAGCGCTGCTGCCACCCTCGCGGGTAAGGCGGGCGGGTTCCGGAAGCTAGCACCACACTCCGTGTGAGATTGTGTTTTCGATGTACGTTTTGATCGTTGCACCCCAAAAAAATGACTGTTTACTATTGATTTAAAAAAAATCAAGAGTAATTGCCAAAATCGTCCCTGAGGTTTGGACTTGTTTACCATTTTCATCCAAAAAGACTTTTTTGTACCATATTGTTCTCCACGTTTGCGACTTTTTGTCATTTTCATCCAATTCGCTAACATGGTTTATGTTTTCAGTTAACTAAGGGGAAATTTGGAAATTTTACTTCTATTTTTGTTTTTTATTTTCTTTTCTAAATTGTCACGACCCCCGACCACACCCTGGACGGGAGCCGCGAGCAGTCAAGTGGTACCGGTGGTTATTTTGAAAATATTGCAGCAGAAAATTTCATCAGGACCGTGAGTTAGGAAAATACCAGAGTTTAGAAACACCGGATTTTATTTATTAAACAGATGAGAATAAACCCATGTTTTACAAAGGTAGCTTTAATATGGGATAAACCCGAATATATGAAACAATGTTTTCTTAATTTAATTTAAATGATAAATAAGCCACTTCTTTAAGCCTTTCGGTGCCGTATCATCACTCTTATTCCAATCTACTGTAATCACCTGAAACGCGTTTTAAAAAGGTTTTGGTCAGCAGGAAATACTGGTGAGTTCATTCATTTTTGTACAAAAACACATTTGTTATAATTTACAGTATTAAGAGTTTTTACATTTGCTCCTTCAAGATTGGCAAAGACTTAATCACTGCAATTACAACTTTGTTATAATTCACAGCATTAAGAGTTTTTACATTTGCCCCTTATCTTATAATTATCTGGTTTAGTTGTCACTCGACCGGATCTATGACTGTGGTCATATCACTAATTAGGTTCGCCCACCTAAGAGTGATAAATCAGTAGTAATGTGCACAATACCCCCACTTCCTGCCAGTAATTAAAGATTTGCAAAGACTTAATCACCGTAAAATATAACTGAAAATATTTTGAGATTCCATGAAACAGTTTGATAAAAAGAGAATGACTCACCTTGTTAGCATATAGTCTTGATTAAACAAGCATCTTGATTCTAAGTCTTCTGATGGTTATACATCTTGTTTGATAGTAGGTTTATGGACCAGAGTTTTCTGATAGTTAAACATTTAGTTTAACAGAGTGGAATACGTATTAGTGTAAAACCACATCAAACCTAACGATGGTCACGAGATCAGAACCTTAACGAAATTCACAAAGTATATTCTTATTTAGACAGCACTTTGGCATTCGTTAGTTGGTTCCCGAATCGATCGGACAGAATATCGCATCGGTGATTATTGGTTAGAACACCAACGTATAGAAAGAAGAAGAAAATAAATGAGCAAGGAAGAATGAAATCCTAGGCTCCTATTTATAGGTAAGGCATATTCTTTTCTTCGCTACGAAGTTTTCTTAATTATTAAGTTTCCTTTTATTTATTTAGTTTTTCTTACTGCTTAAGTTTACTTATATATTAAGTTTACTTAATTTGTTTTAGCTATCAAGTTTACTTGGCTTTTTAACGGATTATCTCACTTAGCTGTTTAACTGATTACTTTTCCTTAACTGTTTAATTAAGTAATTTACTTAGCTGATTAATTAATTAACTTAATTAACTGATTAATTAACTTACTTAGCTTGCTTAACTGTTAAGTTTTCCTTAACCGTTAAGTTTTCTTAACTACTAAGTTTTAGATAACCATTAAGTTTTCTTAATTACTAAGTTTACTTAGCCATTAAGTTTTTCTTAATTACTAAGTTAACTTAACTGTTAAGTTTACTTAACTACTAAGTTTACTTAACCATTAAGTTTTCTTAGGCACTAAGTTTACTTAATCGCTAAGTTTTCTAGTTTAACAGCTTCCTGATTATGAGTTCTAATTCAAGATACAATGGAACTCGTATTAGCGTATTAACCCAATTCAACTTTAACGATAATCACGAGATCAAAACTCACAACGAATGACAAAGTATAGCCGTATACAGGCAGCACTTAAACATCCGTTGGATCAGTTTCAATCAATCGGATATAGTACCATGTCCGTGATTAGAGTTATTACCCTGATAACGAGCAGAGTTTCGGGGTTTTTAGGGGTATAATACCGAGCTATTATTTTGCTATAATAGAGGCTGAGAGAAACAAAAGAATTGAACGTGAATAACTGAGGCTCTCGACTCCATTTATAGGGCTGATCGAAGGGCGGGTCGCGGCCCGCGACACCTTCATCTTCATTTTTCGCGGCCCGCGAGGAAGCATAGGGCGGTTTAGGGTTGCTGAGTTATCACCTAGGTTTGACATGTGGACGACATGTGTCACGCAACGTGTTCGGATCAGCTTGAGGCTCTCGCGCCCCCGCGAAGCCCTTCCTTAACTCTGTCGCGCCCCGCGACAGACTAAATTTTCTTGTTTTCTTGGTTTTTTGTAAATTGGAAGGATATACTGGTTCGGATTTTCACTTAAGGAGCGTTTTAGGATATTTTTGTGTGAGTCGTTACATATATGCTTTTAACCTTTAAATAAAATTAAAAATAAAAAATATTTATAAACCCTACCCCACTCCACTCCCCATCACTCTCTCTAAACCTCTACAACTATCACTCTCTCTCCCTCTCTCTCTAAACCTTATCAAAGCCTCCACCAAACACCATAAACCACCACCCCAATCCACCGGAAACCGACCACCACCATAAACCTTCATCTATAAGCATCATCAGCGTCAACCTATCACCATCTGCCATTGCTGTTCCGGCAACATATAGTACCGGAAAACCCTAACTGTCGTTGCCTTTTATCCCCATCGAACCCCCCACCCCACTACCATAAGGTCACGCCACCACTAACTAACAACATTCACCATATTTACCATCACAATCCTCTTAACATCTAAGGTTCAATAGATCAGAATAAAACTAGGGCACCAATGCATCCCACCCTCTGTCGCCAGCTCAACTGGTTGAGTTACTTAAACTCAAAAAAATCACCAAAGTTAAACTCTTCGACTCCAACCCATAGGTCCTGAAGCCCTCTCTTCTATCAAGTCTGCTGAAAGCTGGGTTCATGTTAAATTTGTGTGATTTGTGTGTTAAAATTGTGTTTGAGGTGTTTGTTGTGGGTTTGAGTAATAGTTATCGGTGACAACGTTATGAGGTCAATTGGGATAATAAGAGGGGAAATTAGGTGCATAGGGATAATTTATAGGGTTTTTGAAGAGATAGATCTCAAGGTGTTAGCCGAAGCTGGCGGCGGTACTAGATCTGTTTTCCGGCGAATTTGTTGTAGCATGATGTTGTATGTGATTTTATTTATGCCGATTTGACTAGTGGTGTGGTGGTTAAGTGTATGTGGTGGTTGTAGTTGCAGTTGGTGATGATGGTTGTGGCGGCAATTGAGGTGGAGGTGTGGTGGTGATGGTTGTTTTCTAGAGAGAGAGAGAGCGAGATGTGGTGATTGTAGTGGTAGTTGGTGATGGTGGTTGAGGCGGCAATAAAGGTGGAGGTGTGGTGGTGGTGGTTGTTTTCTAGAGAGAGAGATGTGATGGTTGTAGTGGCAGTTGATGATGGTGGTTGTGGCGGCAATGGATGTGGAGGTGTGATGGTGGTGGTTGTTTTCTAGAGATAGAGATAAAGAGAAGAGTGATGTTTGTATATATATAACATATATAAAGTGTGTGTATTTATAATTTAGAAGCGAAAATACTAATATGCCCTCACTTAACATTGTAAAATTTAAAAAAAAAAAAAAAAAAAAACCCTCATCAAACAGCAGTTTCTAACCCATTTAGCGAATTGGATGAAAATGGCAAAAAGTTGCAAACGTGGAGGGCAATATGGTACAAAAAAGTCATTCTGGATGAAAATAGCAAACGGGCCCAAACCTCAGGGACGATTTTAGCAATTTACTCAAAATTCAAATAATCAATTACCTTCTCTATTTAAACAACCCATTCCATTATTTAATCTACCCCATCCATATAAAACTCTCTCAATTTATATTTCCATCTACCAAAACCTCTAATATTCCTATCTACATAAATCTCATCTCAAAATGTTAACCAACTCGTGGATCGAAGAGTAAGACATCGCGTTGGCTATGTCTTATGTCGCAAGCCATCACGAACGCTTGTCCACTAGTAGAAGGGCTTCTTTTTTGGAACCAGGTGTTCCAACAATTTTGTATCCACGTTGGTAATGTAACACTTCGCGTTTCTGTACTTTCCTTATTTAGAAAGTGGTATTCACATTTCTATTTTTAGAAACTTGTATTTGTATCGTATTCGTGTTTCATTTCCAATCTTGTAATCCGAGACTTTGATCGTAATGGAAATTCATTTTTATACTCATACATGTTATCCTTGTGTTATACGCAAACAATTTCAAAAGCACGTTTACATGCAAAACTGAGACTTATTATATACTTGGATTATCAATCATATGTACACGATACTTATCACACGATTACAAACACGTTCTAGACTTGGAAACAAGCCAAAATACAAGAAAACGACATAAAATAACTTAGAAACCAAGTGCAGGGACCAAAGTTGAACAAAACCCAAAAAATGGGAAAACACTCCTCGTCGCGCCACGCGAGGGGGAAGAGTGGTCTGGTCGCGTGTCTTCTCATAATTGGACACGTTTTTTTACGAGGTGTTACAGCCGACGGCAGTGGGGAGGGAGGAGGGAGGCGGCGATAGTGAGGAGGAGGAGGAGGCGGTGGTGGTGAGGAGGAGGGAGGAGGAGCTGGCAGCAGTGGAGAGGGAGGAGGGAGGCTGCGACTGGGGTGGAGGAAATGGAGAAGGAGCTCTAGGGTTTGTGTGTTTGTGATACTAGCAAAAAAAAAAGACAAAAAAAAGGTAAGAAGAGCTTGACTCACATCTGCACCAAAAAGAGGACGCGCAGACCTTTTCTAATGAAAGGTCTTCGAGAAAACAAACAGTATTCAGACCCAAAGGTCTGCGAGACGCAGACATAAAAATCCAGGAAGCTCTTCTTAGAAAAAAACAAACAACACCTTAGTTAAACTCGATAACAAGTAACAAAAATGTAAATGGATGTTAACTGGAGAATACATTGCCATTTGCAACACTCTTTTCTTTTTATTTTTAAGTATTCATTTATTTTATTTACAAGATGATCTGAAGCATAATTAAGATTTATTTTTTCTAATTGTAATGAATTCTAATTTCTAATAATAACTATTTATGTAAATGGTCGACATGCTGCCATAGAGTGAGCCCAATTCTAATGAAAGACAAAATGTGGTTCACATAATACAAGAAAACGGAATAAAATAACTTAGAAACCAAGTGCAGGGACCAACGTTGAACAAAAACCAAAAAATGGGAAAACACTCCTCGTCGCGCCACGCGAGGGGGAAGAGTGGTCTGGTCGCGTGGCGTGGCGTGACCAGGCTCAATCCGCAGTTGGTTGTTCCCAGCTCGCGAGTTGGTCTGTTTTGCCACCTTTTTCACGCTCAATCACCTCTTAAGCCTTTAGTAACCTAAACCCTAATGCCATATTATAAATATGTGCCTCCCACAACACCTCCAACCTTTACACACCTCAAATCAAGTCTCATATCCTCTCAACCTCCTCAAAATCTCCAAGTTGGTCAGATTGTACCACGTCTCAAGACAGTGAGTTTTGAGCACATTTTTCTTCATTTTCTTTTTGTGTTCTTACATCAAACTACTTAGATGACCTCCAAGGATATTGCCTAAGGTTCGCCAAGGTGGTACATCACTTGCATGAAGTTCTAAAGTCAGATTTGAATTCTGTTTTATAAAACTTTTTACAAACATGTTTCATATCATTGTTCATCTTATGGAATGTTGTACCAACCTTGTCCCCAATCAAACTTCATGGTTGTGGGGCTTGTGTATGGTTGATTTTCAGAAGATTAGAGGCCCAAAAACCTCACTTGGCTACTGCCCTAAAAGGTTCCAAACAACCTACAAAATCGAACCAAATCAGTCAAACTGAGATGAGTTCTTACCTCGATTCAAACCAAAATTGGATCTGCACTCGTTTCCATTGTGCAAAATCGAACCACATTGAAGAACTAATAGATCAAACGAAGCGAAATTGGGGATAGGTTATATGTTTTTTTTTTTTGTCTGATGAAAACGATGGAGATGGGGAAAGAGGTGGCATATGAAGAACGTGGGTGGGGATTAAGTTATACTAAGTTTAAGTATTTTAACATTTAACCCCCTCTATCTTTCAATAGTTTACATATGGTTCCTAAAATTGTAACTATATATTTATAAAAAATTGTAAAATTATACATAAAAAGTCTAATCCGACTAATCCCTATTTATCCCCAATTAATCCCTAGGCGGTACCTCACCGCCCGACTAGAGCCTAGCGATCTCTACAACACTGGGTATTCGAATACCCGGGTATAGAAAACCCGAACCCAAACCCTACCCTAACCTAACCTAACCTAACCCGAGTACACAGGGTATGGTTTTTCTAGCCAATAACCGGACCCGAACCCAACCTAGATGTGGCCAATACCCGGTGATCAGTGGCGGACCCAGGAATTTTTCCATGGGGGTGCGGAACATTTTTAAAAATTTTAGGCCCCTAGGTATATAAGTAAAAAAATCGGTTCGTATCGGGTCGGGTCATGTAAAACAAACGAACATCAAACTAAATTTATATAATCATCAAAAACATGTCAAACCTTGTTACAAACATAATTAAAACGTCGACGCCCTACGGGTTTTCATTTTTTGAAATCTATCCAAAACATCATCTAAAGCTAATTTCTTAAGCAATTCTTTCTCTATATAACATAAGTTTATCGCTCCATAACATAATGTTTCAATTTTAATTTTCAACTATTCAAGCCCTAGAAATCATAACGTAAGTTGTAATCACCATAAAAATATATAAACAACACAATCACCCTAAAAATAATCTAAACAACCATAAACAACGTCAAAACACACAAAATTTCAAACCTATTTAACAACTTTGTTACCCTTTTTTCTCCTATAATATCAACCAAAATCATCAAAATAACAAAGAAACTTACCCGTGTTCGGATTCCGGTTAGATTTGGTGTCGAACGACGGTGGTTGATTACGGTGGTCACCGGCTGCTGGACTGTTGTCGCTGGGTGATGTTGTTCGTTGGCAGTGCAGGGACGCAAGAGAGAGAGAGAGAGATAGAATTTCTAAAGGTTTTGAGCTTTAATTATTTTATTATAGTTTGAAATATTGTTGGATTTGGTTAATGGGCTAGCTAGTTAGGAATTATAAGTGGGTAAAGGTATGGGTATTTGGGTTTAGTTGGTTAGGTATTAAAAGTTATATAATTTAGGTAGTATATTTAAAAAAAAAATAAGAATTTACTAAAAAAATTTAAAATATAAATTGATAACACTTTTTACCTAAGGGGTGCGGACGAAAAATTTCAAAGGGTGCGGTCGAAAATTACAAGGGGTGCGGACGAAAAATTCCAAGGGGTGCGGACGGGATTTTCGACGGAATTTAGCCCTAATTTTTTTTCCCCAGGAGTGCGCCCGCCCACCTTGGGGTGGGCTTGGGTCCGCCCCTGCCGGTAATACCCGTACCCGGGTATGTACCCGAACCCAGGTATTAAAAAACCCGGTTTTGTGCACCTCCAATTAGGTCTGATTGAATTTCAATCTCGACTCTGATCTCTGATCTGGTGTTGCAATCATGGAGTTGAATCCCATTAGTTGTTTCAGAAACAAATCACATTGAAATTAATGATCAGTTTAATGATCAGATTACAAAGTCTCTTCAAGGTCCTCAAGATAAAATTATGTGTAGCAAGCTTGGTACAATTGATATATACACTGGAGCTTGAGGGTGAGTGTTCAAATATATTAGCATTAGCCATCGTTAGAGTCACGCCAAAGGACCGGAAATAAGCATTTGCAAGCATGTTGAATTTAAACAAAATCCTACCAAGGACCGAAAAGAGACCAAAATTTTAAGATCAAAGAACCAAATAACAAGCGCTACTACTATAAACCACCATGAACAATTCCAAAAAACCAGAAGTCTAGTGCATGACGTGCGTCGCAAGTTCTATGACTTCACAATACAGAATGATGATCAAAACCAGATAATTTTGCTGCGGAACGCTCAAGATTCAAGGGGACCAGTTTATAAAAAATGTACATTTCGCCTAGCTACGTGAAAGCCTCAAGAACAGAACAAACACAGCGAAAATTTGGATCTAGCAAAAAAGAACATGCAAAAAAGTAGAAGTATTTATTTAATGAAGCGATCACACACATACGCGTAGACACGTGTTAAACTAGTGTTACACAACGCTAAGAAGTCGGAAGCCGGATGCAGTCTCATTGTTAGCATAATTCAAAGCACACGAGCACCTGTTAGGTAATAATACGAAGGAAATATTGTATCATGTGAATTATCTTCCTAAAAATGAGCTATAACTAAAAATTTAAAGAAAATCAAAATTCGAAAACATGGACAACAATCATAATTTAAGATATCTGAAGCATCACCTGTTGTCAAGAAGAAAGAGTATGTAACGCATAGGGTGCATTATCAACTTTGGGGGGATTGCCCAAAACCATATCAGCAACCATTTCAGCAGTTCCAAGGGCCTGTTGAAAACCTTGAAGAAATTACATATCGAACTTTAGTCGCCATAACGACTTGTATGCAAATAAGTAAGTTCGGTTCAGTTATTGCCTTGAACGAACCATAATCGAATACTTTGGTTATTAGTTATTACTTTACTTCTTAGATGACCATAACTAATTGGTTTCGGTTAAATAGGTTATCGGTTTTCAAAGGGTGGTTCTGCTTTTTGTTCAGTTAAATCGGTTAAGCAAAACTTTTAGGTTGTGGCCATTGTTTGTTCGGGTGAAAATTTTAAGAAATTTTTTATCTTACATGATATGTTGTGTAATATGTTTGAAATAACACACGATTTTCTATGCTAAATTCCCCATATTTATAGTTGCTTCATCGCAAATTCACCGTGGACCAAGTTAATTGGTCACACTTCGGTGTTTTGCAGGTCCCGGAGCTAAAACGAAGGATTCCGATTTCCGCAGGTAAAAAAACGAGCTAAAACGAAGAAATCCTAGCAGGATGGTGAAAAAGAGAAGGTACGGCCCATACGCACCTTAAGAGGGTACGGCCTGTACCAAGCCACCGACATAATGATGACAAGACACCCAAATGGGCCAGGTCAACATTTGATACGGCCCGTACGGCATTTGAAAACCCTAAAAACGTCTATAAATAGTGGGTGACGGGTTGGAAACCAAGGAGGACGATTTTGGGCGACTGTGGAGGTGAAAAGAAGGTTGTTTCAGTGTTGTTGATCAAGAACAAAGGCAAAGAAGCTTAGGAATCGAAGATCTAACATCCGGTTTGTCGTAAACGCGCTACTAATCGGTTTTGAGACTTCTTGTTTCTGTTTTTCTGAACCTTTATCATGTTTTCAATGAATTCTATTGTGTTAAACTTGTTCATGGTTGGCTAACCGCCTTATGGCCAGTTAGGCAAGATGATTTCTAATTAATTGTTATGTTTGCGGATGATTTGTTTATGAACGCGGATTTACTTAGCTTCTTGCCATTGCACTTGTGATGTGTATGATTAATATATTGATGATTGATCATTAAATGGATTTGTGTGGTTGAATTGGATCTTTCTACGAGGTTATGCATGCTAAAAGTGGTTCATTCTATCTTTGAGTTATATATCGATCGTTAACTTAGGGTTTGATACCTAGTCGGTAATAGACAAACTTGTTTGAAGGTTTGTTAAAATAAGCTACCTATGGGAAGGGTCTAAATAAACGGATCTGGAAATTAGTTGGAGTTTTCTTTGAACTGGTTTGTATGGGTTGTAAGTCGCATTCATTCATTAACCTATAAGAACCCAAGTAAGAAATTCCGAATCACAAGGAATTGGTAAAACAAACTAGCTACTCAAAAGCTATCGTATCCACGGATTGATACTCAGTAACTTACCAAAACTATACTATGCAAATGATAGGTACGCTTGCCTTTCGTGTGTGTAGTTAGTATTTTTTGGGTACTTTACCTTTGAAGCTAGTTTGTGCATCTCGTGAATATTATTGTTACTATTTGCACACGTCATTGTACTAAATTAAAGTGGGTTCTTAAGGGTACTGATAATATACCAGAGTCAATCCTTCTCCCTCATGACCTGCAGCAAGGAATGCATTTGACAATCCAGGAACAAGACCAATCATAGGCTTTCCACCAGGCACTGAAACCGATGAAGCATATTAGATTATCAAATCAATTCCAGATAATAAAATTAAACCTTAAGGTTATCATGCAAGTAACCTGATCAATTCAATCCTCAGGCAAATTACAGTGCATACTTACTGAAGGGTCTTAGTCCTACTCTGACTTCTCTGGTCTTCTCCAAATCTGTTAGTGAAAATTCTCTTAAAGAAGGATAAAACTCCCCGGCACGTTCCCATATCTGATTGATGATATGCTTGGATATCTCTGTGCTAAATCCAACAAACTGCCGGCTGCTTCCTGTGACCAATATCATCATAATCAAAAGGTGAACATTCTTAAAACATGAATGATATCAGAAATTTACTAAAGATGACTGTTGAAAGGTAGAAAAGGAAGTTCAAATATAGAAGACTTGCCAAGAACGAGATTTCCCGATGTGTCCATGGTGGCAGTCATTGAAATAGATGAAGTTTCATTTGCATCCCGACGACCAAGGTAGCCTACCTCCATTGAACCATGATTCAGTTTGAAGGAGCTGAAATTCTCTATCACCAGTAGGTGACCCTGTTAACAAAAAACTAAATAAATGTATCTTTTAACTTTCAAAATATATTCAGAAACTTTATAGTAAAATTTGCTCTATGCAAAAAACCGAATTAACCGACCCATAACCAAATTAACCACAAAAACCGAACCGAAAAAACCGAACCATACCAAAAACCAGTGGGTCGGTTAATTGTTCTTTTGAAAACCGAAAGTAGTGGGTCGGTTATGGTTATCAATGTTTTCATACCCACGATAACCAAACCGAACCGACATATAGTAATCTCTTGTTCAGATTTAGGATTTTCACAGTTTTTTTTAATATTTGATGTTTTTGGTTGAACATTTTTAATACTTATGAGTTATTTCATATCATGTTGGTTAAATATTTATTTGAATTTATGGAATATAACATATCACTTTGTTTTAATATTCGATATTAATATTTTGGATTATATATATTTTTAGTACTATGTAATATACTAATATATAGAAATATGTAATAACAATTTATTCCATGTTTTAAAAAAAAAAAAAGTGAACTAGTTTTAGCTAAGCCTAAATTCATGGTTAACCACCCATAACCGACCCGCTATAACCTTCAAAACCGATTAACCAAAACCGCCATAACCGAGCGGTTATGGTTATGATTATCCAATAACCGACATCACGGTTATGGTTATGATTTTAGGCCAAAACCGACCCAAACCGACCCATGCACACCCCTACAAGACATTACAGAATTTTAAGTTTATCTAACCTTTCGGGGCTTTACAGGGACTTCAAACTCAATATCGAAATCCCTAATCAGCTCTTGCATCAAAGAGCCTGTCCAGCATCCAGTGGCAATTGCTATTGCCTTCTTGAGATACAATAAATTTTTCGACGTCTGAACGGCTTCAACCTTACCATTACCAGACCTAAAAAAGATTCACCCTTTTAATAATAACATAATTTCTGCAACTTAACTTCAGTAAAATATTTTCCATTTTACCTTAACAAACCAGTCAATGGCTGATTGTAATACTGATACGTAACAGAATTTAATGGAGATGATGAAAAGTAAATCTGTAACTATATTGATAGAATGAAGAAGACGATACACAATAATACCCACCGAAGTGGTCCAGGGCTAAGCCCTTCTCATGCACAAGGCAATGAGCCTAATTACTAACTAATTCTCTTCCTATCCTTCCCTAATGACTAATGCCTTATTTATAGAAATAGAAATACACTTTACCCCCTCCTATAATAGACAAGTGACAATTAACTATAAACCAGAGTATGATTCCTATCATTACTCCCCCCTTCAAAACAGTCTTGCCCTCAAGACTGGGATCAACTGCGACGTCCGGTGGCCGAGGCTGCCCATGCACGACCCATAAATGCGATGTAGCCGAAAACTTCAATCGCGTTCCAATGAGAGGACGGTGAGACAATGAACTCTTTCCCCTGTCAAATGGAGCTTTTCCCTTCGCACACAAGTCCAAATCAGAAAAATTCAAGCCCACAACCATTTTTTGCTCCACACCTTGGGCCGGATCTGGATAATCCAAATCCACAACTGTTTTCAGCTCCCCATTGTGGCCCACCAGTTGTTCTGAGCCCAACATCCCTTGTAGGTTGTCCAATAGGAGTCCATTAACTCTATGCGACATCAAAAGGCCATGGTCACGTGAGTTTTCTTCAGATCTGGACATTATAGCCTTCGATTGAGTCAACAGTGATGGCGAAGTAGGAATAGATGACGGAAATCTGAACAAAGGACCTGCAGAATTGCCTCGAGCGACCGGAATTATGTCAGATTTGGAGCTGACGGAAGCAACTGGAGTACTGGAATTCGGCAATTTAGAAACAAAAACTGAAGAACGTGAATCTGTAAGACCAGTCGACATCAATTGTCGTCCATAACCACAAAGGCGTTCTTCAGATCTGGAAACGAGCGCTTCCAATTGAGCTAATAGTGATGACCCGTCATCTGTCATCTTCTTCTCCTGTTGTCGTACAAAACCCACCATCATTTTACGGAACTCAAAATTCTCCAAACGAACCGCCTCTAGAGTCGCCGCGATGGAATCCAAACGCGAAGACTGAGCGGTCAAATCGCCCTGAAGTTTCTGAATCAATTGCTCCTGGATGTCCAAACGAGTAGATTGGTTCACCATGGTGAAAAACGAAGAACAATCGGCAGGTCAAAGAGACAGGTCGGAAATTGAAGATCTGAAACGAAGTGGATCTGATTGAAGATCTGAAACGAATTGGATCTGAGATCCAACTGTGACGCAGATCTGAAATTGAAAACAGATCTGAAATTGAAGATGAATGGAGAGCAGATCCGAAAACGAATTGGGGAAGATGAAATTGAAAACAGATCTGAAATTGAAGATGAATGGGGGAAGAACTGGCGGATCTGGGAATAGATCTGAGATGATGGGGAAGCGGAAATTGGATCTGAGATCCGACTGAAACACAGATCCGAAAATGAATATAGATCTGATTGAAGCAGAAGGTGATGGAAGTAGAGCAATGGCAGGTCGGACCAATGATACGTAACAGAATTTAATGGAGATGATGAAAAGTAAATCTGTAACTATATTGCTAGAATGAAGAAGACGATACACAATAATACCCACCGAAGTGGTCCAGGGCTAAGCCCTTCTCATGCACAAGGCAATGAGCCTAATTACTAACTAATTCTCTTCCTATCCTTCCCTAATGACTAATGCCTTATTTATAGAAATAGAAATACACTTTACCCCCTCCTATAATAGACAAGTGACAATTAACTATAAACCAGAGTATGATTCCTATCAAATACTCCCCGTATCTTCCTTCAGTTGCATACTTCCTGTTCTCCTGCATGATATTCTCAACCGTTAATTTAGTAATTAAATTGCAAAACGGATTGGTGGATCAATGTTTGGTACCTTTTCAATATACGCAACAGAACGCCGAGCATCCAGTTGGTAATCATCTGGTATAAAAGCTGCCCCGCCTTCTTCACCGATCACAAGCGCAGGTTCTACTTCCTGCAATTCGGTGCTGGACAAGAGCTCTGCCTTGAGCCCGGCTTTCGATAGCTGCTCTACCTTCTCTTTCAGTGCTGCCATTTCCTGCGATGTTTTACCAACCAACAAGCTTCCTGTTTATGTTATCCACAATATGTTAATATTACTGATCTTAACCTGTAGTGTATATCATATTTTCAAATATATGTGTACCTGTCATCTTCCAGCCAAGAACCTCTTGAGGATCCATTCCCAGATACTTGACATCCTCTGCAAATTTCTCCCATAGTTGACGGCTTCTCATTACTAACTCCCATTTCTCGCTTCCTGGAACCATCCATATGTAGCCCTGTCCTATGACCAATGAAAACACCAAATGGAACGGTTGTCGAAAATAACATCGTTGCTTCAACACGCGTGTAAATTCAACCCATTCTTTCCTTCCATGAGTCCCCTTACCACCAATACTGATGATTTAAATTCAAATTCGAAATTTAACGAAGCTTTGATGACACAATATCAAATAATGTAAGCATAAAAGTAAAGAAAGTAGCATCGAACATGTATCTAATTTCCATTATAAGTTCTAAAATCTAAACTTATGATTTTATTGTGTTGACTAAACTAAGGTCAACCGAAGCCCTAACAAAAGCAACAAAACATATATACAATATCAACAGAGCTAAAAACTATAAAAATTAATTCGATATATTAACTCAATAAATAACAAAACAACCGACGCACCTGCACCGGTAGCGCCGGAACACGGAACGGCAGCGTCGACGACGGCGACGGACAAATCCGATCCGTTAAGTAGCTGCCGTGCAATACTCAATCCGATTATTCCGACGCCAATTACAACGACGTCGTACGAGTGTGAATCAGAAACCGTCGACGGCATCCGTACGGCGGCAACTTTCTCTCTCCGATAGTTTTTCGGTGACGTTGACAACGAAGTTCTATCAATCATATGCCGGCCGGAGAGAGTGGAAACGGTGGCGATACGATGGATAAAGTGGCTCCGAGGGGAGAAAACGGTTTCGTTTAATAGGTGGTTAGGGTTTGGTGAAAGTGAAAGGGAGATTGAAAGCATTTTTGTAGGTGTTTTGTTGTGAATTGTATATTCAGGTGGTGACGGAGATGCCTCCTCCGGTGGGATTCCGGTGGTGGGATGACGAAGTGGAAGCAGAAGATGTCACACTTGTGATTCTTATTTATTGTACGGTACAACTGTCAAATGCATGTATAAAATAGAGTATAAAATTGGATTGTGGGTGCGGTTTAACATAACCCGGTTAGATTTATGTTTTAACTAACTCAGGACTATTTAACTATAAATTAAAAAAAGTAAAAAAAATAAAAAAACATATGATTGGTTGCTTTTTGATGCCCCTATCAAAACAATTGTTGCTGGTGAATGGCACCACCCCTTTAACTAGCTATGGTGGTGTTTGGGGGCGTTATAAAAATAATGTGGCTAAAGACACGTAATTAAGGCTGTAAACGAATCGAACAAACATGAATAAGACCTTTTTCATGTTCGTTCGTTAAGGATATAATGTGTTTGCGAACGATTCATTAACACTTACCGAACAAGATTTTCTATTCGTGTTCGTTCATTAAGGAAAGAAACGTGTTCATGAACGGTTTACGAACACATATAAAATCGGCGAAGACGATAGTGGCTAGAGGTGGATGGCGAGAGGAAGCGACGCTAGACCTTGAAGCCCTAATTGTTGAATTAAAATCGAAAGTATTTTTCGATATGAATAATGAGAAGGAAAGTGGAACGATGCATAAATAAGGTGGAGATAAGGTTTTCTATTTTCTTTCTTTGGGTAAAGGGATAAATAAGAATCAAACAATATAAAAAGTTCACAAACGCATTACCAAACGTTCAAGAACGCATTATCGAACGTTTACGAAAGCAATTTTACGAACGAGACATGTGTTCGTGTTCCTTCATTTAATTAACCGAACATAATTTCTTGTTCATCCTCATTCATTAATTAATCGAACGAACATAAATGAACTTCCCGCAGAACAATTTGCGAACTGTTCGCTGAACGTTCGGTTCGTTTACAGCTCTACATGTAACCACACCATCCGGTCTAAGAGTCAAAGTAATATAAAAAAGCAATATTATTTAATTGAATTAAGATATATATGAAGAATGAGATGTTAAAGAGTTTTTATAACAGCATTCACATTAGAGTCTTTATTATATTTAATATAGAGAAAAGGATAGAGAAAACAACAAAAACATCACAACATTGGAATATTTATAATAGAGAAACATACATAGAAAAGTAAAATATATTTCTATATTTAGAGGTTCATATTCAACCTTTTATATTTCTATTGTTAGTAGGGGTGCAAACGAGCCGAGCCGAGCCCGAGTTCGGCCAGGCTCGAGCTCGAGCTCGATTAACTTATGAGAGCTCGGGCTCGAACTCGGCTCGATTCGAGCTTTGTTTTCAAAGCTCGAGCTCGGCTCGTTTGTATTTTATCAAGCTCGAGCTCGGCTCGTTTATTATCTATTAATTAGTATATTAAATAAAAATAATATAAATAATAGACTTTTTAGGCTTGCGAGCTCGATAAGTAAAGCTCGGGCTCGTTTACTAAATAAGCTTATTTTTAGGTTCGAGATCGGCTTGTAAACAAGTTTAAATAAGCTCGGCTCGACTCGGCTCGTTTACACTAAGGCTCGACGAGCCTAACGAGCTTCACATGTGAGACTCGAGTTTGGGCTCGATAAACAAACGAGCTTTGTTTTGAGGCTCAAGCTCAGCTCGGGCTCGATAAGGCTCGGCTCGTTTCGAGCTATTTCTCGAGCCGATCTCGAGTAGCTCGCGAGCCGCTCAGCTCGTTTGCACCCCTAATTGTTAGTGTGTAGGAAAGAGAAAAAATTAATAAAATAATAGTTGTGAGTAAGAAATAGATAGAGATAGAGAATTGGCTATGAGATAACTTTGAAAAATTAACAAAATTTAAAGAAAGGTGAATTTTTAAATAGATGAAGACGAAGGCTCCAATGTAAATGATCTAAGATCAACAAAATTTAGATGTAAAGATGTTTTTTAGCTAAATATAAGGACGGAGATAGAGAAGTCACTGTGAATATTTTTATAAAGGCGAATTGGACATAAATAATCTCACCTAGCTCAATTGGCCGATGATAATCCCAGGTCAGTTATTGGCCGGCCAATAATAATCCAAACTGGTCAATTTTTTTTTTTTTTTGTAAAATAGTCCGCCGTTAAAATAACTTAATGGAGTTAAATGTTTTTTGAATTACAAAGCGATGTTTTAGGGCTATGGGAAATTTCAGCAGTTGTATCTATGGAAATTTCACTAGTTATATATGTTATGTGTCAACCTTAAATCCAAAAAGAGGAAACACCAAAGCGGATTTGGATCAGTTTAACTGGGTCAACTGGTTACCAATTCATTATTGGCAGAAAAGCCCAAAGTCGAATCATTACCATAGTCCAACGGCCTGCTAGTTTGCCCAAATCATGAAGTATAATGTAAGTACTAGTTTTCTTAACGTCGCGCGTTGTGGCGAAACCGAGCAAATGACAATGTAAAATAAACGTGATTTGAAAATAAATCATGTTGTTTAGAAAGCCAACCCATTAGAACGATTTAGTTTATCATCGTACCGTTTTATGATACCAAATAAATACTTTATTTTGAGTACAACTTTGTTTTTAACATAACTTATAACGAAATGTCTGGGGAAAAAAACATGCACAACTATGTACTTAAGTTTTTAGAAAAAAGTCATAAACGTAAATTATTAAAGAAGTATCGAATTAATCAATAAATTAATATATGTTCTAAAAAAAGGAAAAACAATTATTAAAAAATGGTAAAGGAAATATATGTTTTTAAAAAGGAAAAAAAATAAAAATAATTTATTAAAAGTAAATATAATAATAAACTATTATAATATATTAAATAAAAACAATAAAAAACTATATATTATTATAAAAATAAAGTTACTATTCATCATCACTCGTAAATCGTAAATAATATATATATAATGTTATCGTTACGTTACTCGTCATCGAACGTTTAATTTTGACCATATTTAGCTACGGATTTAAATTGCACATTTAGTTAGACCATGGGGTATGGGTAGAGGTGTACAAAAAAACTGATTACGCAATCGAAACCGGAAAAAAACCGAAACCGGTTTTTTTAAAAACCGGTTTTTTTTCTAACCGGTTCGGTTACAACCGGTTATTGATCGGTTATATAATTTCTGGACCGATTCGGGTTTAAAACCGGTTTTTAAAAAAACCGGTTAATTAATCGATTAAACAAAAAAAACGGGTTAATAATCGGTTAACCGGTAACAACTAGAAAAAAACCGGTTAAAAAAACCGGTTTTAACCGGTTATTTTTGCCCAACTCTATTTAACGGTCATATGACCGTTTGGCACCAATTGTAGCCGTTTTTTTTGTTTTTTTTTTTTTTTTTGCCTAAAACTCATCTCCAACTAGTGTATAAAAGGTTTGTGGGTGTTTAGGTTCAATCACAACACTTGAGAACTCTCAAAAAATCTAAAAAAGTCTCTTATTCTTGTTCGATAACTCTCAAAACGCTATGGCAACCTCTAGTGCCCATGATTCGGTCGATGTTGGCGAGTCTACAACCGACACGGTGATTCGTGTTGTTCCAACGAAGCGCAACCCCGAGGTTTGGTCACATTTTGATTTGTGCGAGATGGCCAACGGTAAAAGAAAAGCGCGTTGTCATCATTGTCAAGGCTTTTACGCCGAAACCGCAAACTCCACCTTGAAACAACACATTGAAAAACCGTTTTGCAAGGCGTTGAAACAACAACACGTTGGTGGTCAAGCTTCCATGGCAAGTGATGGCGCTAATATTTTCAACTACAATTTCAATATGGTTAGGGATGAAATGGCGAAGTTTGTAATCCAAGAAAGTTTGCCGTTCAACCACTTCGACAACCAACGCTATACAAAGATGGTTCAACGAACTCTCCAACCACGATACACCCATGTAAGTCGTGCTACTCTTAGGAGGGATTGTTTAAAATTGTGGAAAAAAACTAAACTAGAATTAATTTCTTATTTTGAAAAATTAGAAACTGGTGTTAACTTGACTAGCGACGTTTGGTCCGCACCGCACGGTTCACCCGATTCGTATATTTGTGTCACCGCCCATTGGATTGAACTGGCGACGTGGCAAATGATGAAACGCACGATTTTGTTTAAATTATTCAATTACCCTCACACCGGTGAAGCTATATATAAAGTAATCGACAAATGTATTACAACATACAAATTGGAAAAAAAAATATATATATATATATATATATATATATATATATATATATTAGTGGACCTTGCGGATTAATATTTTAAGTTTATGTAAAACCGCTTATCGTTTGTATTTTCATTATTATGTAAAACCGTTTGTTGCGAGACTTAATGAATGTTTTAACTTTTTATACTTTCATTGTTAAGTTATTATCTAAGAAATTGAATTTTACAAAAAAAAAAAAAAAACCCTGTTAGAAACAGCAAAAACAGCAGCAAAACAGCAAAAAACAGCAAAAAAAAAAAAAAAAAACATTCTGTGAACAATTCTGCAGCACCGGTTTTTTTAATCGGTTTCTATAAACCGGTTTTTTTAACCGGTTAATGTTGAACATAAAAACCGGTTTTTTTATCAACCGGTTATAACCGGTTACACATTTCCAGCCTTAAAACCGGTTAAAAATCGTAACCGGTTAATGAAAAACCGGGTTTTTTTTAGCCAAAAAAACCGGTCCGGTTAATAACCGGTTTCGGTTACTAAAAAAAACCGGTTTGTACACCTCTAGGTATGGGGGTCGTCCCATCCCCGTCTCGGTTCGTCACCCACGTTACACACCGCCCCCTTGGGGCTCGTCACCTCGCAAACGGCTGCAGGAAGACGGAAGGGACGAGCTTGGTGGTTGGCTGAGCTTGTAGTTTGGTGGGCCCCTCTCTCGCTCTCTCCTTTATTATATATTGTTTTTTTATTAAGTTGGGTAGTCCTCCACACCCTTGGGTAGTCCCCAAGGGGATGGTTCTCCACCCTTAGACTATGGGGTATGGGACTTGGGTTGGGGCGTGGGTTGGGGGAAAACGCCCAAGCCACCACCCCGGGTGGGCTTGGGTTGGGGCGTGGCCCTTGGGGCTTGGGTTTGAAGCCAGGCGTGGGGCGGTCTTGAGATCCGATGTGGTGGCCATCTATTCGCTTGGCCCCGCCATGTCATAGCGGGTTTGAATTTTAAATTTCAACCGTTTGGCCATGCCAAGCGGTCACCCCAACCCCCAACATCCCCTATAAATGTAACCCCAAACCCCACCGGCTACCCCATCCCAAATCGTCGCTATCCACCGCTACCCCACCGGCTACCCACTTGATCCCATGAACCCGCTACCCCAACCCGAAGAAGATAGCATCTTGGACCCACGAGGAAAAATTGGCTCTCGTCACAAGCGTCGTTGACGCTATGAAAAGGCGGCAACCCGGCCAAACACGATATTGGCCGGAAGCATTCGCAAGCTACCGACATAACGTCGGACACGACCGCCACAACCTCAACGCCTGCCAACATAAATGGCGCGAGCTACTGCCCAAGCTCGATCGTTTCAAGGCTTACTACGAAGCCGTTCCGAGCGGCGAGTTAAGCCACGAGGACCGGGTGGCGGTGGCGAACATTGAGTTTCGAGGCAAGGAGCGAAAGGCGTTCGACAAGATCGCCCTTTTTGAAATTTACCTTGTAACACCCCGTGTTTTCGAGAAGTCAAAGTCAAGGTCAAGGTCAAAGTCAACGACCGATTTCGCGCAACTTGACTTATAGTTAATGTCTTTTATGTGTTTAATTTAGTTGTATTATGTGGAGTAAGTGTCAATAACTACAACAATCGACGTATTACAATCGCCAGCTAATCAACTACGACTGTGAACTGTAGGAAGTAACAATGCGATAAAGTTAACGAAACGATAATCAAACTATGCTAATCAAATCGAAATCGAATCGAATCGCAACTCGAACTACGTATTTTAATTATTGCTATACGTGTGTGTGTGCCTTACGTGTTACCTGTGCATGTTCATTTATGTTGTGTGTGGGATCGAAATCGAACTCGAAATGCAATCGAACTCAATCGACATCGAACTCGAATCAGAATCGAACTATAATAATTAGTGGAGAAGGGATAGTGCGAGATATGAGTGGTTGGGACTAAAAGTAATTTGAATAGGAAACTCTATCGTATCGCATCGATGGCAACCGAAATCGAATCAGCAAAAATCGTCGGGTCAAACACGCAAACCAAGTGCCATCCGGCCGGATAACCATCCGACCGGATAGCCACTTGGTCATGGGTGTCAGGTGCCATCCGACCGAGATGTCACTCGACCGGACAGTCATCCGGGCGGTGTGCTATCCGACCGGACAACCCTTTCCCTCTTTCGGAATCCTATAAATACCCCTGTCATTGTCATCATTTCCACTTTTGGAAATCTTCTGTCCGAACAGCTCGTGCTCTCCACCTTTTCTTCGATTTCTCTCAATCCATGTAAGATCTCGTCCTAAATCTTGTACTTTCTTGATCTACACGCGCTCCTACACCTTTCTATCTTTTGAATCTTAACTTTTAACCGTGAAATCACTAGATTTGAGGTGTTCTAGGATGATGTCATCATGAGTTCTTGAAGAACTTCTTGTTTTGGCTTCAACCCACCAAGAACAACTCGGATCTAACCGAGTTTCACACAAATAAACAAAGATCTAGCTTAGATCTAAACTCATTCATGGTGAAAAAGGATTGGAAGATGGTTTCTCACTTTCTTTCAACTCTTTTGCACTCAATGCACTCAAAATCGATAGAATCGGACCTTGTTCTAGTCTCCTACTAATTCTTAGTGTTGTACTAGTCCGAGATCTGGATTCTACTCACGAGACCACCGATTTTGGGTTAAACAAGAACAACCGTCTTGAACCGGTTAACTGACTGAACTAGGGTGATTCCTGGTCGGTTTGGTCACTTGGGTCTAGATGGGGTTCTGTTGGTTAAAGCGTTATCAAAATGTCTCGATAAAATAACAAACAAACAAAACGACCAAGTGTAAGACGAATGGATTGCTGTCCGAACGAATTGTTGTCCGACCGGATAGACTACCCGAACGGATTGCCATCCGAACGGATCACACTTTGGGTCCCACACTTAGTCAACTTTATCAGAAGTCTGAGTATTGAACGGATTGCTATCCGATCGGACTACCATCCGACCGGATTACTCTCCGGATCATGAGATACTAGGACTTTAAAGACTTAAACAATTTTCAACATGTTCACTAACAGGGTTGCCACCCGGTCGAATGGGCATCCGACCGAGTGACACTCCTGCTATGAATTGTTTCCACTAAGTAACCCATCACTAAGGTCGCCGTCCGACCGGATGACCATCCGAACGGATTGTTGTCCGCACGATTGACCGTCCGATCGACCGACTTGAAGGATAGAGATACTTCAATATTTTCAAAATGCTACAACGAAAACTTCAAAGGACAAGCCATCATACACAAACACATTCATCCCATAGGAAGAAACAATCCACTCGAATAGCCGTCCGACCGGACTACCGTCCGACCGGATGACCATCCGAACGGATTGCCATCCGCACCAACAAGTCGTCCGATCGGATTACCATCCGACCGAACTGCTATCCGACCCATTCACACTTTGTATCGTTTTACGCGTCACTTATCGTTATGCTATCAATCCATTCAGGCTAACTTTACTCGCTAAGCGCTCCCTTCAATCCATCAACCGCTGTGAGTATACTCGATCCCTTTTTGCTTTATGCACTTTTGGGTGTTACATACGTTACAACTATTCAAATCACATCAAACACACTACTCAATACTATTTGAACGCTAACCGTTAATGCATGTTATACGTGGCTCATGAATGCTTGTTTGTTATGTTTACACATGGAATGCTGTCTACCTGCCTTAGCAACGATAGTACTATAGTTTGGACTCAGCACCCGTTCACACGGGGGTTGTTAAGGACAATTACTTGCATGGATTACGGTGGTAATCATGTATTGCGAACTGCCCCGGGCAGTCAACTCGTAGTCATTGGTATCGATGGATCTATGTCGATAACTAACGTGCTTCATTTCACTATGTGTACGTGCTGGTTATGCGTAAACGAATTCGAACTCTATATGCTATTATCAAACTTGTATGCTCACCTTTACATTTTATGTATTGACTTTATTTTAACGTATGTGACAGGTGCTTAAGTTGTTTGTATGCCTAGCTCACTGTGAAATCGAGGCTAGGAAAGGTCTAGGATGCTCTCTGCGCAGTGATGAAATCGAAGCTAGGAAAAGAGGTCCTAGAAACCAATAAATAAACTATCTATGTATAAATCTGAGTTGTAGGAACGGAATTCTTTGCCTAGATTTTATCTGTAATAATTTGTTTACTGTTTGAGACATGGTATGGGACATGTTACTTTAAATTGAATGGTAATGATAATTGTTATGGAAACTTCTGGACAATCTGTTTCGCTCAGTGTCATGCCCCGATGATTCCGCAATCGGTTGGGGTGTGACATACCTAACGCTCTAGGTTTTTTATTTTGTAATTTTTAGGATTATGTAATTTTTAAAAATTTAATGAAATTTTAGGGTTTTTTTTATAAATGTTGTGTGAATTTTATAAATTTTTTGTAACTTTTTTTTTTAATAATCTGCCAACTCAAGCGGTGCACCCACGCCCCGCCATACCCCACGGACACGTCACTAGGCGGTGGGGGGGCTCCAACTCCATGTGTCAACTCATGCCCCAACCCAAGCCCCACCGTACCCCACGGTCTTAATGATGTGGCACCTACATGACGAGTAGTCCCCAAAAAGACTAACCAAACTACACCCAATTTTCTTAACTAACTAGCCCCTCTCAAAATAAAATCAATCAAATTACTAGCTTTTTAATTTTGATATATATTCAATCAAATTACTAGCCTTTTAATTTTTATATATATTCTTGTTAAATTATTACCATCCATTAATTTCTAATTTAAGCTGGATACTTTTTTTAACGGCCAATAAATCAATCCCAAGCACTCTCGGGGCACACACTGGACAAACGGAGTACTCCGAGAGTAACCCGAGTGGTCCACCACCAATTCCGGGGAAAACCTGGTAACGCACCCGCCCGTAGGCACAACGGTAAATTACCAGTAAAAACCGTTTGGCTCAAGAATCGAACCCAGGTTTCCCTGAATCTCCTATCACTGCGCACGAGTGCCTCACTCCTTTTTTGCACCAAATAGGAATTGAACTTGAGTCTTCCAAAAAGAACTCAAGTCCTCCTACCACTTGAGGTGGATACTTTTTAACTTGACTCTTTTTAATTGGCTTAAATCTAATTTGTTTAAATGTTCTTATTATTGTATATTTTTAATGGTTATTAAAAAAATTATAAGACATTTAATTACAATCGAATTAACTATTTAATTTATCCACACCAAGAAGCAAGCAATATTATCAGAATTGTCTACACAAAACGCATTTAATTACAATATTTTTGCTTGGAGAATGAAACTTCACCGGCTCCCCACCCGCTTGGCATTGGCAAGACGAAATATTCAGGTTGATTTTGGGCCATGTGTTCTATGTGACGATGGAACGGAATCAGCTGATCATATCTTCTCGGTCTGCTTGGTAACATCGTCGAGGTGGTGTCACGTTTGTTTGTGGTGCAGACTGCCTCCCTTATTCGCTTTCTCAGTTAGAGATCATTTAGAATTGCACTTGACTAGTAGATTGGGTAAGAAGGAGTCTAAAGTGGTGCACCAGATAATAATCATCGAGTGTTTGAGCATATAAAAGGCGAGGAACAAGAAGATGTTTTCAAACAGAAGATGTAACTGGATCAGCTAAGTATGTGGGCTTCTTATGGCTTAAGCATAGGGTTAAGTTTTCTAATTTCTAAGACCATGTGTAGTGGTAGTGGGTTATAATGCCCCCACCATGGGGCATTATCCGACACGTGGCAACCCAGTCAGCATGGGGCATTATAGCATAAAGTGGTGTAGTGGGGATAATGCCCAATAATGCCCATTTCAATCATTAAAAAAAACAAAAAACAAAAAGCAAACTCACTCACAATCCTATTGGCTAGTCAAACTTGGCAGAATGAAGAAACTCTCCCATTGGCACATGCACTTTGGACTTTGACCACTTCAGGCGTTTTATTTTAAACGCCAACATGCAAATATTTGAAAAAAAACGCCTTATAACGCCATGTGTAGTGGGGGGAGGGGCGTTTTGGGGCGTTTTTTTTCAATTTTTTTTAAAAATCACGCCCCACTACGGGTGGTCTAATAATAAAGTGATTGGTGTAATTATTCTTTGTATATCTTTAGACTAGGCTATCACCCGGGAACATCCCGGGTTAGGAGAATTTAGTTTTCGATAATAAAAGGTAAACAAACAACATATTGAAAGTCATTAGTATCTTTTTTCCCTTCTGACAATAATTTATTTATTTCGTTTCATCAGTATACTAAGTTTGTCTACATGTGTATTCATAGTTTTCGAGTAAAGCTATTACCTTTTAATTATTATTGAGATCTGAGTTAAAAGTTGTTATGTAAACCCATAGAAAATGTTATATTTTTTGTTTTTTAATTATGTATATTACTCTTTTAGTTGAATTTTTATGATGTTCAACATCGCAAAAGGCGATCGTGTGTGGTTGATGACGGAAGTACTTAATATTTTAATAAATATGTTATATCTCTACTTGAGCCAAGACTCATCAAATTATTGACAAGAGGTAAAGAACAAATTATTAGGAATAGAGAATAAACGTAACCCCATAGATCTTTCTAACTGATTCAAGAAACATGACAGGGCGTACTTTGAAGAAATCAATGAACAAAAACATTAGGATTCCTTCTCAATCAAGAAAAAAGATGCACAATTTATACTTATTAAAGTAAAACAACTTATATTCATCAATCAAACTCTATGCACATGCACCCACAAGTTTGCTCAAAAATCAATCCAATCCAAACCTCAAACTTTCAATTTTCAATTTGATTTGTATGTCACCAGAATTGATATTTGCACCAAAAGTTACAATTCATTAAACACCCCATACAACATATCTAAGCATATTTAATGGTATATGAATCAATCTTAGTGTTAGATGATATAAAACATCAAACAATTTCAAACTCAACCCGGAAACTTGGAAAAATAAGCCTTCTCAGCTGGATTGCTGATCCCACACTTCAAATCCACACTATCAGTAATCTATCGCGTCACTTTCTTACGTTGTTCACCTCCAACAGGTGTTTTATCAAAATTCACAATGACGTTCTTATTGGTGAAGAAACCAATAATGTGGACGGAAATGTCGAACTTTCTACTTCCCATCTGAAACGTACCTTTGGAGAGTCGTTCATCATTTGATCATCATCTTGTATCGTTTTCAGCCTTGCTTTGTTTCTAAACTGAGACAACTAAAGTATATATATCACAATTAAAACAAATGAAAAGATATTTGTTAGTACCCAAAGATTAAAAAAAAATTAAATAAAATAAATTGGCAGAATCGTGCAAATCGAAGAACAATATTTACCTGGAATTGCTACCCTTGAACTGTTGAACATGCTAATCAGCCTGTCTATAATCCACACTCTTCAGTTGATTTTTTTATTTATCGAAAAAACAAATCGAGACCACCATCCATGATGATCATCTCTTTCGAATAGAATCCTTTGGTGCTGTTGAACAATGGTCGGGTCCACAACCTTATGATGCGGACCTTTAAGGTCACATTGTCCATCAAAACATTCAAGTCGTTCAACAAAGTGACATTTGCTTGCTCCATTTGCTGTAGAAGAGAGTGGTTGAGAATGTTATGTGTGACAACCCTCAAATTTCATGTAACCGTACAATTTATTATTGATAAATAAAGTGCTTGATGAATGTGCTGAATCATTTAACTGCTTCTGATATCTGCGTTATACTTACACGTGTTTGTTAAACATACTAGTAATGTTCAGAAAAGTTACTAAATAGTCCTGTGTGATTTCCTAAGTGTTAGAAATTAAAAACGTTACAAAAATATACATATAGGACGCTTTGCGGATTAATTAAGCAGTTTAACGGAACAGTATCGAACCGAACAACCGGACTTTACCCGGAACATAAAAATAATGTCAATGACATTGTTTACACCTTTCTGAGCTAGTTAGGGTCCCCGAACACCCGTTATAATACATAACACACTAGTAATTAGTTTAAACTCCTAACTAAACTAAATATCACCTAACTAAATAGTTGGAAACAAACTATAATACCCCCCCCCCATCCGATTGGTTTCCCCATATGGGACACACACCACCCAATTATGATTATTTTATTCAAGTATGCCTAATATCTTGGTTACACAATACCCTATGGACAATAAGCTAATGGAGATTATAAGTAAACCCCATGAATAACCCTTCTCTCACATCAACACACACTTAGCAAAAATTTACTCTCCTCCTTTCTTCTTCTTTGGTTTCGGCCAGCCACAAATAGCACCACCACCACCATTATTTGATCATCCTCAAACATTCTAAGCACATCCAAGGGTGATAGAAGGCATACAACGAAGCTCGGTGCTCTCGGAAGTGGAAGGACCGCTCTCGTTTTCTTTTAACCACCACTTTTACGCCTTGTTTCTCCCCTAGCCTTGTGCTAGTAGTAAGTGTTCTAAATCACTATCTTGATCTTGTTTATGGTGGTTAATAGGTGATATAATGGTTGAAAGTTAAGAATACTAAAGAACAAAACTCAAAGTCTTGAACATAAGTGTTTAATGATGGATAAAGAAAAGATATGTGTGTAAATCTTATAAATCCTGCATAGTTGTGATTATCTGGTGATTTGTTAGTTAATATTGATGATTGATGATTGTTGTGGTCACTAAACTTGTTAACGGAATCAATCGAACACGATTTAGAAGGATAAACACTGAAAATCAGAATCTGTCTAAGCATTACAGCCAACTTCAGTTGGCTGTAAACAGGTCTTAAACTCAACAAAAAACCGATATTTTGAATCTAAAATATGTTATTATGAAATACGGTTCTAATGGCACCGGAATCGTAATTTTTGGACTTCGTTTACTATTTTTAAAGTGTTAATTTGTAACAACAGCTTAAGCTGAATTTTTACAGCAATAAATGGGTGTTGTACTTTCAGTCATAACCTGAGTTTTGTGATCAATCGGACCATGAAAATTTTACTGTAGATGACAACTGAAGAATTTGTAATTACCCCACTGGAATTTCGCAAATCGGACTTACGATGAATTTTTAATAAATTGTTTCGTGGGCTGTGGTCAGAAATACATAAATCTGAGTTCAGTCCCGAATATGAAATTTTTATAAAATATTGGTAATGAACCGGACCCTGATATTTTTACACAATAAAATATGGAATGTTTAGGACATCCTATAAAAATTTGGGAATTTTTTGAATAATCTAACTATTTTATTTAAATGTCCGAAAACAGCCGGTTTTGAGTATTAATGCTGAATTGACATAAGTTGTGACTTGCGTGTCTAAATGTCGAGTATGCTATCTGTGAATGATTTAACATGTTATATATGTTATGTGCATTATCGTATGTTTGATTTTGAGTGGGGAATGGACGGGAAACTTAGATGGGCATAAACCGTTACAGTGATGCGTGTTGTGTGATAGATACGTGTAGGAACTTTGTGTTCTATTTGAAAGCCACTAAATGACTAACTGGTAAATCATACTAGGACGTGATTGACCGACCTTGACTGTTAGCTATATTGAGAATCTAACCGAGCAAACCGAGGTGAGTTCACACACTTTCTAAGGCATGGGATTCCCGGTGGTTTGGGAATGGGTTAAAGAATTAAAACTAAATCTACATATCCTCCTTGGGTAGGATATGTACGGCCATCCTCCATAGATTGGATGCCATTATTAATCCTATGAATTCTCCTAGTGCATAATACGTATGTTGTGGTCCTCCTGGTGCATGACAACAACCTTAAAACTAGCTAGACAAAACTCTATCATGAAGTCCCTCAATTTATATCGACTTAATCGCCGAGGCCAATGGCGAGCGGGTCATTAGTTAATAGCGCTATTAGGTTTAACAAACCTCACACCGTGCCAGTCGGACGGGCGTGTACTAATGGACTATGGCAGATTGTCAGTGATGATAGACACTGATATAGGGCACAACTTATTTGCGTAGCAGTCAATATCATACCGTCTAGTAGTTCAAACGGGGAAAACCCCCACTGATCATGGTTATGGATTGGGTAAAGAAAAAGGAAATGGTTAAACATACTTTCAACTATGGGGTGACCCCCACGGCAAATAAGCCAACGAAAGTCAAACCACGTTTTCAGAAACAACTTAAAACTAAACAACCAAACGTGAACTCACTCAACTTTGTTGTTGACTCGTTGTTACATGCCTTACAGGTCGCTAAATGCTTGGAGCTTGCACGGGGAAGGAGTCGTTGTGGTGTACGGACTGTTATGTTCCGTGCTTAATGTTTAAATCCTTATGAACTTACTAAACTTGCGTTTTGAAACTTTAACTTATGAACTAGGGACTTATGCTTTTGAACTCACGTTTATGCTTCCGCTGTTTTAAACTAAACATGGTTAATTAGCTTTGGTCACCAATCGTATTGTAGTTGGTTTCATTTACTTAATTGTGTTGTTCAATATGATTGGTGGCTCGATCCTGGTCATGTCACGCCTCCAAGCGGTGATACCCCGCATGGTGGATTTTGGGGGTGTGACAGATTGGTATCAGAGCCATTGGTTATAGTGAACTTGGTTTTTAAAAGGGAAAAGTTTTTGATAAAACCAGACTATAACCGGTACAGTGCTCAACGATCCACAACGACGCTTCGCTCCACGTGCAAGACTCGACACCATAAGTGGTATGATTTATGTTATATTGTCGGTTAGATAGTTCTCACTGTGCATTAGATAATGTGGTAATTGCTATTTGAACCTTGTGTGCTTACTCTCTAACGTCGTCCCACACTTACGCACTTTCCCGACACTTCTCTCACTTACGATTGCTTCATTATGAAGATCATGAGCGGACGCAGAGGACGTATCAACCTCACTCAAGACCAGTTGACGGCCTTGATCAACGAACGAGTTGCTGAGGCACTCGCAGCCAACCCTACAGGAGGTATAACCTGCCATACCAACTCACCTTAGGACGTTTAGATCCTACCTTCACAAACCAACCCTCGTGCTTAACCATGCCTATTATTCTCGCACTACAGGTCAACATGCTCAACCTCCGGTGTGCACGTTCAAGACGTTCATGGACTGCCGACCTACCACTTTCAGTGGCACCGAAGGAGCAGTGGGCCTTCTTCACTGGTTTGAAAAGCTTGAGACGGTTTTCGAGATGTGCGAATGCCCCGAAGACCGTAGGGTGAAGTATGCTACCGGAACACTTGAAGGAGCTGCGTTAACCTGGTGGAAGGCACAAGTCCAACTACTAGGACTGGCAGTTGCTAATGCCACACCCTGGAATGGTTTCAAAGAGCTGATCAAGGAGGAGTACTGTAGTTGGGATGACATCCACAAGCTAGAAGTGGAATTTTACCATCTGAAGATGACGGGGTCTGAGATTGAGGCGTATACTAAGAGGTCAAACAAGCTGGCCATCCTGTGTCCAACTATGGTGGACCCTCCCATCAAACGTATTGAGTTGTACCTCAAGGGCCTTGTACCAGAGATTCAAAGTCACGTGACTTCAGCAAACCTGGGTACCATACAACAAGTTATCAAGTTGGCTCATCGTCTCACCGACCAGGCGGTGGAGCAAAACAAGCTACCCAAACGTATCAGTGCCACAGCTACTTCTGATGCACCTACCGATAACAAGCGAAAATGGGATGGGAACTCTAGAAAGGGTTCTACTTCAGTTCAGTCTCAGCAGCGAAAGACTAATGACTACCAGAGTCCTGGTCAGCAATCTTCTGGTAACCAAGGGCAGGGTGGATACCGAGGGAACCACCCCAAGTGCAACCGGTGCAACAAACATCACAGCGGGCAGTGCAACAAAGGTCGCTGTCAGAGGTGTCAAAAGCTGGGTCATGAAGCTAAGGATTGCAGGAGCCCGCGTCCAGCAAATCAGAATCGCCAACAGCAACAACAAGCCCCACAGAACCACCAGCAGCAGCATCAGCAGGGAAATAAAGGATGCTTTCAGTGTGGCGCTGAAGGCCACTTTAAGAGAAACTGCCCCCAACTGAACCGGAATCAGAACAACAACAACCAAGGAAACGGGAACCACAATGGGAACAACAATGGAGGCAACAATGGAGGCGGCAATGGGGGAAACAACAATGGTAATGGAGCAAGGGGTCGTGTGTTCGTGATTGGTCAGGGAGAAGCAAGGAACGATCCCAACGTTGTGATGGGTAAGTTTCTTTTGGATGACTTCTTTGTTACTGTTTTATTCGATTCGGGTGCCGATACTAGTTATGTGTCCTTAAAAGTTAGCCAAATGCTTAAGCGCACTCCAACACTCCTGAACACCAAACACACGGTAGAACTAGCTAACGGTAAAAGTCTTGAAGCCACACACATAGTTAAAGGTTGTAACCTCGTCTTAGCTGGTCAGACTTTCTCTATCGATCTTATTCCTATCACACTGGGTAGTTTCGACGTTGTTATTGGGATGGATTGGCTATCTCATCATCAAGCGGAGATTGTTTGCAAGGAGAAAATCGTCCGCATTCCTCGTTCTGGTGAAGAACCTCTCATGATTCGCGGCGACAAGAGTGGTGCTGTCGAAGGCATCATCTCTTTCCTTAAGGCCCAGAAGTGTTTGCGAAAGGGCCACACTGCCATTCTAGCACTCGTTACTGACACATCCGTGGAAGAGAAGAGAATTGAAGACATCCCTATTGTGCGCGATTTTCCCGAGGTATTTCCTGAGGAATTACCTGGTCTTCCGCCTCATCGCCAAGTTGAGTTCCAAATCGAGCTAGCTCCTGGAGCAGCGCCAGTAGCTCGAGCACCATATTGTCTAGCTCCATCAGAACTCGAAGAACTGTCCACACAGCTACAAGAACTCTTGGAAAAGGGTTTTATACGTCCGAGCTCTTCGCCCTGGGGAGCTCCAGTCTTGTTCGTAAAGAAGAAGGATGGTACTTTCAGAATGTGTATTGACTATCGCGAGCTCAACAAGGTGACTGTGAAGAATCGTTATCCTCTTCCACGTATTGACGACTTATTCGATCAGCTGCAAGGGTCGAGCTATTACTCCAAGATTGACCTGAGATCGGGATACCATCAGCTGAGAGTCCGAGATGAGGACGTCTCCAAAACAGCATTCAGAACTCGTTACGGCCATTACGAGTTTCTGGTTATGCCATTCGGGCTGACGAATGCACCAGCGGTCTTCATGGATCTCAAGAACCGAGTGTGCAAGCCTTACCTGGATAAGTTCGTTATTGTGTTCATCGACGATATCCTGATCTATTCCAAGATTCAGGAGGAACACGAGCAGCATCTACGTCTTATGTTGGAACTTCTTCGAAAAGAATAGTTGTATGCCAAGTTTTCGAAATGTGACTTCTGGCTTCGCGAAGTCCACTTTCTAGGCCATGTAGTAAACAAGGATGGGATTCATGTTGATCCATCCAAGGTTGACTCAATCAAGAACTGGCCTGCACCCCGCACACCAAAAGAAATTCGCCAATTCTTGGGTTTGGCAGGATATTACAGAAGGTTTATCAAAGACTTCTCCAAGATTGCGCAACCTCTCACTTCACTGACTCAGAAGGGTGTCATCTACCATTGGGGTGATACACAAGAATCCGCTTTTCAACACCTAAAGGATAGACTTTGTAGCGCGCCTATCCTCTCATTGCCTGAAGGCACAGATGATTTTGTAGTTTATTGCGACGCTTCCATCCAAGGACTTGGTTGCGTATTGATGCAACGTGACAAGGTCATTGCCTACGCATCGCGCCAACTTAAAGTTCACGAAAGGAATTACACTACTCACGATCTGGAGCTGGGAGCAGTTGTTTTTGCGCTAAAGATATGGAGACATTACCTGTACGGTACAAAGTGCACCATTTACACCGACCACAGGAGTCTCGAGCATATCTTCAAGCAAAAGGAGTTAAACATGCGACAACGCCGATGGGTCGAACTCTTGAATGATTACGAATGCGCTATCAAGTATCATCCGGGCAAAGCCAATGTTGTGGCTGACGCCCTCAGTCGAAAGGATACTTTACCAAAGCGTGTACGTGCTTTACAGCTTACCATCCAATCCAACCTTCCCGCTCAAATTCGAGATGCCCAGGTCGAAGCATTGAAAGCAGAGAACATCAGGGCTGAATCCCTAAGAGGATCGAGGCAGCGGCTAGAACAAAAGGAAGACGGCGCTTACTATGTAACAGGGCGCATCTGGGTTCCATTTTATGGCAACTTACGCGAGCTTGTGATGGATGAAGCACATAAGTCTCGTTATTCTGTACACCCTGGTTCGGACAAGATGTACCACGACCTCAAGACTACGTATTGGTGGCCTGGCATGAAAGCCCACATAGCAACCTACGTCAGTAAGTGCTTGACTTGTGCGAGAGTCAAGTCTGAATATCAGAAACCATCAGGCCTACTTCAACAACCAGAGATCCCGAAATGGAAATGGGAGCAAATTTCCATGGATTTCGTTACCGGCCTGCCCAGATCTCAACGCGGAAACGATACCATTTGGGTGATCGTAGATCGACTAACCAAGTCTGCACATTTTCTGGCTATCAAAGAAACGGACAAGTTCTCTACTCTTGCAGACATTTACCTAAAGGAAGTGGTATCAAGGCACGGAGTGCCAATCTCTATTATATCTGATCGTGACGCACGTTTTACTTCAGAACTGTGGCAAGCAATGCACAAGTCCTTTGGCTCACGTTTAGATATGAGCACCGCTTATCACCCGCAGACGGATGGGCAATCTGAACGCACCATCCAAACTCTTGAAGACATGCTTAGGGCATGTGTTATCGATTTTGGTAATGGCTGGGAGAAGCACCTCCCGCTAGTGGAGTTCTCATATAACAACAGCTACCACACCAGCATCCAAGCCGCTCCGTTTGAGGCATTGTACGGACGCAAATGCCGATCACATCTCTGTTGGGCAGAAGTTGGTGACAGCCAAATCACTGGCCCAGAACATGTGGTAGATACCACCGAGAAAATTGCTCAGATACGACAGCGAATGGCGGCAGCTCGTGACCGTCAGAAAAGCTATGCTGATAAGGGAAGAAAACCACTCGAACTCCAGGTTGGGGATCGAGTGCTACTCAAAGTCTCACCTTGGAAAGTTGTAGTCCGCTTTGGCAAACGAGGCAAACTCAATCCGCGTTATATCGGACCATTCAAAGTCATTGAGAAAATTGGCCAAGTCGCCTACAGGTTGGATCTACCTGAAGAACTCAGCGGAGTTCACAATGTTTTCCATGTGTCGAATCTGAAGAAGTGTCTGTCAGATGAGACCCTCATAGTTCCTCTGAAGGAACTCACTATCGACGACCAGCTCCGATTCGTCGAGGAACCTGTAGAGATTACTGATCGAGATGTTAAGATCCTCAAGCATACCAGGATACCTCTGGTCCGAGTTCGTTGGAATGCTCATCGTGACCCAGAGTATACCTGGGAACGAGAAGACCAAATGAAACTCAAGTATCCCCAACTGTTTAAGAAAAACGCAACCTGATGCGTGCGAAGTGTTATATATTTTAGGTGTATATTTTAAGCCCTTTTTAACACTTATTTTAGCCAAGTTTTAAATTTATAAAACACGATATTTCACTAACACTAAACACACATATGGGCAAGTGCACCCATCGTTGAGTGTAGTATAGCGTTGGTAAGATACCGAGGTCGTCCAAGGACACAAGAGCTTTTAGTACCGGTTTATCCTCAACGTCTAACCAAAATAAAAGTTTAGAAAAATGTTTTAAACTAAGAAAAATAAAAACTAACTAAAATGCTGAAAATAAAAATAAAATAAAAACAGATAGACAAGATGAATCACTTGGTTCCGACTCGTATCTAGTATAACCTTTGATTATTTCCTCACTTTTGCACATAATTAAGAGATTATCTTAGTTATTGTAGTAGGCCCCTCTTTTGAAGGTGACGTTACCCTCACCCCAGTAGTTTGAGTCAGCAGGGATACAATCCTAAAGGGGTGGATTATTGGAAGATAATGAATTAAGTTATTAATGCAGTATTGTGGTAGGCCCCGCTTTTGGCGGTGACGTTACCCTCGACTAAGTAGTCTGAGTCAGCAGGGATACAGTCCTAAATAGCCGGGTTATAGTATTAATAGTAGTTAACTTATGAGGGGATCAAAGAGTTTGGACCCCCGCCATCCAATACCATGAAGTATTGAAGGAGGTCCTACTAAATTTGACCCAGGTCCATTGCAGGACCTCTAAACGCTGAACAATGGCAAGACCTTTACCAAACCGTTCCCTTAACCCCCGACCAGGTAGCCAACATACCTCCATATAGACCGTGGAGATATGAATGGTGAAAATCCTTTATTTTATATAGACAGTAAAATAATGCCAAGACACCACGGACAAACGATAAGGAAAGATCACCTTCAACATAAGTAACTAGTTATTAAAGTCATTAATACAAAACCAAATAAAAAGTGCAAAAGATTAGAAATAAAAAGTATTATACTAGACACTTTGTCTTCACCAAGTGATGTAAAAGACTTAGGCAAACATGGCCTTGATTGTCAAGAACTCTTACGATCAATCTTGGATCCCGAGACGACTCACACACTCTATAATGGACAATGGATGATGGTGGTGGATGATGGTGTTGTGATGGTGGTGGGTGGTGGATGAAGTGTGAGAGAGGTGGTGTGCCAAGGGATGAGTTGCAATGAAACCAAGCACTCCTATTTATAGGCTGAACAGAGGCCTGGGCACGGCCCCGTGTTCGCTGGGCACGGCCCCGTGCCTGTCTGACACTCTCTCTCTTCATTAATTGTAATTCGCAATTACAATTAATGCGCCTGCAGTACTTTCGGCACGCCCCCGTGTCCGCTGAGCACGGCCCCCGTGGTGGGCAATAGAAGCTTCTATAGGTTTGTCTTTTCTGCTGCTTCTTGGGCACGACCCCGTGCTGGCTGAGCACGGGGCGTGTTCAGCCTTCTGTTCTCTCTATTTTGCTTTGGAAGGTGCCGTTGAGGGTTCGGGCAATCCACTAATGTTCCTTTTCTTGTATTTATGTTGGAATTAGCTGTCTTTTTGCTTCTTTTGCGTTTTTGAGCTCATTTAATCTTGAAAATACAAAAGGAAGACAAAAACACTCTTTTTCCAATATTAGTACTAAAAAAGGGTTAGTTTTATGCCTCATTTGATGTAATTTATATGTTGCATTTTACACACATCACAACCACTACTGAGGCTGAAGCTACCGCAGAATTTCGGGACGAAATTCCAAATCAACGGGGGGATGATGTGACACCCCAGGAAAAAAATCAGGAAAACAACGCAACTTAACTAGCTTCCTCGGTAACCACGCGCTAAATTTCAGGACGAAATTCTCTTAACAGGGGGAGAATGTGACAACCCTCAAATTTCATGTAACCGTACAATTTATTATTGATAAATAAAGTGCTTGATGAATGTGCTGAATCATTTAACTGCTTCTGATATCTGCGTTATACTTACACGTATTTGTTAAACATACTAGTAATGTTCAGAAAAGTTACTAAATAGTCCTGTGTGATTTCCTAAGTGTTAGAAATTAAAAACGTTACAAAAATATACATATAGGACGCTTTGCGGATTAATTAAGCAGTTTAACGGAACAGTATCGAACCGAACAACCGGACTTTACCCGGAACATAAAAATAATGTCAATGACATTGTTTACACCTTTCTGAGCTAGTTAGGGTCCCCGAACACCCGTTATAATACATAACACACTAGTAATTAGTTTAAACTCCTAACTAAACTAAATATCACCTAACTAAATAGTTGGAAACAAACTATAATACCCCCCCCCCATCCGATTGGTTTCCCCATATGGGACACACACCACCCAATTATGATTATTTTATTCAAGTATACCTAATATCTTGGTTACACAATACCCTATGGACAATAAGCTAATGGAGATTATAAGTAAACCCCATGAAAAACCCTTTTCCAATATTAGTACTAAAAAATGGTTAGTTTTATGCCTCATTTGATGTAATTTATATGTTGCATTTTACACACATCAAATACCCCCACACTTGAACTTTTGCGTGTCCTCAAGCAAAACTCTTTAATATTTGGCTTACACTCCCAAATGGAATAGGTAGAAGAGAAGGTTTTGGGCTTGTCATAGAGTGTCGGGATTTCCAAGATCTTTTTTAGGGTTTTATTTTTATTTATTTACACTCCTATTCGTAATGATTTATTTAGAACTGTTCATAAAAGAAATTACTTATTTGGGCATAACATGCCTTTTTAAAATTCTATTTATATACAAGTTCACATACCTCGCGGGGAAATCACTCACACTCGGCCGAAGGTGTATTTTTAGTGAATCACTCGAGAGCGGCATGGAACTTATTCCTACCATAGGCTTGCCAAGAAATCAATCCTCCTCCTTTTTAACTTTTATACCTTTGTAGATATCAAGAGGACTTTGTGGGTTAAGGGTTGGCTAGGGTTAAAGGTAGGTGGTTGGGTTAGTGGTTAGTAGAAAAAGGGCTAAAAAGCGTAACAAGTGTCGGTTTTCGTATTTTTGCAACTTTTTATTTTTGATGAAGCTTTTATTCAAACAAAGTTATTTTTGATTACTTTGTTTATTTTCTTTTTGCTTCATTTTTTTTTTTCGAAGAACCGAACTTGTTACTAAAATAAAGGGTTAAAAATGAAAAAAAGTTTTGGTGGGTGAAAGGGTTTTTGTTTTGGGTGATGAAACGAAAAGGTTTAGGCTCAAAGGGGCTAACTAGGGGGATTTTTTTGGTAGGTGGTGAAAAAAAAGAAAAATAATGGTGTAGAAATGAAAAAAGGGTTAGTCCTAATGCCTCCATCGTGTACTTACTCGGGTTTAAGTTGATAAGGACCGGGAATGTATTGTCATGGCAAGTTCTAGAGTCGTAAGAACCAAGCGGCTATTCACACAAGAAACGAAAAATGAGCATTTAGTCAAATGGTATGAAATTGAGTGCTCAATAAAGGCTCAAAACTCACTTTTGTGGGAATGGGTTTTTATGTGATCAAGTATATATAATCAAATTTTAAATAAGTTTGTCATGCCTTTTCATAATTTTCTTATGTTGGTTCTTTTTATCACTACGCTATCGGTTGTAAATTTGTAAAAATATAACCTTTTTGAGAGCTTGAATTCCCCGAGTTAAACCTAGACAAGTAAAAAAAAATGAAATTTTTTTTGAAAAAATTTGGGGTGATTAGCGGTTCCAATAGAGTTTTGTGTAAGGCTTGTATTTAGGACTTGCAAAATTCAAGGTTTTAGCATCCCCCCCACACTTAAATTACACATTGTCCTCAATGTGTCCCAAAAATAAATTTTTAGGTTGATTAGATGTGTAAAATAGTGTTTAAAAAGCAAAAATTTGTGTTACTGGGCACTGAACACGGCCCCGTGTTATCCGGGCACGGCCCCGTGTTTAAGTGCCAGTAACAAAATTGAAAAAAGAGGAACAGAAGTCTGGACACGGGGGCGTGTTGGGTGAACACGGCCCGTGTCCAGTTACCTGTACTGGGCGTTTTCTGCAGGTGGTCCGACACGGGGCCGTGTTGGTTGGGCACGGCCCGTGTTGAACCTTCTGAAAGGGAGAAATTTGTCGGGTTGCCTCGTTCTTGTGCATGGGATCATTTTTCTCGTTCCCCTTTTCATCCTTTACCACCATGAGTGTGTTTTATTTATTACAAACCATCCAAACATTAAAACCATCATTTCATTTCATCATAGAGAGAACTTACATAATCCTAAATTAAACTAAAATTAAAACTTAACTAGATAGGTCAGTGAGTACACGAGGTTGTCATAAGAAGTTCTACCAATATAGGAAAATTTCGAGAATGATTTCCCGATAGAGTAGGACTTTTAGCCGAACGAGTTCCTTCCTAAACTTTGTTTAAAGCCATTCTTCGATCTCCCTAGGGAGGAAGAATGCGGCTTCGTTTTCTTCTGCTGTTGGTGGTTGAGGGGGAACATTCACCGGGACTCCTTGCACCACTCTTCGAGGAACCTCTTGGTGCATGGCGTACCATTCAGCTGGAATGACAACTTCGGGCACCACGTTCCACGCCCTTTGGGTTATTATGGGTACCAAAGGCGGGGAAGCGAGAAGGTTCAACCTCTGGTGCAAGAGGTTTACTTCATGGAGACAGCCTTCCAGCCCCACGGTAAGATGGTTGATACGGTCGACCAATGCTTCTTCCACTCCCGTCATTTCATCAATAGCCTCCCTTAGAGCGTAAACATAGTTTACAAGAGAATCTTCTGCTGTTGAAGATCTCCTCCCTTGTCGGTTATTTCTTGAAGATGATCCGCTTGTTCTGCTTGCCATTTTCTGTGAAGAAAACCGAAGGAGACTAAATTTTTACAAAACAGAGCCCCTGGACACGGCCCCGTGCTCGTTGAGCACGGCCCCGTGTCCATTTGTCTGCAGGATTTTTGGCTAAAGACTCTTGGAGTTTTAAATTATTTTTATGATTGTTATCTGGGTTTTAAGCTCGGATAATTTAAAGTAAAGTTATTCAACTAACTTTAGCCCAGAATCTTTAGCAAATAATCTTACAAACTTCACATAGAGGATTGGAATCAAAGGATTTCCAAGCTTCCATGGAGGAACTTTTGAAAAATTTTGAAAGAGGAGGAAATGAATAAAAGTGGAAAGGACAAGAGGGTCCCTTGGAACCTTCTTTTGACACTTACCTAGGATGGTATGAGTGAAAATTCCAGAGATCTCTGTCAATTGAAGTGGTCAAAATGAGCAGGAATCAGGCTGCATTTAAAGAAAACGACAGCGCCCTGGGCACGGCCCCGTGTTGACTGGACACGGCCCCGTGTTCAGAGAAAATCCTGACACATTTTGTCCGTATTCTGACCAAATCAGCAGAGAATCTTTTTATTGAGCACGGGGGCGTGCTGACCTGGACACGGCCCCGTGTCTGGAGGCTGTTTTATGGAGTTTTGCTAATTCAAGGATCTCCCCGATATCGGGTGGTTCCTTACTGGTTGGAACAACCCCAAAGTGCCTAATATACCTTAATTGTCCTAGACTAAGGCGAGAACGCAAGAGGTTGTCGGTGAGGGTAATTCCTATTTTCATTCTAGGTGGACAAGTCCAACCCTTTTCCGGGCTCTTGTTAAAGAAGGTATATGCCGAATCGCTCAGGTCTATGTATGCACCGAACGAAGTCGATGGAGAGTCCTTCACGGCACAATCGACACAGGGACGACTATCGTCCAAGTCTTTGCTAGGTACGAAGGTATTTTCGGTAGCAACGAGGTTGTCGGAATGCGGTTCCAACATTTCTTCATGGGTATCGTCTTGGGGCGGATTAATAAAATCCTTCCTAAGCTCTTCTATCCATTTCAGAATTAGCTCTTCTAGTTGAAATAATTCGCTAAGGAACATTTCCCCTAGAATATCTGGCTGGGCGCATTCGAGGGAGAAATAGTGCTTATTTTTACTTTCGCCCCTCTTAAGGTTGTGAAAAGATCGTGGGTCCATGTAGTGGGGCCTATAATTTAGGAAGTAGCATTTTACTTCTTCATGTTCGCCACCACATAATTGACACCACGTACCATAAGAGTGCCGAAAGTAAAAATAATTACTATCACTCATGTTTATGTCAGAAATTACCAACCGTCGGGATCTAACGGTTCTGTTTTCAGTAACTGAAACTTGGGCACGGGGGCGTGTTGAGTGGACACGGCCCCGTGTTCAGCTTACTGTCTGATGTAAAACAGGATTGCCAGTTCCAATGATTGAGCACGTGGGCGTGTTCAGCGGGCACGGCCCGTGCTGAGCTCTGCAGAAGCTGAAAAACTAAGAAAATCCTAAAAAAATAAAAAAGGAAAATAAAAGATGATTAGGCCGTTGATTCCTAACTTTCTTAAAATCCTTGTGTCCCCGGCAACGGCGCCAAAAACTTGATGCGTGCGAAGTGTTATATATTTTAGGTGTATATTTTAAGCCCTTTTTAACACTTATTTTAGCCAAGTTTTAAATTTATAAAACACGATATTTCACTAACACTAAACACACATATGGGCAAGTGCACCCATCGTTGAGTGTAGTATAGCGTTGGTAAGATACCGAGGTCGTCCAAGGACACAAGAGCTTTTAGTACCGGTTTATCCTCAACGTCTAACCAAAATAAAAGTTTAGAAAAATGTTTTAAACTAAGAAAAATAAAAACTAACTAAAATGCTGAAAATAAAAATAAAATAAAAACAGATAGACAAGATGAATCACTTGGTTCCGACTCGTATCTAGTATAACCTTTGATTATTTCCTCACTTTTGCACATAATTAAGAGATTATCTTAGTTATTGTAGTAGGCCCCTCTTTTGAAGGTGACGTTACCCTCACCCCAGTAGTTTGAGTCAGCAGGGATACAATCCTAAAGGGGTGGATTATTGGAAGATAATGAATTAAGTTATTAATGCAGTATTGTGGTAGGCCCCGCTTTTGGCGGTGACGTTACCCTCGACTAAGTAGTCTGAGTCAGCAGGGATACAGTCCTAAATAGCCGGGTTATAGTATTAATAGTAGTTAACTTATGAGGGGATCAAAGAGTTTGGACCCCCGCCATCCAATACCATGAAGTATTGAAGGAGGTCCTACTAAATTTGACCCAGGTCCATTGCAGGACCTCTAAACGCTGAACAATGGCAAGACCTTTACCAAACCGTTCCCTTAACCCCCGACCAGGTAGCCAACATACCTCCATATAGACCGTGGAGATATGAATGGTGAAAATCCTTTATTTTATATAGACAGTAAAATAATGCCAAGACACCACGGACAAACGATAAGGAAAGATCACCTTCAACATAAGTAACTAGTTATTAAAGTCATTAATACAAAACCAAATAAAAAGTGCAAAAGATTAGAAATAAAAAGTATTATACTAGACACTTTGTCTTCACCAAGTGATGTAAGAGACTTAGGCAAACATGGCCTTGATTGTCAAGAACTCTTACGATCAATCTTGGATCCCGAGACGACTCACACACTCTATAATGGACAATGGATGATGGTGGTGGATGATGGTGTTGTGATGGTGGTGGGTGGTGGATGAAGTGTGAGAGAGGTGGTGTGCCAAGGGATGAGTTGCAATGAAACCAAGCACTCCTATTTATAGGCTGAACAGAGGCCTGGGCACGGCCCCGTGTTCGCTGGGCACGGCCCCGTGCCTGTCTGACACTCTCTCTCTTCATTAATTGTAATTCGCAATTACAATTAATGCGCCTGCAGTACTTTCGGCACGCCCCCGTGTCCGCTGAGCACGGCCCCCGTGGTGGGCAATAGAAGCTTCTATAGGTTTGTCTTTTCTGCTGCTTCTTGGGCACGACCCCGTGCTGGCTGAGCACGGGGCGTGTTCAGCCTTCTGTTCTCTCTATTTTGCTTTGGAAGGTGCCGTTGAGGGTTCGGGCAATCCACTAATGTTCCTTTTCTTGTATTTATGTTGGAATTAGCTGTCTTTTTGCTTCTTTTGCGTTTTTGAGCTCATTTAATCCTGAAAATACAAAAGGAAGACAAAAACACTCTTTTTCCAATATTAGTACTAAAAAAGGGTTAGTTTTATGCCTCATTTGATGTAATTTATATGTTGCATTTTACACACATCACAACCACTACTGAGGCTGAAGCTACCGCAGAATTTCGGGACGAAATTCCAAATCAACGGGGGGATGATGTGACACCCCAGGAAAAAAATCAGGAAAACAACGCAACTTAACTAGCTTCCTCGGTAACCACGCGCTAAATTTCAGGACGAAATTCTCTTAACAGGGGGAGAATGTGACAACCCTCAAATTTCATGTAACCGTACAATTTATTATTGATAAATAAAGTGCTTGATGAATGTGCTGAATCATTTAACTGCTTCTGATATCTGAGTTATACTTACACGTATTTGTTAAACATACTAGTAATGTTCAGAAAAGTTACTAAATAGTCCTGTGTGATTTCCTAAGTGTTAGAAATTAAAAACGTTACAAAAATATACATATAGGACGCTTTGCGGATTAATTAAGCAGTTTAACGGAACAGTATCGAACCGAACAACCGGACTTTACCCGGAACATAAAAATAATGTCAATGACATTGTTTACACCTTTCTGAGCTAGTTAGGGTCCCCGAACACCCGTTATAATACATAACACACTAGTAATTAGTTTAAACTCCTAACTAAACTAAATATCACCTAACTAAATAGCTGGAAACAAACTATAATACCCCCCCCCCCATCCGATTGGTTTCCCCATATGGGACACACACCACCCAATTATGATTATTTTATTCAAGTATACCTAATATCTTGGTTACACAATACCCTATGGACAATAAGCTAATGGAGATTATAAGTAAACCCCATGAAAAACCCTTCTCTCACATCAACACACACTTAGCAAAAATTTACTCTCCTCCTTTCTTCTTCTTTGGTTTCGGCCAGCCACAAATAGCACCACCACCACCATTATTTGATCATCCTCAAACATTCTAAGCACATCCAAGGGTGATAGAAGGCATACAACGAAGCTCGGTGCTCTCGGAAGTGGAAGGACCGCTCTCGTTTTCTTTTAACCACCACTTTTACGCCTTGTTTCTCCCCTAGCCTTGTGCTAGTAGTAAGTGTTCTAAATCACTATCTTGATCTTGTTTATGGTGGTTAATAGGTGATATAATGGTTGAAAGTTAAGAATACTAAAGAACAAAACTCAAAGTCTTGAACATAAGTGTTTAATGATGGATAAAGAAAAGATATGTGTGTAAATCTTATAAATCCTGCATAGTTGTGATTATCTGGTGATTTGTTAGTTAATATTGATGATTGATGATTGTTGTGGTCACTAAACTTGTTAACGGAATCAATCGAACACGATTTAGAAGGATAAACACTGAAAATCAGAATCTGTCTAAGCGTTACAGCCAACTTCAGTTGGCTGTAAACAGGTCTTAAACTCAACGAAAAACCGATATTTTGAATCTAAAATATGTTATTATGAAGTTGGCTGTAAACAGGTCTTAAACTCAACGAAAAACCGATATTTTGAATCTAAAATATGTTATTATGAAATACGGTTCTAATGGCACCGGAATCGTAATTTTTGGACTTCGTTTACTATTTTTAAAGTGTTAATTTGTAACAACAGCTTAAGCTGAATTTTTACAGCAATAAATGGGTGTCGTACTTTCAGTCATAACCTGAGTTTTGTGATCAATCGGACCATGAAAATTTTACTGTAGATGAAAACTGAAGTATTTGTAATTACCCCACTGGAATTTCGCAAATCGGACTTACGATGAATTTTTAATAAATTGTTTCGTGGGCTGTGGTCAGAAATACATAAATCTGAGTTCAGTCCCGAATATGAAATTTTTATAAAATATTGGTAATGAACCGGACCCCGATATTTTTACACAATAAAATATGGAATGTTTAGGACATCCTATAAAAATTTGGGAATTTTTGGAATAATCTAACTATTTTATTTAAATGTCCGAAAACAGCCGGTTTTGAGTATTAATGCTGAATTGACATAAGTTGTGACTTGCGTGTCTAAATGTCGAGTATGCTATCTGTGAATGATTTAACATGTTATATATGTTATGTGCATTATCGTATGTTTGATTTTGAGTGGGGAATGGACGGGAAACTTAGATGGGCATAAACCGTTACAGTGATGCGTGTTGTGTGATACATACGTGTAGGAACTTTGTGTTCTATTTGAAAGCCACTAAATGACTAACTGGTAAATCATACTAGGACGTGATTGACCGACCTTGACTGTTAGCTATATTGAGAATCTAACCGAGCAAACCAAGGTGAGTTCACACACTTTCTAAGGCATGGGATTCCCGGTGGTTTGGGAATGGGTTAAAGAATTAAAACTAAATCTACATATCCTCCTTGGGTAGGATATGTACGACCATCCTCCATAGATTGGATGCCATTATTAATCCTATGAATTCTCCTAGTGCAGAATACGTATGTTGTGGTCCTCCTGGTGCATGACAACAACCTTAAAACTAGCTAGACAAAACTCTATCATGAAGTCCCTCAATTTATATCGACTTAATCGCCGAGGCCAATGGCGAGCGGGTCATTAGTTAATAGCGCTATTAGGTTTAACAAACCTCACACCGTGCCAGTCGGACGGGCGTGTACTAATGGACTATGGCAGATTGTCAGTGATGATAGACACTGATATAGGGCACAACTTATTTGCGTAGCAGTCAATATCATACCGTCTAGTAGTTCAAACGGGGAAAACCCCCACTGATCATGGTTATGGATTGGGTAAAGAAAAAGGAAATGGTTAAACATACTTTCAACTATGGGATGACCCCCACGGCAAATAAGCCAACGAAAGTCAAACCACGTTTTCAGAAACAACTTAAAACTAAACAACCAAACGTGAACTCACTCAACTTTGTTGTTGACTCGTTGTTACATGCCTTACAGGTCGCTAAATGCTTGGAGCTTGCACGGGGAAGGAGTCGTTGCGGTGTACGGACTGTTATGTTTCGTGCTTAATGTTTAAATCCTTATGAACTTACTAAACTTGCGTTTTGAAACTTTAACTTATGAACTAGGGACTTATGCTTTTGAACTCACGTTTATGCTTCCGCTGTTTTAAACTAAACATGGTTAATTAGCTTTGGTCATCAATCGTATTGTAGTTGGTTTCATTTACTTAATTGTGTTGTTCAATATGATTGGTGGCTCGATCCTGGTCATGTCACGCCTCCAAGCGGTGATACCCCGCATGGTGGATTTTGGGGGTGTGACATTATGCACAGTGAAAGTGTATTGTGTTCTAATGAAAGATTAGCTATTTATACTTAAATTACAAAGTGGTTATATAGAAACAACAATAATTTCCGAAATTTAAAAAGTTTGATTGATTGGAAATTTAAAAAGATTCTAAACATAAATAGTTTGACTGTAATTAACAAAATGATTGATTGGAAATTTAAGAAGATTCTAAATATAAATAGTTTAACCGAAATTTTAAAAATGATTGATTGGAAATTTAAAAATATTCTAAAAATAACTGTTGTTTACATTTAAAAGGTTAATCAATTCCTTAATTATCGTTCACAAATATAAAGGATTTATAATAATAATAATAATAATAATAATAATAATAATAATAATAATAATAATAATAATAATAATAATAATAATAAGATTGACTGAAATTTAAAAAGCTCCTAAAGAGAACAGATTTTTTAAGTTTTTGTGGTAAGAAAATTGTTCACATCATAATATTATTTCTTAAATTTTTAAATATATCGAAATATATATATTTTAAAACGACCAAGTCCTAAAGACCAGGTCCATCACGTGTTTAAACGTTTTAAAGCTTCCTAGTATAAGCAAAAATCAATTATTTTAAAACGATAATTAACTTTTTGAATTAATAGAATACAAAAGACAGAATTGTAACCGAAGATTAATTTGTTATTTCAGGGTACTACTTAGGAAAAAAAAAAGTGTTGAATTATAAGAATAACAAATTACCGGAGGAACAACACCATATGCAGGAGTTTCCGACAGGAGGGTCGGAAGTCACCGGACCTAAAATTATACCGGTCGAAAACGTATATACCTAACAAATTCTATACGAAAACTACATACATTATCTATATATAGTGGGAAACCCGCGCGTTGCCGCGGAGTCGACAATAAGGGGCGTGAACATACCACCAACTTACCATCAACACTTACTATGTACAATACCCTTAACATAGATTACCATATTGGTCTATTTCTAAAAAAAGTTGCAAAAAATGAAATTTAAAAGTTACCAGTATGTTAATATTTTATAACCCATCTAAAATTTACAACCCACGCAGGCTGCCCCACAGGCCACAGCAAGTTTATGCACAGCCTGATGCTTCAGCATGGCGGCGACACCACCACTAACATTGACGCCAGCTCAGCAACCTATGGAAGCTGTTGCTCCTCAGTCCTACTACGACACCTATTATTAAGCCATCAACGAACAATCTACCATAAAATCCATCTCGTTTTATACATGTACGACTCCTGTTAAAAAAATGCAAGAAACTTTACAACCATGAAATTAACCGGTTCAATCCTACTGTTTGGTGTTTAATAATCATCGGTCACTACAAATGGAATCATGTGCAAATAGAGACCAATATTTAAAAAAAAAATATTCCAATCCAGATGTATATAGTGACATCTAACCTTGAAACGCCTTGGCCATTCTTTTAACCTGTATAATCCCATCAAAGCTTTCTATGCTGTTGATAATAAAAAGACTTGCATGTGTCCTGATTTCAACCCCTGCACAATTTCTAGGTAAATTATAACCATAATTTATTTAACAACATTTGAACTGCAACTAAATTACAAAACATTTGACTTTAGAGTGTAAGGATAATGAACAGCAAGAAGTTACCATCATTCTAGCATAAGCAGATCCAATACGTCCAGTGTTCTCAATTACAATAAAAAAGATAGGGTTTTTTTAACATATTTCCCCTTCCTAAGTGCCCTTATTACATATTTATCCAACCCACAAAATCAATTACATATTTCCCCTTTCTAAACCATCTATATTACATATTTCCCCTTCCTAAACCATCTATATTACATATTTCCCCTTTTAATTAAAAATTCTATTATTAATTACTATTTTACCCTTAATAAACTTATTCAATGAATATTTACATATTTCCTCTTTTTAATATCAGTTACATATTTTACCCTTTACACCCAACTTTTGTGAAACTCAAATCATCTTTTCTTTCAAACCTACCATAAGTCGAAACCCAACATAAGATGAAACCATTGATGAACTAACGAAACTTTACGATTCCGCCGCAACGCTATGTTTGTGGTCAAATGATTGCAATTAATCTCTAATTAAAGCATCCCATAATTTACTGAAACATAAGTAAATTGTTAGTGTTTTGAATCTAAAAAGGATATTCATGATATTTAAATTAATTATGTAATAGAGTTACTCATGAAATTTGAACTTCATTATTAATGACGACTATTTAAAGGAACTCCCTCTGACTCTTTTTTATTATTAATGAAGAACTCTCTTAAAAGAAATTACAATGAACCTACCACTATTTATAGATAACTATTGCTCGGAAATAAAGCTAAACGAATTGGGATTAAACTGGACTTCCTAAACCTTTTAGAACAAGTTATCTGCAAATAATAAATTATGAAACAACTAACCTCAGCAGGTACGTCCCTCTAGTCCGCCCTTCCCTGCACAAATCCTGCTCAGCCGAAATTGCATTCTTCACACAAGGTAAGTTAGGGGCAAGTTTCTGCTCACACACATCCACTAAAAGCTCTTGATACGCTCTCTGCAGCCTCCCTTGCCTCCGTTTTGACCTTAATATGTCACCTTCGCAGCGCAATGTACTTCCCCTGCCCCATTCCACAGTTCTGGCTGTTTTCGATGATCAATCGCCTTGATCTCCTTAACAAATACAAATAAAACGTTTGATATATTGTCTAGTATAATTTTTTTTAAATGAAGATTAACTGGTTAACCCACCCCAATAAAGAAACGTTTTGGCATGAACCCGTTTTGACCCGTTTACCCAACCGTGGTAAACTGACCCATTTCATCACCTCTAAGTTTGGCATTTAACATATGATCCAAACTTACAGACCATCATATGGCATGTATGATCTCACCATTACTATCAATACCAAATTCATCAGGGTCGGAGCCGAAATCATCGAGATCATCGTCATCATGTCAAGATCATAAAGGCCAGCAATTGGAATAGTGGCTTCAAATATTATCTGCATGATCACATTCACACTCAGCATTGGTTGATCAGGCTATTCAAACTGGCTTTTAATCATCTTATTTTCTTACATGATATTCGCAGGGAGGTTCTTTGAAAACCACTCATCTGCTTTATCTCTACCAATGTGATACTCTATTTAAATGTACAACATCTTTAGTGCATAGTACCAATCGATAACAATGTGAACTTTTTACATGACTAACCTGTGGAGGGTCTCCAACGAATATTCTTGAGATGAGGCACCAACACCTTTATTTATTTCTTCGGCAAGCTTCTCTACATGTCCATATATTGAGTAGTACAAGTTATATGACAACAGATTTTGACCCGTTAACCTATCCAACCAGTTTTGGCCCGTTAACCGACGTAACCAGCTTTGCACCAACATTAACCATGATGGCAAAATACGAAACATCAAACTTTCATCCTTTAACTCAGTTTTGCTTGGTGAAAATAAAAATATGACACAATATAAACATAGATTAATATAGGACAACTTAAAAGTCAAACTATAAAGATTGGATTTGACCAAAACATTTCATGTATCCGAACATATAAAGATTGTAGGATCGTTTTTCGACCCGAACGAGTCTATCAGAGGAGTCTCGATCAGTTACAGGTGCGGAAAACAAGTAACCAACGTAGAAACAGCTAGATCTTCACTTAAATCACCTTGTTGATTGATATAACAGCGTTTACAGCCAAATCTCACACCGGCAGCACCTCGGTATGGAAAACAAGAACTGATACAAATGATTTCGTTCTTGAGGTATTTATAGGGACTAGGTTTCGCTCATATGGACATTATGTCCATAAAAGCGAAACCACCATATGACCATAAAAGCGAAACCCCTTCCTAACACCCTATGAGCGAAATCAGCTGTCTAACTACATACACTCTCCTATTTTCTTGTAAAACGTGCCCTAATCTATACAATGCAATGCAATGTAAGACTCGATCCAAGACGAAGTTGACAGATGTAGTGCACCAACAGACTCCCCCTCAGATGTTGACGAGTCGTCCATCGAGTCTTTTACAATATCATATCTTCACTTCTTCAGTCTTGATCAGTCTCTGGGCTTCTCTTTCTCTGTCTTCATCAACAGACTCCCTTTAACAGTATCTGCTAGAATATCTTCAGACTCCCCCTCTCGATTTGCTGGCATTTCTTTGTTCTTCAGCAATATCTGATACAGGATCGTAGTCTGGCTTTCACAGATTCAAGATAGAAACCTGGCTAAACCTGCACATTCTTAACCCAGAAATAAATTTTCTAATTTTAACAAGTTGTATGCACCAACATGCTGATATAACCAGATGACTCTCTCTTATAAACATATGCAACAATACCGACTCTCCCTCAGATCATACACACAAGATGAACCACTTGTTGATTTAAAAAAAAACATATTTTGACAATTAAGACACACTTCCTCTCACAACAATGTCATCATGTCTAGCACTTGGAATTTTGAAAATCAGCTCTCCAATACCAGTTGTCGAAAATCTTTTTGACTTTTTTTAAAAATTTCTGCTAAAACAAACTGAAAATCTTTTTGGATTTTTGAATGTAAAGAAATACAGTAAAGAAATATTTACAGACAATATTTTTGTGAGTTTGTGTAAGAGGATCATATCAGTTTCTGAGACATATCAACAACACCGTTAAGCTTCATTACATTTTAAGTTCTAAACAATTCACCTAGATTGTCAGTATATTGGTCCACTTAAATTTTCACACAAAGTTCAACTGTTTCGAGATATGATATTAATGTCTTAGGAACTTAAACTTATTCGTGTGTCCCACTACTTGAATATACTCCCGTATCCAGATCCCAATATTCAGTCTTACAGGTGAGTATACCACAGATGATATCTGTAAAGGGTTATAAATTATGAAGAATCATAAGAGCTCAGGTCAGAACTACCGTTCAGCAGAGAGATCATGACTCAACTTTTGGGTGTGTCCCCTTTAGAGGATCTTTTGTTACAACAGCAATGACTATCAATTTTATTGTTTCATCAATTTGCTGAGGGCTGCGCTATTTTTCAAGCAAGCGAAAAGTATTATTCGAGGACTAGGTCAGAACTTCCATTCAGCAGAAGTCCCGGAATAATACCCCAGATATCACTGAGCATAAAGACCTAGTATCTCAGAATAAGGGACCTTTCAAACAAGATTTCAGGGGTTACCTATATACCCAAGATGTTGTTACCCACATAATAAGTAAGTTTGAATTTTATATTTATATCTCGTCACAATCTACTAAATGTGCAAAAACCTACTGGCATATCCGCAGTGAGATTGTTTATCACATTTTTAACTTTACATTTCTTTAGCATGTTGTGACAGTCCACTGATGTACTATCATTTCCTCTATTCACAACGAAACTCATTTTTGAATTTTATCATGTTTTTGTCTTTTTCAAATTTTCAAATGTTTTTGGATTTTCTGAAATTTTCTACTCCCCCTAAAATGCAAACACATTTTAGGAAATTTGAAAACAAACTATACAGAAACATGACAACTGATATCAAATCACCTCAATTCGCCATCCACTTGGCATAAACAATCAGAACTCCCCCTTACACAAAACTATTTTCTCATTATGATTTCAAAACACTTAAGTTTGTTTTAACCAAAATGATTTTTCAGGAAAATAGGTTTTGTTTTAACCACTTGTAGGGTCGGGTTCATCATCTCGTCCATTCAATATCTTGTATCAGGATTACATCAAGTTCAAACTAATGACCTTGATTAATCACTTTGTACCTCTTGTAAAAATATTCACAACATTCAAGCCTATGTAGGAATAAACCTCTACACAAACCATTTTACCAATCAAGATGCCGATTCCTGCTTCGCCCTTACCAACCTGGAAGCTCTGGCAAGTCACACTTATCCTGTAAAAATTTAACTATTTTTAATATTCAATCACACAATCAATTACTAAGAAAGATGCCGATTCCTGATCCGCAATTACAAACTTGGGATCTCCGGCAAGTCAGGTTTTTCAAGCAAAGAAAATGTCCACCCAAGCCTGACCAGCCTTGGGTGATTTCAATTCGGATTTAGTTGGGGTGTAAGTTGCTTTCTTTGTAGCGTAAAAGTATTTTACCCCTTTCACCTTTCCATCAACCATTTTTCCGAAAATCTTCTTAACTTTCCCATTAAACGCTTTCTCAACATCAAAGTTATCCTTTTCAGAATAACCCTGATTTGAGATTTCAGACTTTCCAGTTTTCCTTTTAAAATTTTCAGTCCTCAATGGTGGAAAGTTCTCATCATCCATTGAAGGAACTGAGTTTTTATCACTCTCATCAAACTGTGGCTCCTCTGATTTTGTGGAATCAGATTCATCGCCAGATTTTACCTCTGATTTCTTAACAACCCAAGTTTGGTTGTCAAGATCTCCCCTTTTCTTGTAAAACCTTTTCGAACACTCACCAACTTCATATGTAGAGTTTTTAAACACTTTAATTTTTTCTGTTGGTGGTTCAGTGTTATCAACAACAACTTCTTTTAATTTTCCAGAAACTCCCTGTTTTGTATTGGTCGCTTTTGGACAGTTCCATGCAATGTGACCAACTTCATTACATCTAAAACTGGTTCTGGTTTCTTTCTTCTGATAAGCTCCATACTTCATCTTTTCAGCAAGAAACTCCTGGTTTGACTGTTTCCAGAATGAGCTCTTTGCTTCTTCTTCATGGCTAGTTCCTGCAACATATGTCATTTTTTATTTAAAATCTCGAACATATTTTTCATTTTTATAGTTTTCAGGTGGAATAAAACCAAGACCTTTCTTTTTGAACTTACTATTATGGTTTGGTTTCTTTCGAAATTCTGAACCATAATTGTAACCCATTTTCTTGTTTAACCGTTGTTGAAATCTTGAAGTGTATTTTTTAGGTTTTTCAGTAAGATTTAAATCTTTTATTTCAGAAATATTAATTTCTGTCATTTTGAAAACCTTTTTGATCATGTCAAAACGAACACTTCTTATTGGAAACTCTTTATCAAAATATAATTTGTCAGAATCATTCAAAGTATACACAACTTCAAATGTTTCATCATTCAAATTATATTTTGACAACAAAAATTCTTTACTGTAAACCCGTTTTCCCGACGATTTTGAACTCTTTTCGGACGAATTTAACTCCCGACTGACTGACACGAACTTTCGGACTCGGACTTTGACTCTGACTCCTCATCCTTATCCAACACCTGATCAACCACTCTTTTTATCAATTCGGACTCATGATCTGTGTCGGATGCTGTGAACGTGACATCAATATTGTCTGGTAAAACATCGGTTATCTCAGATTCTAACTTAATATTGACCGCCTGTTTTAGTTCTTCCTCGTTAGGTTTTCTAGGTGAGTACCCTTCCCAAATCGGAGGCGGACACTTTTTATAACATACACCCTGTTTCTTACCAGTATCCTTCTTCTTCTTTGACTTTGTTTCTTCATCTTTAAACGCTTCAAATCCTTCAACTGTTGGATAAATTCTATCGATTATGTAGTCACAACCTTTGTAACTTTGCAGCAATCTTCTTATTCTTTCATTCTCATCTGCTTCACTATCCAACTCTTTCTTCCACTTTGCACATTCTTCTATGTATAAGTTGATCTCTTTCTGCTTTGTCATCATGGTAGCATTCATCATCTTCAAAGCTTTTTCTCTTTCAGAGTTAGTCTTCTCCAGACTATTCACATGTCTGTTCAATACATCATATGACTCTTTCAAATTTTTTACATCAAACAACAACTTTTCTTTCAATTTTTCTAACTCACTAAACTTCTCATCCTTTTCTATACATTGTTTACATGACTCTAAACAAGTAAGACAAGGTTTTGTGATTTCAACGATCTTCTCGACTTCAACTATCTTTTCAACTTCCACAATCTTCTCAACCACTTTGACTTCTTTCAATTCTTTTGCAACTTTCCTCTCTTTCAGCTTCTTCAATTTTTCTGCAAAATAAAATTCAAAAGTGTCAGAAGATAAATGTGTTTTTCCAAGATTTATCTGTTCCATTTCTTCATCGTCACTTGTTTCTGATGAACTGTTTTCTGATGAAACAGATCTTTCATCTTCACTTTTCTCATTATTCGATAACACAGCCATCCATTCTTTCACCAACTCTAGCTTTTGAACAATCTGAGCAATAAAAACTTTAACATTGGGATCAGCTGGAATATACTTATCCCAGCTAAAACCTTCAGCCACTTTCTCGTCATCTTGATCAATAATGCCATAGTAAGCTTTCCTGTTTGCATCTTCGATCATTTTCCCATGTGCCGTTTGTGGATCTTTTTGTTGATGTGGTAGATGAGTAATTTGTTGATATATGGATTTCTTATAATAATCATCTTTTCCAAAAGAATCCTTTGCTCCTCTTGGCTCCTGATTCTTGCATTCTCTTTTAAAGTGGCCTTTCTCCCTGCAACGAAAACAGACAACTTTAGATTTATCAAATCCTAGATTAGAAAGGTTTGCATCCAAGAAATCATTTCTTCCTGTAACCAATCTAAATTTTTCTGCTCTCCTCAAAACACTAGCTAAGGCCCATTTAATATCCATCAGTTCCAGCTCCTCTGCATCGATTTGGTCATAATCTTCCTTTGTGAGCATCGGATTACCAATTCTTCCGGCAATCAACCCTTCATAAGACTCTAATGCAGTGACCAATAATCCCATATGATTCTTTACAATCTCTTCAGAATAATTTTGTCCATTTTGAAGATGTAAAGCCACATTGCACTGAATTAGATGACCATTTCCAACAGATGAACTTTGAACACTTGGAGGATTCACCATTGAGAACCCACTAGTGTTGACTGATCCTTGACTGCTTGGTGTAGATTGATTTCCAGCACTAAATGCAGTTTGTATCTTTGGACTTGCTTCAGCAGTTTGAACATTTCCTTTATAGTACAATTTAATATCTTGTTGATGAGTAGAACTGTTCATTCTAGCAATTTTCTGCTGCTCCAGATCCTGTGCCTCCAACTTCTCTATAAACTGTGCAATCGATAACCTGCTAAACTGTCCGGAATTCTTCAATATCATTAGATATGTACCCCATTCCTTTTGCGGTAACGCGTCAGCAAGCTTTTCAACCCATTCTGCTGGAGTTTTTGTAATCTTCAACTGTGACATGGTGCGTACAAGATGACAGTATCTTTCAATAAGAGTCTTTGTTGTTTCACCAGGCATGCATGTAAATAGTTCAAACTCCTTTTTCAACAAAGCTGCTTTACTCTGTAGCATTTCAGTACTTCCCTCAAATTTCTTTTCAAGAGCTTTCCAGATAGAATAAGCGTTTTCATCATGTTGAAGCAACACAAATATATCTTCTTTAACAGCTTGTTGTAACAGATTGATCATCATTTTTTCTCCTTTGTAACTTTCTCTTTCTTGCTCCGTGAATTCTGAAATGATTTTACCGACTCCCACTGAATTCTTTGGCCTCTCATATTCAGTTTCGATGCTCTCCCAAGCTTTTAGATGATTAGCCTGAACCCAATTCTCAAACCGTTTCTTCCACCCGTGATAATCCTCAATTCCCATAAGTTTCGGGGGTTTTTGCATTGTTCCGGTTTCATTCTCCATTGTCATAGTTTTAGTAATGTCAGATGGACTAGCCGGGGATGTAGCAAAAGCGTTGTAGAACTCAGTATCCATTTTTCAATGCGCGTTTTTCAAAATCAGTGACAAATGAGTGAAATTAGGGTTCTTGGTGACCTTAAAAGCGAAATCAAGTGCTTAGAGTTGACACAAAAGCGAAATAGGTCTTATTGATGGTCACAAAAGCGAAATAGGTCTTATGGGTGTACACATGAGCGAAATCAGAAATGCCATATGAGCGAAATAGTTGATGTCCTTATGAGTGAAATAGGTGATGTCCTAAAGAGCGAAATAGATCACATGGAAGATCCTTTGGAGCGAAACCCTATGTCAAATGAGCGAAATCTGATGTATGTAAAAGCGAAATCAGGACTTTTCCGTATGAGCGAAACCAGCTCAGGGGTTATTTTGGACCATTTTTAGTTCGAATTTTAGGCTCAAACTTTCAGGGATTTGTCTATGATCAATTTCCTTTAGTCAGTGAAAATTTGAACAAATTTCGACCGGTAAATCTTGTTCTGATGAAGAAAGAAGATGTAGAAGTAAGAATTTATGATGAAATCCAGCAAATCTCTGTAGAACTCCTCCTCCTGAAGCTCTGATACCACTTGTAGGATCGTTTTTCGACCCGAACGAGTCTATCAGAGGAGTCTCGATCAGTTACAGGTGCGGAAAACAAGTAACCAACGTAGAAACAACTAGATCTTCACTTAAATCACCTTGTTGATTGATATAACAGCGTTTACAGCCAAATCTCACACCGGCAGCACCTCGGTATGGAAAACAAGAACTGATACAAATGATTTCGTCCTTGAGGTATTTATAGGGACTAGGTTTCGCTCATATGGACATTATGTCCATAAAAGCGAAACCACCATATGACCATAAAAGCGAAACCCCTTCCTAACACCCTATGAGCGAAATCAGCTGTCTAACTACATACACTCTCCTATTTTCTTGTAAAACGTGCCCTAATCTATACAATGCAATGTAAGACTCGATCCAAGACGAAGTCGACAGATGTAGTGCACCAACAAAGATTGGAACCGGTACCCATTTTTTGGGATTTTTAGTACCGATACCGAGCTCATCCCTAGTCTCAATTACATGAAAACCCGTGATAAGTAAAAAAAGTTCATTATAAAAAGATTAATAGTTAATAAAATCATATTCCTACTAATACTCGACCACTAAATAATTATCATGCCATGGGCTGACATGCATCGTGAGAACATGTTACCACTTATACATAATAAGATGATCTTATTTTAAGAGTTGTTCATTAATTTTACTCTAGTCTGCTGCCCTTTTAAATAACAGAGCGTTTAGTGTATACTTAAAAAAAGCTTACAACATACAATGAGCCAAACTCAAGCATAAAAAGTCTCAACCGAAGGCAACTGCAGGGAAAAAATGATCAAACCTATTTGTAATATGTATTCGGATGGTGAGGAAAACTTTTCACAAAATTTAACTTCGCTTAAACCCCAAACTACCCCTATCACTGCCATACTCCGCCATCGTGTTACGCTTCATCATCCCACTTGTACATACCCCTCACATTTTACATGCATCAACAACTCTAATGTAAAACTTTCCAAGTTAGGGTACATACCTTTGCCTTTCGAAATATCCGCTTGAATTACAACATTATCAGGTAAAGGTGTCTTGGGCCCAAGTTTGCTAGTTGGGTCTAGTTAAGCATGATCTTAACTTTGATACTAAGAGCACCCTGTTTCTTTTAATCAAGATTCAATAACCTGAGAGTAGTGAAAAATAGTGTTGATACATGTAAAACACAAAAAATAATTTCCTCGAGTGAGAAAAGGATGTAACCTGTCTAAGAAGTACATGTCTGACATATGAACAACACAAAAATGACCATATATTTACAAACCTCACAAAAATAACCATATGTCTACAAAATCAAAACAAAACTCAACATCAAACAAATAGAATTCAACCAAATTCTTCAGGAAACATATAAAAAACTGACCTGAAGAAAGGGTTGCAAAAGAGACCAGGGGAACTTATTCCGGTAACCAACAACGGCGATCTGTAAGTCATTGAAATCTTCTGCAAAATTAGTGAATTTACGGCGATTTGTAACAACGGCGATCAGTAAAGCAAGATTCCATATATCTGCAAAAAGTAACTTTCTTTTATGATATAATGATCGGACAAAACAATTGCATGTTAATTGTGTAGATTTGTTTGAAGCATAAGAACCAAAACAATGAATAAACCCTTGAAAGATAGTTGTAAAAGGTAAAATTTTACATAGGACACGTTACTCACAAAACGGAAGAAGATTCGCCTACATTTCCAGCTCCAAAACTCCTGCAGATTCATACCAAAAGGCTTGCAGATTCACCTGCACGCTATATTGAGAGGTAGCGAAATGGGGTAGAAATATGTAGCAAATAATATACAAAAACAAATTATTACCGCTCATATTGGAATATCCTTTGAGAAAAGAGAACTGAAACTTCTTAAGCAGTCATAATCAGTGTTCGGGTTCATCTGTAACACAGAGAAAGGCCTGCTGGATATAACCATACATCTAAAAAGCAATCAAATTGAAAATTACGAATTATGTTTCACCTTAATCAATCGGGCTCGAAGTGATTTCTCAAAAGCACTGCAAAAAATTATAAAAAATCAATATGGTAAATTTACAAGTATAAAAATTTATTTTGGGTAACCATGAGAACCCGTTAACGAAAAACTCACAAGACCCCAGTAATACCCTGCTAACAAATGTGATTGAGTAATACGCAACTTGCACGAGGCAGGTGGCTTTCAAGGGAATTAATGTGATTCCCTTAAATTAAAAGGGGAATTAACGATACTACAACTGAAAAAGTTACAAAATCTCTGATGAATAAAAGTATTTTTGTAGCCGATTTAATGTGAAACTGTACCTTCTTAACAACTGAATAACTTACAAAATCTCTGATGAATAAAAGTATTTTGTAGCCTTTTTAATGTGAAACTTTACCTTCTTTTGCTCGCAAACTAATGGATCTGTAAACCAGGTTTCATCCACCATAACACCAGACTATAGAAGTCTTTTACCCGACACAACTGCAGCCATGGAAGAAGTCAGGGGTGTTCAAAGTCCTTGTGAAGCCTCACCACAAACCAATTATCTCATCCCGATTCCCAACATGTGTGAACTCAAACGAACCCATATCACTTGCGGCGGTGTAGCCTCAATCACTTTACACCCCCCCATTCCTCGTTACCCATCTAACTCAACAGGTTACTGTTTTTTAGTGTGTCTGGACAATGGTCACAATTCTGGGTACAAAATAAAAAATTTCAACAACTATCCATCAAGAAAAGAGGATCCACAACAATGTACATGTCAAATAACCTAATCATAGTAGTACTGTAAGACCCGGCTTAATATAACTGGTTTAAAGATATACAACTTACATTTAATACAACAATTTAGAGTTTACAAAAATTTTCGATATTTTAAGACCATACCAAAACATAATATTCACGTTATAACCCTACTAATCAGATGTTCAAGACAGTACTACTAGTGTTTACATATTTCTAAAACAAAATAGATCAAGTGCGGAAGCATTGATTTGAGTGTTCGGTTCGGATGCATTTGCTTGATCATCATCTACTTACTTGTATTACCTAGAAACTGAAAATTTAAAATAACATTAGCATTAAAACCCTTGGGAATTAATATAATCGAAACTATGTTCAAAAACAAATTCAATTAGCCAATAACATAAAAACTCAGCATTTAAAACTGGGTGCTACCGTAACTTACGGTAGCCACCGTAAGTTACGGTGGCCCCTGTGTAACAGTAGTCTGCTGTAAGACAGGAAGATCCCACCGTAGCATTTTGTTTGCTACCGTAAGTTACAGTATCCACCGTAACTTACGGTAGCTGTTGTACATACTTTCTTGTTTTGCTGTTTTTTCCCATTCAATCCCTTTGTCGCCGTAATTTAATTTCGAATATGTTTATCACATGACTAAGGCTATTTACTCATGTCTAGATTTTACCAACTATGGCGTTTCGCTTCCCTTTCGAGGGATTGCTTACGCAATAATCTACATGCTTGTTTCCAAGATTTCAACTTGGCTTTTTATACTACTTGACATGCTTAAGTTTCCGAACTTTAACTCCCTTATTAGGGGTTAAATTTCTCAACTAATTTAGCGTGTCCGCTACATGGCTTACGCTTTGTTTATAACCATTTATCAAGTGATGGTAATGAACTTCAAAGTTCACTACTCAATTTGTTTTGACCCGTTTGGATGCCGAAATTAAGGCATCATTCAAGATATTTCAAAAAAATCTGTTTCTATCACTTGTTTTGACCCATTTTACTTGTTTAAAACACATAGTCACTTCCGTGACATATTGGTTTATCTTGTTTACCATGTTTCAATATGACAACATAAGACTAACAAATAATTGTAATGTAACGAAACGGTAAATTTCGTACCTTTAGAGCACACCTTTCCCATGCGTATTGCCTCTGGCTTGTCCGCTTGAGGATCCGGACTCCTTGCCTAAAGAGTTAAATTTACAATTAATTTAGAACTCTTTTTATGATCATTAACGCATCATTATCAACAATAATCGAATCTGCGTTTTCATCCAATTTTTAACATTTCAATCTCTACTTAGGCATTTTATCAAACACCTAGTGGGTCAGATTTTTATATAAACCAACCCAAGTTCATGACTTGAAATTAGCATCTAATTTAACTTCAATTAGACAATTCCACACATGTCTTAACATCAATATTTCTGAAATTACTTCACGAATTCAGATTGCGCTAGAACAAGAATCATAATTCTAGTATTTATCAAGTTTCTTCAAGCTCATTAATCCCCTACCATGTAAATCACAACCCTACAAATATGATGCAAGGTTTTCACAAGAAATCATCTAGGGTTCAACTCTAGACATCATATTACTTCAAGATTCATTCATTCATGCATGACATATTTAGGCTCAATTTCAGTTTTTCACAACTAACCTAGAATTCATGATGAATCAAAACATCACAATTTTACATACCTTATGATCCTTTCAACTAGGTGATCATGAATCTGTGCTCGAAAATTGATTTAGACTTGATTTAGGCTTCCAATTTTGAGCTTTTGTGAAGAATTGGGTTTGAAAAGAAAACCCTGGTCGCCCCCTCTTGTTCTGTTCGACCAGACACTCACGTATGTGGGTGTTTGGTATGTTAATTTCTTATTTTAATATTAACTTCCAATCTTTGCAAGTTTGGTCCCTAAGCTTTGTTTAATTTATAATCTAAGTGATTTAATCTTATTATATGCCACCTCAAGTCTTGTATTTAACTAGGTTATAAATTCCTAGTTAATTGATTATATAATTTATAATTCTAATATAAGGTTTTATATTTCCGGGTTGTTACAAGTCCACCTCCCTTAAAGAGGGTTTCGTCCCCGAAACCGAATTACGTACCAAATAATGTGGGGTAGAGCCGTTGCATCTCCTCCTCGGATTCCCATGTGGTATCCGAACCCTTTCTATGTTCCCACTTGACCTTTACTTGGTTGATCTCCTTGTTTCTTAAGGTTTTTACCTTATGATCCAAAATCGCAATGGGCTTTACCACGTAGTTTAGTCTGTCATCCACCTCGATGTCGTCGTAGTGGATATAAGTTGTCTCATCCGCTAGACATTTCCGAAGATGTGACACATGAAATGTGCTATGAATTCCGCTTAACTCCTTCGGTAGTTCAAGGCGGTAAGCTACCTTTCCCACCCGTTCAACAATCGTAAACGGCCCGATAAATCTTGGGCTCAATTTCCCTCTCTTTCTAAACCGGATAACCCCCTTCCATGGGGATACTTTGAGCAGGACTTTGTCGCCAACCTGGAACTCGATCGATCTCCTCCTTTTGTCAGCATACGACTTTTGTCTATCTTGAGCCGCTTTCAAGTGAGCCCGAACCACATCAATCTTCTCATTAGTGGCTCGTACTATATCTTGGTGGGCAAGTTCACGTGGGCCCACTTCACCCCAACATACCGGGGTTCGGCATTTCCTACCATAGAGCATTTCGTACGGTGCCATCCCAATGCTAGCACGGTAGCTGTTATTGTACGAAAACTCGACCAATGGTAAATAGACATCCCAACTGCCTCCAAAGTTGATTATACACGCCCGTAGCATGTCCTCCAACGTTTGTATTGTTCTTTCACTCTGTCCATCCGTCTGAGGATGGTACGCAGTACTGATGAACAATTTGGTTCCCATTTGCTTCTAAACTCTCGCCAGAAGTTTGAAGTGAACCGGGTATCCCTATCGGACACTATGGATACCGGTACACCGTGGCATGCCACTATCTCATTAGTGTAAACCTTCGACATCTTTTCTGACGTGTAACTCTCACGTATTGGAATAAAGTGAGCACTCTTTGTCAATCTATCAACCACCACTCATATTGCATCAAATCCACGGTTCGTCCTCGGTAGTTTGGTTAACAGGTCCATTGTAATATGTTCCCATTTCCAAACCGGAATTTCCAACGGTTGAAGCTTACCGTATGGTTTTTGGTGTTCTGCCTTGACTTGTAAACATGTCAGGCATTTCTCCACGTATTTCACCACATCTCTTTTCATTCCGGGCCACCAATAGTTTTGTTTCAAGTCGTTATACATCTTGGTGGCCCCCGTATGGATGGAATAACGGGATATGTGAGCCTCATCCAGTAGAAGCTTTTTAACTCCACATGTGTTAGGAACCAATTCTATTGAATCGTGTTTTCAACCCGTGATTGCCTTCTTCAAGATCTTTAACTTGACCAACGATTCTTTCCTTTCTCCAATTTTCCGCCTTTACTGCTTCATCTTGTGCTCCTCGGATTCGTTCAAGTAAGCCCGAGGTCACAATAAGCTGCATTGATTGTACTCGTATCGGAGCGTAATCTGCCTTTCGGCTTAACGCATCGGCCACCACATTGGCTTTCCCGGGGTGATAGTGTATTTCACAATCATAATCCTTGACTGTTTCCAACCACCGCCTTTGTCTCATGTTTAATTCCTTCTGATCGAAGAAATATTTTAAACTTTTATGGTCAGTAAAGATTGTACATTTTACCCCATATAAGTAATGTCTCCATATTTTTAAGGCAAACACTACTGCTGCCAGCTCCAAGTTGCGAGTCGTGTTTTTCTTTTCATGGATCTTCAATTGCCTCGAGGCATAGGCGATGACCTTGCCTCGTTGCATTAAAACACATCCGAGCCCCGAATGCGACGCATCCGAGTAAACCACCATGTCGTCGACTCCTTCCGGTAATGTTAGCACCGGAGCGTGAGTTAACCTTTCTTTAAGCGTTTGGAAAGCTTCCTCCTGTTCAATGCCCCATACAAACTTTTCCTCCTTGCGAGTCAATTTGGTCAATGGTAAAGCAATTTTGGAGAAATCTTGTATGAATCTCCTATAATATCCCGCGAGCCCTAAAAAGCTTCGGATTTCCGAGGGATTTCTTGGAGTGTTCTGTAACATCCCGAAAACATGGATTCTTAAATTTGCAAATTTAATTGCAAATAATTGGTAAAATAAACTAACTAGGAATAACACTAACCTAGTTAGATAATGACTTATGTGTAGTTAAAGAAATATAAAAATAAACTAAGGGAAACTAGAGGGACAAAAGTGTTTAACTTGAAACTAGTTTTAATAAAAATATTTTATTAAAACATAAACACTCCATTTGGAGTCTCCTGGAGATCGACCAGAACAGGGGGGGCGACCCCAAGCCCCATCAAAACCTAGTTCATCACAAAACTCACAAATTGAGGGCTCAAACCAAGTCAAAATCGAATATCGAGCATAGATTAGTGATCCTCATCACAAGGGGGTTACAAGGTATGTAAAATTTGGTGTTAATTCTATGTTTGAAATTCTCATGAAATTGGGAAATCTAAAAATTGATGTTGCATGTTTGCTATTTGGGTAGAAAAGGGTTGATATAGTGTCTAGGAGTAAAACCTAGACAATAACATGCGAAATCATGGCTAATTCCTGAAAATCTCATGAACACATTGAAGGTGATTCATGGGTTTTGTGGGAAACTAGTAAACACTAGGGTTTAGAATGATTATTCTAGTGTAATACGGGTCATAGAAAGTGATTTCTGAAATTATGATGTTTAAATGTTATATGAAAGCTTTATTGATGTTAAGTTTAGCTAAATAACAAGCTATGAACTTGAATATGAATGATATAAAATTCTGCCCGTTAAGTGTTTGTAAAAATGCCTCAAAGAAGGCTCGAAATTGAAATTTAAAGTTAGACGCATGATTGTGATCATTTGACAAAATTATGCGATATATGGTTGAAAAGGAGTTCTAAACAAGTTGTGATTGAACTCTATAGGAAAAGATACCGGAGCGTCGAGTGGACAAGCCGGTGGCGATTCGCGTTTAAAGGGCGTGCACTAAAGGTACGTAACCACGGTTTTGTTACGTTATGTTTGTTATGTATTTGTACTAATAGACTTGAATTTAGAATAGAGTATGAATTTGGATGTCTAGTTGAAGTGACGAAGATCACTAGATAAGTAAATGGGCTAGATGTTAGTTAGAACAAGTTTGGTATGTTGTAAAATGGTGGTTCCCATTAAACAACCAAACGGGTCAAACAATGGTCGAATTTTGTAGTGTTGAAGTGATTAAAACATCAATCATTTAAATTGAGTTATAAAAACATAATCCAAGGAATGGACGTGATACGCTAAGATTGACAAGCCCGGGAATGGGTAATTATGGTTAGAAACCAATGTTGATGAATTGCGCAAGTATGTAACTTGACCCGTTACATTAAAGGAAATGTTGTTAAAGTATGCGTAGTTGCATTGTAGATTAGAAGTTGTATTGATTTTAGTGACCATGATCATTACTTGAATTAATAGGATTAGAATTGATAAGGAACCGTTTGGTAGTCATCATATTGGAGGATTCCCACAAGATGAGCCAACGGGTCGAATAATAGTGTAAATTGTAGTATTAGTGTTGCAATTCGTTAGCAATGGCGACATTAATCACAAGAACATTAAACCATGGGATTGGTAAGGAAATGCAAGTGATGCTAAGCCCTGGATGATGGGCATAAGACGCCATAGGCTTACTAGTGAAATGGTAGTAAAAAGGGTAGAGTTAGAATGGGTCGAATAAATGCATAGTGACATTTAGTCGTTCAGCCCGTAAATCGAATTTTTGGTATGATAATTGTAATAGGTACGTCGGTAATGAATTTATAGACGTATAGGAAAAAGAATCACCTAAAACGGACTTACGACTCAAAAGTTATGGCCAAACGAAGTTGAAAATCTGAATTTCCGGAGCTGGCAGCAAATGCAGGTCACAAACCTGCACTTGCTGGAAAAGCGTTTCTCCCACGCCACGCGGCAGGATCCTTTAGATCCCCCGCGACACGCGACAGGTGCCGCGATACGCGACATAATGAATAGAACCTGCCGCGACGCGCGGCAGGGTAACTTTTGAAATTTTATTTTATTATTCATGTTTCGATGTCGGGACTTGTTTACATGTACTATATCAATGTCAAAACTAACATTCTTAGTGGTTTTGACCTTAGGTGACAATGGGGATCTTACGGATGGCGATCAAGCGAGTTTTTGAAGAACCGAACACACTTTTGAAGCTTCCGCGATATCTAAACTTTATTAGAAAATGTTTTTTTTTGTATGTAATGTAAACAATTGGGTAATCATGCCATGATCGTTTAAATTAGTCGGTGGTTGTCTAGTGATGAATACTTAGAACTAGTGTTGGTATCTTATGTTTTGGATTTTAAACATCCTTAGTATAAAAATCATATGAATTTCCATTAAATTCGTGTGGTAATTAGAAGGGTGTTACAAGTTGGTAATCAGAGCTCAAGGTTGTCAACAAAGTGTTCGGTTCAAGCTTGATCGATCATCCGGTAAGAATTAATTGCTTTAGTAGACTTACTAGAATACTAGAAAAAGGAAATTTGATTTGATATGCACGGGAAGTGCGTGTTTACACACCCAAACCCAGAAAAGTGCACTAAACATAAATGGTTTAAGCAAGTGGTGAACTTGGCTAAATCAAAATGAATGACGCATATGTTATAGATGAAATGTTTAACAATTAGTATAAACATTTCAGTTTCAAGATGATGGAAAGATGGGAGGAGTGTATAAATAAGCTCGAACCCGGAAAATACACTAAGTAAGAAGGGTAAGGCAAGATATATACTTGACCAAACCGAAAAAGAATAACACATTACTTATGATTAAGTGAGAGTGATATAAATTTCCGTATAATAAGATGGAAATGAATTAAATAATTATTGATTAACCGTGATGGATGTTTCAGTTAAAGAAATGTCTGGAGTAACCGGAGATGATTCGACATCTCAATTGACTGAACAAATGAAAGCTAAGATTTCCGAGGCAGTCGGAAAAGCTCTAGAAATTTGTCTATCACAGTATATTGATAGATTACAAACCACAATCGTGCCGGTGATGGACGATATGATGGCTGAATTGAAAGACAGCATATTACAAGAAATAGAAGAAAGGAGGGTGTTGGATATGAATCCAAGTTCTGTGAAGAAATCCAAGTCTAATAAAGCTCCCAAGAAAGGAGTTACAAAAAGTGTGTTACATCAGTGTAGATTTTGTGGAAAAATTCACAAGGGCACATGTGGTAAGCCAAGACATAAAAAGTCCAAATGTCCAGAGAGGCTTGGAACCAAGGACACAACCAGCACAAAGTCTGATGCCCAGAAATCAAGGACAAAGTTGTTTTATATAACAGCCACAGAGGCTAAAGCTGAACCTGATGTCGTTTCAGGTATACTCTTGTAAATTAAATTTCAGCATGGATTTTTAATTATTACGAGTGCAAATAAATCGTTTGTTTTATATCGATTTATTCAACATCCTACATTAGTGTTAACAAAATTACCTAAGCTTTGAAAAGAATAGAAATAGGTAATGATAAAAGTTCTATTGTTTATAAGAGGTGCTGAAACTGTACGTTGAGCATCGAGGTAAAAGTAATCTCGATAGATATTGCAATGGGAAGGAGTGCGTGTACACTCGAACCCGGGAAATTAATAAAGTGAATAAATTTTGTGTTGGGAAGGAGTGTAATTACACTCGAACCCGGAAATTGCAATAATAATAAATGGCGAAAACAAGGTTATAGATTTGGCCGAACTAAATAAAACGCGTAGGAGCGCCATTTACATCAGCAAACGATGTGGATAAATTTCATGCAACGATAAACAATAATAAAATTTAATGAATTAATTTTGTTATTGTTTCAATAGGATTAAGGTTAAAGATGAGAAATTAAGACTCGGACCAAAAATATCCACGAAAAAGAAGTTAAATGAATGATACGTATTATTCGCTACTATGAATAATAAAGTATCAATAAATGCAAATTTAGAAACTTGGGTATGGGTAACCATCCAAGTAATACATTATTAATCAAATCCTCATAAGGAAGAACGATGATCGCAGTAATGGATGTGATTGGGTAAAAGCCTAGTAAAATAAACTTTATGAAAGTGTTAGAATCAGAACGGGTAAACCCCAAAAGTCGAATTACCATAATAGTAGTTTTACCAGATAAGACTTAAGAAATGGGCTTTCGGGACATTAGTAAAAGAAACAGACCTAAGGGTCGCTAACAACAGAAAGGTGGTGTTCGGATCGAATAAGCAAAATGCTTGATAATAAAGGTAAAAGGAAACCGGATGACGGGAGCGTGTTACATTAAGGTAATAAGCCCAAGGGAAGGGATAAGAATCAAGGTAAATAAAAATATAAACCAATAAACAAGAATGTTAGGGAATAAGGGTAAAGTTTGACTATCATAAGCGATGAAGTACTCACGAACAAGTCAAACAAGACAAATGAAAGAATAAAAGACTTGGAGGAATAAGGGCGATGGAATGCGCTAATACTACTGAATAAATCGAAACGAAGTCTTAATGCATGCTAGCATGGCTGCTTTGATAATGAGTTCGGTAAAATAACCGATTGATGGGTAGGAATACGGATATATATGTAAACCAAGGGAAAGTGTCGCAGGTTAAAAGTCAAAAGACTTGGATTAAGAGTTATGACTAACGGACAATAAAATTTCGCAAAAACAGAAATTTTGATAGTTATGTTCAACTATTTTAATATTGGACGGGCCGAATAAAGTATAATACTTGATATTCCAAGTAAGCACAACCCGAATAATGAAAGTGCGAAATATTACCGAACCAATGTGATAGGTCGTAAAAGAGTATGGAAAGGAAAGCGCAAACCAATTAAACCAGGGTGTTAAAAACATTAAGATAACGAACCCGGTAACGAATTGAATGAAAATAGAGGCATAAACCAAATAACGGTATGAGTAAAATAAACCGACGCGAAGAACACATAAGAAGCCATAGAGTCGAAAAGATAATCCGAAAGAAAATGCGTGTAGCCTTAGACTACGGTCAAGGTCAAACGAATAGAAGATGATCCATGGGATCACCATAACCTCCAAATTATAAACAATGTAAAGGCCTACGGGAACAAAATGACCATTGGGTCGCAAATACAAATGGAACATACTAGGGGGGGTCTCACCCTAAAAAGGTGAAGACCTAATAGAATAGTGTACAAGGCTAAGTAAAGGAACCTACGAGTCGATAATATAAAGCGTGGAGAACCAATTATGATTTCTCGCGTAAAATGATAACCCCGAAGAATAATCCTTGTCGTCAATTCCTTGATATGATTAATCGACATGGTTAAAGAGAAAAACATTAAACTAAAATTCAGTTTTAGTAAAGAAACGATGTTCTAACACCTATGAATACCGAGAGAGAAATTAGAAAATGGTTAGTACTAAAGAATATAGGTCTAACGCCGAAAGCTGAAAGATGATGCATTCGGAGGAAAGATTCTTAAGAATGAAAAGACGATGTAAAACTAAACATGGCGTGATGTGATCACGGACACAAAAGTAATATAGAATGTAATCACGTTATAGTGTGAATAACTAGATATGAAATTATAAGCACGCAAAGGGCCGATGACGGCAATATTGCATACCCGAATGACGAGGTATGAGGTAAAATGGTGACCAATTAGTTTAGGCAATAAAACAAGTTGTAGCCTAATTAACACTGTGACCTATGTAGAGCGCTTGTTAATATAAAACTAGCGTCAAGTAAGTATGCTGATGGACTCAGCGACTGAATGGTCAAAAGACAACCCGATTAAAAGGGCGACAAAGGATAGGAAATAGGTGATATAGTTATGATAAAAGTTATCCCCAAGGAAGGGTGTTATCCGATTCAGGAAAAGAGAGAAACTAAGCCCGAGGTATATCGGGCCATTTAGAATCATCGAACGGGGTTGGAATGGTGGCTTATCGCCTCGAGCTACCTGAAGAGTTGAGTGGAATACATGGCATGTTTCACGTGTCGCAATTGTGGAAATGTCTAACGGAGGAAAACAACTTATATCCATTACGATGATACCGAGGTGGATAATAGTCCAATTATGAGGTGAGACCATTGGAGATTTTGGATCGGAAGGTCAAGCAATTGCGAAACAAACAAATTGATCAAGTTAAGATCAAGTGGGAGCATAGGAAAGGCTCGAACACTACGTGGGAGTCCGAAGATGAGATGCGACGTCTCTACCCTACATTATTCGGTATGTACTTTGGTTTCGGGGACGAAACACTTTTAAGGGGGGTGGACTTGTAACATCCCGAAAACATGGATTCTTAAATTTGCAAATTTAATTGCAAATAATTGGTAAAATAAACTAACTAGGAATAACACTAACCTAGTTAGATAATGACTTGTGTGTAGTTAAAGAAATATAAAAATAAACTAAGGGAAACTAGAGGGACCAAAAGTGTTTAACTTGAAACTAGTTTTAATAAAAATATTTTATTAAAACATAAACACTCCATTTGGAGTCTCCTGGAGATCGACCAGAACAGGGGGTGCGACCCCAAGCCCCATCAAAACCTAGTTCATCACAAAACTCACAAATTGAGGGCTCAAACAAGTCAAAATCGAAAATCGAGCATAGATTAGTGATCCTCATCACAAGGGGGTTACAAGGTATGTAAAATTTGGTGTTAATTCTCTGTTTGAAATTCTCATGAAATTGGGAAATCTAAAAATTGATGTTGCATGTTTGCTATTTGGGTAGAATAGGGTTGATATAGTGTCTAGGAGTAAAACCTAGACAATAACATGCGAAATCATGGCTAATTCCTGAAAATCTCATGAACACATTGAAGGTGATTCATGGGTTTTGTGGGAAACTAGTAAACACTAGGGTTTAGAATGATTATTCTAGTGTAATACGGGTCATAGAAAGTGATTTCTGAAATGATGATATTTAAATGTTATATGAAAGCTTTATTGATGTTAAGTTTAGCTAAATAACAAGCTATGAACTTGAATATGAATGATATAAAATTCTGCCCGTTAAGTGTTTGTAAAAATGCCCCAAAGAAGGCTCGAAATTGAAATTTAAAGTTAGACGCATGATTGTGATCATTTGACAAAATTATGCGATATATGGTTGAAAATGAGTTCTAAACAAGTCGTGATTGAACTTTATAGGAAAAGATACCGGAGCGTCGAGTGGACAAGCCGGTGGCGATTCGCGTTTAAAGGGCGTGCACTAAAGGTACGTAACCACGGTTTTGTTACGTTATGTTTGTTATGTATTTGTACTAATAGACTTGAATTTAGAATAGAGTATGAATTTGGATGTCTAGTTGAAGTGACGAAGATCACTAGATAAGTAAATGGGCTAGATGTTAGTTAGAACAAGTTTGGTATGTTGTAAAATGGTGGTTCCCATTAAACAACCAAACGGGTCAAACAATGGTCGAATTTTGTAGTGTTGAAGTGATTAAAACATCACTCATTTAAATTGAGTTATAAAAACGTAATCCAAGGAATGGACGTGATACGCTAAGATTGACAAGCCCGGGAATGGGTAATTATGGTTAGAAACCAATGTTGATGAATTGCGCAAGTATGTAACTTGACCCGTTACATTAAAAGAAGTGTTGTTAAAGTATGCGTAGTTGCATTGTAGATTAGAAGTTGTATTGATTTTAGTGACCATGATCATTACTTGAATTAATAGGATTAGAATTGATAAGGAACCGTTTGGTAGTCATCATATTGGAGGATTCCCATAAGATGAGCCAACGGGTCGAATAATAGTGTAAATTGTAGTATTAGTGTTGCAATTCGTTAGCAATGGCGACATTAATCACAAGAGCATTAAACCATGGGATTGGTAAGGAAATGCAAGTGATGCTAAGCCCTGGATGATGGGCATAAGCGCCATAGGCTTACTAGTGAAATGGTAGTAAAAAGGGTAGAGTTAGAATGGGTTAAATAAATGCATAGTGACATTTAGTCGTTCAGCCCGTAAATCGAATTTTCGGTATGATAATTGTAATACGTACGTCGGTAATGAATTTACAGACGTATAGGAAAAAGAATCACCTAAAACGGACTTACGAGTCAAAAGTTATGGCCAAACGAAGTTGAAAATCTGAATTTCCGGAGCTGGCAGCAAATGCAGGTCACAAACCTGCACTTGCTGGAAAAGCGTTTCTCCCCCGCCACGCGGCAGGATCCTTTAGATCCCCCGCGATACGCGACAGGTGCCGCGATACGCGGCATAATGAATAGAACCTGCCGCGACGCGCGGCTGGGTAACTTTTGAAATTTTATTTTATTATTCATGTTTCGATGTCGGGACTTGTTTACATGTACTATATCAATGTCAAAACTAACATTCTTAGTGGTTTTGACCTTAGGTGACAATGGGGATCTTACGGATGGCGATCAAGCGAGTTTTTGAAGAACCGAACACACTTTTGAAGCTTCCGCGATATCTAAACTTTATTAGAAAATGTTTTTTTTTGTATGTAATGTAAACAATTGGGTAATCATGTCATGATCGTTTAAATTAGTCGGTGGTTGTCTAGTGATGAATACTTAGAACTAGTGTTGGTATCTTATGTTTTGGATTTTAAACATCCTTAGTATAAAAATCATATGAATTTCCATTAAATTTGTGTGGTAATTAGAAGGGTGTTACATGTTCCATTTTGACACGGCCTCTACTTTTGACGGATCCACTAGTACCTCGTCAGCACTAATGATATGCCCGAGAAACTGCACCTATCGTAGCCAGAACGCACACTTTGAGAATTTCGCATACAACTTCTCTCGTCTGAGTGTCTCTAACACTTCTTGCAAATGATACACGTGCTCAGCTTCATTCTTCGAATACACTAAAATGTCATCGATAAATACAATTACCGACTTATCCAGCATAGGTTTGCAAACCCGGTTCATGAGGTCCATGAAAGCCGCGGGTGCATTAGTCAACCCAAAGGACATTACAAGGAACTCATAATGCCCGTACCGCGTACGAAAAGCCGTCTTCGGTACATCCTCCTCCTTGACTTTCAGTTGGTGATAACCCGATCTGAGATCAATCTTTGAGAAACAACTTGCTCCTTGCAGCTGGTCGAACAAGTCATCAATTCTTGGAAGTGGGTATCGATTCTTTACCGTGAGTTTGTTTAACTCTCGGTAATCAATACACATGCGCATACTGCCGTCTTTCTTTTTCACGAATAGAACTGGTGCGCCCCACGGGGATATACTTGGTCGGATAAACCCTTTGTCGAGCAATTATTGGATTTGAGACATCAATTCTTGTAGCTCCGATGGCGCTAGCCGATACGGCGCCTTGGCCACAGGTTTTGCGTCTGGAATCAATTCGATTCCGAACTCTACCTCCCGTTCTGGTGGTATTCCCGGTAGTTCTTCCGGGAACACATCTTCATAATCACGTACCACCGGCACGTCTCCAATTTTGAGGGATTCATTCTCTGACTTGCTTGCGTATACCATGTAGGCCTTGCATCCATGTTTCATAAGTTTGTGGGCTTCTAACATTGAGCATACCACCGGGTTACCCCCTTTTTCACCATATATCGTAACGTGCTTTCCGCTAGGAGACGTCAGTTTTATCTCCTTCCGGAAACAAATCACCTTCGCGTGGAATTGGGACAACCAATCTATCCCTACAATCACTTGGAATTCTCCCATCGACATCGGGATCAATCTATTGTGTATTCTTCGTCATCAATGCTCAATTTACAGTTTTCACATACGTCGCAAACAATAAAACTCTTGTTATTACCTATCTCTACTTCTAAGGGCATAGGTAATTTTGTTAGAACAAATGAAGGATGTCGAATAAATCCATATGAAATAAAGGATTTATTCGCACCCGTATAAAATAATACACCTGCAGGAATCAAGTTTACAGCAAATATACCTGATGTCACACCCCAACCAATGGCGGAAACATCGGGATGAGACGAAGTGTGAAGATCTCTAGAGACATCATAACGTTATTTGTGACGATAATTAAGTAATTCCCATTTCATTTCATAACTTCAAATTGTCAACATTACATAAACTCAAATAACAACAAGTTCAAAAGAAATACATAACAACATAAGCAAAATTGATACAACATATTAAACCTAAACGTCTATATGTGTATCTAGGCATCAACGCTACTTCTTTTCATATCATCGTCATCATCAACCTGTAACATGTTTAAAATACAATTCAATGCAAAAGCAACGGCGAGTATACAAGTTTGGTACGTACATAACAAAAGATAAGTTTTAAACAATTCCTCATAGCAAGCATGTGATTCAAGATAAACAATAAATATGGCATGTGTCTAACATATCAAACCAAGGAAACGCAACATGCTCATGACATAACCACAAGTTTACGGGCGGGTCGTTAATCCTATAGCGCTACATATGTCACGGTTTGGCTCGTACGAAGTTAATGATAAGTTCAACACATAAGTTTCACCCAAGTTTAAAGTATCAAGCAATCACGTATACAAGCATGTTATAGGAATGTTCATGTGTTTAAGCAAAATGTTCATGTGTAAGTTTTGGTAAGTAAACATGTTACACCCCAAAAGTGGTAAAAGTAAAAAGGGGAAAATACGAGTATACTCATGGTGGTTGCAAGCTTTCCTACTTGAAATCCCGCGAGTGAGTTGGTGGATGGATTAGTTTGGAGCACCTAGTCCTTCTACACGAGGAAACATAGGTGTGTGAGTTTGGCGTTTAACGGAAGATTATAAATTCGGAGTTTAATATAGCATAAAGTATAAAATATAAAAATAATCATCTTTAACTTATAACTCTTATATGACACTATGTAACCACTAGGGTTATATTGTATTTCATGGGTAGTGCACCCATTAGAATCATACTTAGAGTTTTAGGTCTTTAGATGATATTCTACTACTTTAACATATAAACACAAGTTTAACATTAAAGGTTCGAATGAGTGTATATACATATTTAGGTTAAGTATTACATATTATTTGGTCCAATAATTCATGTAGGAGGTAGAAGATTAGAATCCTCATTTAGGCACCTCGAGTTATCATAGATGTCATGTATGGGGTAGGAAGAACATGCTTCCATTTAGGAACCCCTTGAATGTTCACCACTTCACTTGATGTAAAAACAACCAAGGAGGGTCACGAACTATGATTTGTATAATAATATAAACAACCTAACTAAGGAGAAATCATCAAATCATGTGAGTATTTTATGTTGGAACAACCCAAGTTGTTCCATAATCACTCATTCATCAAAGTCTAAGCTTGACATGACTTGTGGGTTAAACACCCTAACAAAACAGAAAGTTTATGAGGTTTAATCCTCTGATTTAAGTGTCTCAAACTTGTTTTTAAGCTTAACCAACCATAAGAGAGGTTGTAAGCATTAGGGCATAGGTGTGAGATGTGTTAGACACAAGTTGGATGAGTTTAAACAAACTTTTGAAGAACATTTAACAAAACAGAAAGTTTGTGGACAATTTCGGAGCAATTCCAGGTCTGATTTCTCCCAGGAGAAGTCAAGGAATTGAACTCCATGATTATCCAAGCAAGTAGGAAGAAGAATCGAGTGATTTCGTTAAGAAATGAGCAAGTTATACTCACTTTAGTGCAAGAGTATGAATCTGCCCGAATTCTGAGTTTGCAAGTGATTTTGAGAGTGAATTTGTGAGATGAATTGAGTTGTGAAAGTGTGAAATGGTGAGGAGAAGGGTTGTATTTATAGTGGAAGAGGTTGGTGGTGATTGGAGGTGTTTAGAGGTGGATTAGAGGTGATTGGGTGAGTTTAGATGTTGGTATTTTGTGCCAAATTCGCGTAGATATGCAGCTGATGTGTTTTCTGCGAATATGATGGCCATGCGGGCCGCGTAAGGGACCAAGGTAAGTCCACGCGGGCCGCGCGCCTGGTGGAACCGAATTTTGAGTTTATTGCAATCAGGCCCCTCCACTTTGTAATTTAGGCATTTTTATGTGCTTTAGGGACTAGTTTTGCTATTTAAGCATAGTTTAAGGGTAATACAAGCATGATGAGTATAAACTAAGTATAATTAATCGTGTAAGCATCAAAATCAAGTGTCGTCACGTTCAAAACACGTCTTATGCATATGTTTCATGTATTTACAAGTTTAGCACATAGTTTCCAAGAATTACGAATAAGTGTCAATTGTTCCACGAAATTGAATGTATGATCATATATAAAGTGTGTATAACATATTAGTAACAAAATACGAGTTTCATTAGTGATCCAAGTCTCGGTTTTCGCAACGATTACAAAGAAAGAACGATTACAAGAATACAAAGTTTCCAAAAATAGAAATACGAACAAAACTTTCTATAAATGGAAGGTACAAAAGAGCCGGGCGTTACACCTGAGACCACTTCAGGTTCAACTTTTGCTTCAGCGGCAGTCAATTGGAAGGATCTTACCTTTGCTTTTGAGGCTTCACCTTTCGCATCTTGCCCATCTTTCCTTCCAATCAGCTCTGGGCATTCCGACTTCTTGTGACCCGGTCGATAACAATTGTAGCTAACCGTCACTTTCTCCGGGCATGATGTAGCCACGTGTCCCGTCTTCCGACATATGGGACAAGGTTTATCCTTGAAGCGGCATTCGCCCTTATGACCCTTTCCAAATATTTTGCAACTTGACGACCCGCCTTTTGCATCCGATTTCTTCCCTGTTTCATTTGTTCGCGCTTTCTTGTTAGGGCTTGGATTAACGTCATGTGCCCTTCGTTCACCCCGTTCAACTTGCTTTTTCAGTTCGATCTCCCGTTCCCGAGTAACATTTATGATCTCGGTAAGGGTCTCGTATTTTTAAGGAGTCATAAACTCCCTATATTCAGCGCTCAACATGTTATGGTAATAGTATATCTTCTGTTCTTCATTCGTCACCAATTCATCGCAAAACTTCATCTTATCCATAAACATTCCCGTGATCTTGTCTATGGACTCGCCCTTGTGCCTAAGTTGCATGAACTCTTCCTTGATTCTATTAATGACCGCCTTGGGACTATGATGTTTAAGAAACGGTGTCTTAAACTCCTCCCATGTCATAGCCTTAGCTGCTTCGCTTCCAATTTCTTTCTTTTTGTTATCCCACCAGTCTTTCGCTTGACCCCTTAATTGACCCGTACCATAAGCTACGTAATCATCTTCATCACAATGGGTCCTCTCGAATACCCTTTCAATATCGCTTAGCCACCACTGGCATACGATTGGGTCAACCTCCCCATTATAGACTGGTGGTTTGCATGCCATGAACTCCTTGTAGGTACAAGGCTTTCGTCCTCCGGACTTTTCCTTTGCTAGATTGGCATTATCTTCCAATTTCTTGATTCTTTCCTCAACCACTGATAGTACCGTGTTCTGGATCTTATCAATGAAACCAGACAAACTATTTTCGATTGCCTTTCCAACCTCCTCGGCAATCACTTCTCTTGTTTGCTCGGTGACTCTCGGCACCACATCATTGTTACTTGCATCCGCCATCTTTAATACTGAAATGTTTACATTGATTGTTAAATATTTCATTTATAACATATGATTTACTTGTTTTGGTTTAATCAAGTTAATTACTTGATTCGACCATTCTTGTTTCATGCATTTCTTGTGTTTGAGTGAACTTACACACTCTTTTCATGCATATTTGTTCCTGTTTCATTTCTATATTCTCAAAATTTACTTAAACAGTTAACTCTTACCAGATGCTTGATCAAGCTTGAACCGAACACACTTTATTGACAACCTTTAGCTCTGATACCAACTTGTAAGACCCGACTTAATATAACTGGTTTAAAGATATACAACTTACATTTAATACAACAATTTAGAGTTTACACAGATTTTCGATATTTTAAGACCATACCAAAACATAATATTCACGTTATAACCCTACTAATCAGATGTTCAAGACAGTACTACTAGTGTTTACATATTTCTAAAACAAAATAGATCAAGTGCGGAAGCGTTGATTTGAGCGTTCGGTTCGGATGCATTTGCTTGATCATCATCCACTTACTTGTATTACCTAGAAACTGAAAATTTAAAATAACATTAGCATTAAAACCCTTGGGAATTAATATAATCGAAACTATGTTAAAAAACAAATTCAATTAGCCAATAACATAAAAACTCAGCATTTAAAACTGGGTGCTACCGTAACTTACGGTAGCCACCGTAAGTTACGGTGGCCCCTGTGTAACAGTAGTCTGCCGTAAGACAGGAAGATCCCACCGTAGAATTTTGTTTGCTACCGTACGTTATGGTATCCACCGTAACTTACGGTAGCTGCTGTACATACTTTCTTGTTTTGCTGTTTTTGCCCATTCAATCCCTTTGTCGCCGTAATTTAATTTCGAATATGTTTATCACATGACTAAGGCTATTTACTCATGTCTAGATTTTACCAACTATGGCGTTTCGCTTCCCTTTCGAGGGATTGCTTACGCAATAATCTACATGCTTGTTTCCAAGATTTCAACTTGGCTTTTTATACTACTTGACATGCTTAAGTTTCCGAAATTTAACTCCCTTATTATGGGTTAAATTTCTCAACTAATTTAGCGTGTCCGCTACACGGCTTACGCTTTGTTTATAACCATTTATCAAGAGATGGTAACGAACTTCAAAGTTCACTACTCAATTTGTTTTGACCCGTTTGGATGCCGAAATTAAGGCATCATTCAAGATATTTCAAAAAAATCCGTTTCTATCACTTGTTTTGACCCATTTTACTTGTTTAAAACACATAGTCACTTCCGTGACATATTGGTTTATCTTGTTTACCATGTTTCAATATGACAACATAAGACTAACAAATAATTGTAATGTAACGAAACGGTAAATTTCGTACCTTTAGAGCACACCTTTCCCACGCGTATTCCCTCCGGCTTGTCCGCTTGAGGATCCGGACTCCTTGCCTAAAGAGTTAAATTTACAATTAATTTAGAACTCTTTTTATGATCATTAACGCATCATTATCAACAATAATCGAATCTGCGTTTTCATCCAATTTTTAACATTTCAATCTCTACTTAGGCATTTTATCAAACACCTAGTGGGTCAGATTTTTATATAAACCAACCCAAGTTCATGACTTGAAATTAGCATCTAATTTAACTTCAATTAGACAATTCCACACATGTCTTAACATCATTTCTGAAATTACTTCACGAATTCAGATTGCGCTAGAACAAGAATCATAATTCTAGTATTTATCAAGTTTCTTCAAGCTCATTAATCCCCTACCATGTAAATCACAACCCTACAAATATGATGCAAGATTTTCACAAGAAATCATCTAGGGTTCAACTCTAGACATCATATTACTTCAAGATTCATTCATGCATGACATATTTAGGCTCAATTTCAGTTTTTCACCATTAACCTAGAATTCATGATGAATCAAAACATCATAATTTTACATACCTTATGATCCTTTCAACTAGGTGATCATGAATCTGTGGTCGAAAATTGATTTAGACTTCCAATTTTGAGCTTTTGTGAAGAATTGGGTTTGAAAAGAAAACCCTGGTCGCCCCCTCTTGTTCTGTTCGACCAGACACTCACGTATGTGGGTGTTTGGTATGTTAATTTCTTATTTTAACATTAACTTCCAATCTTTGCAAGTTTGGTCCCTAATCTTTGTTTAATTTATAATCTAAGTGATTTAATCTTATTATATGCCACCTCAAGTCTTGTATTTAACTAGGTTATAAATTCCTAGTTAATTGATTATATAATTTATAATTCTAATATAAGGTTTTATATTTTCGGGTTGTTACAAGTACTATAATGCTGCTACAAATCAAATACCTTCAAGCCAATACCATGAGTATAACTCTTATGAAACTCTTTATGCAGCCTCTCATTATCTTCTCTCCAGGCACAAACTTTATCCCACAAATCTTACAATTTCTAAACATAAAATCAGACTGACCCAAATCTAGATGAAACTGTGCATACTTTCTTTTCTTATTCAAAACCCTTTTGCAATTCATAATCTTTTTCTCATCAATTCCATCATCATCATTCTTCCTGCACATTAAACTAACCTTCATCAATTTCTATTAATATTTTAACTTCGATATGATCCGAAACAAACTGTAATCACAACTAAATCAACCGAATCAGTTCGAAATCAATCAAAAATCACTGACACAAATAAAAAATTCGTCTGAATCAATCCGAAACTCAAATCTTTTAACAGTATTCGAACAGAACTTTTGTATTAACTGTTTGACAAATCACTGAACAATATGATCACTAAATGTCATTTTATCCATTCAAAACCCTAATTTTAACCAGATATTAAAGAAACCAAAAAAATCAAAGAATAAAAGATCTGGGAAACAAAAAATTACCTAGAAAGTGTAGATTTACAAACATACAGCCGGAAGTACCAGATCTTAATGGTGGTGGTGATATGATTCAAATGAAAGAATAAAAAAACATCCCTTTCTTGAAATCGATAAACAAAGAAAGTTGGTTGTGATTTAGGGTTTCTCAAATAGACGCCGTGAGATGAATGTGGGAGAGACGAAACGCCTGGAATCATGAACAGAAATAACAATCAATAAATCTTAGAAGAAAACCTGGTTGATACGAATCAATGATTTTGCAGAATAGTAGCAGTGTTGAATGAGACGATATTCATAGCAAAATTAAAATATAATCACAGAGAAATAAAAAGAAGATGAAGAAAAAAGTTGTGATTTGAATTAGAATCGTGAAAATAACAATCAGTGAATATCAAAAGAAACCTGGATGAGATAAATGATGATTTTTGGGATTCAAGATCTGAATAGTTCGCATGTTCTAGGGTTTTGCGCAGCAGCGGATTGGAGATGAAACGAATGAGGGATCTAGGAAATTAGGTTAATTAAGGAGTATATATACACGGGTCAAAAAAGCGGGTATGGTTAACCCAATTCGGATCCCGTGTGAAAACATAAGGATTCTCACATTTTTCCCACCAAAAATCCATTGTGGTTGCACCACCACTTGACACGTGTCCCACATTCTATTCATATATTATATATATAGATATAGATTTTAGTTTTGTGCTGCTGCTTTTTGTGGCGGTTGCTGCCCCGTAGTTTTTATCCGAAGGCGTTGTGAATAAAAGTTATTTAAAAAAAAAAATCTACACAAAACGTCTTGTGAATGGAATCTATATTTGAGCATCTTGTCATATCAATACACACTATCCAACATTATAATGCATGTGCGAATTTAAACAACCAATTATTTCTTACTCTATATTTGGTGACAATCATTAAATGTACGGCCAAATCAGATAAATTTTCATTTGTTGGAGATTGATATGAACAACAGCAATGATGGGCATACGGAGTGGTGCGGCAAAGGGGTGTGGCGAACGGTTTTGTCGCGCGGCAACACCGCCACCGACCCCCTTTGCCGCTCGGTTTCATTGTCGCTCGGTGAACAAACACCGCTCGGGAAAACGCAAAAAATGACCGTTGGGGGACAAGTAACGGCTATAATGCCGTTTAAAATGAAAAAAAAAATATTTTTTCTTAAAATTAAACTATAAATACCAAACCAAACCACACCCAAATACCTTCAAATTTATACCCCACCTGTCACACCCCAATTTCCACGTGTCACCGGTGGGCCCGGTGGGGGAGTATCGTGACGTGGTTGGCAACGTAATAGTCAAACAACACAATATAATAATGCACAGCGGAAGCAAATTTAAAATATATTACAACCGAATTTATTTATTGTAAACAAAGTCACAATATCCGGTGTTTATCCACAGTAGGATCGAATAATAAAATTATTAATTATGGTTCAACAGACTTCGGCATCTTAAGCTTGCGAGACTTCTAATGATGCTTAGGAGAATCCCAGCCTATTTCGCCTAGTACCTGCATTTAATCTTTTTGGAAAATACGTCAGTTTACACTGGTAAATACATTCAACTGACTCATTTTGTAAAATGATTGAAAATTGGTTTGGATGCACATGGCATAAACATTTTATTTAACTTGGGAGAATTATTTAATATTATAATCTTGTGAACGATTTACATGTTACTTATGCGTTCAGTAGCCCGGAACGTATCCGGGTTAAAGATCAATAGACACCCCACAATAATGAGTTATACACCGACAGGTGTACGCCTACACCCCGTGCTCAGGTCGTGGCCATCTCGTAAGATAATGCCGAGGATATCCGGGACATGGTCATTAACCCCCCAAAGGCTTTAAAGTAAACAAATCTGTTTAAAACGAGCCGATCAAATTATTCAACTACCCACTAAGCGTGGAGATTTGATGCCCGATCAAGCGGTACGCTATGTACCGTACCCAAGCCCGTATAGGGAAAATAAGTTAAAAGTATTTACCTTGATGCAAAGTATAGTCACAATAATCAAATAGCAGGTAGCTTTTACTGTTTCTCCTAATCTGGAACGAAGGTTAAATATAACCTATTAGAATCCTAGCGGGTCTTTAATTATGCTTAAGCTTAGACCGGCTAGTTTCGAAGATACGGTTCGTACGCACGATTAAGCGAAGACCGGATAGAATGTGATTTAGACCCGACAAGTTTGAAGACTTGTTTAATATGGGTTTATTATTCACATTCTGGATTTTGAGATAACACCGATAAGGTTTGACCCGTTTTGGCTAATTTATGTAAACTTGTTACATAAACCGAGCCGAACGCGTAAGATGCGTAACGGGTATCCGTAAGAGCCATATACAGGTTTCCTAAGTTAATATGCTTCAAATATGTTGTGACATCAGTAGGATGTCTTTCGTTATGCCCCGAACTAATTTAGACACAAATTATGCCCCGTAGGGGTAGTTTGGTCATTTTAAAGTTTGTAAAAGCGTTTATATGTTCAACTGAGTTACAGGTCTGATGTAAACAGCAAACATACTCATATGGATGGGTTATAACAGTAGGCTAAGGTATATATGTGAAATTTATCATATTTAACCAAACTATGCCCCGTAGGGGTATTTTGGTAATTTCACATAAGCCGAAAAGCTCCAAAAACGAAGTCTGAGTTTATCAACCTTTGCTTACTGTTAAAATATCATAATTTTCCTCATATATCAGTAGGTATTACCCCGGGTATGTCCAATATGATTCTAAGACATACTATGCGTTAAAAATGCTAATTATGGCGATTAAAGGCCATTTCCGGGTTTTATACTTAAATCTGATATTTTTATATTTTCAGAAGTCTTAAAATAATTTATTTAACATATGTGATCAGTAGCAAAAGGTTTGGAGTCGTTTAGATAAGTAAAACTCATTTTATGGCCCGTAAGGGCAAAACCGACAATTACCGGATTAAGCCTACGACTACTAGTTATGCTCAGCCTAAAATTAATTAAAAATCTTTAAAAATCCCAAAATAATATATAACATCAGTGGGTAAAATATTTGATACCAAAAAGTATGTTTAACTAGGCTATATGCTAATTACGCCATTTTATTAACATAAAGCTTTAATTTAGCGACAATGAGCATAACTCTAAATCTACAAGTCAAACTGATTTCAAACTTTGCATACAAGTTTATATATCAGTAACTAAGGTTTCTACACTTTTACATTTTCATAAATCGTGAATTAGGGTAATAAGGGCATAACGGTCAACGTATGAGCAATTAACGGAAATATGCATATTAATTGGATAACTAGTGAACCAAGGTGCATGATCACAGAGGGTTGTTCTAACATGTATCCTAATCCAATTAGAGCTCTGAGGCATTTCTAAAATATACCCAAACGGGTCAGAACTGAAAGTCAACGGGAAAGTCAAACTATGTGACTTTCGGTTCCGAACCGGGTATAAACAGGAAATAGTCGGGTTGAACATGTTGGGACATGTTCTTACACTTATTTCTAAGTTATAACAATGTTCAAACAGGTTATATATGTTCTAGATAGCTAATTATGCATAAATGACATTTTAAGCATTATGTTGACTTTTTAAGTAAAGGTTTGACCCGACATTTGACCTGCTTAGGATGGTGATCAGGGGAAACCCTTTTGGGGTTTTATTTCCCACATAAATACCATTCTAAAACTACTTTTAATTCGAGATAAGACTGAGTCATTATTGACTAATCTCGAAGTCAAACCGTAATTACGACGGTTTGACTTTTAGCTAATTAACTAAGCTAAACACTACTAAACAAGACTAGCAGACTTACAAGAGTCCAATGCACGAATTATGATCAGATGGGAGAGTTCCTTAGCTCCAGAAATGCTCCACTGATCAGTTGCAAGTGTGAGAATGAATGTTGCAACATGTTGTGCTTTATATAGTGAAGAACTCACCATGATTGGTTGACAACTCACTCTAGGATTAACCACAACCATCCAAAACTTGTCCTAGTGCTTCTAGGATAGTTAGGGGTCTTTAAATAATGATAAAAACCGATTTAATGGGTTAAAATCGCGAAAGACAGGCAACAGCCCGTTTTTCTGGAACTAGGCATCTCTAGCGCACCGTTACGCTACACTTGTAGCGGTGCGCTAGCCCGCTATAAAGGGCCGTTTGACTTTACATGGTAGCGCACCGTTACGCTACACATGTAGCGGTGCGCTACCTCTTCTCAGAGGCAGATTTTGTTGCTGTTTGTTGGTGTTTCGAACAAATAATCCATTTGCACGATTTTTAGCCATTCTTTTACATGGATGGGCCTCTAATAAGTGTCTACTCCTGTATATTACCCTACCATGAACCTTTGTTGAAATTGAATGAACTTACAAGACCCGAAAACAACGGTTTATCATTCGTTTTCTTCTTGGGATCAAATCATGCTTTTGCAAGTCCATTATTGACAATAATTCCCTGCAATGAGGGCATAAAAGATGTGTGTAACATTTAATCGGGTCTTGGGATTTATCTTTGAGTTCGTTCAGAGGTAACAGTTTAACATGATGCCACTTTAAATCCTGCCGACTCATCCTTATTAAATCTGAGTTTACAACGCGTTTTGTCTGACGTGACACGTGTCGTTTTATTATTGAACCCGAATTTTCGAGGTGTTACATCCTCTCCCCCTTAAAATAAATCTCGACCCGAGATTTACTGAAACAAGTAAGGGTACTTTTCTTTCATCGTGGATTCAACCTCCCACGTGAAATCGGGACCTCTACGGGCAACCCATTTGACCTTAACAAAAGGTATATGCTTTCTCCGAAGCTTTCTTACCTGTCGATCTTCAATCGACACAGGTTTTTCCACGAATTTTAAGCTCTCGTCAATATGCACATCTGTATGCGGCATGACATGTGATTCGTCAGCGGAACATTTCTTTAGATTGCAGATGTGGAACACATTGTGAATTCCATTGAGCTCTTCTGGTAAGTTCAACTTATAGGCAACTGACCCGACACGTTCGATAACCTCGAAAGGTCCTATGTATCTCGGGCTTAGTTTGCCTTTCTTACCAAATTGCATCACTCCTTTCCAGGGTGACACTTTAAGTAGAACTTTTTCACCTACTTCGAAGTGAAAATCCTTACAACTAGGATCAGCGTAACTCTTCTGCCTATTCCGGGCAGCTTGGAGATTGTTACGAATCTGGACAATCTTGTCCGTTGTTTCAAACACGATCTCTGGTCCTGATAACTGGACTTCTCCAACTTCCGCCCAACAAACTGGCGATCTACACTTTCTACCATATAATTCCTCAAAAGGCGCAGCCTTTATGCTGGTATGGTAGCTATTGTTGTAGGAGAATTCGATCAATGGTAGGTTCTTATCCCAGCTACCTCCCAAATCGATCGCACATGCACGTAGCATGTCTTCCAACGTTTGAATAGTACGCTCACTCTGACCGTCTGTCTGAGGATGGTAAGCCGTACTAAAGTTCAAACGTGTGCCCAAAGATTGTTGGAAACTCTTCCAAAAGTGTGACGTGTACCTAGTATCCCGGTCAGAGATAATAGCTACAGGTATGCCGTGTAGGGCTACAATCTTATCAACATATAACTGGGCTAACATATCGGAGCTATAAGTCTCCTTGATGGGTAAGAAATGAGCTGACTTAGTCAGTCGGTCAACTATAACCCATATCGTATCATTTCCTTTCCTCGTCTTGGGTAACTTGGTAATAAAATCCATAGTTACCATTTCCCACTTCCACGTAGGAAGTTCAGGCTGTTGTAGCAAACCTGACGGTTTCTGATGCTCGGCTTTGACTTGCGCACATGTCAAGCATTTTGCTACATGGGCGGCTACAGACTTTTTCAAGCCTATCCACCAATAATTTGCCCTTAGATCCTGGTACATCTTATCAGCTCCAGGATGAACGGAGTATTTGGAACTATGGGCTTCCTGGAGGATGACATCACGAAGTCCTCCATAAATTGGAACCCATATTCGTCCGTTTAACCGTAAAATTCCGTCTTTGCTAAGAGTTAACTGCTCCTCAGTTACTCCTAACTTTTCATTAGGATAGTTAGCTTCCAACACAGCTTCCTTCTGTGAAGCTAACAACCCTTCCATCAGACTGTTCTTTAATTCCATGCGCTTGGCATTGATTCGGATAGGTTTAACCCTTTCCTTCCGACTTAAGGCATCGGCGACTACATTCTCCTTGCCGGGATGGTATTTGATTTCACAATCATAATCATTCAAGGTTTCCATCCAACGGCGTTGCCTCATATTCAATTCCTTCTGATTAAATAGATGTTGGAGGCTCTTGTGATCAGAATAAATCACACATTTGACACCATAAAGATAGTGCCTCCAAAGCTTCAGTGCGAATACAACGGCACCCAGCTCCAAGTCATGGGTGGTGTAATTCTTTTCATGCACTTTCAATTGCCTTGAAGCGTAGGCAATCACCTTGCCTTTCTGCATAAGCACACACCCCATGCCAGTGTGCGAAGCATCACAATATACCACAAAGTCTTCAATTCCATCTGGCAATGTCAGTACTGGGGCGTTGCTCAACTTCTGCTTCAAAATATCAAAGGATTCTTGCTGCTTAGGGCCCCAAACAAACTTAACCTTCTTTTTAGTTAAGGAGGTTAGGGGTGCAGCAATCCTTGAAAAATTTTCAATAAAACGCCTGTAATATCCTGCCAATCCCAGGAAGCTACGAATCTCCGTAGGCGTCTTTGGCTCTTGCCAGTTCATCACTGCTTCAACCTTAGCGGGATCCACTTGGATACCACGCTCACTGACCACATGTCCAAGAAATTGAACTTCTCTAAGCCAAAATTCACACTTGGAGAATTTGGCATAGAGCTTCTCCTTATGCAGAAGTTTGAGAATACATCGAAGATGTTTCTCGTGGTCAGCTTTGTTCTTAGAATAAATGAGAATGTCGTCGATGAAAACGATGACGAATTTATCTAAGTAAGGTTTGCAGACGCGATTCATGAGATCCATGAATGCGGCTGGTGCATTAGTGAGCCCAAAAGGCATCACTAGGAACTCGTAGTGACCGTAACGAGTCCTAAATGCAGTCTTGTGAACGTCTTCATCCTTGACCTTCAATTGATGGTAGCCTGACCTTAGATCAATCTTCGAGAAGTAACTTGCCCCTTGAAGTTGATCGAACAAATCGTCGATTCTGGGCAGAGGATACCTATTCTTGATCGTGACTTTATTAAGCTCGCGATAGTCGATGCACAGACGCATCGACCCATCCTTCTTCTTGACAAACAAGATTGGCGCTCCCCAAGGAGATGAACTAGGTCTAATGAAACCCTTAGCCAGCAATTCATCTAGCTGTGTCTGCAACTCCTTCATTTCCGTGGGTGCCAATCTGTAGGGAGCTCTAGCAACAGGTGCTGCTCCGGGGATGATATTGATCCTGAACTCGACTTGCCTATCTGGTGGTAAACCAGGTAGATCTTCAGGAAACACTTCTTGGTACTCCGAGATGACAGGGATGTCTTCTATCTTCGGTTTGGGCTCATCAATGATCACTTGCGCCATGTAGATGACACACCCCTTCCTCAAACACTTGGAAGCCTTGAGCATAGTCACCTGCTCAGGCAGTCCGTACTGGGTATCTCCCCGAATGGTAAGTGGTTCACCAGACGGAGTCTTTATTACTACCTGTTTCTGGTTACAGACGATTTGGGCCTGGTTATGAGATAACCAGTCCATACCCAGAACTATGTCAAAACCGGCTAGTTTAAACGGAAGTAGAGACAGAGGAAAAGAATGGTTCTTAATGGACATAACACATCCATCTAACACAGTAGAGACGGTTTCTACGGTACCATCTGCTAACTCTACCTCATAGTTCACTTTTAGGGTTTTGACAGGTAAATTCAATAATTCACAAAATTTATGATCTACGAAAGACTTATCTGCGCCTGAATCAAAAAGTACTCTTGCAAAGACATCATTTACAAGGAAAGTACCTGTTATGACGTTATCATCCTGCACAGCCTCCTTCGCATCCATCCTGAAGACTCTGGCATTAGTCTTCTTAGCCTCTTCAGGCTTCTTGTTGTTCTTGGGGCAGTTAGTCTTTATGTGGCCCTTCTCATTGCAACGGTAGCACGTTGCATCTTTCATCTTCTTGCAATCCAAGGTTTTGTGTTCCTTGGACTTGCACAAACCACAAGCAAAAGACCTTGACTCGTTATTCGAGTTTGATTCGAGCCTGCACTTTCCAAAGTGCTGTTTCTTGCAAGTTTTGCATGTGGGCTTCTCTCCAGAACGATGCCCATCTTTCCTCGATTCCGATCCCTTCTTGTGATCACCGCTCCCACGGTGCTTCTTGTTCGACTTACGCGAACCATCATCTTCTCGCTTCCTCTTCTCAGCATCCTTATTCCTCAGCGATCTTTGCCGGACCGCATCCAGTGTGAGGGATAAGGAAAGGTCAGTTACAGACCTGAAGGTAACTGGCCGAGAAGCTTTTACACTGGCCTTGATCTCGGGTTCTAATCCACCAATAAAACGAGCGATCCTTTTAGGCTCTGGGGTTACCAGATAAGGTACCAACCGGGATAGTGTATTGAAGCTTGTCAGATATGCTTGACAGTCGAGGTTCTTCATCACCAGTGATAGAAAGTCATATTCTATCTTTTCCACCTCATGTTGAGGGCAGAAATTTTCCTTGATCAAGGCGATGAATTGATCCCACGACATACTATACAACGGGATCTTTCCAGAGGCCTCCATCAGAGATCTCCACCAAGCTAACGCCTCACCTTTGAAGGACTGTGAGACAAATTTAACCACATCACCTTCAGCACATCCGCTGATGTCCACGACCGTGTCCATCTCATCCAGCCACGTCATACAGTCGACGGCTCCTTTCTCCCCCGTAAAATCCCTGGGTTTACAAGACACAAAGTACTTATATGTGCAACCCCTGTTACGGTGTCCTTGATGCAGTACTAAATGCTGAGATGGATTACTTTGGTGGTTGGTGGACTGGCGATCATCACCGTTTTTCTTTGGTCCATCCTTTTTGGGAGGAGGCTTGTTATGAGCCTCAGAATGAGTCCTAGGCTTCGAATGTGACGCAGAGTGGGTCCTACTACGAGTACCACTGTATTCCTCATACTGTCTATCCAAAGCCTGTGTGATAGCACCATCTATGATTGCTTTTAGTTCAGCGCCCGTTAATGTAATCTGGGCGTTCTCATTTGGCTCCACTGGATGGCTATTTACTTCATTTGATTCAGCCATTTGAATTGAACTGTTGCAGAAAACAAGAACAATATTTTACTATGGAGTTTATTATGGAATTGTCTTTCATTGCAATTCATTAGCCATGGTACAGAGACCATATTTGGTTATTTTATAAATCATATTTATTTAGGATTCTTATTATAATTTATCCTAATTATAAAACATTCATAGTTTTATTTGTGGCACAAAAAGCCTAGTCACGTTGACATTCTTAACTAAATCTATGATTTCAGAGAATCAAAACATTAAATTATATTGGCACAATAGGCCTAGTCACGTGGACAATATAAATTATAATCTATGATTTCAGAGAATCAAGGCTTTTAAGGTTCGAACCTAGTTCATTACCTTTATTTGACAGGGAGTCAATGCTACCACTGTCTTTTGGCTCATATAGAAATGAGCAAGGCCTGTAGGCATTTTATTACCAACGTATGGTAAAAATATAATCATCTTTATTGATGATGTAGACCCAGGATTTGGAGATCATTAAACTGGGTTTGGAATCTTCTAAAGAATCCTTATTCAAATGTGATTTTTAACGAGATCACTTCTGCCAGGAGTGTTAACATGTTTTAAAATGTTAACAGGAATTTGAACCTTTTAAACAGGTCTTACCATCTTGGCCCGGTCTTATATTTGACCCGAGGCTAGGTTTCACACTTAAGATTCTTATTAAAAATTATACATAGGCAGATTTATTTTAAAAAGGAAATGATTTTTAATTTATTTATTTCATTTGTAATTATTTATGCACAAAAAGGCAATCATGAAATTCATAGAAATAATATTCCATTAATCATACATAGGTTACATATTGCCCTAAACGGGTCTTTTCCAAACAACAAACTACCCACGTAGGGGTTTTAAACAAGTACTTGCCCACTTAGAGGCTTTAAGCAAACAAACTGGCCCACGCAGGGACCTTACAACTAAACATCATACCCTCATAGGGGTTAACGGAAAATGGAAAGATAGGCCCACGCAGGGGCTCAAACAAACTTACAACACACATACCCACATAGGGGCTTAACAATCAAATACACCTACGCAGGGGCTTACACAGAAGATGGGAGGATTCAACGATCCTTTTTGTTCTTCCCCTTGATTAAGCCTACTAATCCTTGGAAGAATGTCTGCATCTCCCTGCGGTCCTCATGAACTACCCGTTCAACTTGATTCAACCTTTGCAAGAGTTCTTCATGTTCGAGTGGTGAGAATCTAGGTGGCTGCGATTGAGCCCGGATGATGGGTCTAGGATGTATCGAGTATCCCTGAGTCGGGTAACTCACCCCCCATGGGTCCCCATAGGGTCCTTGGGTGCTGTAGTTCGCTGCTACCATGTACGGATCAGCCTCCGCGTACCCATAGTCGTGATGCGTTGGGGGTTCAAACGGGTTGTAAGCCATGCCACCCGTATATGCCGGGATTGGGTTTTCAAATCCCATCGGCGGTGGCTGTAGTACAGCAGGGTTGGAGGGTCCACCCATGTCACACCCCCAAAATCCACCATGCGGAGTATCACCGCTTGGAGGCGTGACATGACCAGGATCGAGCCACCAATCATATTGAACAACACAATTAAGTAAATAAAACCAAACATAATACGATTGGTGACCAAAGCCAGTTAACCTTGTTTGGTTTAAACAGCGGAAGCATAAACGTGAGTTCAAAAGCATAAGTCCATAGTTCATAAGTTAAAGTTTCAAAACGCAAGTTTAGTAAGTTCATAAGGATTTAAATATTAAGCACGGGACATAACAGTCCGTACACCACAACGACTCCTTCCCCGTGCAAGCTCCAAGCATTTAGCGACCTGTAAGGCATGTAACAACGAGTCAACAACAAAGTTGAGTGAGTTCACGTTTGGTTGTTTAGTTTTAAGTGTTTCTGAAAACGTGGTTTGACTTTCGTTGGCTTATTTGCCGTGGGGGTTACCCCGTAGTTGAAAGTACATTTAACCAATTCCCTTTTTCTTTACCCAATCCATAACCATGATCAGTGGGGGTTTTCCCCGTTTGAACTACTAGACGGAATGATATCGACTGCTACGCAAATAAGTTGTGCCCTATATCAGTGTCTATCATCACTGACAGTCTGCCATAGTCCATTAGTACACGCCCGTCCGACTGGCACGGTGTGAGGTTTGTTAAACCTAATAGAACTATTAACTAATGACCCGCTCGCCATTGGCCTCGGCGATTATGTCGATATAAATTGAGGGACTTCATGATAGAGTTTTGTCTAGCTAGTTTTAAGGTTGTTGTCCTGCACCAGGAGGACGAACGTACGTATTCTGCACCAGGAGAATTCGTAGGATTAATAATGGCATCCGCTCTATGGAGGATGGCCGTACATATCCTACCCAAGGAGGATATGTAGATTTAGTTTTAATTCTTTAACCCATTCCCAAACCACCGGGAATCCCATGCCTTAGAAAGTGTGTGAACTCACCTCGGTTTGCTCGGTTAGATTCTCAATATAGTTAACAGTCAAGGTCGGTCAATCGCGTCCTAATAAGGTACGGATAACAATCAGTTTCTCATGCATAACACGTATCCTACGTACGGTTTATTTGCACATTACTTCTACCACATAACAGGCACACACTTTAACGATTTACGCCCATATATACTTCCCATCCATTCCCCACTCATAAGCAAACATACAATAATGCATATAACACATATAACATGTTAGATCATTCACAGATAGCATACTCGACATTTAGACACGCAAATCACAACTTATGTAAATTCAGCATTAATACTCAAAACCGGCTGTTTTCGGACATTTAAATAAAATAGTTAGATTATTCCAAAAATTCTCAAATTTTTATAGAATGTCATAAACATTCCATATTTTATTGCGTAAAAATATCGGGGTCCGGTTCATTACCAATATTTTATGAAAATTCATATTCCGGGACTGAACTCAGATTTATGTATTTCTGACCACAGCCCACGAAACAATTTATTAAAAATTCATCGTAAGTCCGATTTGAGAAATTCCAGTGGGGTAATTACAAATACTTCAGTTATCATCTACAGTAAAATTTTCATGGTCCGATTTATCACAAAACTCAGGTTATGACTGAAAGTACGACACCCATTTATTGCTGTCAAAATTCAGCTTAAGTAGCTGTTACAATTTAACACTTTAAAAATAGTAAACGGAGTCCAAAAATTACGATTCCGGTGCCATTAGAACCGTATTTCATAATAACATATTTTAGATTCAAAATATCGATTTTTCGTTGAGGTTAAGACCTGTTTACAGCCAACAGAAGTGGGCTGTAAAAGTTAGACAGATTCTGATTCTTTTGTGTTTAACCTTCTAAATCGTGTTCGATCGATTCCTTTAACAAGTTTAGTGACCACAACAACATGACACATTAATATTAATCAGCAAATCATCAGATAATCAACAAATAATCATAATCACACAAGATCTACATGATTTATACACCTAACTTTTCTTTATCCACCCTTTATCACTTTATGTTTAAGATTAATGTAAGTTCTTTAGTGTTTCATGGATTTTCATCATCGAACATCTATTAACCACCTAAATACCATAAAGAATGAACGGATCTGAGTTCTTACCACTAGCTCAAGGCTAGGGAAGTTCGAGTGAGGAAATGTGGTGGTTAATAGCGAATGGAAAAGGTCCTTCCACTTTCGAGAGCACCGAGCTTCGTTGTACGACCCGTAGCACCTTTGAGTGTATGTAAAATGGCTTGATCAAGACTTGATGGTGGTTGTATGGTGGGAGGTGGTGGCTGCCGAAAGCATGGAGGGAGAGAGTGAGGAAGAAGGTGTTGCATAGAATGAGCTCTCTTACTTACATGTAACTCTTATATCCAACTTTAGGGATTTGTCCATGGGATATTATGTCTCATAAGTACATAGCATATATCTTAGCAAATCTTACAAGATTCAAGTAAGATCAAGGGAGATCTCTAGAATAGGCCATGTGGGCCGTAATGTAGGTGGGGGGGGGGGGGGGTAGTAGATTAGGTGCTAACCAATTGGTTACAATCTAGTTATAATTCTAGTGTTAGTTTCATACTTTAGTTAGTGGATATTTTTAGGGGGGTGTTATGATGTTCGGGGATCATAACTGGCTCAGAAAATAAGAACAATGTGTTTAACAATATTTTCGTGTTCCGGGTAATGTCCGGTTATTCAGTTCGATACTGTTCCGTTAAAGTGCTTAATTAATCCGTAAAGCGTCCTACTTATATATTTTTGCAATGTTTTTACTTTCTAACACTTAGGAAAATATAACGGACTATTTAGTGACCTTTCTGTACACTATTAGTATATTAACAAATACGTGTAAGCATAACACAGATATCAGAAAGCAGTTAAGTGATTCCACACAGTCGTCAAGCACATTAATTATTATTAATTGAATTGTACGGAATACATGGGATTTTTGAGGGTTGTCACATTTATGTACGGCCATCCTCCATAGAGCGGATGCCATTATTAATCCTACGAATTCTCCTGGTGCAGAATACGTACGTTCGTCCTCCTGGTGCAGGACAACAACCTTAAAACTAGCTAGACAAAACTCTATCATGAAGTCCCTCAATTTATATCGACATAATCGCCGAGGCCAATGGCGAGCGGGTCATTAGTTAATAGCGCTATTAGGTTTAACAAACCTCACACCGTGCCAGTCGGACGGGCGTGTACTAATGGACTATGGCAGACTGTCAGTGATGATAGACACTGATATAGGGCACAACTTATTTGCGTAGCAGTCGATATCATTCCGTCTAGTAGTTCAAACGGGGAAAACCCCCACTGATCATGGTTATGGATTGGGTAAAGAAAAAGGGAATTGGTTAAATGTACTTTCAACTACGGGGTAACCCCCACGGCAAATAAGCCAACGAAAGTCAAACCACGTTTTCAGAAACACTTAAAACTAAACAACCAAACGTGAACTCACTCAACTTTGTTGTTGACTCGTTGTTACATGCCTTACAGGTCGCTAAATGCTTGGAGCTTGCACGGGGAATGAGTCGTTGTGGTGTACGGACTGTTATGTTCCGTGCTTAATATTTAAATCCTTATGAACTTACTAAACTTGCGTTTTGAAACTTTAACTTATGAACTATGGACTTATGCTTTTGAACTCACGTTTATGCTTCCGCTGTTTAAACCAAACAAGGTTAACTGGCTTTGGTCACCAATCGTATTATGTTTGGTTTTATTTACTTAATTGTGTTGTTCAATATGATTGGTGGCTCGATCCTGGTCATGTCACGCCTCCAAGCGGTGATACTCCGCATGGTGGATTTTGGGGGTGTGACAGATTGGTATCAGAGCCATTGGTTATAGAGAACTTGGTTTTAATAAGGGAAAAGTTTTCATTAAAACCAGACTATAACCTGTACAGTGCTCAACGATCCACAACGACGCTTCGCTCCACGTGCAAGACTCGACACCATAAGTGGTATGATTTATGTTATATTGTCGGTTAGATAGTTCTCACTGTGCATTAGATAATGTGATAATTGCTATTTGAACCTTGTGTGCTTACTCTCTAATGTCGTCCCACACACCTACACACTTTCGCGACACTTTCCTCACTTACGTTGCTTCATTATGAAGATCATGAGCGGACGCGAAGGACGTATCAACCTCACTCAAGCCCAGTTGACGGCTTTGATCAACGAACGAGTTGCGGAGGCACTCGCAGCTAACCCTGCAGGAGGTATAACCTGCCATACCAACTCACCTTAGGACATTTAGATCCTACCTTCGCAAACCAACCCTCGTGCTTAATCTTGTCTTTTATTCTCGCGCAACAGGTCAACATGCTCAACCTCCTGTGTGCACGTTCAAGACGTTCATGGACTGTCGACCTACCACTTTCAGTGGCACCGAAGGAGCAGTGGGCCTTCTTCACTGGTTTGAAAAGCTTGAGACAGTTTTCGAGATGTGCGAATGCCCCGAAGACCGTAGGGTGAAATATGCTACCGGAACACTTGAAGGAGCTGCGTTAACCTGGTGGAAGGCACAGGTTCAACTACTAGGGCTGGCAGTTGCTAATGCCACGCCCTGGAATGGTTTCAAAGAGCTGATCAAAGAGAAGTACTGTAGTCGGGATGACATCCACAAGCTAGAAGTGGAATTTTACAATCTGAAGATGACAGGATCTGAGATTGAGGCGTATACCAAGAGGTCGAATGAACTGGCCATCCTGTGCCCAACTATGGTGGACCCTCCCATCAAACGTATTGAGCTTTACCTCAAGGGCCTTGCACCAGCCATTCAAAGTCACGTAACTTCAGCCAACCTGGGTACCATTCAGCAAATTATCAAGTTGGCTCATCGTCTCACCGACCAGGCGGTGGAGCAAAACAGGCTACCCAAACGTATCAGTGCCACAGCTACTTCTGATGCACCTACCGACAACAAGCGAAAATGGGATGGGAACTCCGGAAGGGGGTCTACTTCAGTTCAGTCTCAACAATGAAAGAGTGATGACTACCAGAGTCCCGATCAGCAATCTTCTGGTAATCAAGGACAGGGTGGATACCGAGGAAACCACCCCAAGTGCAACCGGTGCAACAAGCATCACAGCGGGCAGTGCAACAAAGGTCGATGTCAGAGATGTCACAGGCTGGGCCATCAAGCCAAAGATTGCAGGAGCCCACGTCCTGCGAATCAGAATCGCCAACAACAACAACAAGCCCCACAGAACCACCAGCAACAGCATCAGCAGGGAAATAAAGGATGCTTTCAGTGTGGCGCTGAAGGCCACTTTAAGAGGAACTGCCCCCAGCTAAACCAAAACCAGAACAATAACCAAGGAAATGGGAACCACAATGGGAACAACAATGGAGGCGGAAATGGGGGAGACAACAATGGCAACGGGGCAAGGGGTCGTGTGTTCGTGATTGGTCAGGGAGAAGCAAGGAACGATCCCAACGTTGTGATGGGTAAGTTTCTTCTTGACGACTTCTTCGTTACTGTTTTATTCGATTCGGGTGCCGATACTAGTTATGTGTCCGTGAAAGTTAGCCAAATTCTTAAGCGCACCCCAACACTCCTGAACACCAAACACACGGTAGAACTAGCTAACGGTAAAAGTCTTGAAGCCACACACGTAGTTAAAGGTTGTAACCTCGTCTTAGCTGGTCAGACTTTCCCTATCGATCTTGTTCCTATCACACTTGGTAGTTTCGACGTCGTTATTGGGATGGATTGGTTATCTCATCATCAAGCGGAGATTGTTTGCAAGGAGAAAATCATCCGCATTCCTCGTTCTGATAAAGAACCCCTCGTGATTCATGGCGATAAGAGTGGTGCTGTCGAAGGCATCATCTCTTTCCTTAAGGCCCAGAAGTGTTTGCGAAAGGGCCACACTGCCATTTTAGCACTCGTTACTGACACATCCACGGAAGAGAAGAGAATTGAAGACATCCCTATTGTGCGCGAATTTCCCGAGGTATTTCCTGAGGAATTACCTGGTCTTCCTCCTCATCGCCAAGTTGAGTTTCAAATTGAGCTAGCTCCTGGAGCAGCGCCAGTAGCTCGAGCACCATATCGTCTAGCCCCATCAGAACTCGAAGAACTGTCCACACAACTACAAGAACTCTTGGAAAAGGGTTTTATACGTCCTAGCTCTTCACCCTGGGGAGCTCCAGTCTTGTTCGTGAAGAAGAAAGACGGTACCTTCAGGATGTGTATTGACTATCGCGAACTTAACAAGGTGACTGTGAAGAATCGTTATCCTCTTCCACGTATTGACGACTTGTTCGACCAGTTGCAAGGGTCGAGCTATTACTCCAAGATTGATTTGAGATCGGGATACCATCAGCTGAGAGTCCGAGATGAGGACGTCTCCAAAACAGCATTCAGAACTCGCTACGGCCATTACGAGTTTCTGGTTATGCCGTTCGGGCTGACGAATGCACCGGCAGTCTTCATGGATCTCATGAACCGAGTGTGCAAGCCTTACCTGGATAAGTTCGTTATTGTGTTCATCGACGATATCCTGATCTATTCCAAGAGTCAGGAGGAACACGAGCAGCATCTACAACTTATGCTGGAACTTCTTCGAAAAGAGCAGTTGTATGCCAAGTTTTCGAAATGTGATTTCTGGCTTCGCGAAGTCCACTTTCTAGGCCACGTGGTAAACAAGGATGGAATTCATGTGGATCCATCTAAGGTTGAATCGATCAAGAACTGGCCTGCACCCCGCACACCAACAGAAATCCGCCAATTCTTGGGTTTGGCCGGATATTACAGAAGGTTTATAAAAGATTTCTCCAAGATTGCGCAACCTCTCACTTCACTGACTCAGAAGGGCGTCATCTATCGTTGGGGTGATGCACAGGAGTCCGCATTTCAACATCTAAAGGATAGACTTTGTAGCGCGCCTATCCTCTCATTGCCAGAAGGCACCGATGATTTCGTGGTTTATTGCGACGTTTCCATCCAAGGACTTGGTTGCGTATTGATGCAACGTGACAAGGTCATTGCCTACGCATCGCGCCAACTTAAAGTTCACGAAAGAAACTACACTACTCACGATCTAGAGCTGGGAGCAGTTGTATTCGCACTTAAGATATGGAGACATTACCTGTACGGTACAAAGTGCACCATTTACACCGACCACAGGAGTCTCGAGCATATCTTCAAGCAAAAAGAGTTAAACATGCGACAACGCCGATGGGTCGAACTCTTGAATGATTACGAATGCGCTATCAAGTATCATCCGGGCAAAGCCAATGTTGTGGCTGACGCCCTCAGTCGAAAGGATACTTTACCTAAGCGTGTACGAGCATTACAGCTTACCATCCAGTCTAACCTTCCTGCTCAGATTCGAGATGCCCAGGTCGAAGCATTGAAAGCAGAAAACATCAGGGCTGAGTCCCTACGAGGATCGAGGCAGCGGCTAGAACAAAAGGGAGACGGTGCCTACTATGTTAACGGACGCATCTGGGTTCCATTTTATGGCAACTTACGCGAGCTTGTGATGGATGAAGCACATAAGTCTCGTTATTCTGTACACCCTGGTTCAGACAAAATGTACCACGACCTCAAGACTACGTATTGGTGGCCTGGCATGAAAGCCCACATAGCAACCTACGTCAGTAAGTGCTTGACTTGTGCGAGAGTCAAGTCTGAATATCAGAAACCATCAGGCCTACTTCAACAACCGGAGATCCCGAAATGGAAATGGGAGCAAATCTCCATGGATTTTGTTACTGGCCTGCCCAGATCTCAACGCGGAAACGATACCATTTGGGTGATCGTAGATCGACTAACCAAGTCTGCACATTTTCTGGCTATCAAAGAAACGGACAAGTTCTCTACTCTTGCAGACATTTACCTAAAGGAAGTGGTATCAAGGCACGGAGTGCCAATCTCTATTATATCTGATCGTGACGCACGTTTTACTTCTGAACTGTGGCAAGCAATGCACAAGTCCTTTGGCTCACGTTTAGATATGAGCACCGCTTATCACCCGCAGACGATGGGCAAACTGAGCGCACCATCCAAACCCTTGAAGACATGCTTAGGGCATGTGTAATCGATTTTGGTAACGGCTGGGAAAAGCACCTCCCGCTAGTGGAGTTCTCATATAACAACAGCTACCACACCAGCATCCAAGCCGCTCCGTTTGAGGCATTGTACGGACGCAAATGCCGATCGCCTCTATGTTGGGCAGAAGTTGGTGACAGCCAAATCACTGGCCCAGAACATGTGGTAGATACCACCGAGAAAATTGCTCAGATACGACAGCGAATGGCGGCAGCTCGTGACCGTCAGAAAAGCTATGCTGATAAGGGAAGAAAACCACTCGAGCTCCAGGTTGGGGATCGAGCGCTACTCAAAGTCTCACCTTGGAAAGGTGTAGTCCGCTTTGGCAAACGAGGCAAACTCAATCCGCGTTATATCGGACCATTCAAAGTCATTGAGAAAATTGGCCAAGTCGCCTACAGGTTGGATCTACCTGAAGAACTCAGCGGAGTTCACAACGTATTCCATGTATCAAATCTAAAGAAGTGTCTGTCAGAGGAGACCTTCATAGTTCCTCTCAAGGAACTCACAATCGACGACCAGCTGCGATTCGTCGAGGAACCAGTAGAGATTACTGATCGAGATGTTAAGATTCTCAAGCACACAAGAATACCTCTCGTTCGAGTTCGTTGGAATGCTCGTCGTGGCCCAGAGAATACATGGGAACGCGAAGACCAAATGAAACTCAAGTACCCCCAGCTGTTTAAGAAAAACGCAACCACTACTGAGGCTGAAGCTACTGCAGAATTTCGGGACGAAATTCCAAATCAACGGGGGGATGATGTGACACCCCAGGAAAATCTGGAAAACAACGCAACTTAACTAGCTTCCTCAGTAACCACGCGCTAAATTTCGGGACGAAATTCTCTTAACAGGGGGAGAATGTGACAACCCTAAAAAATCCCATGTATTCCGTACAATTCAATTAATAATAATTAATGTGCTTGACGACTGTGTGGAATCACTTAACTGCTTTCTGATATCTGTGTTATACTTACACGTATTTGTTAATATACTAATAGTGTACAGAAAGGTCACTAAATAGTCCGTTATATTTTCCTAAGTGTTAGAAAGTAAAAACATTGCAAAAATATATAAGTAGGACGCTTTACGGATTAATTAAGCACTTTAACGGAACAGTATCGAACTGAATAACCGGACATTACCCGGAACACGAAAATATTGTTAAACACATTGTTCTTATTTTCTGAGCCAGTTATGATCCCCGAACATCATAACACCCCCCTAAAAATATCCACTAACTAAAGTATGAAACTAACACTAGAATTATAACTAGATTGTAACCAATTGGTTAGCACCTAATCTACTACCCCCCCCCCCCCCCACCTACATTACGGCCCACATGGCCTATTCTAGAGATCTCCCTTGATCTTACTTGAATCTTGTAAGATTTGCTAAGATATATGCTATGTACTTATGAGACATAATATCCCATGGACAAATCCCTAAAGTTGGATATAAGAGTTACATGTAAGTAAGAGAGCTCATTCTATGCAACACCTTCTTCCTCACTCTCTCCCTCCATGCTTTCGGCAGCCACCACCTCCCACCATACAACCACCATCAAGTCTTGATCAAGCCATTTTACATACACTCAAAGGTGCTACGGGTCGTACAACGAAGCTCGGTGCTCTCGAAAGTGGAAGGACCTTTTCCATTCGCTATTAACCACCACATTTCCTCACTCGAACTTCCCTAGCCTTGAGCTAGTGGTAAGAACTCAGATCCGTTCATTCTTTATGGTATTTAGGTGGTTAATAGATGTTCGATGATGAAAATCCATGAAACACTAAAGAACTTACATTAATCTTAAACATAAAGTGATAAAGGGTGGATAAAGAAAAGTTAGGTGTATAAATCATGTAGATCTTGTGTGATTATGATTATTTGTTGATTATCTGATGATTTGCTGATTAATATTAATGTGTCATGTTGTTGTGGTCACTAAACTTGTTAAAGGAATCGATCGAACACGATTTAGAAGGTTAAACACAAAAGAATCAGAATCTGTCTAACTTTTACAGCCCACTTCTGTTGGCTGTAAACAGGTCTTAACCTCAACGAAAAATCGATATTTTGAATCTAAAATATGTTATTATGAAATACGGTTCTAATGGCACCGGAATCGTAATTTTTGGACTCCGTTTACTATTTTTAAAGTGTTAAATTGTAACAGCTACTTAAGCTGAATTTTGACAGCAATAAATGGGTGTCGTACTTTCAGTCATAACCTGAGTTTTGTGATAAATCGGACCATGAAAATTTTACTGTAGATGATAACTGAAGTATTTGTAATTACCCCACTGGAATTTCTCAAATCGGACTTACGATGAATTTTTAATAAATTGTTTCGTGGGCTGTGGTCAGAAATACATAAATCTGAGTTCAGTCCCGGAATATGAATTTTCATAAAATATTGGTAATGAACCGGACCCCGATATTTTTACGCAATAAAATATGGAATGTTTATGACATTCTATAAAAATTTGAGAATTTTTGGAATAATCTAACTATTTTATTTAAATGTCCGAAAACAGCCGGTTTTGAGTATTAATGCTGAATTTACATAAGTTGTGATTTGCGTGTCTAAATGTCGAGTATGCTATCTGTGAATGATCTAACATGTTATATGTGTTATATGCATTATTGTATGTTTGCTTATGAGTGGGGAATGGATGGGAAGTATATATGGGCGTAAATCGTTAAAGTGTGTGCCTGTTATGTGGTAGAAGTAATGTGCAAATAAACCGTACGTAGGATACGTGTTATGCATGAGAAACTGATTGTTATCCGTACCTTATTAGGACGCGATTGACCGACCTTGACTGTTAACTATATTGAGAATCTAACCGAGCAAACCGAGGTGAGTTCACACACTTTCTAAGGCATGGGATTCCCGGTGGTTTGGGAATGGGTTAAAGAATTAAAACTAAATCTACATATCCTCCTTGGGTAGGATATGTACGGCCATCCTCCATAGAGCGGATGCCATTATTAATCCTACGAATTCTCCTGGTGCAGAATACGTACGTTCGTCCTCCTGGTGCAGGACAACAACCTTAAAACTAGCTAGACAAAACTCTATCATGAAGTCCCTCAATTTATATCGACATAATCGCCGAGGCCAATGGCGAGCGGGTCATTAGTTAATAGCGCTATTAGGTTTAACAAACCTCACACCGTGCCAGTCGGACGGGCGTGTACTAATGGACTATGGCAGACTGTCAGTGATGATAGACACTGATATAGGGCACAACTTATTTGCGTAGCAGTCGATATCATTCCGTCTAGTAGTTCAAACGGGGAAAACCCCCACTGATCATGGTTATGGATTGGGTAAAGAAAAAGGGAATTGGTTAAATGTACTTTCAACTACGGGGTAACCCCCACGGCAAATAAGCCAACGAAAGTCAAACCACGTTTTCAGAAACACTTAAAACTAAACAACCAAACGTGAACTCACTCAACTTTGTTGTTGACTCGTTGTTACATGCCTTACAGGTCGCTAAATGCTTGGAGCTTGCACGGGGAAGGAGTCGTTGTGGTGTACGGACTGTTATGTTCCGTGCTTAATATTTAAATCCTTATGAACTTACTAAACTTGCGTTTTGAAACTTTAACTTATGAACTATGGACTTATGTTTTTGAACTCACGTTTATGCTTCCGCTGTTTAAACCAAACAAGGTTAACTGGCTTTGGTCACCAATCGTATTATGTTTGGTTTTATTTACTTAATTGTGTTGTTCAATATGATTGGTGGCTCGATCCTGGTCATGTCACGCCTCCAAGCGGTGATACTCCGCATGGTGGATTTTGGGGGTGTGACAACCCATTTGTGGGTCCTCCTGGTATGGCGGGTAGTGACTAGCACTTGACTGTTGTGGGGAACTGAACTTGAAGCCCCCCGGTCGTACCGACATGCGTGCACCGGTTCTCCTACGCCTTGGCGGTTGAGGAGGTGCCGGTTGAACTGGTGGCGGTGGAGGTGGTGGCGTAACTGCCACAAACCGGTGATCCTCGGATGAATCTTGATGATGCGGCTGTGGCTGTGGCTCCTGCTGCTGCTGAGACTGCTGTTGCTGATGCTGCCCATGAGACGATGAGTGGTGTGATGGTGTATGATACCACTGGTGCTGATTAAAGAAGGCTTGGAAACTGTCTAGACCACCATAGGGTGATCCGTGAAAGGACGACCCGTCGGAGATCTCGATCGGGTGGTTCGGAGTGCCACTCGCAGGCATGACGGGGTCCGTATCCTCGTCCATGTCGTCAGCTTGATCACCGGAGAAGTGATCGTCTGGCCCTAGTGGGTTGAAACCCACGGGTTCTTGCAGGTAATCGGCCGGATTAAACTGGCCTCTAAAGATGGGCGTGGGGTCCCCATAGGAATGATGGGACAACGACCTCTGCAGTGGTATATATGAAGGCAGAGGGTTGTTAGGCTCGTCTCCTGAGTATGGTCCATATGCGTTTTGTACTGGCGGTGTTGAACTGTGCGAAACGGATCGCCTTGCTGGTTCGAACTGGTTGCGCCTGTTTCGGCGGGGGTCCTCGCTTTCCGTCGCAACTGGAGCTCGTGTATTAGACGGCCCTGCTTCATGGTCGTTGGGGGCGGCTACCGGCCTCTTTCCACGTCCTCGCGTACGCAAGAATCTCGGAGGCATCTTTGTTATTCCTGCCAATAAAGCATGAGCTAACAATAACAAATATATAGAATTTAAAGGACAAAACAAAACCCGAATAAGGTGGAATTTGTCCTAGATTATAAGTCTAGACTCGAAGGTTTAGAAGGTGCAATTGTGTAACTGAGATTAAACACAAAGGCTAGTGTTTAATTCGCTCAGTGTTGGCTCTGATACCAACCTGTCACACCCCGATTTCCACGTGTCACCGGTGGGCCCGGTGGGGGAGTATCGTGACGTGGTTGGCAACGTAATAGTCAAACAACACAATATAATAATGCACAGCGGAAGCAAATTTAAAATATATTACAACCGAATTTATTTATTGTAAACAAAGTCACAATATCCGGTGTTTATCCACAGTAGGATCGAATAATAAAATTATTAATTATGGTTCAACAGACTTCGGCATCTTAAGCTTGCGAGACTTCTAATGATGCTTAGGAGAATCCCAGCCTATTTCGCCTAGTACCTGCATTTAATCTTTTTGGGAAAATACGTCAGTTTACACTGGTAAATACATTCAACTGACTCATTTTGTAAAATGATTGAAAATTGGTTTGGATGCACATGGCATAAACATTTTATTTAACTTGGGAGAATTATTTAATATTATAATCTTGTGAACGATTTACATGTTACTTATGCGTTCAGTAGCCCGGAACGTATCCGGGTTAAAGATCAATAGACACCCCACAATAATGAGTTATACACCGACAGGTGTACGCCTACACCCCGTGCTCAGGTCGTGACCATCTCGTAAGATAATGCCGAGGATATCCGGGACATGGTCATTAACCCCCCAAAGGCTTTAAAGTAAACAAATCTGTTTAAAACGAGCCGATCAAATTATTCAACTACCCACTAAGCGTGGAGATTTGATGCCCGATCAAGCGGTACGCTATGTACCGTAACCCAAGCCCGTATAGGGAAAATAAGTTAAAAGTATTTACCTTGATGCAAAGTATAGTCACAATAATCAAATAGCAGGTAGCTTTTACTGTTTCTCCTAATCTGGAACGAAGGTTAAATATAACCTATTAGAATCCTAGCGGGTCTTTAATTATGCTTAAGCTTAGACCGGCTAGTTTCGAAGATACGGTTCGTACGCACGATTAAGCGAAGACCGGATAGAATGTGATTTAGACCCGACAAGTTTGAAGACTTGTTTAATATGGGTTTATTATTCACATTCTGGATTTTGAGATAACACCGATAAGGTTTGACCCGTTTTGGCTAATTTATGTAAACTTGTTACATAAACCGAGCCGAACGCGTAAGATGCGTAACGGGTATCCGTAAGAGCCATATACAGGTTTCCTAAGTTAATATGCTTCAAATATGTTGTGACATCAGTAGGATGTCTTTCATTATGCCCCGAACTAATTTAGACACAAACTATGCCCCGTAGGGGTAGTTTGGTCATTTTAAAGTTTGTAAAAGCGTTTATATGTTCAACTGAGTTACAGGTCTGATGTAAACAGAAAACATACTCATATGGATGGGTTATAACAGTAGGCTAAGGTATATATGTGAAATTTATCATATTTAACCAAACTATGCCCCGTAGGGGTATTTTGGTAATTTCACATAAGCCGAAAAGCTCCAAAAACGAAGTCTGAGTTTATCAACCTTTGCTTACTGTTAAAATATCATAATTTTCCTCATATATCAGTAGGTATTACCCCGGGTATGTCCAATATGATTCTAAGACATACTATGCGTTAAAAATGCTAATTATGGCGATTAAAGGTCATTTCCGGGTTTTATACTTAAATCTGATATTTTTATATTTTCAGAAGTCTTAAAATAATTTATTTAACATATGTGATCAGTAGCAAAAGGTTTGGAGTCGTTTAGATAAGTAAAACTCATTTTATGGCCCGTAAGGGCAAAACCGACAATTACCGGATTAAGCCTACGACTACTAGTTATGCTCAGCCTAAAATTAATTAAAAATCTTTAAAAATCCCAAAATAATATATAACATCAGTGGGTAAAATATTTGATACCAAAAAGTATGTTTAACTAGGCTATATGCTAATTACGCCATTTTATTAACATAAAGCTTTAATTTAGCGACAATGAGCATAACTCTAAATCTACAAGTCAAACTGATGTCAAACTTTGCATACAAGTTTATATATCAGTAACTAAGGTTTCTACACTTTTACATTTTCATAAATCGTGAATTAGGGTAATAAGGGCATAACGGTCAACGTATGAGCAATTAACGGAAATATGCATATTAATTGGATAACTAGTGAACCAAGGTGCATGATCACAGAGGGTTGTTCTAACATGTATCCTAATCCAATTAGAGCTCTGAGGCATTTCTAAAATATACCCAAACGGGTCAGAACTGAAAGTCAACGGGAAAGTCAAACTATGTGACTTTCGGTTCCGAACCGGGTATAAACAGGAAATAGTCGGGTTGAACATGTTGGGACATGTTCTTACACTTATTTCTAAGTTATAACAATGTTCAAACAGGTTATATATGTTCTAGATAGCTAATTATGCATAAATGACATTTTAAGCATTATGTTGACTTTTTAAGTAAAGGTTTGACCCGACATTTGACCTGCTTAGGATGGTGATCAGGGGAAACCCTTTTGGGGTTTTATTTCCCACATAAATACCATTCTAAAACTACTTTTAATTCGAGATAAGACTGAGTCATTATTGACTAATCTCGAAGTCAAACCGTAATTACGACGGTTTGACTTTTAGCTAATTAACTAAGCTAAACACTACTAAACAAGACTAGCAGACTTACAAGAGTCCAATGCACGAATTATGATCAGATGGGAGAGTTCCTTAGCTCCAGAAATGCTCCAATGATCAGTTGCAAGTGTGAGAATGAATGTTGCAACATGTTGTGCTTTATATAGTGAAGAACTCACCATGATTTGTTAACAACTCACTCTAGGATTAACCACAACCATCCAACACCTGTCCTAGTGCTTCTAGGATAGTTAGGGGTCTTTAAATAATGATAAAAACCGATTTAATGGGTTAAAATCGCGAAAGACAGGCAACAGCCCGTTTTTCTGGAACTGGGCATCTCTAGCGCACCGTTACGCTACACCTGTAGCGGTGCGCTAGCCCGCTATAAAGGGCCGTTTGACTTTACATGGTAGCGCACCGTTACGCTACACATGTAGCGGTGCGCTACCTCTTCTCAGAGGCAGATTTTGTTGCTGTTTGTTGGTGTTTCGAACAAATAATCCATTTGCACGATTTTTAGCCATTCTTTTACATGGAGGGGCCTCTAATAAGTGTCTACTCCTGTATATTACCCTACCATGAACCTTTGTTGAAATTGAATGAACTTACAAGACCCGAAAACAACGGTTTATCATTCGTTTTCTTCTTGGGATCAAATCATTCTTTTGCAAGTCCATTATTGACAATAATTCCCTGCAATGAGGGCATAAAAGATGTGTGTAACATTTAATCGGGTCTTGGGATTTATCTTTGAGGTCGTTCAGAGGTAACAGTTTAACATGACGCCACTTTAAATCCTGCCGACTCATCTTTATTAAATCTGAGTTTACAACGCGTTTTGTCTGACGTGACACGTGTCGTTTTATTATTGAACCCGAATTTTCGAGGTGTTACACCAACCAAACCAAAAAATACCACCAATTCTTCCCAAACATTTACAAAACAAAATGGCAGATGAACTCCCGTTATGGTTCCCACCCATGAGTGCCGACGATTCATCCGATAGTAGCATTCTTTTTTTTTTTCCAAAATCTCATCGAAGAAGCCGAACTTCAAGACACGGGCACATCTAACCGAATGATATATATTGAACGTCAACGTGAGGAGGGGCATGAGACACTCATGGCGGATTTTTTTATCGAAGACCCAAAGTACAACGAAGATATTTTTCGGCATAGGTTCCGTATGTCGAAACGTTTGTTTCTAAAAATTGTGGCCGACGTGGAAGAGAACGACTCGTGGTTTCAAGAGGCCCTCGATGCGCGAGGTAGGAAGGGCTTTACGCCGTTGCAAAATGTGACATCGGCTATTAAACAGCTCGCAACTGGTAACACTTCAGACGAGAACGACGAGTACTTGCATATGGCCGAAAGAACTTCCCGCGAGTGCCTAGAATATTTTTGCGACACGGTTTGCAAAATATACGCTCCCGAGTTCTTACGTAGACCGACAAGCCACGACATGGCACTTTTATACGAAGCTCATGAGGAAAAACATCACCTTCCAGGTATGTTCGGTAGCCTTGATTGCACCCATTTCGTTTAGCGATTTTGTCCGACAGAGTATCGAGGCCAATATATGAGAGGAGATCAACGATACCCGACTGTTATGCTCGAAGCAGTTGCATCTCAAAACTTATGGTTTTGGCATGTTTTTGCCGGTCCACCGGGTTCTCAAAACGATATCAATGTACTACAACAATCTCCGTTATTTTTAACGGAATGAAATGGAACCGCGCCAAAATGTCCATTTTACGTTAACAACCATTTATACAAACGTGCTTATTTGCTCGCGGATGGAATCTACCCTCCGTGGTCCGTGTTTGTGAAGTCGATCCCTTACCCTCACGAAGTAGACGAAAAGAACTTCAAGAGGCAACATGAGGCGGCAAGAAAAGGCGTCGCACGGGCTTTTGGTGTTTTGAAGTCGAAATGGGGTGTATTGAGTCGACCGATGCGAGCAAGATCCGTTAGAAAAATTAGGAGTGTTTTGTACCCGTGTATTATTTTACACAACATGATTTTGAAAGATGACGGAAAGGCGATAACACCGGTGCACATTCGGGATCCTCCGGTCGAGCCCGCTCTAGACGATACGGTGTTGGACGAGTTGATGGATGAAGACACGAATTGGAGACTAAAACACGATCTCATAAATCATCTCGCAAGTCAAGATTTACCCCACCTTTTGGTCGATTCCGATAAAGACTAGTTTAATTTATTTCAAGTTAATGTAATTTTATTGTTTTTTAATTTAATGTAATTTTAATGTTTTAATGTAATGTTATTGTTAGTTTATTCTACATTTATTAACTTAAATATTAAATATACTCGTTTACAAAAAATAAAAAATAAAAAAAAAGTTTACCACTTCAGCAAGTGTCTAAACCATTGCCAACACTTTTTAGCAAAGTTTAAACACTTTTCACTGATTGACGTGACGGATTGGTTGATTTTTTAGTTTGCCACTCTCAAGTGTTTAACCACTCCTTATACCCTTATACATATATCATTTACAAACCATCTAGACGTCACTACATGTCATACGGGTTGCATGACCATACTTGTTGTTTGATAAAGACCGAAAGTAGTCCTACAAATGATAGTCATATGAGCCATATAACAAGACGAAAAACGGTCATGTGAGTTATATAAGAGCCAAATCATAGGGCTTTAGCGGTTTTGACTGATAAAGAAATGACTAGTGAGATCACCGAATGGCCTATGCAGTCTTTATATATATATATAAAGAGAGGTAGAGGATCCTGTACATTAATCTAAAAGTGTAAGAAGGGTGAGAAATATTGTGGTGATGACAAGTGTCCTAAATATAAATTAATTTAAAAGTGTAAACAAGTAGTTTTATTATTGATTTAATTAATTGATAACCTTCCATAACCGCCACCCCTAATTATAGGAATACAATTTAAGAATTAATCTACGAATTTGTGTCATCTCGTTCAGAACTGTATATGTTATATATTTTTATATAGTGTTATATAGTGTTATATGGTGTTATATAGTGTTTTTTGGTGTTATATGATGGATGTATAGTGTTATATGGTGTTATAGTGTTATATTTTTCTGATAGCATGTCTATAATAGATGTATAGTGTTGTATATTGTTATATAATGTTACATAGTGTTATATGATGTTATATAGTGTTATATGATGGATGTAAAGTGTTGTATATTTCTTGTAGCAGTTCTGGATTTTTTAGAATGTCCGAATTTTAGAATAAGTTTAAATTTGAATCGCTAGAATTTAAGAGTGAATCGCTAGAATTTAGGAGAAGTTATCTAATTTGAAACATATACAAAGACACTATTACTCCTACAATTTTCAAATCAGTACAAATAATTAAAACAAAATTTATAATATGGTCCCTATTGATCTCAACCATTAGATCAAAGATCTAATGGTTTAAAATACTTCACACACTTCTCACACTTTTAAATTAATGTACACTATCCCTACCTTATAAAGAGATATCAAGTAAAAATTGTAACAGAAGAGAATTCTTCATATGACGAGGTACCTAGTTTTCTTAAGGTAATCTACTAACAAAAAGATTGCGGGTCCCACATACGCGCTACAAGGGAAATTACAATTACTAGAGGAAGCAAGGCAACAAGATGGAGTGAATCTACATAGTCACATTTCGGATTGTTCTCTACAACTTGGGAACATTAAGTTGGAATATAATTTGAAATGCAAGAGGTATCTGACTAGAAAGTCACTTAAAACTAAGACTTTGGTTTGGAGTTACGTCCAAATAGAGAGAAGATGTGTTGCAAATGAATTTAGGTGGAAGAAAATTAGTTTAGTGGTAAAAAAATTTAAATAAGCTTAAAAATATAAATACTTTACTTTTTGATAAATACAAGGAACCCAAACGGGTGACATCCTTTGTTTATTTAACTCTTAAATTTGTAAAAATAAAATAAAAAAAAATATTTCTAAATTTAACAAATGAAAAGAAAAGGATGTTTAGTCAATTTAAGATAACCCATTTAATTAATTTTTTTCTGTGAAATTGTAAATTACAAAGCTTTGTCTAGACTCCTTATTTCGCATGCTATTAAAGGAAAATTACACAGGGAAATCATTAATCAATTAATCAAGTTGTCGGTTTCATTACCAAAAGTGGTAATTATTTTCTAAATCACTTTACCTGTAATGGGGGTCGGCCAAATTGTCCATAACTGATTATTCAATAATTACTAACAATTATTGAATATAGTATGAGTTTTAAACACATCGAATCGAATATTTAGTATATAAAACATGATAAATATAATATGAGTTATAAACAATAAACAAGTAATAACTATTAATTTATGCACAATGTAAATTGGCTAACATATATAGTTTTGTGATTTTTGCAATTAAATGTTTTGATTGTGAGAAATATATGATATTCGGGTTTGAGTACCCACAAAGTATAATACTTACTCAATTACTCTCTATTCAAGTTGGTTGAATCTCCAAATTTGCTTGAAAGAAGATCGGAAATAGCTATCTCGAAATCGATTGCTTTTACAACGAGCTGAGTTTGACTTGACAATGGCTCAACAGAGTTTCGCTTAGGAACAACCCTACTCCTTATAAAACGGATCAACATTTTCTTGGTATTTGAACTTAACCATTATATCACACCCCAAGTAAAGAAAACATAGTACGACGTGGCAAAGAGATGTGTGTATGTAGGATGTCTGAGGGACGAATCATTATGATGTATGTGTTTCATCTTACTATGACAATTGTTTTATGCATTATGTAGTATTTTCTAACGCTCCAAAACCTGAATGTTAATGAACTAGTATGTTTTATTTTGCATGGTACCATATGTGGTATCTAAGTAAAGTGAAGGGAAGAAAGAGATACTTGAATCTTGAGCGCCGGATATGAAGATATATGAAAGGATCTTTTGATCCTTAAAGAAAGGGAGTTATCTCTATCCATATAGCTAGTCAAATCCCATGCGACAGAAATCCTAACGGCTAGTTGATCAGACTAACAGCTAGTTCGGATTGAACGACAATATGACAGCTGCGATCACTATCACAACTGCCATATTAGGGGGCAATTGTTAGGGCATAGATTTTTATAATTATGGATCCTACATTATGAGGTGTTGCCTAGATCAATTATCCTTATCGGGTAGTGCAGGGACTTAGAGGATTAATGACCCTTATTATTACTTTCAATATCTAACAATTGTTCTCAATGTTTGTTAATATTCATGTGCAGGTTATTAACGAAGTGGACTGAGTCTTACCTGGAATCTTGGGGATAATTCGTTCAAGATGCTGCACGTGCTATTTCCACAAACAGTCAAGGGAATGGACATGGTCTTGCATAATTATCGGACTTAGTTGTTAGTGTTATTCAAAAGGGGTTTGATCAAGTGTTATTAGAGACAATTCACATTTCGCATACACACACTACGAACCAGAACACTCACAAGCACTCTTAGTAATCAGTTGTAAAACGCTTGATCAACATCCAAAGTCGTAATCATTTTTTTTATTGTTCAATATAGTTGATAGTGATCGTTTTCACTATCCGAGGTTTTTATGTCGGCGATCTACCAGTGATCAAGGGCTTTTCTTCGTATAAATCTCTGTGTTTGATTACTTTATTCGTCTAACATTCATTTCATCATCGTTCATCACCTAAGCACTCTACCCCACTTAACAAATTTGGTTACATTATCCTTGATCGGATTTTTGACCAAAACAGGGACTTACTTAGGCTATACTATATACTAATAGGTATGATTGCCTTTAACGTGCGTAGTTAGTATTGGTGTTTTTATCCTTAAAACTCGGTGACGTAATGCCGTGTGTATACAAAAGATGGTTAATTTTAGGTTGTTTTATGCACTAGTTCAAGTTTTAATATTTATAAAAACACGATAAACTACTATCACACTATAACTCACGTTAGGCAAGTGCACCCATCGCTGGCGTAATATAGTGATGGTAAGATACCGATGTCGTCCAAGGATACATGAGTTTAGTACCGAGTCATCGTTAACGTCTAACAAAGTCCAAAAGTTGGGTTTGTTAAAAAGAATAAATAAAAAGAAAAGAAAATAAATGGCTTAAGAAGAAAATAAAGGGGTAGGAATCAATGATAGGAGAAGGGGTGCTTATGATCAACTTACCTCTTGATGTCTTGTTAACTAGATCGGTTCATGGGGTCGCAAGGGCTCGATTGTCAGACGAGGGAAATATTTTTGAAAATTCCTATTATTGTGTAGTATCTGGGTCAGAATCCTAATACACTCGATCCTTCCGCTTTGAATCAGCAGGGAAACACCACTCGAGGCTGGAATATAGTATTAATTAATTAAATAGTCTAAGGGATATATATATATATATATATATATTAGTTTCTATTAGTCCTTCGGTGAGTCGCCAATTCACCTACGGTAGTTACTTTTATATATATCAAGTCCTTTACGCTTTGGAGTTATCTCCACGCAAAGGCAAAAGCTTACCCAACCCGAAGTCCCATCCAAAACCTTTAACCTCCGCTAATAGCATCAACATGTTTTGACTCTACATAGACATAGAAAACATAAACGACCAAAGTTAATGATGTCGCAAGATTGTTGGTAGATTTTAAGGATTAGGCGGAAACTCTAATGACCCAAGTTAATGGCAACATTATTATTTCACTCACTTTTAATAAACTATATTAATTGATTAAAGTCATTAACAGATACGCGCACCTTGCCAAGAATGGCCATGGAAGAAGATAAGACCAAACTTGAAAAGATTAGATAAATCATCGAAAGCTTGATTACACTAATGATTCTTAAGTTTCTCCTAATGATTACAATGATTAGAAAGTGTGGGTAGAAGAGAAGTGTGTAGTGGAGAAGAGGGGAGAGAATGAGCAAGTGGAGATGGTGGAGAAAGCCTCTATGTATAAGTTGGTTGAGGGTGAGGCACGCCCCATGCCTGGTTACGTGATTTGTTGTAGCAAGTATTCGAGGCATGGGCCCCTTATATATCCAAGTGTACGCTATTATTAGATTATGTGTTGTGGAATAACAATCCTCCACAATAACTAGCTAAAAGTGTCGCTACGTCATCGCCACGTAGACATTGGAGGAATAACTATTTACGCAATAACTAGGCGTAATGGAATACCTGAAAACATACAAAGGAAAAAAGTATATGATTGGTTGTTGGGGTGAGCCCCACCTTCTTCCCCATCTTCACACCCACTATTGGAATGGCGGTGGCTTAGATGACGCCCCAGAATAACTACTCGGCATGGTGTTAGGCGCCTCATCCGGTTGATGTGGCATGGCATGGGGCGCTAATCAACAACGGATTGCCTTAGGGTGGATGGGGCACACCTCTAGCAACACACTAGTATCCACACCATCATTCAATAGGATTGTATCACCTCATTTAACTCATTTCAACCCAATACAGAAGGAGCAGTCTCCAAAGCTCAACCCACTACTGTTGTTCCTCTCTCCTTACCCACCGGCTCCATCCCTACTACTCGCCCCAGGTTGTGCAACTCGTGAAACATACCAGCCTCATACTCGGGTTGGTTGCGACAACGTACCAACCCACTCCTACTCGCGGCTACACGCATCTCTCTCTGAGTTAAGACGCTCTCTATCCTTATTAATGAAGTTTTGATTAAATTTTACTACAGCTTAATCTGATTAAAAAATTCTTAACCACTACATCCAAATTGCCATAATATAAACGGGCACTTATTTACGTGTGGTCCAACCAGTGGCGGACCCAGGATTTTTTCCATGGGGGTGCGGAAGATTTTTAAAAATTTTAGGCCCCTAGGTACATAAGTAAAAAAATCGGTTGTATCGGGTCGGGTCGGGTCGGGTCATGTAAGTCAAAAGAACATCAAACTAAATTTATATATATGGCAAACACGTCAAACTTTGTACAAACATAATTAAAACGTCGCCCTACGGGTTTTCATTTTTTGAAATCTATCCAAAACATCATCTAAAGCTACTTTCTTAAGCAAGTTCATCGTTCCATAGCCTTTTTGTTTCATTTTAACTTTCAACCATTCAATCAATCAAACCCTAGTCCCCTAGAATTGTGAGTGTAATCACCCCTAAAAATCATATAAATAACATAATAATCATCTAAAGCAGTAAAGAAACGACTAAACACAAGATTTTTCAAACCTATTTAAGAATTTTACAACCCCTTTCTACCTTAATATCAAGTAAATTCATAAAAAAAAACAATAAAACTTACCTTTGAAGATCGCCGGTCAGTTTTGGGGCGGATTCCGGTCACTTTCCGGCTGTGATCGACCTGTGTTGTTGCTGCTGATGATGTCGGTTCGCTGGAATCGCTGGCCAGGAGGGAAAGAACGCTGGGCGGGATGATGATGGGAATTGAAGGGACATGGGCTTTAGTTTATTATTTGTATTTAAGTTATTTGGGTTTGGGTAATGGACATGGGCTACAAATTATGTTAGTGGGCTGCTAGGCTAATGGGCAGAATTTAGTTTGGGTAATAATGGACTAAGTGTATATAATCATGTATTAAAATAGGTAGTATTTTTATAAAAAAAAATCAAACTTTACTAAAAAAAATGTATAATATAAATCCATAATATTTTTTACCTATGGTGTGCGGACGAAAAATTCCAAGGGGTGCGCCCGAAAAAATCCAAAGGGTGCGGACGGGATTTTCGTCGGAAATTTACACTAAATTTTTTTTTTCTCGGGGGTGCGCCCGCCCACCTTGGCTTGGTGGTGGGTCCGCCCGTCCAACATGTAATGACAATATGACCATAAATTAATAATTATCAGAAGGCCAGCTTTACTCATCAGCACATGATGATAATGATGCCTTCTTTGACTTATTTGTTCATTAACTTTTATATTTTATATAAGAGTTAAATGCCATTTTAGTCCCTGTGGTTTGGTCCATTTTGCCAGTTTAGTCCAAAGGTTTCATTTTTAACATGTGGGTCCAAAAAGGTTTCACAGTTGCCATTTTAGTCCACTGGGTTAACTTCATCCATTTTTCTGTTAACGAGAAGGCCAATCCGGTCATTTTATATGGCTGAATTGCCCTTTTAGTTAACAGAATTACATACAAAATGACCAAATTGGCCTTCTCGTTAACAGAAAAAATGGATGAAGTTAACCAAGTGGACTAAAATGGCAACTGTGAAACCTTTTTGGACCCACAGGTTAAAAATGAAACCTTTGGACTAAACTGGCAAAATAGCCCAAACCACAGGGACTAAAATGGCATTTAACTCTTTATATAATTTTAAAAATGATTGGTGTAGTTTTTAAGTCAATATAATTTGTTTTGATCGTTTGTTCTTCTTATCATCCCACGTCCTTACATAATAAAGTGAAAAAACCATGTCCTATGAGGACGATCTATCCACGTCGGATAGACAAAAAGAACCTGATTAAAAAAATAACAAATGTTTTGTTAACACGTTAACAAAAGTATTCAAGAGTTGAGTGCTCTTTACTTTTTTCTTTCTATTATTATTTATGCATTAAAATTTGTTATATAAAATCATTTTAAATATATGTTTGGTGTCAGTTAATCAAATTCGATGAAACATGTTTAGTGGTGAAAGTATTAACAAATTTTTGAGATAGGTGCCCATAACGATATATAGGTATCATCCGGTGAAGCCATCGGTGGGACTTCACATACGAAGTTTCAATTAACGAATGAGGTACATAATGTTGTGATAGCTAGGTTAGGGCCATGGTCTAAACGTTATCACGAACATCCATATGATTGATTTTATACTCGAGAGTCTTGTCACTTTTATAAGTCAATGACCCAACCTTAAGTTCCTCATATCCATTTAACGAGCTCAAATGTTTGTATGACTAAGGGGCTGTTTGGTAGCCTCTGAATGATCATTAAGAGGCTACCTCTTAATGGAACCATTAAGAATTTTACCAATGAGAAGGTAGAAGAATGTGACATGTGATGATTTACCATTCAGAGGTTACCTCTTAACCATTCAGACTTGAGGTTACCTCTTATTCATTCAGAGGTTTTAAACCATTAAGAGGTTGCATCTGAATGGTCATTAAGAGGCTACCAAACAGCCCCTAACACGAGAAGGTTAAAAAGAAGTGACCATCGAAAACTCTTCCATGAGTCAACGTTAGCTAAGGATGGTAGTAATTTCTCTTTTAAAAGGATGGTAGTAATTTCTCTTTTACTTCTCGAAGGGGGAAAAGTGAAACCAAGATAAGGTTACATTATCAAAGTATAAGGAAGTTAATTACCGTAAAGGAACAACCTCCATAAAGAAATCCACCAACAACAAGCGTCATCTCGAGGGGACGACAGGTGCGGACCTACGCTATCTGATGGAGGCGGTAGCCCCCCTAAAAAAATAGTGTGATTTTTGGAAAAAAAAAATAAATAAACCTGATCGCCTCCCTTGAAAGTTAAGTTAAGTTCCCGCACCCCCCCCCCCCCCCCCCCCCCCCCCCCCCCAGGTGGGAGCTTTTTGAAAACATCAGATACAACCATGAAAAGAGCACCTCCATGTTGATAGCGGTAAGGCAAGTAGTATGTCACAAAGAAGCAGGCATTCTGAAGGTGAAATTGTTGAGTAGATAAATTGAGTTAGAATAATTCGTTTGAATACTACTAAATGCTATGCACTATTATACAATTATAGACAAGCATACCTATTTGTGTGACAATATAAAAACAGTAAGATCCATGTGTCAAATCCAAAGGGAACAATTACTAGTTTTGTAGTTAACCTTTGATTAAAACATAGGCACTCTCTATGTTGATGGCCAAAACATAATATAACATAGGCTAACTCTTATATTGACGAACAAAAAATGAACCGAAAGGATCATCCGAAGCTAACATCAAGTATTGATCAACAAAGGCTAATCATACAAAGCTAATGATCAAAGCAGATAGAATTTTGATAAACATGTACGGCTTTATGTAATGGTTATGTCTGGCCTAACCAACTTTACAGTTAAAAATTAGAAGTATCAGTTTTTGTTATATGGTGTAAATGATATAGTCCACTACCTTTTAGAAATAGGTGCAACATTTATGTAAAAAAACCACATAAACTAGTGTGTGCATATATACATATATATGTATATGTGTGTATATATATATATACACACGTGTCACGTGTGTGTGAAAATACATACACACATATACTGCTTGGTCTTAGAGTACCCGTAGTGGGGCGTTTTCTTTAAAAAAATTTCGAAAATAACGCCTTAAAACGCCCCGGTCACCATTACAGGGGGCGTGACCGGGCGTTTTTTTTCAAAAAAATTCGCTTTGGCGTTTTTAAAATAACGCTGAAAGTTGGCGAGGATCGAGGAAAAGGACCGTTGGCAAACGGTCAAAACTTGTTTTTTTTTTTTTTAATTTAATAAATTACCCCACTATATATATCAACCCATTATTTATAAAAAAACCCACTTTATCTCCTACTCTCTCCCACTTTTCTTCTATTTTTTATAAAAAAACACCCACTTTCTCCTACATTTTTATACAATCATGCATCCATTTCGACCCCCTTTTGGTGTCCCCGCAAGACCCACGAACCCGAACACTACTCAACCGCAAAACCCGTATAACCTTCAAGACATGGACCCGAGCTTTTTAACGTACGCGGCTTACTTGAGTGGCGCCACTCCGTTTGTGCCTCCCACTTTCCCCTATGGTCAAGCCGCCGGGTCTCAACCGTCACAACCCGAATCCGAATCCGAACCCGATGTCGAAGTCGTGCCGGAGACGCAACCCGAACCGGTGCAAGAAACATCGAGACGCGGCAAAAGGTCGCATAAGAAGAAGGAAAAAGACGCACCACGGCGTACAAAAAATATCATTAAATGGACGAAGGAAGAGGAATTCACGTTGACTCGGGCGTGGGTCGACGTTTCGGAGGACGAAGAAACGGGTAACTCTTTTATTATTATTTTTTTACTTATTTTTTACTTTTATTTTTAACATACAACTTATTTGTTTACTTTTTTTTTTAATTTGTAGCAAACTTTCAAACGGGTCCCGTTTTTTGGGATAGGGTTCGTGCACTATTTTTTAGCACCTTTGGTGAAGGCGAACATCGGGACAAAGATTCCATTTCTAGCAAATGGACCGACATCAACAACAAGTGTCACGCGTTCCAAGAAGTTTACCAACGTAACTACGATAATCGCCCGAGCGGTGAAAGTGACGTTGGGGTTTTAACGAGGACTTTGGAGGAGTTCGATAGGACGAAATGCCCTTTCACGTACTATAAGTGTTGGGAACTACTACGAAAAAGTCCAAAGTGGGCGCTAGTTAATCCAATGACGTCTAGTAGTAGACGTCGAGCTAAAAGGTCCAAAACATCATCCTCCGTTGACCCATCAACTCCGACATCGGATGCCCGCAACGTCGATTTAAATGAGGTGGTGGACGTTGACGAGGAACTTCAAGAAGAGTTGAACCGACCACCCGGTAGAAGAAAGGATAAGCGAACCGGGAAAAAAACAGTCGAGTCGTCTTCCGATCTCGAGTTAAAGGATGATTTCGAGGAGATGAACCGTCGTCTCCAAGACATTCGCGACCTCGGCCACAAACGTTGGGAGATTATGCAAGAACGAGTGGCCGAAACCAAAAAGTTTAACGAGATGCAAGAGGCGAGGCAAATGGAAAAGGACATTGAGTTTTTGTCAAAATCAATCGACCACCTCCAAGGCGACGCGTTGATCCTTGCGCAAATGCGTCGACAAAAAATTCGAGAAAAATATGGACTCTAGATCATATTTTTATATTCGGTTTTTTTTCTGTTTTTTTTATATTCGGTTTTTTTTCTGTTTTTTTTATTTTCTGTTTTTTTATTTTTCTGGTTTTTTATTTTCTGTTTTTTTTTTATTTCAAGTAGTGTAATTTTTTTTTTAAATTAATGAACTTTTTTATGTTTTAAATTAAAAAAAATAATTGTGAAATGATTGAATGAGGGTTATTGGCATAATGCCCCACTACGCCACTTTTGCTATAATGCCCCATCGCTAACTAGGACGCCACCTGTCGGATAATGCCCCATGGTGGGGGCATTATAACCCACTACCACTACACATGGTCTTAAACAGTTTAACTCATCAAATTATCTAATCATTGGCCATCAAATCCACACTCAAAGATGCATACAACTTCTCTATATTCTTTCTATAAGTTTGTATGCCTAAAATTCAAGTGTTTCTCATTTTTATATGGTTCAAATAATTTCTTTGGAAAGTATAAAATACCCAATCCAACTTTTATCGAGAAGGCTTATCAATTTTGAGCGACTCTAAACACATATTCCTTGAAAAAGGCAAAATATGGGACCCATAACATGAGTTGTCTTTTTATCATTGTGATAACCTTATATTACAAAAAAACCACATGCCTATAACGCTAAGAATTTCTTGCATTCTATTTGTTCATGGAGTACTTTTTAATTTGATAGAACTTGTGACTTTTTTGTCAACCCTTTTGTATTTCCAGAACAAACCAAATAACTTGAATATCCATTTTTTATATTTTATTATAACGTTACATAACTATAGTAATCCGTTTCTTCATTTGGTTTACTGGGATTTCATGGGTTGGCATTGCTATTTACACACCCTAAAGCGGTTTTAATTAGAGGTTTAGGTGACTCAAGTTCTTCATGAGCTATTTAAAATCCGACTCGCTTATAAACTCAAATCGATCCAAGCTTAAACAAGTTTGAGTGCTGGTTTGATAAACGGGCCTAAGCTCAAACTTCATTTATCAAGTTGGATTCAGCTCATGAGCCAATTATATATAAGTAATCTTTATTTAGTATATTAAATATATAATAATAATAATAATAATAATAATAATAATAATAATAATAATTCTTATTATTATGAAAATGTACATAATATATATATATATATATATATATATATATATATTATGTAACATATAAAAATTAAAATTTAAAACATATATAGAAAATAAGTATAAATATATAAATATTAGTTTAAATAACAAACAAGCCAAGCCCAAACCGAGATCAAACAAGTCTAGCTTTTAAGTTTGGCTTAACTCAACTCATTTACACCCCTAATTTTACAAAATATACATCATTCTTTTGTCACACTAGTCATTCCATCAGTTGAACAAACACATAGATCTAAGACTATGGGATATGGGAGGGGGTTGGGGCGTGGGTTGGGTAAAAACACCCAAGTCACCACCCCGAGTGGGCTTGGGTTTGGGCGTGGCCCCTTGGGCGGGGGTTTCAGCCCGGGCGTTTGGCATGCCTAGCGGTCCTACGTGGCCGGCTCTTATTGGATGGTTGGCTAGGCTATGTTTAAAATTTAAAATATAACCGTTTGGCCAAGCCAACGGTTCAGCCAAGTCGCTATAAAACCCCCAACCCCACCGCCTGTCCCCATCGCTACCCCAACACAAGTCACTCCACCTACCCGAACCGCTACCCACACACACTTGATCGATGACCTCCTGGACGCACGAGGAAGAGCTAGCCCTTGTCACGAGCGTCGTGGACGCGATGAAGGGCCGCCAACCCGGTGAGACCCGTTACTGGCCGGAAGCTTTCGCTAGCTACCGGCACAACGTGGGAAACGACCGGCACAATTTAAACGCGTGCCAACACAAGTGGCGCGAGCTACGACCGAAGCTCGATCGTTTTAAAGACTACTACGATAGCGTCCCGGGCGGTGATATAAGTCACGAAGACCGGGTGGCGGTGGCCAACATCGAGTTCCGGGGCAAGCTTGCCCTTTTCGAAATCTACCTAACGCTTTAGGCTTTTTTTTTTTAATTTTGTAATCCTTTTTTTTTTAGAATTTTGTAATTTTTAGGAAATTTTAATGATAATTTTAGGCTTTTTTTTTTAGTTTGTGTATTTTTTAATTTTAGGTTTTTTTTTTTTAATTTGGGGGTGACATGGCCAACCCCCGCAGGCTAGCCACGCCCCGCCATACCTCACGGACACGTCACTCACCAGCGCGGGGGGGGGGGGACTCGAACTCCACGTGTTAACCCATGCCTCACCATACCCCACGGTCTAATACAGAAACATATACATCACATTCTCTATCCTATATAGGAGTAGACCCACCCTTTGGCTAAGGTGGGCGGCTGCACCACTTAAGAAAAAAAATTTAGTATATAATTTAAGCAAAATACCCGATCACACTCTTTGAAAACATGATTAAACACCTTATCCGCACCCAGCAAATAATTTCCGGGTTCGTCATATGCCATAAACACATCACACCAGTCCTCCAGTGAGTTTGTTCCCAACATTAAATAACAGTAAGAAACATCCACATGTAGACACCCAAACAAACTCCTAGAATCCAAAAACCAATAATTGATCATTCTCCTCTGTACTCCTGCTGGCAACTTCCACTTCCCTTAAACCCTACACCAACTCATCAATCTAACATTTGCAGGTCTCATTCATTTCATCCTCAAACAAACACACCATGTTGTTCAATCAACAATCCCCAGTGATCATCTTCCTCTGCACTCTGATAATATCCACAACACTCCAAATTGTAACTTCTTCTGATCAACCCACAACTATATATGAACTCCTGCAATTCAATGGCCTGCCAATCGGGTTACTACCCGAAGGTGTGACCGACTTTGAATACGATGAATCCGGCCGGTTCGAGGTGCATTTGGATCAAGCTTGTAATGCTAAGTTTGAAGATGAGTTGCATTATGATCAGAATGTTTCTGGGAATATGAGTTATGGGCAGATCGCTGGGTTGTCGGGTATTTCGGCTCAGGATTTGTTTTTGTGGTTTCCGGTTAAGGAGATTCGGGTTGATGTACCCAGTTCTGGGTTGATTTACTTTGATGTTGGTGTTGTTTCGAAGCAGTTTTCGTTGTCAAGTTTTGAAATACCCAGGGAGTGTTTGGCTTCTGAGGATCAGATTGTTGTTGAGGTATTTTTATCTTGTTTGACTTTGTTGTTGGTTTGACTTTTTTGTTCTGCTGTTGGGTTTGATAGATTGACAGTTGATGTGGAATGAAATTAATTGTTTTTGTTTCTTGTTCATGGGATTTTAGTGATTTTGTGAATTTGTTGTTACTTTGACTTTTTATTGTGAGAGTTTGCTGTTAGTTTGACTTTTTTATTCTGCTAATGGATTTAATAGATTGACTGTTGGTGTGAAATGAAATGAAATGAATTGTATTTGTTTCTTATTCATGGGATTATAGTGAATTTATTGTGTAATTTTTGTTGTTAGTTTGACTTTTTTTTTCCATGTTCTTCATTTGATTGTTGAGGATTGAATTTGACTTGCAAGTTTGACTTTGGGATAAAGTTTTGATCTTTTGTGTTTTGGTGTGATGTGCAGAATCCATCCGGAAAGAAGGGAATCCGAACGAATGACCGTGAAGAACATTCGTTGGCATTTTTGTAAATTTGAAGTTAAAGATACTCGAAGTGGCACGATTTCTCAATCAAGTTATCTACACTTGTTCTTCAAACCAGTCTTGAATGTTATATATGCAACATTTTATAAAACTGATAGAAGAAAAAGAAGACATGATGTATAAACACACGCCATGGAAGCAAGTGACAAACGATCCGCTGAGATTCAGTCCTACTTTATTTATAATTCGTTAGAAATACGCAAGGAATGCACGTTCTTACACCGTCGATACAAGAACATGAAGGTTACAAATCAGGTGAATATATATTTATATATTATATTGTCGAATTCATTACAAATATGAACATAAAAGATTTGGTGGCATATCATTTCTCTTTTTGCGGTCATAAGTATCTTTAATGGAATAAATCAGAAATAAATTGCATTCTTATCTCCTTTAGTTGTTATATTATTATGCTTTTACATGTGGATTAATATTGTCTGTGCTATTCACAAGGAGATCACAATTATATTTTTGTTGTCTGAGTGAAAACTTGTCACTATCATGGATTGCTCTGCTCCCACTCAAGCATGCTTAAGAGTAAGGTTATCTCATCCATAGCCAATGCACCCTGAACGCGTTGATTGTATTTGAGATCGGACATTCCTTATAAGTCCGACATCTCTCATGTCCACGTTTATTACAATAAAATGTATAAGTATTCAATGAATGCTTTTATGATTGGGTGGTAGGTTGCATGTAGAGTTTGAAAGTGGGTAGGTAGTAGTAAATCAAGTAGGACATTTTAAGGAAATACATTGTCAATAGTAGTTGGTTGGTTGGTAGGTTCATCTAACCTTTTTAACAGTTTGAACTTTATAGAATAAATGATTAGAAAATAGTTTTCTTAATAAGAACTTAAGTTAGTTTGTATACATTGTGAGGCCATATAAGATGGTTTACTTTAGTTGCAATGTCTATAGGTATCTACATGTTTAAGTAGTAGATGTATATCTTTGAAGCTTTCTTCTTGTATCAATCATGACCTACTTTTGGGACCAAAATATGCTCATTGTTTAGGGAATAAGGGGAAAATGGTGACAAACTTTGTTTGGACCACATAGCAAGGATTGCTTCCAAGAACTTCTATTTCATAAGTTTTATATAAATAATATATTTTTCATTGAATCGGGTGATCGAGAGGTTCATCACCGGTGGTTGAGAATTTCATCAATGATTATGGTGGTCCTGAATCCGTGGTGGTCAACAGCGTGCAATATCCAGCGTGCCTTTTGGTAACATTTCAATGTTCATAAGGTTTTAGAACCATAAGTTCCATTGATTTAGGGAAAGAATTATGATTCTTTCAATGATCAACCAAACACGTTTTTGAATTAAATCAATTATATTTTCAATGAGTTCTACAAACTAAATGAGGACTAAGAACTTAAAGTAGAGTACAAGAGGTTCTCTACATACATCTTGACTTAAAATATGTGCAAAGTTTGACTAATGTGTGTATTTGATAAAAGAAAGACTATAAGTATGTCAAAGATGTGTTTTTTTAGAACCCCCGGTGACTTTGTGTGTGTGTTTTTTAGACTATAGGTAGTAAAATGACCCGAACATCACAATGGTCCATGACATAAAGATTCGTTGAAAGAGAACATTAGACATACTTAACAAAAAAAACTTTGACGTCTCCCACGCTACTAATTAAAACATCTTTATACGACAAAATATTTTGGTTTTGATGCTTCAAACACATGTTTTGATACTCAGATACTCCCACATGTATAACAACTCACACAAGATCACTTTATATATAACACGCTTGTCGGCATATACAACATTCATGAATAATTGGAGAAATATGATTTTGAAGTTGAAGATTTGGGCCGTCCATGGAAACACCATTGTGTTTAATATTTACATTCTACCCATGCCCATCATCATTTGGGCACAAGTGCACAATGATGCACTTACCAACCAGCAGTGAACTACATTATGACAACAACCATATAAAAGTCATGAAAGATTGTTTAGATTTTGTCCCCAGAATTACAAAACTAGCCCTCAACTTTTGAAAACTGGATGTTGGGTCCTTGCTCTTTTCAACTTTCGATGTTTGCACCGTTTTTTGGGTTAGACAACAAGAATATATAATATATTTTTGTTCAACATAAACCATTTATACTATTAAAATTTGGAATACATAATCTCTAAGGCTATAGGGTGTGGTCATGACCCTCATGACCACCATGACCCTCCACGTCAGTGTCATGTCACCCACCTCTAATCCACAATCCAAAACCACTACTCTAAGGATGTGGTCATGACTCAAACCATTATCCCCTCATTTATTTTAATTTATCTTTGTCTAAAGAAAAATGAAATAATTACTTGAAAAATGGAAAGGAGGATCATGGTTGCCATGATTTAATCCATGCAAACCATGGTGGATTAGAGAAGAGGGTGGTATAGCCTTCCATTCATGTTCCTACGTGACGAATCATGTCCCAACCAATGTTGCAGAAATCGGCCTAGGCGGACGATTAATCGGCGCCTAGGCGCTAGTCGGTGGGTTACTGCCTAAATTTAAGCTAGTCGGTCAAAAAATCGGTTATGGTCAAAATCGGTAAAAGTCGGTCAAAATCGGTCAAAATCGGTAAAAATCGGACTAATCGGACCAATGTTTTTTTGACCCAAAAAACATGTTTTTGACCCAAATAACTCAAATTTTGAAACCTGGCCCATGGTTTAAAGCCCAAATTTTAGTTATAAACCTATTTTAACATTTAAGTTTAGTTATTTTAACATTTAACCTCCTCTATCTTTCACTAGTTTAGATATGGTTCCTAAACTTTTAAATTTATTAATAAAAAGTATATATATATATATATATATAGGACAAAGATCCGTTAGGAACCACCCCTTATTGCGAGAACCGCGAGAACCAATGTGAACACAAAAAAAATGCCTAAAAATAGCTAAAAACACACACAAATTTTTTATTTTTTTTTAATATTTAAAATTTTTTTTTGGCTACTAAAAGTAGCGATTTTAACATAAAAAATATTAAAAAAAAAAATTTAAAGATTTTTTTATGTTTTTTGGGGGTTTAGTTTTTAGCATTTTAGCTTGGGGGGGGGGGGGGGTTAGGTTTTTTTTAGGTATTTTAGGTTGTGTTCACATTGGTTCTCGCGGTTCTCGCAATAAAGGTGGTTCTCGCATGAACCTTACCCTATATATATATAAATTTGTAAAATTATACTTAAAAAGTCCAATCCGATTAATCCCGATTAATCCCTAGGCGGTACCTCACCGCCCGACTAACGCCTTCTACAACATTGGTCCCAACTATGACCCAAGTTCAAATAAGTAAAGTATTTTGTCTGTTTATTACAAGCATCAATTATCACAGCTTGTTTAAACAACCAAACATCATAATACAATCCTAATTAAGATACTAATAATAACAAATAAACTTTAAAGATAAGGTATCAAGTACCAAAATATATTTGATTGTAACATTTTCTTAATTCATTTAGCTGAGTCATTAAAAAACTTAAAATTGTTTGTGGTGCGGTGATACTGCTTTGGGGTCAAACTATAAAGTCATGTGTAGTGGAGGTTTATGTAGATGTGAGGTTATATGACACGTGACAAATATGTAAGAAATGGGGTTTATATAACTTGACTGTGTAGTCATTAGTTATGTAATAACCCCTTCAATTATATATATATATATATATGTGTGTGTGTGTGTGTGTGTGTGTGTGAGAGAGAGAGAGAGAACCAATGTGTAGTGTCGTTATGCTCATCGCGGGGGACCGATTTCAACAACCCATAGCGCCGAGGGGGCGGTGTTCCCGGCGCTATGGGTAACGTCGCTCCCTTCATCGCGCTCAGAGACCATGTTAGAGATCATATAATTAATAGAAAACCCGACCAACCGGAGGATGAACTTACCCTCGACAACCCTCTCTAGTTCGGCCCATGTTTTAAAGGGAAAGCATATTACATTAGCTCAAGGAAAAATATTCCTCTGAAACTCCTGTCCCACATAACACAACCATTTATAACCACACCTCGCAAAACAAACCCAAACCCAAATCCAAACCCAAACACCCAATTAAGATTTTTAAATGGGCCAAACTATGTCACTCTTATTAAGCTTGCTAATTTAAAATGGGTCCAAATGGGTCAACACACCAACTAACCTGTAGGTCTCTATCACGTGGATCGTAACGAGATTGACAATCTATCAAGGGCGCGGAATCCCCTTGACGGATCAAACAAAACACAGAAACAAGAAAGATGAAGAACACAAAGCTGAATATTTTCAATCCGGTCTTCTATTGATTATCCAACACAAAGTTTACAATCAATTCAAGACCCACAAGAAATCTCTCAGCCACTCTCTGTAGATTTCTCACTCAGTCTCACAGCCACTCTTTGTGTCACTGAAACTCTCTAACTCCCATCTTCCTAAACCCTAATGCACAACATGTTTATATACCCATGTTTGCATATTGGGCTTTGGACTGGGCTTGGCCATTCTCCAAGCCCATTACAATAATAAACTTACTAACCCATAATGTTAAGCCCAATAAAAGATATCCAAAGACTAAATACTTAAACTATTAAGTTGTTGTCACATAATATGCACCAACAGACTCCCCCTTAACAATAGCTTCATAGTGTAACTTTGTCTTCAAACATCTTGTAGTCTTTTGGTCTTTGGATAGCTTCAGCTACACACAGTTTCTGACATCAATAGACTCCCCCTTAGCTGATGCTTCCAATCTCCAAAACTTTCATTTGTTGTAGATCAGTGAACTAGCAATCTTTGATTATGCAAGTGAAATCCAACTCTTCCATTATCTATCTCTGCAATGTAGTAGAAGGATCCTACCATGCATCTTCACACATCTTCACTTTACTCTCAATCTGCACTTTACTTGTATTCTGCACTTCATTTTGATAACTGCATCAATCTGTTTAGAAACACAAGCAAGTATCTCAAAAAACCATTAGTCTTTTTCACATTCAAGATAAACCCATATTTTATCTTATCATGCAAAAACAACAACCTGTTAGTTCAAAATGGGAGACCTTTTAAAAAGAAAATATTTTTGGAATTTTGATATTTTTCAAAACAAACAAAACAAAATTGAAAAATATATATATACAATACATTTTTTTATGAGAATCATGTGCAAGTAGATCATATCAGCAACATCAAACTGTTTTCACACTATAAGACACTTCTTTAAGTAATTTTCGTGAAAAGCAGTTCAAGACGATTACCAGTATCGTTTATCCACTTAAACAAACTGCATGAACATTTCAAGTTCCATTACCATGTGATACGTTAAGGTAATACTATACCGATATACTAGCGTGTCCCATTTCAGGACATACCCCCGCGATCAAGGTATGCACAAAGTTTCGCCGTAGTAGGTGAGTATACCGAAATAATCCTTTTTTGTTTTACAACGTTAGAACTTTGGTGATTAGGTTAGTACTTTCGTACAGTAAAGAGACCAATATCTAACGAGGGTTAAGACAAATACCAAAAGCGGTACGATTTATGCATTTTTGCGCATTTAATTGACTCTCTAGGAGAGCTTCTTCATTTTCTAGGGTTTTTGGCATTCTAATTCTTTTAAGATATCTTGGTTGTGCCTAGGTCAACATATATCTAGATGCAGCAAAAGGACAACCCTAATATCCCCGAATGAAATAACGGTATAAAGACCCAAAACTTCAGATTTTGGCAATCTCTCAACACAAGATTTGAGGTCATTAAACCATACGCCACTGATGTGTTACCCACTCATACTCAGTTCGTTAGGTTTATATCACGTTGGCAAGTTGATTATTTCATATTTTTTTCCTACCGGTACATCATATGATGAAGCTGCTATCACACCTAAGCAATTTAATTTCAAATTCTAGGGTCTGTTTGGTATGGCGTAATGGAATAGATGAGGGAATGGAATGGACGAGGTAATGGAATGGACAAAGGAATGAAATGTATCATTACATTCCATAGTCTTGTTTGGTTACCATGCAGGAAAGGAATAAATCATTACCTTGTGTTGTTTGGTAGGTAAGAAAAGAGGAATGAACTAATCGGCGATGGGCGGTGGCGGTGATCGGTGGCGACTAGTGGCGGTGGCAGCGATGGGTGGCAGTGGTCGGTGGTAGCGGCGGTGGGTGTCGGTGGTTGGTGGGTGACGATTGTTAGCAGTGACGGAGGCGATGGTCGGGGTTGGCGGTGGTCTTCGGTGGCGGGTGGCGGCGACGAGTGGTGGTCGTGGCGACGACGGTGGGTGGTGGTGGTCGACGGTAGCGGGTGGTGGCCGCGGAAGATGGTGGTGGTGGTCGGCGGAGGGTGGCGGTAGTGGTCGGGGTGGCGGTGGTCGGCGGTGGCAGGTGGCGGCGATGGTGGTGGCGGCGACGACGGTGGGTGGTGGTAGCGGGTGGTGGCAGCGGGTGGTGGCAGCAGAGGATAGTAGTGGAGGTCGGCGGAGGGTGGCGGTAGTGGTCGAGGTCTGCGATGGCGGGTGGCAGCGATGGCGGTGGCGACGGGCAGCGGTGGCGGCGGAGGACGGTGGTGGTGGTCAGCGGAGGTTGGTGGCGGGTGGTGGTGGTGGCAGATGGTGGTGGTGATGGGCGGTGTTTGTGACGTAGGGTGAGAGAGGGAATTGAATGGAAAAAAACAGGGGGAGTGGATGGAATGAATTTGAGGGAATGGAATGACTTATGGAATGTGTGATTCCATTACGTTGACCAACCAAACACACTTTTTTTCATTCCCTCGCAATAGTTCATTCCATTCCACCTTCCATTCCTGCATACCAAACACTACCCTAGTGTGACAGTCTAACTTGCTGATGTACTATCACTTCTTCTTTTTCACACCTTGAAATCTCTTTTTTCAATTTTTCATTTGTTTTCATTTTTTTATGTTTTTCATTTTTCAATGTTTTTGGATTTTTAAAATTTTTATAACTTACTCCCCCGAAACTCACGCACTAACTAAACTCTTTTTGTCTTAGAGGATTTTCTCCCCCTAATTTTTTGTTTTTATGGAGTAAGTTTTAAAAACACAAATTTAAACACAAACAGACTCCCACTTTAAATCTGACAAAAGTTTTTCACTTTTGAAGTTTAGAATAATCATAACATTCACTAAAGTAAATAGTTCGTTACCAATTTTAACCTACTATTTACCTCAGATACTTTACAGGAATAACCACTGTTTGAACACATCAAATAGTCCTTCTTGGTCATCCTGCACAATCTCAACAACTCAGATAGACTTGAGAACCCAAACCTTACCGGTTTCGGGTTTACCATAAACACCCACATAAGATGCTTCTAACCAATATCCATCACACCCTACTGGTGTCTTGGATGTCTTCCCCATTGTTGAACAAGATTTATAATTTTTACTAGGTCTTTGATCGTGAGAGTTCCAGTAAACTCTCGGATTTTCCGACCTTTGAAAATCATTATCTCGAAACCTTCTTCGCCCATTCTCATAACTTGAACTTTGGAAAAATTTTGGATTTTGTTGAATATTTGAGTTACCAAAACTCCTATATCCATTTCTTTGTTGAAAATTCCGATTACCAGAAGTTTGGTATCGGTTTTGATATCCAAAATTTTTACTTTGAGATCGATTCGATATACCATTAAAATGACTAAATTGTGGAGAAATATTTCTTGGTCTATCAAATCTTCTCGATGTTGAAGGTTTAGGTTGAATTCTAGGTTGATTTGTCTGACAACTTGGTTTGACATTATTATTTGAACTAACGTGATTCCTATCCTTAACCTCAACATTAGCATCCACTTTCTTACCCTTCTTAAAAGGACAACAACTAGCCACATGTCCTTTGTTGTGACATTTAAAATAGGATATTTTCTTATAACCTTTCTTTTTATTCGATCCCTTTTTAAATGTTTTGGCTTTTTTATCTTCAGTATCCTAATCCACTTTACGAGGTGTACTGTTAGACCCAGCAAATTCTTTCAAAGAAACTGGACTATTAGGTAAGTCCACAGCTATCGGATCCACTACTTCTTGTGCAGTGGGTACAAAACCAGTTAGCTCATTTTCATTTGGTAAAAAGGAGTAGTCTTGATTTTTGGAAGATGAAGCTTTACTAAACCACACTTCCGTTTTATCATTACTCTTTTTCAACCTTTCTTGAATGTGAGTCCTGACTAACGAAGATTTTCCAAATTTGTCTAACTTTTCATGAAGTTTAACAATTTTGGCTTGTGCATCAGCCAATTCTGTGAACTTTTTCGACAACTCGTTAGTCTTATCTTTCACAATTACACGAGCCAAATCAATGATCTGGATTTCTTGTTCATTTGATTTGAGTTTATTTAAACAATCTGACTCCCTTGTAATCAAAAGAACATTTGACTCTTTTAACTTCTCTAAATCTACTAACAAAATTTTGTTTTGTTCCGATAGGCTGTTAACTTTACCTTGTAGTTCAGTGCAATTATAACAACCATGACTTGCAGAATCTAGTTGTACCTGTACCTCTGTTGTAAGCTCATCTACATCAACAACTTGTCCTAAATTGTTACCATGAAATTTCTTTTTAATTTTGATGATTTGTAGTTTCTCACGAAAGGTTTGGCATACTAGATCAAAAAACCTAGCCATGTTACAATTTTGTCATAAATCATATACGCATTCCTATCCAAATGTCAACAAAAAAAAAACAAATTTATTATATTCTTATATAAAGTCTACAAGAATTCATATCAACAAGTCTCAAAACCCAAAAACTTTACCTACCCTTATGTTTGGTGAGTGACTACATGTTGTATTCACCATACGACAGGCAACTAATTCATATTCATAATACACTAAAATTTCATCTTTTAACATACATGCATATACCAAGAACATATAATCAGCATATTGGACTTTTAAGGAAGTATACAAGGTATTTTCACTTACCTTAGCAAGAAATAAGCATCCGAAACACCATAAAAATCGAGCGTTATCCAGAAGATGTAGATGTTCTTACAATTTTTGAAACCAGACAGATTTTAGAAAGACTTATCCCCCTCTATATTGTTGCTTCGATTGTACCCCAAACCCATATTCCATTGATTTTTCTTCTTATTATTCCACTTAAACCCCCTCCAAACCACTAAGTTTAGATTTTCACTTTAGCCAAACAAAAAGGGTTGATATAATGCAATAAAACCTGATAATTTGCTAGCTCGGTAGTAAAAAAATGCAACAAAACCTGATAAATGCTAGCTACATTAGGATCCCGTATGACCGGTTCATAGAGAAAATCATACTCATAATTTCAATCACAAATAATTTCAATTTTACAACACAATTTATTGTTGCTATTAAACACTGAAACCTGAGTGCCGAATCTTGTTTTTAGATTCCAGCTGATGATTCGCATTGTTCGACTATAATAAAGTCGCCATCATAGGTGACAAATTCAAAAGTAAAGATGGCAAAGTGAGTGGTTTGGGGTAACGGGTCAAAAGCGGATGAACTCAAGATGGATAACATTTAGTACGGGGAAAAACTGGTAATGTTGACCCACAAACACTTTATTACAACCCCATTGGTAGAAAACTTTTAAACTATTTGACCCATCAGATCTTTTTTACTTCACTTTTTTACCTGATTTAGTATGTACTTCACTCATTTACCAAGGGTTTGATGTCTAAAACACACAGTTTCACACCTCTGATTGGCTCCCTAGAAGGGTTCCATTCTCCCTCTTTTTAGCTCAAATTAAATTAATAAGTTTGGTGCTCATTCACTGCTCACAACTTTCAGCAAAAAGATTATGTATGTTATGCTAAAAAAATACCAGGTGAAATTACTTTTTCTTTTGTGTCTAATTCATTTGTTTAACAAGACCTAATCACACGAGTCCCGACTGTTTTCTCTCTCCCCTCGATTGCACGCTTCATTTTGTCACGTGTCATCATCATATCTCTAAGAGGATAATCGGGCATAAAAGTTAAAGGAGAAAATAACAATTATTAGCTCAAAGTTATGAAAAAATGATATGCGTTTTTGAAAGTGATTAACATATAGCCTGAAGTTGATGCAACAGTCTTGAGAAAAACATTCATGATAGCTTCTGTAGTGGGTAAAGCTGGAACTGCTTCTCTATTCTGTAAAAGTAATTGTACCAGAGTTTGCAAGATTTCACGAGCTTCTGGGAACTCACCTTCCTCCATTCCTTCACCGACAAACCAATGAACAAACACCCTCTTTGAATACATCAAGTCAAACTTATGGTCAATGCGTGAAAAGACCTAAGGGACTGATGTGTTGTTGCTGATCATACAAACCACTCTCTGAACCTTTGCAAGATCTCCACCTGGTACAACCATTGGTACTTGATAATTGATTGCACATTTGAAACTAGTCAGGCGCCTATTTTAAACCACAATATGAATATCGGTTCCCAAATTAAAACCCAAAACAAATAAAAATATTATGTTTATCTCTAATGGGTCAAACTAAAATTTTGGACATGTCCCAACTTGACCCGTATAAAAATACCCATTTGACCCGTACCCAAACCACGGTACCCACCCATTTTATCACTTCTACAAGATTGGTTCCTTACCAATCAACAAACTGCACGGTGCATTGGGTTTGGATTGTAGCAACACCAACATTGACATCTTTGGGAACAACGTCTCCACGGAACATCAAACAACAAGCCATATGCTTTGCAGGCTCTAAAACTGAACTTGTGATTTTAGGAATGGAAAGTTGCTGATGGTAAGCTTTCTCAACTGAGATCACAGGTGCATATGAAGAAAGCATGAAATGGGTACGAGGTTATGGCACAAAATACCCTGGAACTCTGTAATATCATCGTTAATGGCTCCATTGAAATCCAGGGATGTATTCAAAGATGAAATGACCTGATAAATTAATCAGTTCAAGTTGGTATAAGTTACCCTTCAATGTCTATATAAAACAACAGTATTGTAGTTATAATACAAATCTTTATACAAAAAGAGATTTACTACGGATGAACATCACCCAAGTCAATGAGTTGACCTGATTGGCCTAAAACACAACCCAAATCAAGTAATAAACACGTAAATGAGTAGAAATTGCCACCTGTAAAAACACATGGTATACGGATAGTCGAATAGGTAATGTATATGTAGCTTGTAGCCATATGAAAAAAATGGTTTATATCCCAAATCGATGGCTTACCTCTCCAGACCCGTAACCACCTAGCTCTTTCTCTTGTTTCTCTGTTTCTCAGAAATAACTTCTTCTGTCCACAATGATATGCATGGAACAACAACAGGGCCTGGTTCACACGTTCCTCCAATAGCAACACCTTAATAAAATAATTTACAAACACCTTAATACGCGTGTTGCAACGGAGTCGACAAGTTACACCGTTATACTTGTTTTATATTGTATAAATGACTTTTTTAATCCGCTCCCCCATTACAAAAAAATATAGGGATTATTAATGTAAAAGATTACTCTCTTGAGGACTTATTCTAGTTGCAGCAAAGAAAACAACCAATCTAACCAGGTGTATTCTATTACCCGACCAACCATCTCTAGAAAAGAAGCAAACTAACGAGGTGCATTCCATGAAGATTTAGTAGTAGCGGCCCCCTCATTTTTGTATTGTTAGGCTTTTGATGATTGAATACATGTAAAGCACAATTTGCAACTCAAATATATGAGTAACCTAACCCGTTTAACCCGAAAGCCGAGATGTATGTGTTAAAATAACAATTTGAAAGCCATTCCAGCTCATAATGTAAAAACATACAAACAGAGATGTGTGTGTTTTAATAAAAATTACAGAAACATAAAGATCAAGAAATAAGTAGAGTTATCCAACTTGAAGGTTAAATTTTGAAATTCACATAATTTCAGTTAAAATTTTCATATATATGGAATTACCCATTACCCTAAAATCCTGATGCTGATTCAAATTAAGGTATTGTTTTTATATAAAAAAAAAGACTCATTTTTGACTTAATTAGTCAAACTAATTAACTTTAATAACACTACTTTCTTATTCCATACCAAAATATTCATTGGAGACTTTCATCAAACAGGTGGCATGCATATTAGATTAAGGGATTTCACACCAAAAAACATATTTGAAATTACCTTGTTACTTGTGGAGAGAAGACCCAAAATGTCAGAAAAAAACGTTGTTGGTGCTTGCTTTTCTTCAGGTATTTCTCACTGCCAAATATCAACATCAGTATTCAGAGATCGAAATCCTAAACAACCTTCCTCGCTGCCAGCCGCTATAACCATTTGCATCGACATAGTATGAGCCTTGCCAGGAACCCACCGTCGCCGGCGGTGTTGAATAATCTCGCCTCCGTTCATCTTCAATCAATCGTCAAACAACAGCCATCGCGTCAGATGGTGGTAGTGAGGGTGGCGATGACGACGGTGACGGAAACGTCATTTGTGGAATTCTCCCCTACCCTCACATCTCACCTCCTTTATAACAACATAATGATAATGATAATATGAATCGATTAGGGTGTAGGAAATTGATGGAACGATGGTTGATTCTACATTCAAGATGGTTAATTAAGGCATTCAATTGCGTGAATTGATTAGGGCGTAGGGAGGTTGAAAAGAAGAATGTGGCATGGTGTCTTAAACTGGTACAGATGGGGAGAGCAGGGTGCCGAAATCCCTAAAATGTCCCTAAGGTGTCTTAAATTTTTGGACAATAAGCAAGTTGACCTCCTCTAAAATGGCTTGTACTCTCTTGTACACAATGCTTCAAAATTTATACGTGAGTAAAATTACCATAAGGGTAGAAAACCCAGTTTACTTAGGGCATGTTTGGCTAAGCTTATTTAAGTTAAAAAGGACTTATTGACTTATGACTTTTTGAAAATGAGTTTTTTAAAAAAGTGTTTGGATTAACTTTATGGGGTGGGAAAAGCCAATAAGTCAATAAGTTGTTTTTTAAAAAGTGTTTGGCTTAGCTTATTGATGTAAAATGACTAAAAGCTAACTTTTCAAAAATGACTTTTTGATGACTTTTTCTCCTTCTCAAAAAGTCATTTTGAAAAGGACTTTTGCATTTGCCAAACACTAAAACTCCTTATTGGCTTTTTGATTAAGTCAATAAGTCAATAAGTTGGTTGGAAAAGCTTAGCCAAACATCCTCTTAATCTGTACTATGTTATAATGCATGAGGGAGGGGTATTTTAAGATACCAAAAAATAAGAATTTTTCTCCCTCTTTATTTATAAAAAGATCCCTAAAATGAGGGTAGTTTAGTCTTTTAAGCACTATTTATTTTTTAGCCCCTAAACTTATTACACTTAAATCCCCGAGTTTTAACAAAATTATAGATAATTAGTTACAATTCACCCCTCCACAACAAACTTATAATTTTTTTACGTATTCTTGACATATCTTATAAACTATAGTGTTTAAAAAAAATTCAAAGATAGCATGACGACCTACACATTTTTGTCGACGTTTCGATAGTTGTCTTGTTTAATATCGACGCACGGATTAAAAGGTACAAGTCGATAATGCTTTAATGTACAAGTAATTAATACTTGTGATCTAATGCGCCTAATCTACAAAGATGGGCTCCATCTATGCAAACAAAAACAAAAAGAATTAAAAGTACTGTAACATAAAATGAAGATATTATGTGTCACATTTTATTTTATTAAAGCTGCCTAATATCTATACTTAGATATATCTTATAAAAATTTAAAACTAACCACAACAAACTTCCTAACTAAAGGGGTGGCTAATCTAAAATTAAACCCTAAGGCACTTCTATAGTTACTATTATAAATGCATAGCAGGACACCCCTATATCAATTGCTAAACAAAGTTAAAAAATGAATCCAGTTATGAATTCAATTGGTGCGAAAAACCAAGCATGCGAGATTGAAAATTCTAAGGTCAGTTCTGTTATATCGCAGCAGTGAATAATTGTTTTCTTTTATTTGCTTTTATGTGAATGTTAACTTATTTGATTTTTCAGATTCAGTTGCATGATGAACATGCCAATTTAAAAAACCCAGTTGTCGAACAAGCTTCTAAGGTATTGATTTTGCTGGTTTTTAAGTATTATTTTTGCGTATATCTTTCATATTAACATGTTCCTTATGTTATTATATGCGTGTTTTATTGCAGGATGATGGTGATAAAAGTGCTGATATTATTTCTTATGGTGCAATGTTTAGTCCATACAAGTCTAATCTTCAACGTGAATTTAGTGAAGAGGTAATTTTAAGGTTTATTTAATCCTTTTTTTAAACTTTTGTATTCAATTTTTGTCCTTTTTAAGGATCAGAAGTTTGAGACTCAAAGAAAGAGATCCAAGAGACTCTCTGAATGAAAATGGAGTGAGGTTATTAATTTAGACGATTCTAAGGACAATGACAAAGAAGAGGAATTAGAAGATACTGTCGATTCAAGCACAAACCAGAAAACCCGATTAAAAATACCTCGAGTGTCAATTCAGAAGTGGAACAAATTTCATGCAGTCTAATATGAAATCTATCAAGTGTTTTTATGTTTTTTTTTTCATTTTCAGTTGTTATATTTGATCTAGACGTATGAATAAAGTTTATTTTATATTTGAACTTTATTTTTTGTGTTAATATAATGCAGTTATTGACCATATTAATAAAGTTCAAAATAAAGTTAGTATTCTAAATTTATAAGTCAACTGCACTTATATAAGTTAATATCCTAAAGTTGCAATAAATAGATATTGCAGTTAGATATAGTCAAGCTGAAATTATAAAATATTACAGTTATTCTTGGATATTAATCTAATAATTTGTATGTCTTAATTAAAAATAATAAAGTGAAGAAACACTGACCTTCACGGTAGTATCCAACTAAGGACTTCAACTATTGGCGACCCGAACTGCTAGCTGCAAAACATAACACCGTTAGGACTCATTACAGGAATGGGGTTATTCCTGTAACCACCCTCCGGCGTGAGAATAAGTCTCGGTTTGGGAGAAAGTATAAGTATATAGAGAGAGAGTTAACGAGAGCAAGATGATCCATACCTTAGATGTTTACCTCTATTTATAGTTTACCATTAGGGTTTCCCTTAACTTAGGATGGGCTCCGATAAGTTAGGGATTTGCATGATCTTCTCAAAAAGTTGGGGATTTGGTTACGTAGTTTATCCATGCAGAATAGAACATTCTAGAATAAACATGTGTAATTAATTATTTATAATAAAATAATAGGTAATGACCGAGTCGGGTTAGCCGATCCGGGTCATACCTCGTCATGTCCCCCAGTCCGAAGTTATGTAATGAAATTCATGAAATCGGACTAAAAAATGAAAGGTCAAAATTTCCCCCTTTAAGTGTAAGTTTCTCGAGTGGGGTACCGTTATGCGTTTTGAAAAAATGGCGGCGATGGGAAAGGATGTGACAGTTAAGTCATCATTAGGATGACAACTGTTCCTACCTTTTAATGACGCATGTTCCCATCCATTTGCCTTTTCGAATTCGAAAAGTTGTCCCTCCGTATAAATAGAGTTCCTGTTGAGGGTTTTGAAATTTCATTTCTCCCTTTGTTTACAACTGAATTCTTCTACTTCTTGAATCGAAAATGGCTTCCAAAACCAGCGAATCATCTTCTTCTGCCCAAGCAAGTGCTGATGCCCTTTATTGCAAGTGGGGACTTGTATTGTACAGCAATCTCATTAAAGATTATGGTATTAGGGGAAAATGGAATCTGGTACTGCCGTCGAAGACAGACACGGCATTTCCGTTGAAGAAAGGTAAAATCACTTTGTTTAGTGATTTTTTCAAGTTTTGTAACTTTCGATTGCCGATCACCAACTTCTGCAACTTGGTTCTTGACCATTATCCCATCCATATTTCTCAACTGCACCCGTTGGGGTTGGTCAAACTTCGACAATTCGAGTTTGCCTGTGTCGCCTTGGGGCACATCCCTGAACTCGTCGTTTTTAGGGCTTTTTCGTCCTTGTATGGAAATCCCCCTTTTTTACTTTTGACAGAAGGGACCCCGATGTGTCTTGCTTGAGAGACATCCCTACCAGCTATAAGGACAAAGATTGGAAGAAAAAATTCTTCTATATTGACGCTGGTGTTATCCCCGGAGAAATGCACTAGAGGGAGATGGGACCGAAAGACAAAGTTAAAGACAAAGGTCCCCCATAAGATGCTTTTGTGGCAAACACCCTGTACACAAGATTGTGTGGGCGACCTTTCGAGGGCACAGTAATCCCTGAGGGAGCCTTGGTGATGGCGGGGATGAGCCTGCTATGGCATGACATCAAGTTGTATCCTTCGTTCCGGAGGGATGATGAAGGTACATATCCTTTTTGCCTTGCATATGCTTTGTTAACTATGTGTGAGATAACATGTGTACATGCTGCAGGAGAATGGAGTTTGTTTGATTTTGTCGACCCCCCGCGGCATGCTGCATTGAAAGCCGCGGACCGCGTGCTTGGTGAACAGGAACCGGATGTCCTGAAGGTTCATATGGAGCAATTTTGCTACCAGCTGTGCCGGCGGATCCGGCTGCTTATATTTCTCAGCCTCCCCCCAGTGGAGGAAGTAATGTTGCTTCCATAGATAAGAAGCCGGTCAGGATAAGAGTCACCGGGAGGAAATACATGGCCGCAGGAGCCGCTGCTTCCTCGGTTAGCGTGACTACACCCACTGGGGGTGCTGCCGTGGAGTTAACAAGTCCGACCCATGTGTCGAAAAAACGCAAGACTTTTACTGTACCTGCCCTGACTGCTTTCGAGGCTATGCAAACTGCTTACACCCTGCCCCTTGGTAAGTAGTTTGGCTTGTGTGTTCGAATGAGGGCTTTGTGTTTTATGTTATTGAACTTCTGATTTAATACAAGTTCTACTGCTGGGGTCTAGGTTAAGGGTGTGTCCTCTGCTCCATTGACGTCTGTGGGAATTATACCTTCCGCTGTTGGCGAAACCAGCCTATCAGAGCTTATATTTCAGGCGAGTATTACCGCCGCTGTTTGTTGTACTATGCCGCCACCCATGCCTACAACTGTTGTGACCGTGACAACTAGTCAAGTATCCACACCACTTCCTTTAAGCGTCACGCCCTCCTCCTTGTTTGATTCTCCATTGAGCGTATTTTCTGCCACCGAGAAAGAGATGCCCACAGTGTCTGCTGCTCATGAGGCGACTAGTGCCAGAGGTACCGCTGTTAGCGATGCTGGGGGGTCCAGTAGTGGAATTGCTGATGATGGGGCCCGCTTGGGTGATGATCTTTATTTGCCTACCATCAACTGGGATCCCAATATGCAAGATAAACGCTACTAGCCCCGGTGGAAAATTGCTGAGTCTTCTAGACTGATTTTCCCCCCAGTGATTCAACACTGGGTTGAGCGGGCATACCCCCCGGCTGAGTCAGCGTATGTGGAGGGGTTGAATAATGAGAATTTGATGAATTCCACCATGGTGGACTCCGTTAGTCAGCCCCGGAGGCTGGCAGAGATTCGGCGTAGTTGGATGCATGATAACAACGAGCTCCACCAAGCGTGGGCTGCTATTCAGGAGTTGAAAGATGAGAAATACCGCTTGGAGAGTCAGCTCCAAGCCGCTGGGCTGAGGGAGAGCAGGTTCTTGTCGGAGAAGAATAACGCGGAAGATGACTTGAAACGTGTGACTGCCCACCTGGCCGAGGAGCGGATAATATGGGCCCGCAATATAGCGGAGAAGGACTGGGTCCTTGCTCATGCTAAGAATGTGCAGGAAGAGTTAGAGCGTAAAGCTATTACCGAGGCCCAAAATGTGAGATCTGAAATGTCTGCCAAGATGGAAAAATTCGGAATTGACACTAACTTTGTGTCTCAGGTGTAGGAGCGATACCAAGCTTTAACTATGGAGGTGGAAGCATCTAACGCTAAGGCCCGGGCCAAGCAAGCGGAGTTGGAGGAGCGGGAAGAGCACCTTAGAAAACTTCAGCAACATTGTGATTCCCTTGTCTATGAAAAGAATAAGCTTGCCCAATCGTCTGCTACTCATCAGGCGCGCCTTAAGGAGGCGGAAAGTGCCCTGGAGCAATCGAACGCTGAGGTGGACAGCCTGACTAGCCAACTGGCTGCCTTGCGGGGTGACAGGAATTGGCTAATAACCAATGGCCTGGTTTGGGCGTTTGAGTACCTCCGTCAGTCGGGACCTTTTACGGCGTTGATAGATCACCTTTCTGCCGCATCTTATCAATCTAGCCATCATGATGGTGTTTACAAGGGCTACTTTGAGTGCCAACAATCGGAGAAGATTACTCCCGAGTTCCACACGGCGAGGGGCAAATTTCAGGGTGATATGGCGGATGCACTTGAAGCGGCGTACAACGAACCGCTGCCCGCGTATGCCGATTTGATGGACAAGGTGAACGAAGATGGCATAGATTTCTTACGCCTAATGTTGGACCCTGCGGAGGAGTCGGAGGAGGAATGAGTGTTTTCGTTTTGTTTATTATGTACACTATTCCTCAAGATATTTTGTATGAACACTGTTTTACTTGGTTTTTGCGTAAATACTTGATTTGTTTGTCAGACATTTAATGCTAATGTCATGATTGACGACGCCGCCGCTCGTCTGAAATGTGGCGATTTGACGTGTGATGATTATTTTTCATTAACTGTGCTGTCGTCATCACTGTCAAACTGTTTATACTTCTATAAATTACGTTTCTTTTTCCAAATTTGTTAATTCGAAAAGATGAGCCGGAGGAGCTATAAACAGAGACTTTCTGACATTTTTCGACGCTTGGATGCCGCAGATGGCCTGGTTCGTTTCCAAATTCCGATGACGGAGGAGATGATCAGAGGAAGGGATGTGCCTTCTGATGATGCTTTACCCCGAGTTAGCCGGTCTTGTAAAAGCGTCATTTATGAGGAGCCTGCAAAAACTGATGCAGGTGCGGCCTCACTAACGGCCGATACTCTGATGGGAGCTTTTCCACCGAATCATATTCAACGCTGTGAGTTGGTGTACGAATGGCGCCATGGTGGCCGTTCTGGTAAAAACCATGTTGGTGATCGGGAAGTGGTGGCTCTTCCGGTGGATGAGGAGAATGTTGACGACTTGATTGTTGATCCTCACCCATTGGAATATTATGGTGTGGCGTTGCACACCCCTGCAGAGGTAAGAGCAACGCTTTCCCAGAAGTAGATGTTTAGAACATGTTCGTTTTTGGTTCCCGTTTGTTGGTATTTTAGCAGCAGGGACAAGTATTTGGTTATTTGTAAGATAGTTGTATGTATTTATTACCAAAATACCTATCTTTTTTGTAGTGGTTAATGTATCTATTACCAAGATACCCACTCTTAGCGCTGTATATTTTTGACCCTTTGAATTATATATGAAAAATATTTCGTGTCAAGGATGCTTTTTACCGTTAAGTGCAGTTAAAATGCGATGGTAATTGTTAGTACCGTAAAATGCAGTATAAATGCGATGGTGAATGTTATTGTGCATGTAAGTAATGAGAGATAATTATAAAAAAGAAAAGAACTTTTATTAATTCAATACTTTAAAAAGAGACATCGTCGGAGATGGATTACACTTGTTTGCAAAAAGGAAAACAATCACACCCTCCGTTAGGGGCAAGGTATTACATATAACATTTTTCAGTTGAGCCGCGTTCCAGCTACATGGAACCGCGGTACCATCTAGCCTTGATAGGCGGTAGGCTCCCTTGCCTAGGTCTTCTTGGATGACGTAGGGGTCTTCACAGTTGGGTCCCAATTTGAATGTGGGTTCCGCTCTACTGGCCTCATTATCACACATGACGTACTCGCCCTCCTTGAAAGTGTGCTGAGCCACGCGCTGATTATAGTATTTTTCCAGAGTCTTCTTATACTTTGCCTCGCTGATGGCGGCTGCCTCACGCCTCTCTTCGAGCATATCCAGGCCTTCCCTTAGGAGCCTGTCATTATCGTCATTAGTAGTAAGACGCCTTAGCGAGGGCAAACCAACTTCCGCGGGTATCATTGCTTCCGCGCCATAGGTTAGGCTGAAGGGAGTTTCATTGTTACTTGTCTTAGGCATTGTTCGATGTGCCCAGAGGACATTCGGCAGTTCTTCCACCCAGGAGCTTCCTTCGTAACCTAGCCTTCTTTTTATACCATCCAACAAACTCCGATTTGCCCGCTCCACCTGGCCGTTTCCTTGGGGATGTGCTACAGATGTGAAGATTTGTTGAATCTGAAGTTCTGCACACCAATCTTGCAAGACACTATCTGTGAACTGCGTTCCGTTGTCACTTACCAAATACAGCGGCAGTCCGAACCGACACACAATGTGCTCCCAGAGGAACTTTTTTGCATTTTCAGCGGTTATTTTAGCCAGAGGTTTGGCTTTGACCCACTTGGTGAAATAGTCGATTGCCACGATAAGGTATTTTAGCTTTCCGGGGGCCAGCGGGAATGGCCCCACGATGTCAACCGCCCATTTCTGGAAAGGCCAGGCCGCTATGACTGGGATTAAGTTGTTCTTGGGACTGAGTTTTTTAGGAGCAATTTTTTGGCAACTACGGTACCTTCTGAGTTCCTCTACCGCGTCTTCATGCATCTCGGGCCAATAGTACCCGGCGCTGTGGATTTTTGCCACAACTGCCCGGGGTCCCGCGTGAATGCCACATATGCCCGAGTGTATTTCTTGGATAAGATATTTTGCCTCTTCTGTGGATACGCACCGCAGTAGTGGTCCCAAGTATGATTTCCTGTAAAGGACGCCATTGTTGACTTCATATTGCAATGCCTTGGTTTGGATCTTTTGGGCTTCACCCCTGGCGGGAGGTAATTCACCTTTTGTGAGGAACTTTAGTATTGGAGTGTACCAACAGGGTTCTTCTGCCGTCAGGGCGGAAACTTCCCGGGGTTCAATAGAAGGCATTTGCAGCGTTTCTACCTTTACTTCTCTTTCCATGCCCGAAGTAGCAAGTTTGCTCAAGGCGTCTGCTATTTGGTTTTTTCCCCTGTGGACGTGATTAAGCGTGACATTATCAAAGGAAGCTATAAGCTCCTTTGTTTTAGCCAAATATTTTGCCATCGATTCATCCTTGGCCTCGTAAGTTTCGTTGACTTGATTATTGACCAGCAAAGAGTCAACATATGCATCAACTCTTGTGGCTCCCATAGATTGGGCCATCCTCAAACCCGCGAGTAGCGCCTCATATTCTGCTTCGTTATTAGAGCATTCAAAATCAAAACGTAAGGCGTACATCAGCCTTATTTCATCTGGGCTTATCAGAATGAGACCAGCCCCGGAACCTTCCCCGATGGATGATTCGTCAGTATAAAGTTTCCAGGTTTGTTTGGCTATGCTGGATTCCAGGATATCCTGGATAGCGGGATCCTGTACTATTTCACCCTCAGGAATTTCAGCCAAGAAATCGGCGATTACCTGTCCCTTGATTGCTGTTCGCTTTCGATATTCGATATCCAGGGCTCCCAACTCAATCGCCCATTTTGTCACACCCCCAAAATCCACAAGCGGAGTATCACCGCAGGAGGTGTGACTGACCAGGATCTAGCCACCAATCACATTGAACTCATAGTTATTTTTAAATAAAGCTTTCATTTATTAACATTAAGTGTTACAACGTTACAAATAATTCACAGTATACAGCGGAAGCATAATTTATTCGTTAAGTGTTTATGAACCACATGTAAGCGCCATTAGTCTTGTATTGTGTTTCCAGGTATCTCGACCCATGACCACTCCAGCTTCCCAGACAACAAGTTCCAACAACATGCACCTAAAGGCCTGCAAGGCATGTAACAACGAGTCAACAACAAAGTTGAGTGAGTTCACAGTTGGTTGTTTAGTTTTACAAGTTTGTTTTGAAAACCATAAGTTGTTTCGTAAACCACGAGTTAACCAGTATCTTTGTTTCCCAAACCATATCCATAATTAGTGGGGGCTTCCCCATGTGAACCAATAGACCGTTACCATATCGACAACTGATGAAAATAAGTTGTGCCTAGGGGTGCAAACGAGCCGAGCCCGAGCTCGACCAGGCTCGAGCTCGAGCTCGTTTAACATATCAAAGCTCGAGCTCGAGCTCGGCTCGATTCGAGCTTTATTTCTGAAGCTCGAGCTCGGCTCGAAGCTAATTTTTCAAGCTCGAGCTCGGCTCGGGCTCGACTCGTTTAGTATTTTTTAATTAATTTATATTAATTATAATTATTATTATATATATAATCTAGTTATTTATTATATTTATATAAATGGTAATTATTATTATATAAATATATGTTTAATATATTAATAAAAAATATATAAATAAAAAGCTCGATTAGGCTCGCGAGCCGGCTCGAGCTCGATAAGCGAAGCTCGGGCTCGTTTACTAAACGAGCTTGTTTTTAGGCTCGGGCTCGAGCTCGAGCTCGTTTAAGCTCGGCTCGTTCGAGCTTTTTTTCGAGCCGAGCTCGAGTAGCTCGGCTCGTTTGCATCCCTAGTTGTGCCCTACGTCAATGTCTATCATCATTGACTAAGTGCCCAGATCCATTAGTACACGCCCGTTCGACCGGCACGGTGTGAGGCTTGTCAACCCTAATAGCGCTATTAACTAATGACCCGCTCGCCATTGGCCCGGCGATTAAGTCTATATAAAAATGAGGGACTTCATGATAGAGTTTTGTCTATTGAGTTTAAGGTTGTTGTCCTACCCAAGGAGGACGAACGTACGTATTCTACCCAAGGAGAATATGCAGGATTAATATTGGCATCCTACCCATGGAGGATGGCGGTACATATCCTACCCAAGGAGGATATGTAGGTTCCGTTTTAATTCTTTAACCCATTCCCAACCACCGGGAATCCCATGCCTTAGAAAGTGTGTGAACTCACCTTGGTTTGCTCGGATTGTTAAGTTACTTTACCCGTTCCAAGTTGGTCAACCAAACCCTAATATGGTTACCGATGACAGTCAGTTTCGTATACATAATTCATACATTTTCCGTATACATACGCAAATAACAAATAAGTAGGGCTCATATTATCACTCAAGCTACATCAAGTGTTCGAATCATAAGTATACTCATGTCATAAGTTCGTATTTCGCCATGGCACATATCCTCAGTTTGATTCTCATTCAAGCAAGCATGCAAGTTCACATACATGTAATAACATTAATGGCCCGTGCATCAAACATTCAAATGTGCTACTACGACTTAGGTGTGCGGTTCGTGAGCTACCCGGCCCCCTTATGGCCCAAATGAAAGAAAAACGCGGCCCAATGTGATGGAGCGGCCCAACAATCAAAAGGCCAGCTAATGCACCAAACCCGTCCCAACCCACTAAACATATAAACATATATACCCTAGCAATTCACTAATTTATTTAATGGCAGTTAATATAATCAACATGCAGAAAAGGACTACATGCCCTAAGATATCATCTTTATTTAATTATTTAACGAAGTCAACATTCAAACCAATTAATTAATCACAATCATCCCATAGCATTATTATCACCATTCGACCCATCTCATTGGTTCGACTTTATGAATGTTCCAGATTCACTTAAGCAGTTTAATCATCTCAAACACCTCAAAAGAACCCTATCGCATTTGTATTCTAACTAACCGGTTTCATCATCATGAATCTCATCTATGTTTTGTGTTAACAGTTTATAGATACAAGCAATTCATAATTCATCAAAGCTTTATCATCATACAAATCTTGCACGTATATAACTCTAACCCACTAATTTATTAGCATGCATTCTCCTTTATATCAGACCAAATCAAAAGCAAGCAATCGGTTATCAATTTATAATGCAAAACATCTGTATATTTAATATTATGTAGCCCTAACCCTCGATTAGCGAGAGCACTAGCAGAACATATCAAATCTTAAATGTACATGCAAGACATAATCAAGTGAGACACATATAAAAATTCACATGCTCACTGACAATTCCCATGCATGACATAAACAAAATGGCCGACAATCATGAAGTGATTATTATCCAGTTTGGCTGCACTTTCAACACAAATCACATGTAGTAATGATGTTACTAGCCGAGATAGGATATTGGCCCAATTAGATTCAATTCTCAAATGATATCTCATATGAACAATATCCCACAAGTATGAATGTCAATGGATAAGAACTACTCACCAAGGACTTGACCGAACAGATGCTGTCTCGAGAGGGGGGGGGGTTTCACTTCTGCCGACGCACACTAGAGGGGTTTAGGGTTTGGTTTGTTATGTTAAGATAATTAGAATAAAGGAAGGTTACGTACACAATAGTTATAAAGCCAAAAGATCACACAAGTGGGCCGGCAGAATGGTCTTGGGCCAAAGCCCATTCTCGACGAAATTGGTGAAGGCGACGAAAACATGGTGTTTTCGTCGAGTGGGTGTTCGTCGGGGGTGTTCGCCAGGTAGGTGTTTTCGTCAGGTACTAGAATGTACGAGTTATGGTTCATAAGTTCCACAGTTTATATACTAACACCCTAACACAGGCATGCACAATTTCAAACATCTCAAGCATATAACAAACAGACACAATTACAAGACAACTAAGTCATGCAAACACAATTGCAAAACAAATTACGTGTCAAGGAAAGACCTTGGAAACTCGAGTTGTCACATCATCCCCAACTTGAAAGAAATTTCATCTCGAAATTTAGCACGTAGTTACTGAGGAAGCTAGATAGGTTGCGTGGTTTCCTGGTTTTCCTGGGGTGTCACATCATCCCCCCGTTGGTTTGGAATTTCGTCCCGAAATTCCGCAGTAGCTGATGTGCGTTAAAGTGTTATATATATTAGGTGTATATTTTAAGCCCTTTTTAACACTTATTTTAGCCAAGTTTTAAATTTATAAAACACGATATTTCACTAACACTAAACACACATATGGGCAAGTGCACCCATCGTTGAGTGTAGTATAGCGTTGGTAAGATACCGAGGTCGTCCAAGGACACAAGAGCTTTTAGTACCGGTTTATCCTCAACGTCTAACCAAAATAAAAGTTTAGAAAAATGTTTTAAACTAAGAAAAATAAAACTAACTAAAATGCTGAAAATAAAAATAAAAATAAAAACAGATAGACAAGATGAATCACTTGGTTCCGACTCGTATCTAGTATAACCTTTGATTATTTCCGCACTTTTGCACATAATTAAGAGATTATCTTAGTTATTGTAGTAGGCCCCTCTTTTGAAGGCGACGTTACCCTCACCTCAGTAGTTTGAGTCAGCAGGGATACAATCCTAAAAGAGCAGGGATACAATCCTAAAAGGGTGGATTATTGGAAGATAATGAATTAAGTTATTAATGCAGTATTGTGGTAGGCCCCGCTTTTGGCGGTGACGTTACCCTCGGCTAAGTAGTCTGAGTCAGCAGGGATACAGTCCTAAATAGCCGGGTTATAGTATTAATAGTAGTTAACTTATGAGGGGATCAAAGAGTTTGAACCCCCGCCATCCAATACCGTGAAGTATTGAAGGAGGTCCTACTAAATTTGACCCAGGTCCATTGCAGGACCTCTAAACGCTGAACAATGGCAAGACCTTTACCAAACCGTTCCCTTAACCCCCTACCAGGTAGCCAACATATCTCCATATAGACCGTGGAGATATGAATGGTGAAAATCCTTTATTTTATATAGACAGTAAAATAATGCCAAGACACCACGGACAAACGATAAGGAAAGATCACCTTCAACATAAGTAACTAGTTATTAAAGTCATTAATACAAAACCAAATAAAAAGTGCAAAAGATTAGAAATAAAAAGTATTATACTAGACACTTTGTCTTCACCAAGTGATGTAAGAGACTTAGGCAAACATGGCCTTGATTGTCAAGAACTCTTACGATCAATCTTGGATCCCGAGATGACTCACACACTCTACGATGGACAATGGATGATGGTGGTGGATGATGGTGTTGTGATGGTGGTGGGTGGTGGATGAAGTGTGAGAGAGGTGGTGTGCCAAGGGATGAGATGAAATGAATCCAAGCACTCCTATTTATAGGCTGAACAGAGAGCTGGACACGGCCCCGTGTCCGCTGGGCACGGCCCCGTGTCCGTCTGACACTCTCTCTCCTCATTAATTGTAATTCGCAATTACAATAAATGCGCCTGCTGTACTTTCGACACGCCCCCGTGTCCGCTGAGCACGGCCCCGTGATGGGCAATAGAAGCTTATATAGGTTTGTCTTTTCTGCTGCTTCTTGGGCACGGCCCCGTGCTGGCTGAGCACGGGGCGTGTTCAGTCTTCTGTTTTCTCTATTTTGCTTTGGAAGGTTCCGTTGAGGGTTCGGGCAGTCCACTAATGTTCCTTTTCTTGTATTTATGTTGGATTTAGCTGTCTTTTTGCTTCTTTTGCGTTTTTGAGCTCATTTAATCCTGAAAATACAAAAGGAAGACAAAAACACTCTTTTTCCAATATTAGCACTAAAAAAGGGTTAGTTTTATGCCTCATTTGATGTAATTTATATGTTGCATTTTACACACATCAAATACCCCCACACTTGAACTTTTGCTTGTCCTCAAGCAAAACTCTTTAATATGTGGCTTACACTCCCAAATGGAATAGGTAGAAGAGAAGGTTTTGGGCTTGTCGTAGAGTGTCGGGATTTCCAAGATCTTTTTGGGTTTTATTTTTATTTATTTACACTCCTATTCGTAATGATTTATTTAGAATTGTTCATAAAAGAAATTACTTATTTGGGCATAACATGCCTTTTTAAAATTCTATTTATATACAAGTTCACATACCTCGCGGGGAAATCACTCACACTCGGCCGAAGGTGTATTTTTAGTGAATCACTCGAGAGCGGCACGGAACTTATTCCTACCATAGGCTTGCCAAGAAATCAATCCTCCTCCTTTTTAACTTTTATACCTTTGTAGATATCAAGAGGACTTTGTGGGTTAAGGGTTGGCTAGGGTTAAAGGTAGGTGGTTGGGTTAGTGGTTAGTAGAAAAAGGGCTAAAAGCGTAACAAGTGTCGGTTTTCGTATTTTTGCAACTTTTTATTTTGATGAAGCTTTTATTCAAACTAAGTTATTTTTGATTAACTTGTTTGTTTATTTTCTTTTTGCTTCATCATTATCACAAATTTTTTTTTTTTTTCACGAAGAACCGAACTTGTTACTAAAATAAAGGGTTAAAAATGAAAAAGGTTTTGGTGGATGAAAGGGTTTTTGTTTGGGTGATGAAACGAAAAGGTTTAGGCTCAAAGGGGCTAACTAGGGGGGTTTTTGGGTAGGTGGTAAAGGAAAAAGAAAAATAATGGTGTAGAAATGAAAAAGGGTTAGTCCTAATGCCTCCATCATTTACTTACTCGGGTTTAAGTTGATAAGGACCGGGAATGTATTGTCATGGCAAGTTCTAGAGTCGTAAGAACCAAGCAGCTATTCACACAAGAAACGAAAAATGAGCATTTAGTCAAATGATATGTAATTGTGTGCTCAATAAAGCCTCAAAACTCACTTTTGTGGGAATGGGTTTTTATGTGATCAAGTATATAATCAAATTTTAAATAAGTTTGCTATGCCTTTTCATAATTTTCTTATGTTGGTTCTTTTTATCACTACGCTATCGGTTGTAAATTTGTAAAAATATAACCTTTTTGAGAACTTGAATTTCCCGAGTTAAACCTAGACAAGTAAAAAAAAATGAAATTTTTGAAAAAATTTTGGGTGATTAGCGGTTCCAATAGAGTTTTGTGTAAGGCTTGTATTTAGGACTTGCAAAATTCAAGGTTTTAGCATCCCCCCCACACTTAAATTACACATTGTCCTCAATGTGTCCCAAAAATAAATTTTTAGGTTGATTAGATGTGTAAAATAGTGTTTAAAAAGCAAAAAATTTGTGTTACTGGGCGCTGAACACGGCCCCGTGTTATCCGGGCACGGCCCCGTGTTCAAGTGCCAGTAACAAAATTGAAATAAGTCAAACAGAAGGCTGGACATGGGGGCGTGTTGGGTGAACACGGCCCGTGTCACACCCTGGCTTTGCGGAAGCGTGGTTAATTTTGGTGTGACTTCTTAATACCATAGCTTAATCATAACAAGCTATATGAATTAAAAACCATGCAAGTCATCCATTAAGTTTAAAAAAAAACAACATACAATACCATTGTTTTAACATGCGACCATAACCTTGTTCAGTAGACATTACAACTTATAACATAACATAAACGTGGTTTAAGGACTGTGTCTTGTCCAGGAAAGAGACACATCCCCTAAACCCTGATGACTCCATGACAAGTGCAGCGGAAAACGTTCCATACCGTGCCAGATCCGTTTAATTTCCTGAAATACATGTGAGTTGAAAAATCAACAATAATGTTGAGCGAGTTCATGTGCAAGTGAGTAAGTAAAACACTTGTAAGTATAAAAGTTTCCTGGTATGTAGCAGTGTAAGAGGACTTGTGATCACCAATGGTTTGCAAGGCCATTAGCATGTCGTGAAATGCAAGTAGGAAAGACACAACCCTAGCCGATTTTTGTGTTGGGTACCAAGTCACTCCGGGTCCGTTCTGTTGGTCCTCCGAGAGGTCCGTTCTGTTGGGCCGGGAGCTGGGCTCGCTACACCCAGATAGATCTACCGCTCGAGTCCCTCGGTGTTCTAACTACCCATTCACATGATCTAAACCTCCTTACGTTAATCATACCGTGTATAAAGTACTTGTAAACAAAGTAACATGTATTTCACCCCCGCAGTTAAGAAAACTGAAAACAGTTAGAGAAAAGGGGGACATGAACTCATAGTGAATGCGCGTCTCTACCAAGTGTCTCCAATACAGTAAGCTGTGCAACGACCTACAAGTGCTAATTCTATTAGACGGACGGCCGTGCCTTAGCTTTACAGTTTAAGTCTTTGGGAAATAGTTAGACAACTATTTCGTGTTTATGTTCCGTATACACTTGGTAGTTATTCTTCTTCCCAAGGATGGGGGATATAATACATGTGCGTAAGTTACGTTTTATCAATCTTGTGGTAATGTAATTACCGGTGTAACTTATATGGTTGTGGAAGCGTTCGTAAAGTTCTGGAATCATTAACGCTGGTAAATATTATTTTCACTCTAAAATAATATTTATGTATTTCACAAAATAATCATAAACAGTGTTGTGACAAAATATATTTATCACGTTAATCTTTGTGAAAATCCCACCTCCGAATATTTAGTAAAATATAGTGCTGGCGAAATTTATGTTTCGAAAATATGTCCAAAAATAGTTCTAACACTTGTTGTGTAAATAAGCCTAAGTGTTAGGTTTTTAGAAAATTTCGCCAGAGTTTCCTCTGTAACTGGAGGTGGCCACGCTTTCAAGCGTATCATTTTCTTTTTAACAAATCAATTCAACAACTTCTTTATTCAATCAAACAATTTCCGACACATCAAACTAGTCGACAAGTATGTAAATTGCATAATCGCATGAACTTGCAGTTTTTCCGAATCTATAGTGTAAATCCCCTTTATATATGTAGATCTTTATATAAAGTAACTTTGATCTTGTAAGAACCTTGTGACTAGAGAAATCCGTCTCTACAACTTCTAGTCATTTTTCCCAAAAATAGTTATTTGTCGGATCTTTTCATTTCACAAGTGTCTACACACTCGTGGTTTATAAAATCATGTTTGTTAGTGTAAGATCCTTTCTTTAAAATACAGGGTTTCTTAAATGTGTGGTTCTTCAAAAATACCACTTGCAGATACGTAGATCCGCTAGTTTTAAACACCATTTTACATGTTAAATCACTTTTACACAAGTAAAATATTTCTACACAAGTTCATGCATCTTGTGTGGTAGAGTTTCGCCTTTTAACCCTTGCGGTAACCAAAAACGAGCTTATGTGAAGATACATGATCTTACAAAGTCGGGTTAAACGGAGATCCGAGCTACCACATCATAGATCGGGTCTAGATAAACACAAATTTCAAATACTACCACTTTTACACATTCCATATGCTATTAACCACCATTTTAAGTATTTTTAGTAAACTTTAGTGCATCATCTCGCATTTCAACGAGATTTATCCGACATAATTCCTTTTAACCACTTTAGATTAGTTCAAAAATGGGTTGTAAACAATATACCTCTAGCTCAAGGCTAGGGAAGATTCTTGGCGAAAAACGAGTGGATAAAAGCCAAAGAAAGTGGTCCTTCGCGCTCCGAGTGCACCAAGACTCCTAATGCGTGACCCGTAACACTTGTATAACCTTGAAATGTGATGATGGAAGTCGAATGATGGTGGTGGTGTCCCAAGGGGGTTCGGCCGAGAGTGAGTAAGGGAGGGAGAGAATGATTTTTGTGAAGTTGTTAAGTGGTAAGATCTTATGTGTCTAGGATGATACTTATAGATAAAACTTAGTGTGATTAACCAATGGTCATAATGTCACTTAGATATTAGGCAAAAGAATTAAAATAATCAACAAAGGACTAGTGTGTGTCCCCCACTAATGGGGACGGTTAGCAAGGGGGGGGGGGGGTTCTTGGTTGGTTTGTAACTAAGTACCAAGTATTAGTTAGGTTAAATTGGTATTTAACTTGGTTACTTTTATGTTATGCGTTATGGCGGGTGTTAGGGTAATCAGGGACCCTAACTGGCTCAGAAAAATATAAAAAGTGAAAATAATAATATTTTCATGTTCCGGGTAAAGTCCGGTTGTTTGGTTGGATAGTAATCCGTTAAAGCCTTTTGTAACGCTTTAAAGTGTCGTTATTGTTATTTTAGTGACACCATTTGTTTCCAACACTTTAGAAAGTGTCTAGTGATATTTTCTCATGTTCTGGCACTTTACTAGTCAGCTAGAAGCTGGATTATTTATTAAAGTGCTGTGTTTGGTACTTAAAGTACGTTTTTGGCACATCCGAATCAGTGTATCTTATTCCTAGAGACGCGGTAACACAACCCTTATATTCCTACACTCACTACCAGTGTAGCCAAAATATATGAGGCTCTTAACAGGCCTTAGAGGCAGTGTCTGCCTGATGCTGGTCATATCAGCATGTTTGCCGTGTATCCGTTTAGTGCTACTGTGCTTCTTGTGCATCATGTTTGTCACTAGGGTTCAGTATGTAATAAATGTAGTGACAGCAATTAAAGTATGATGCAAGTAAGTGTATGTATCAGTATGCAGGTAGCAGTTTATCAGCTAGTTCAAACAAGCACAGTAATCAAGTAGTAATTAATCATTAATTAAGTTGTACGGATACCTGGTTTAGTGCGGGTTGTCACATTCTCCCCCCGTTAAATAAATTTCGTCCCGAAATTTAAGTTCTGCTTGTAGAAGCAGGGTTCTTAGGACCATGTCTGGCATTCCAACGAACCTTGACGAGCTTGACACTGCTCCGGCGGGTCTTGTTAACTTTCCAATCCGTGACCTCGACAGGTTCTTCAACGAAGTGGAGCGTGTCGTCAATATGAATCTCGTCGGTAGGAATGGCAACGTCAATTTGAGTTGGACTTTTCTTTAAATTGGATACATGAAATGTATCGTGAACACCATTCAGTTCAGCAGGTAGGTCCAACTTGTATGCTACAGTTCCAATTCTTTCCATAATTTTGGAGGGACCAATGTAGCGCGGATTTAACTTTCCATGCTTCCCAAAGCGTGCCACCCCCTTCCAGGGTGAAACTTTCAATAACACCATTTCTCCGACTTGGAAGTCCTCATGCTTCCGGTTTGGATCCGCGTAGGCCTTTTGTCTGTGGCGAGCGGCTTCGATGCGTTTAAGTATTTGCGCGATCTTTTCTGTCGTCTCTTGGACGATTTCGGGACCAGCAAGCTGCCTATCACCTGCGTCAGACCAACATAGGGGTGATCGGCACTTGCGTCCGTATAGGGCCTCGAATGGCGCGACACCAATACTGGTGTGGTAGCTGTTGTTGTACGAAAATTCAACCAAAGGTAAGTGTTTATCCCAGCTACCTCCTAAATCCATAACACATGCCCTCAGCATGTCTTCCAAAGTTTGTATCGTTCGCTCGCTCTGGCCATCAGTTTGCGGATGGAACGCAGTGCTCAGATTTAATTGTGAGCCAAAAGATTCTTGGAAGGATTGCCATATTCTTGACACAAATCTTCCGTCTCTATCAGAGATGATCGAGAGAGGTACTCTATGTCGTGTCACGACCTCTCTCAAGTAAATTTCCGCAAGTTTACTAGTGCTGTCTTTCTCCTTGATTGGCAGAAAGTGTGCGGATTTTGTTAGGCGGTCATCAATCACCCAAATCATATCATGGCCTCTTGGCGTTCTTGGCAGTTTTGTAACAAAATCCATTGAGATTTGTTCCCATTTCCACTTGGGAATCTCAGGTTGTTGCAGAAGTCCCGAAGGCTTCTGGTATTTCGCCTTGACCTTAGCGCACGTTAAACATTTGCTCATGTAAACAGCAACGTCGCCTTTCATCCTAGGCCACCAATAATAATTTTTGAGATCCGGGTACATCTTATCCGATCCAGGGTGGATAGAGTACCGTGACTTGTGCGCTTCATTGAAAATAACTTCCCTTAATCCACCAAACAGAGGAACCCAAATCCTTTTCTCAAAACATAACGTTCCTTCCTCGTTTGGTACCAAAAGCTTCTCCATCCCACGGAGATATTCTTCTTCAAGATTCCTTTCCTTGAGAGCTTCCTTTTGTGCAGCACGAATGCGCAAGGAAAGATCGGTTCTTATAATCATTTCTAGGGCCCTAACCCTTATGGGCTTGATTCTTTCTTTACGACTTAGGGCATCGGCGACTACATTCGCCTTCCCGGGATGATATTTTATCTCGCAGTCGTAATCGTTCAGCAACTCAACCCATCGTCTTTGCCTCATATTCAACTCCTTCTGGTTGAATATATGTTGTAGGCTCTTGTGATCTGTGAAGACTATGCACTTTGTACCATACAGGTAGTGTCTCCAGATCTTTAGTGCAAAAACCACTGCGCCAAGCTCCAAATCGTGGGTGGTATAGTTCTTTTCGTGTACCTTCAGTTGGCGCGATGCGTAGGCAATAACCTTTTGGCGTTGCATCAACACGCAACCCAATCCTTGACGCGATGCGTCGCAGTATACCACAAAATTGTCGGTACCTTCTGGTAGAGCTAAGATTGGCGCGTTACAAAGCTTATCCTTTAATATCTGAAATGCTTCATCCTGTTTGATTCCCCAATCAAACGTCGTGTCCTTCTGCGTGAGGAGCGTCAAAGGTTGAGCGATTTTCGAGAAATCCTCGATGAACCTTCGATAGTAGCCAGCCAAACCCAAGAATTGTCGAATCTCGGTTGGCGTTGTAGGCGTTTCCCAATTCTTGATTGCCTTGATCTTTGTGGGATCAACATGAATCCCATTTCCATTAACCACATGTCCAAGAAACTGGACTTTGCGTAGCCAAAACTCGCACTTAGAGAACTCGGCATGCAACTGTTCCTTCTCTAGCAGCTCCAGAATAGTTCTTAGATGCTGTTAGTGTTCAGCCTTTGTCCTTGAATAAATCAAGATGTCGTCGATAAACACAATCACGAACTTGTCCAAGTATGGCTTGCAAACTCTATTCATTAGATCCATGAATACCGCAGGTGCGTTTGTCAAACCAATTGGCATAACGAGGAACTCGTAGTGTCCATAACGAGTTCGGAAGGCTGTTTTCGGGATACTTTCCTCCTGTATCCTTAATTGATGGTATCCAGATCGAAGATCGATCTTTGAATAATAGTTCGAGCCTTGCAGTTGATCAAACAGATCGTCGATTCTTGGCAGAGGATACCTGTCCTTGATCGCCAGCTTGTTCAATTCTCTGTAGTTGATGTTTATTTGAAATTCATCATCCTCCTTTTTGATGGGTAACAATGGGATTACCCCAAAAAGGAATTTTTGGTCTGTTATCTTCCTTCTCCATCCGTTACCAACACTTCTCTGTCAATCCTTGCACCCCCGAAAATGTAAGTCGCTATGATGCATTGACTACGGGTGCAGTGCCTGGAATTGAATCGTCGTGAAACTCTACTTGCCTTAGAGGCGGTAATCCAGGAAAGTCTTCTGGGAAGACTTCTGGATACTCCCTTACGACAGGGATGTCTTCGATTCTTGGCTCAGCAGCCTTTTTATCCACGATGTGTGCTAGAAAAGCAACACATCTTTTCTGTAAACACTTCCTTGCTTTCTAGCAGCTGATAAATCTTAGCGGTGTGTCACGCTTCTCTCCGTGAACCACAATTGTCTCACCATCATCAGTTGGAATACGAACAGCCTCCTCGTGACACACTATCTCAGCCTTGTTTCCGGATAACCAATCCATTCCTACCACCACGTCGAAGCTTCCCAATTCGACTGGTAGTAGATCCAAAGTAAACTCACGTTCTCCCAGTTCTATCACACAGCCTCTGATTACTTCGTTGGCTTCAACTAACTTTCCATTAGCTAATTCGATCGAGTAGGGGATATCTAACTTACTAGCGGTTAAACCAAGTATATTCTTAAATTCTAATGACACGAAGCCATAACCGGCACCAGCATCAAACAAAATAGGTGCAAAAGTTTTGGTTGTTAGAGAACGTACCAGAAATCACACTTGGATCCTGGCATGCCTCACAAGCTCTGATGTTGGATTTTCTCTCACGGTCTTGTTTCAACTTCAGGCATTCCCTCTTAAAATGTCCAACTTCCTTACAATGGTAGCATCCTATCATTCGGCCATTTCCTTTCCCATTTCCACCTAGAGCGTTGTTACTGTTTTCTCCTTGTATGAAACTCTTCATCCCACAACCTTCCTTGTTGTGTCCTTTCCTTCCGTACCAAGGCTTCTGACATCCACCATCACGGTGACACTTGCACTCAGCACATCTTGGTTTGGTTTCTAAGTAAATCTTATCATTGGCCTGTTTGTTGTTAGGGCAATCTTTCTTGAAATGCCCTTTGTCCCCGCAGTCAAAGCAACCTCGAATAGATCTTTGTTCATCGTTGTTCATTTGGGTATCTTCGGTAAGCTTCCTTTTGTTCTTTCCAGACGACTCTACCTGAGTTTTCTTGTCAGGGTTTGCAAGTTTTTCTAGTCTATTTGCTTCCGTAACGAGTGCCAAACCCATCTTACTTGCAACAATGGTTGTTGGTGGCGTAGATGCTGTCATCAAGCTCAAGACTTGAGGCGCCAGTTCCCAAATGAATTGTTCCAATTTCTTCAGTTCTGGTTTTACCAGGTATGGAACAATTTGTGACAGATCATGGAGTCGTTGCACGTACTCCAACACCTTCGGACCTTCCATCATTAGGCTCCGAAATTCATCTTCCCACTTCTGGGTTTCCGTGTGGGGGCAATACTTCTTATGCATCATTCCTTTCAACTCATCCCAAGTTAACGCGTATGCTGTAGTTAGGCCCATTATTCGAACCTGAAGATTCCACCATAGTCGAGCTCCATCTTGAAACAACTCAGACACGTATGGGACCTGTTGTTCTGGCGTACAGCCACTCATTCGAAAGATGGATTCCATCCTTTCAATCCATTTTACAAAAGTTATGGCACCCCCAGTGCCGTCGAACGTCGGAGGCTTGTAGTTGAGGAAGTGCCCGTAGGAACAACCGTTATTTTCTGAGGTACCTTTGATTGGTTCGGAGCGTAGGGCCTCGTGCTGTGCTATAGCTGCAGCAATTATCTCTTTAAGTTCTGCCTCAGAGGTGGGCATGCGCATTTCGCGTCTTGGCGGCATCTTCTAAAAGATGTTTCACATAGGTTAGGTCATAGCAAGTGAAGTGTACGTATGCATTCAACAATACCAACACATAACATCTCATGTTATCAACAAGTCAATCACATAACCTCTTATGCTATAGGACATAAACAATTGATTGAACATCGCATGTGATGAGAATACTGCGATTGTATTGCCACAATTCGTGACCACAATGTAAAGCTCACAAGTACACCACTATATCATACTACATCAATGACTTAGTAGGGGACGACCCTAGACAAGTCGTGCGATTGCTGGTCATGTTCAGGAGTCTCTGGTTCGTCCTTTCTCAAATTTCAGGACTCCACATCAAGTTTCTGAATTTCTGTCCTAAAACAACATTTCTTCTCAATCGTTTCCTTGAGCTCGTCCCAGCTCAGTGTATAAGCAGCGTCTGTGCCAAGGGTCTGAACCTGGAGGTTCCATTAAGAGAGTGTGCCATCTAGAAATATCCCTGAGATGTAGGTAACACTCTGTTGGGGCGAACAGTTACTCATTCTTAGAGTGGAGTCGATCTTTTGGACCAACGAACAAATGCAACGGTGCCTCCGGTTCTGACAAAGTTCAAAGGCTTGCAGTTCAGGAACTGTTTATAGGTGCAGCCAGTTGGAGGGTTATCTCCAGTAATGCCATCGTTGTACTTAGAGTGGAGGGCTTCATGTCGTGCATTTATCTGTGAGATGCGTTCTTGCAGCTCGGCTTCTGTCCTTGGCAATGTACTGGTGTTTGTGTCACGCCTGGGTGACATTCCCTTTTTGTCGAAATAGCGTGAAGCGGGTTGGACAATGTTTCAATTGTCTATGGGGTATATATATAGCAACGTAAGCTATCATGTAATCACCCCGTTTCACACGCAAATATACTCACTGTATAAGTGGGGAAATAAATTCCTGAGCCTTCACATAGGCTTGTCAATTTGGCTTGTTGCTTGTAATAGAATGAACTCGAGGCTACATCGCCTAGGTCATTTGTGTTTAGGTTATTTCCTGCTGCATCGGTTATCATTAGCTTGGCCTGCAGAGTCCACCAGGATTCCTGTGCACTACAAATCGTTATTACGTGGGCCCCCGTAATAATAAATTGTCTTGCACAGTTACCCCAAATTTTCTCTCATCCAAGCAGATGATCAATCAAGGAGCAACAGCCGGTGCGTTGGCATGAACAGGGTCATACTCCAATGCGGGGTCAGGAGCAACGCCTGGCTCAGGGGCCACGGCTAGCTTCGAATCAAAAACTCCATCTCAAAATCAGCTGGATCAACAATCACAGGGGTTACAGGATCCCCCAAGGGCTGGTCTAAGTGCATGAACTCAATGTCATGGTCTGGATCAACACCAGGCGGAAAAACAGAATTGTCCTCATAATCGCGATCAAACTCAAAGCTGTGTGTGGGATCCGGTGCAGCTGATGATGCCATATCAGGGTCGGCGTCGTGTAAGTGGTGCTGCATTCCCTGTATGTGCGAAGACGCGGATGTCAGAGACTCAAATGAGTCTGGGATAGGGGAATGAGTTTCCCTTGCAGGAGCGTCCGCATGCAGTAGTCTAGTGCTAGCAGCGAGAGGGCCTTGCCCTCAAGTGGGTCCTCCTCTTAATAGTTCGACATCATCTTTAGAGGCAATGTCGGAGGCATATCAACAACGAGATAAGTGGCAAGGGGCACAGGAGCAGGGATCACCGCCAGTGGCAAATTCCCAACAAGATGGCCATCAGTAGGCTCTACTACGACTTCAGGCAGTGCACAAAGGGCTGAAAGTCGTCATTGTCTGTGCCGGTAGTATCAGAAATGCACACCTCGTGCCCTGTTGAACTATGTCGTCTGATACTATGGTCATGGGGTTCGTAGTGCCCATCTTTCTAGTACTTGATGAAAGCATAACGTTTGTAACACAAACACATATACGTATAATAATCAATCATATAATCAGTTAATCACATAAGTCACCAAGTAAGGTATCACATACTTCTCCTAGTCTTACTAGCCAATTTCATCCAGTCTACAAGACTACTCTGTCCTTCACTTAAACCAAACCTCGATCCTCCAGACCGATCCTATAACAAACCAACGTGCTCAACTACCTTAATCACCTCGATCCTCCAGACCGATTCCTCAGCCCTCCAAGTTGAGCCTATAATTAATAAAATGTGCTCAACATTTGTTTGTAAAAAGTTTTGGATCTGGACTTAAGTGGTATGCAGAAAAATGTTTTCGTGAGAGCCCTAGTGATCATAGTCTAGACTCGAGAAAGAATCCTAGTTCGCTATGATCAGAGCTCTGATACCAAGCTGTCACACCCTGGCTTTGCGGAAGCGTGGTTAATTTTGGTGTGACTTCTTAATACCATAGCTTAATCATAACAAGCTATATGAATTAAAAACCATGCAAGTCATCCATTAAGTTTAAAAAAAACAACATACAATACCATTGTTTTAACATGCGACCATAACCTTGTTCAGTAGACATTACAACTTATAACATAACATAAACGTGGTTTAAGGACTGTGTCTTGTCCAGGAAAGAGACACATCCCCTAAACCCTGATGACTCCATGACAAGTGCAGCGGAAAACGTTCCATACCGTGCCAGATCCGTTTAATTTCCTGAAATACATGTGAGTTGAAAAATCAACAATAATGTTGAGCGAGTTCATGTGCAAGTGAGTAAGTAAAACACTTGTAAGTATAAAAGTTTCCTGGTATGTAGCAGTGTAAGAGGACTTGTGATCACCAATGGTTTGCAAGGCCATTAGCATGTCGTGAAATGCAAGTAGGAAAGACACAACCCTAGCCGATTTTTGCGTTGGGTACCAAGTCACTCCGGGTCCGTTCTGTTGGTCCTCCGAGAGGTCCGTTCTGTTGGGCCGGGAGCTGGGCTCGCTACACCCAGATAGATCTACCGCTCGAGTCCCTCGGTGTTCTAACTACCCATTCACATGATCTAAACCTCCTTACGTTAATCATACCGTGTATAAAGTACTTGTAAACAAAGTAACATGTATTTCACCCCCGCAGTTAAGAAAACTGAAAACAGTTAGAGAAAAGGGGGACATGAACTCACAGTGAATGCGCGTCTCTACCAAGTGTCTCCAATACAGTAAGCTGTGCAACGACCTACAAGTGCTAATTCTATTAGACGGACGGCCGTGCCTTAGCTTTACAGTTTAAGTCTTTGGGAAATAGTTAGACAACTATTTCGTGTTTATGTTCCGTATACACTTGGTAGTTATTCTTCTTCCCAAGGATGGGGGATATAATACATGTGCGTAAGTTACGTTTTATCAATCTTGTGGTAATGTAATTACCGGTGTAACTTATATGGTTGTGGAAGCGTTCGTAAAGTTCTGGAATCATTAACGCTGGTAAATATTATTTTCACTCTAAAATAATATTTATGTATTTCACAAAATAATCATAAACAGTGTTGTGACAAAATATATTTATCACGTTAATCTTTGTGAAAATCCCACCTCCGAATATTTAGTAAAATATAGTGCTGGCGAAATTTATGTTTCGAAAATATGTCCAAAAATAGTTCTAACATTTGTTGTGTAAATAAGCCTAAGTGTTAGGTTTTTAGAAAATTTCGCCAGAGTTTCCTCTGTAACTGGAGGTGGCCACGCTTTCAAGCGTATCATTTTCTTTTTAACAAATCAATTCAACAACTTCTTTATTCAATCAAACAATTTCCGACACATCAAACTAGTCGACAAGTATGTAAATTGCATAATCGCATGAACTTGCAGTTTTTCCGAATCTATAGTGTAAATCCCCTTTATATATGTAGATCTTTATATAAAGTAACTTTGATCTTGTAAGAACCTTGTGACTAGAGAAATCCGTCTCTACAACTTCTAGTCATTTTTCCCAAAAATAGTTATTTGTCGGATCTTTTCATTTCACAAGTGTCTACACACTCGTGGTTTATAAAATCATGTTTGTTAGTGTAAGATCCTTTCTTTAAAATACAGGGTTTCTTAAATGTGTGGTTCTTCAAAAATACCACTTGCAGATACGTAGATCCGCTAGTTTTAAACACCATTTTACATGTTAAATCACTTTTACACAAGTAAAATATTTCTACACAAGTTCATGCATCTTGTGTGGTAGAGTTTCGCCTTTTAACCCTTGCGGTAACCAAAAACGAGCTTATGTGAAGATACATGATCTTACAAAGTCGGGTTAAACGGAGATCCGAGCTACCACATCATAGATCGGGTCTAGATAAACACAAATTTCAAATACTACCACTTTTACACATTCCATATGCTATTAACCACCATTTTAAGTATTTTTAGTAAACTTTAGTGCATCATCTCGCATTTCAACGAGATTTATCCGACATAATTCCTTTTAACCACTTTAGATTAGTTCAAAAATGGGTTGTAAACAATATACCTCTAGCTCAAGGCTAGGGAAGATTCTTGGCGAAAAACGAGTGGATAAAAGCCAAAGAAAGTGGTCCTTCGCGCTCCGAGTGCACCAAGACTCCTAATGCGTGACCCGTAACACTTGTATAACCTTGAAATGTGATGATGGAAGTCGAATGATGGTGGTGGTGTCCCAAGGGGGTTCGGCCGAGAGTGAGTAAGGGAGGGAGAGAATGATTTTTGTGAAGTTGTTAAGTGGTAAGATCTTATGTGTCTAGGATGATACTTATAGATAAAACTTAGTGTGATTAACCAATGGTCATAATGTCACTTAGATATTAGGCAAAAGAATTAAAATAATCAACAAAGGACTAGTGTGTGTCCCCCACTAATGGGGACGGTTAGCAAGGGGGGGGGGGGTTCTTGGTTGGTTTGTAACTAAGTACCAAGTATTAGTTAGGTTAAATTGGTATTTAACTTGGTTACTTTTATGTTATGCGTTATGGCGGGTGTTAGGGTAATCAGGGACCCTAACTGGCTCAGAAAAATATAAAAAGTGAAAATAATAATATTTTCATGTTCCGGGTAAAGTCCGGTTGTTTGGTTGGATAGTAATCCGTTAAAGCCTTTTGTAACGCTTTAAAGTGTCGTTATTGTTATTTTAGTGACACCATTTGTTTCCAACACTTTAGAAAGTGTCTAGTGATATTTTCTCATGTTCTGGCACTTTACTAGTCAGCTAGAAGCTGGATTATTTATTAAAGTGCTGTGTTTGGTACTTAAAGTACGTTTTTGGCACATCCGAATCAGTGTATCTTATTCCTAGAGACGCGGTAACACAACCCTTATATTCCTACACTCACTACCAATGTAGCCAAAATATATGAGGCTCTTAACAGGCCTTAGAGGCAGTGTCTGCCTGATGCTGGTCATATCAGCATGTTTGCCGTGTATCCGTTTAGTGCTACTGTGCTTCTTGTGCATCATGTTTGTCACTAGGGTTCAGTATGTAATTAATGTAGTGACAGCAATTAAAGTATGATGCAAGTAAGTGTATGTATCAGTATGCAGGTAGCAGTTTATCAGCTAGTTCAAACAAGCACAGTAATCAAGTAGTAATTAATCATTAATTAAGTTGTACGGATACCTGGTTTAGTGCGGGTTGTCACAGCCCGTGTCCAGGTACCTGTACTGGGCGTTTTTCTGCAGGTGGTTCGGCACGGGGCCGTGTTGGTTGGGCACGGCCCGTGTTGAACCTTCTGAAATGGAGAAAATTGTCGGGTTGCCTCGTTCTTGTGCATGGGATCATTTTTCTCGTTCCCCTTTTCATCCTTTACCACCATGAGTGTGTTTTATTCCTGAAAATTAAAACTAACTAGAAAACATAAAAATTAACCTAAATTAAACTAGGGATAGTCCCGTGGAATGCCTCCATGGTGCGCCACGTTTATAAGGGTCCTTGGCTAGACCCAAAGCCTGGTCATATGTTACCCAATTGGGATGAATTGCATCCCATGTTACACCGTCGGAGAGCGTCATCCAAGCTTTGAGTCTATGACCTTCATGTAGTTGACCGGATCTTCTTCCTCTACTCGCTTTCCACATTCAAATTTTACCTCTTCATCCCCAAACTTCAATGTTAGAGTTCCGTCATTCATATCCACCAACGCTTGGGCGGTGGCTATATGTTGCATTTTACACACATCAGTAGCTTCAACCTCAGTAGTGGTTGAACTTTTCTCGAACAACTGGGGATACTTGAGTTTCATTTGGTCTTCTCGTTCCCAGGTAAACTCTGGGCCACGACGGGAGTTCCAACAAACTCGAACAAGAGGTAATCTGGTGCGCTTGAGAACCTTAACGTCTCGGTCTGTAATCTCTACAGGTTCCTCGACGAATCGCAACTGATCGTCGATAGTGAGCTCCTTGAGAGGAACTACGAGGGTCTCATCTGACAGACACTTCTTCAGATTTGACACGTGGAATACGTTGCGAACTCCACTGAGTTCTTCAGGTAGATTGAACTTGTAAGCGACTTTGCCAATTTTCTCAATGATTTCGAACGGTCCGACATAACGCGGATTGAGTTTGCCTCGTTTGCCAAAACGAACTACACCTTTCCAAGGTGAGACTTTGAGTAGCACTCGATCCCCAACCTGGAACTAGAGTGGTTTCCTGCGCTTATCAGTGTAGCTTTTCTGACGGTCACGAGCTGCCGCCATTCGTTGTCGTATCTGAGCAATCTTCTCAGTTGTGTCCACCCAAGTTCTGGGCCAGTGATTTGGCTGTTACCAACTTCTGCCCAACAAGAGATGATTGGAACTTCCGTCCGTACAATGCCTCGAACGGAGCAGCTCGAATACTGGTGTGGTAATTGTTGTTATACGAAAACTCCACTAAAGGTAGATGCCGCTCCCAGCCGTTACCAAGTCGATTACACATGCTCGAAGCATGTCCTTAAGGGTTTGAATGGTGCGTTCAGTCTGCCTATCCGTCCGTGGATGATATGTTGTGCTCATGTCTAGACGTGAGCCCAAGGATTTGTGCATCGCTTGCCACAAATCAGATGCAAATCGTGGGTCGCGATAAGAGATAATGGAGGTTGGCACCCTGTGCCTAACAACCACTTCTTTCAGGTAGATGACTGCAAGTGTAGAAAACTTATCCGTTTCCTTGATGACTAGGAAGTGTGCTGGTTACATGAGACAATCAACGATCATCCAGGTGATATCGTTTCCGCTTCGAGTTGTAAGTAGACTAGCAACCAAATCCATGGCAGTCTATTTTTCGCTTTCCATAAAGGTGTTTCTGGTTGCTAACCCTCCTCCTTGACTTTCCACAAGTCAGACATCATTCCCATACCAAGCTAGGTGGGCCTTCATGCCCAGTTACCAGTACAAGGTTTATAAATCCTGATGTCTCTCATCAAAACCCAGACGACTAGAATATCGAAGCCGGTGTGCTTTGCTCAACACGAGTTCCCTACAGTTACCGTATAATGAGACCCACATTCGTTCCATAAGGTAACGAGTATCGTCCGACCGGTCAAAGGTTGCTTCTCCAAGCCCCGCATGGGTTCGACTTGAAAATCCTCTTCATTCAGTTCTCCAGTTTGGGCAGAGCGAGTTTGATCAGGTAAGTTTGAGTCGACAGCGAGCTGCAGAGCTCGTGTATGTTTAGGTTTCTCAGTCGTACTCGTTCAGAAGTTCCATCCAGCGTTGTCATTGCATGCTTTAGCTCTTTCGAACATCGATACACGGGAGGCCCTTGTGATCGGTCTAAATAACGCATCTGGTACCGTCCAAGTGATGCCTCCATCCAAAATCTTAAAGCCACGGTTTTCACCGCCAGTCGTGTGTGCCGCGCAGTTCCTCTTTGTAACTCCATCACGTATGTCATCACTCTCTCGTGTTGCGTCGATGTGCAGCTGGACTCTGATTCAGACCATCATGGTATGCCACTAATCACCTGCACCCTCGGGTAAAGACGATGCCCAGTGTATTGCTGAGTTGCGATTCGAAAGCTGAAAAGACGTCCCCCTGTTTGTATTCCACGAACACAGCACTATGCTGTGCTAAAGAGATTTGAGCTCCGCGATCTTTGGTGTTGATCAGTCTCTAACAAAATGGATCCTAGCAAGATCCACGTGTATTCCCACTTCGTTAGTTACATGCTCAAAATGCATTTCTCGAATCTAGATGTGACATTTCACACGTAATGGCTCCTCCCACAAAAGGGCTGAAATTGGATACATATGCCACCCATAGTGTTCCTTTCCCATGGTCATGATTCAGAACGTCATCAATAAATACGGTCGGTTCATGTGATCCCTGAAGCTATCGGTGTGTTGATCAACTCAATGATCCTGGTGTACAGAGTTGAAATGGCTGCATTGCGTTCGACATGTTGCCCTAAGAGCATTCTCCTCTTGGACTTCCATCTGATGATAGCTCGCTCACTAGCCAATCCTCGAATGGAAGCTTATTCCTTGCAACTGGTTAACAGGGTGTTACTACATGGTCGAAGCGAACGGTTCTTGACTGTCACCTTGTTGGGTTCTCAATAATCAGTACACATATCCAACGATACAACCTATCCTCATGGATATAACTGGGGCTCCCCAAAGCAAAAACTAGGTCCGACAAAGCTCCTGTCCAACAGTCCATGTTGGTGATTTGACAACTCTCGCAACCCTCCTGGTGTAAGACGGTAAGAGATACGAAGAAACGGGGCTGCCTCTGGCGTGAGATCAAACTGAGAGTCTGTCTAATAGTTGTGGAAGTAAACCTGATAGTTCCTCCCGTAGCATGCTGGGTGGAATCACGAACAATTGGTGGATCCTCGATCCTCTTTTCCTTAGCCTTGACATCAGTAACAAGTGCTATCATAGCAGGATAATCCTTCCGTGGACACTTCTGGCCTTTACTGCTGAATTGATGCTAACCTCTGCACCACTCTGACGCGTTAGAACAGATAAAAAATCCTCCACTAGAAGAGGGATAAGTAGAATCTTCTCTTCACAGGGTACATCTATCAAGAATAACAGAAGAAAGGTCGATGTCGAACACTTGTCCCACAAGGTCGAGTTTGCATCCCAACGATCATATGAGGTTTCCATTGTCTTGCCATCAGCCGATTCCACAACAGGTTCGGTTTCAAGAAGCATCAGTGTTAAGCAGAACAGTGGCGAAGTGATTAGTCACCAAGAACACGTAGGCCACCATGTTGTTATAATCCCGGCGTCGCCCACGCCAATCCCTAATGTCCTTCCATGAGCATCATTTCCCGTGTTGTTGTACTCGTTGCGAGGATTTCCAGTACGGTTGTCGTTCCCTTGGTTGTTGTCGTTGGATTTAACATCGGCCACTCCATGCCGTAGGCACCTTCACTTTCCATACTGTTGGTTACCATTACAAATACCTTGTTGTTGCCGTGACTGTTGCCTCTAAAGCTGTTGTTTGAAACGGAGCTCTTCGACCTTTTACCGACAGGGTCCACCTCTTCACATTCCATGGTACGTGCTAAGGCACTACTCACTGTGCGGGGAGTTTCACATTCCATTCTACAGTCAGTTGTCATTGCTTATCTCCTGATTAATTTGTAAAAGTTGACTCCCATGAGTCGCTGGCTGGGGTTAAGGATTCGATTGGAGTCAAATCGCTGATGTTCATTGTTGGTAACTAGGGTCGTTCAAATGCTAAAGTTCATCGTTCTTGCAAGTTGACTGAGTAATACACGATATGTTACGAGGGTGTTGCAGAAGTGATCGCACTTCGGGATCTAAGGCGTCAATACGTTAAGTTCCAGCAAATGAAGAAAGGTGAGAGAGATATAGACCAATCATTGTCGTTGCAACATCTAACTCGGGGATGTTCGTACAAGCACCTAATATTCTACACAGTTCGCTAGGCGTCCAGATGGGTGTTCAGGTAATACTCGATAGCATCGAGATTCGAAAGGATCCAGAGAGGAATGAAAAGTTCACGTTCGAGTAGGGGACAATCACTGCTATGACCCCTATAGGTTTGTTATGTTTCACATCGATCAAATAACGGAACGGAACCCCTTTTCCACTTGTTAAGGCTCACTGGGACTCGCATGCACCCCACATTAATATTATGTATGCACCCACAATAATATTGTGATTTGCATGCTCATATCAGCTCCTCTTAACTCATGTCAAATGGTTCCTCAAACTTAAGTAGCAAACAAAGAGCATCACGAAGCGTAAGTCATGAGGGTTTAGGGAAATACTACCCTATTAGTCACATAACATATGCAAGTAATATATGAATTCAAACTGTTGTGCTAAACGTGCAATCACATGCAATATCATATGTAAGTGTTCACTAGTTATACAGTAAAATGAGTATACAAGAGACGAACCTTGCAATTTGGAGCTGAGTGTCATGGTCGTATTCACGTTTTCAGAACTATTCGGTTATAGTCTGGTTTTACAAAAACGTTTTTCCCCTTTTTAAAACCAAGTTCACTATAACCAATGGCTCTGATACCAATCTGTCACACCCCCAAAATCCACAAGCGGAGTATCACCGCAGGAGGTGTGCTGACCAGGATCTAGCGACCAATCACATTGAACTCATAGTTATTTTTAAATAAAGCTTTCATTTATTAACATTAAGTGTTATAACATTACAAATAATTCACAGTATACAGCGGAAGCATAATTTATTCGTTAAGTGTTTATGAACCACATGTAAGCGCCATTAGTCTTGTATTGTGTTTCCATGTATCTCGACCCATGACCACTCCAGCTTCCCAGACAGCAAGTTCCAACAACATGCACCTAAAGGCCTGCAAGGCATGTAACAACGAGTCAACAACAAAGTTGAGCGAGTTCACAGTTGGTTGTTTAGTTTTACAAGTTTGTTTTGAAAACCATAAGTTGTTTCGTAAACCACGAGTTAACCAGTATCTTTGTTTCCCAAACCATATCCATAATTAGTGGGGGCTTCCCCATGTGAACCACTAGACCGTTACCATATCGACAACTGATGAAAATAAGTTGTGACCTACGTCAATGTCTATCATCATTGACTTAGTGCCCAGATCCATTAGTACACGCCCGTCCGACCGGCACGGTGTGAGGCTTGTCAACCCTAATAGTGCTATTAACTAATGACTCGCTCGCCATTGGCCCGGCGATTAAGTCGATATAAAAATGAGGGACTTCATGATAGAGTTTTGTCTAGTGAGTTTAAGGTTGGTGTCCTACCCAAGGAGGACGAACGTACGTATTCTACCCAAGGAGAATATGCAGGATTAATATTGGCATCCTACCCATGGAGGATGGCGGTACATATCCTACCCAAGGAGGATATGTAGGTTCCGTTTTAATTCTTTAACCCACTCCCAACCACCGGGAATCCCATGCCTTAGAAAGTGTGTGAACTCACCTTGGTTTGCTCGGATTGTTAAGTTACTTTACCCGTTCCAAGTTGGTCAACCAAACCCTAATATGGTTACCGATGACAGTCAGTTTCGTATACATAATTCATACATTTTCCGTATACATACGCAAATAACAAATAAGTAGGGCTCATATTATCACTCAAGCTACAACAAGTGTTCGAATCATAAGTATACTCATGTCATAAGTTCGTATTTCGCCATGGCACATATCCTCAATTTGATTCTCATTCAAGCAAGCATGCAAGTTCACATACATGTAATAACATTAATGGCCCGTGCATCAAACATTCAAATGTGCTACTATGACTTAGGTGTGCGGTTCGTGAGCTACCCGGCCCCCTTATGGCCCAAATGAAAGAAAAACGCGGCCCAATGTGATGGAGCGGCCCAACAATCAAAAGGCCAGCTAATGCACCAAACCCGTCCCTACCCACTAAACATATAAACATATATACCCTAGCAATTCACTAATTTATTTAATGGCAGTTAATATAATCAACATGCAGACAAGGACTACATGCCCCAAGATATCATCTTTATTTAATTATTTAACGAAGTCAACATTCAAACCAATTAATTAATCACAATCATCCCATAGCATTATTATCACCAATCGACCCATCTCATTGGTTCGACTTTATGAATGTTCCAGATTCACTTAAGCAGTTTAATCATCTCAAACACCTCAAAAGAACCCTATCGCATTTGTATTCTAACTAACCGGTTTCATCATCATGAATCTCATCTATGTTTTGTGTTAACAGTTTATAGATACAAGCAATTCATAATTCATCAAAGCTTTATCATCATACAAATCTTGCATGTATATAACTCTAACCCACTAATTTATTAGCATGCAATCTCCTTTATATCAGACTAAATCAAAAGCAAGCATTCGGTTATCAATTTATAATGCAAAACATCTATATATTTAATATTATGTTGCCCTAACCCTCGATTAACGAGAGCACTAGCAGAACATATCCAATCTTAAATGTATATGCAAGACATAATCAAGTGACACACATATAAACATTCACATGCTCACTGACAATTCCCATGCAGGACATAAACAAAATGGCCGACAATCATGAAGTGATTATTATCCACTTTGGCTGCACTTTCAACACAAATCACATGTACTAATGATGTTACTAGCCGAGGTAGGATATTGGCCCAATTAGATTCAATTCTCAAATGATATCTCATATGAACAATATCCCACAAGTATGAATGTCAACGGATAAGAACTACTCACCAAGGACTTGACCGAACAGATGCTGTCTCGAGAGGGGGGGGGGGTTCACTTCTGCCGACGCACACTAGAGGGGTTTAGGGTTTGGTTTGTTATGTTAAGATAATGAGAATAAAGGAAGGTTACGTACACAATAGTTATAAAGCCAAAAGATCACACAAGTGGGCCGACAGAATGGTCTTGGGCCAAAGCCCATTCTCGACGAAATTGGTGAAGGCGACGAAAACATGGTGTTTTTGTCGAGTGGGTGTTCGTCGGAGGTGTTCGCCAGGTAGGTGTTTTCATCAGGTACTAGAATGTACGAGTTATGGTTCATAAGTTCCACAGTTTATATACTAACACCCTATCACAGGCATGCACAATTTCAAACATCTCAAGCATATAACAAACAGACACAATTACAAGACAACTAAGTCACGCAAACACAATTGCAAAACAAATTGCGTGTCGAGGAAAGACCTTGGAAACTCGAGTTGTCACACATTTAGCCAATCTACCAGAGATTTCTGGCTTGTGCAAAATTTGTTGTGGCGGGTAATTTGTTAAGACCTGCACGCGATGCCCTTGAAAATATCTTGTGAGTCGCCGAGTGGCATGAACTAGTGCTAGGACCAACTTTTTGAGTGTTGGATACCGCGTTTCAGGTCCCGCCAGAATTCGGCTGATGTAATATATAGGTGTTTGCTTCCCATCTCTCTCCACCATGAGTACCGCGCTTACCGCGTTATGAGCTGCCGCCAGGTACATTTTGAGTAGTTCTTCTGGGTATGGCGCTGTCAGCATGGGTAGTTTCTCGATGAAACGTTTCATGTCTTGCAGAGCTTCTTCCACTTCGCTGGTCCATTTGAAAATTTTCTTGTTAAGGCAATCTTTTAACGTCTTTATAAATGGCAAAGACCTCCCGGCGTGTCTTGCCAAGAATCTGTTTATAGCCACTAGACGCCCATTTAACGCTTGCGCTTCTTTCAAAGTCCTGGGAGAGGGCATCCGCGTTATGGTGGCTACCTTTTCCGGGTTAGCTTTAAAGCCGTCCCGGGTGACCACTACCCCCAAGAACTTGCCTTCCTCTACTCCAAATGAACATTTCTTGGGGTTAAGCTTAATATTGTATTCTCTGAGCTTTTGGAAAGTTTCTTCAATGTCTTCAAGCATTTGTTTTTCTTCCCTGCTCTTGATTACCAAATCGTCAACGTATACTTCTAAGTTTGTGCCGATTTGTTTTTCGAAAGCCTTGTCCATGATCCGCTGATAAGTGGCTCCGGCGTCTCGCAGGCCGAAGGGCATTTTGGTATAACAAAAAATGCCCACATCGGTATGAAACGCCGTTTTTTCTTCGTCCTCTCTGGACATTTTGATCTGGTGATAACCCTTATAGGCGTCTAAGAAGCACTTGTACCTATAAGGGACCAGAGAATCAACCTTAAAGTCCATCTCGGGTAGCGGGTAGGCATCTTTGGGCCATGCTTTATTCAGATCTTTAAAATCAATGCACACTCCCAATGTGCCGTCTGGTTTCTTGACCATCACAGGGTTTGATACCCATGTGTGATGCTTTGTTTCTCTGAGAATACCAGCTTCAACCAACTTTCGTACTTCTTTGACTACTGCTGCTTTTCGATCTGGAGCCATGCTGCGTTTACCCTGTGCGACGGGTTTAATGCCCGGGAGTGTTGCTAGCTTGTGCTCTGCCTTATCCCGGGGTATCCCAGTCATGTCAGAGTGCTCAAAATCAAAGATGTCGGCGTTCCTTCTCAGCAGTTGTTTCAGGTTATTTTTAACTTCAAGGGAGAGGCTGTCCCTGTGACACCCCAGGAAAACAACGCAACTTAACTAGCTTCCTTAGTAACCAGGTGCTAAATTTTGGACGAAATTTTCTTAACAGGGGGAGAATGTGACAACCCTCATAATTCCATGTATCCGTACAATTTATTAATGATAATTAAAGTGCTTGATGACTATGCTGAAACATTTGACTGCTTTCTGATTTCTGTGTTATACTTACATGTGCTTGTTAACATACTAGTCGTGTGCAGAAAAGTTACTAAATAGCCCGGTATGCTTTCCTGAGTATTGAGAATTTAAATGTTACAAGTATATATATATATATATATATATATATATATATGACACTTTACGGATTAATTAAGCACTTTAACGGAACAGTATCAAACCGAACAACCGGACTTTACCCGGGACACAAAAATATTGCCAAACACATTGTTTTTATTTTTCTAAGCTAGTTAGGGTCCCCGAAGACCCTAACACACTATAGAATTAATAACACTCATAACACACTAACTTTACCACTTAACTTCCTAACTAGATTGTAACTATATCATTGAAACCCAACCCCATACCCCCCCCCCTTGGGCGACGGTCACAATGGGTGACCCACCCATTGAATTCTTTCAATATTTTATTTGATGATGTTGGTGGATAATGGAACACTTTATACAATGGTTAAGGAGTGATGATAGATTATTAGAAGGCACTTAGGATCATAGAGAATTCATTCACAAACATCAAACACCCCAAACTCTCTTCTCTCTTCTCTTGTTCGGCCGCCAACAACCACCACCATACCACCACCTTCAAGTTTCATTCCAAGCAATCTATACATACCCAAAGGTGTTAGAGATCCTACAAGCAAGCTTGGTGTGTTCGGAAGCTCAAGGACCGCTCTCGTTTTCTTTTATCCACCACTTTTCCACACTTGAACTCCCCTAGCCTTGAGCTAGTGGTAAGAACTTAGATCCTTGCATTTTACATGTTGTTGTAGTGGTTAATAGATGTATTATGAAGAAAACATATGAACATTATAAGATCTTATACTTAAAACTTGAACATAAGCTTAAATAAGATGATACATGAAGAAATGATGTTAGAATGATGTTGTTTGGTGTATGATGATTATGTGCTGATATGAAGGACTTATAATCTGCTGTAAGTATCGTTGTTTATCGCTAAACATGTTAACGAAATCAATCGAGCGCGCTTTAGAATGTTAAAAACTGAAAACAGAAGGCTGTTTGGTGATTACAGCCAACTTCAGTTGGCTGTAACAGGACCTTAATAAAACGAAAAAATGTATTTTCTGAAGTCTAGATTTATGTATTATGAAATACGGTTCTAATGGCACTGGAATCATAATTTTTAGACTTCGTTTGCTATTTTAAAGGGTCGATTTGTAACAACATAACTGGGTGTTATATTTTTAGTCATAACTTGAAACCTGAGTAGAACTAGGTCATGAAACTTGTACTGTAAATGACCACTGATGTATTTGTAATCCTCCCACTGAAATTTCATAAATCGGACTTTCGATAAATTTTAAATAAATTATTCCGTGGACTGCAGTCAGAAAAAGATAAATCTGAGTGCAGTCCGGAAAAATGATTTTTTGTAAAATATTGGTGATGAATTGGATCCCGATATTTTTACATAATAATATTTGGATCGTTTAAGAGATTCTGTAAAAAATTGGGAATTTTTGGAATAAGTTAACTATTTTATTAAAATGCCCGAAAACAGCCCGGTTTTGAATATTAAAGCTGAAATGACATAAGTAGTAATTTGCGTGTCTAAATGTCGAGTATGTTATCTGAGGATGATCTAACATGTGATATGTCAATGAAAGTAATATGTGCAATATCGTATGCTTGTTCTTGAGTAGCTATAGGTGGAATGTTTATATGAGCGTGAACTATTAAAGTGAATGCTTGTTATGTAGTAGATACGTGTAGGAACTTTGTGCTCTATTTGAAACCACTAAATGACTGACTGGTAATCATATTAGGACGTGATTGACCAACCTTGACTGTTAGCTATATTTGAGAATCTAACCGAGCAAACCAAGGTGAGTTCACACACTTTCTAAGGCATGGGATTCCCGGTGGTTGGGAATGGGTTAGAGAAATTAAAACGGAATCTACATATCCTCCTTGGGTAGGATATGTACGGCCATCCTCCATAGGTAGGATGCCAATAAAAATTTCTGCGTATTCTCCTTGTGTAGAATACGTACGTTCGTCCTCCTTGGGTAGGACAACAACCTTAAAACTTACTAGACAAAACTCTATCATGAAGTCCCTCATTTTATATCGACTTAATCGCCGAGGCCAATGGCGAGCGGGTCATTAGTTAATAGCGTTATTAGGTTTAACAAACCTCACACCGTGCCGTTCGGACGAGCGTGTACTAATGGACTATGGCAAACTGTCAGTGTTGATAGACACTGATGTAGGGCACAACTATTGTTCGTCAGTTGTCGATATGTATGGTCTTGTGGTTCACATGGGGAAGCCCCCACTGATTATGGATATGGTTTGGGTAATAAAAGGAACTGGTTAAACATACTTTCAACTATGGGGTAACCCCCACGACAAATAAGCCAACGAAAGTCAAACCACGTTTTTCAGAAACAACTTAAAACTAAACAACCAAACGTGAACTCACTCAACTTTGTTGTTGACTCGTTGTTACATGCCTTACAGGTCGCTAGATGCTTATGGAGCTTGCACGAGGAGGAAGTTGTTGTGGGATAAGGACTGTTATGTCCCGTACTTAATAATTAAACCTTATAAACTTATGGAACTTATGTTTTGAAGTCTTTAAACTTATGAACTACGAACTTATGTTTTGGTTTAAACGTCTTATGCTTCCGCTGTTTAAATTAAACTTGGTTAACTTCCTTTTGGTCACCAATTGTATTGTGGTTAGTTTTATTTACTTATTTACGTTGTTCAATATGATTGGTGGCTCGATCCTGGTCACGTCACGCCTCCAAGCGGTGATACTCCGCGTGGTGGATTTTCGGGTTGTGACAGATTGGTATCAGAGCCATTGGTTATAGTGAACTTGGTTTTAAAAAGGGAAAAGCTTTTTGATAAAAACCAGACTATAACCTGTATGGTGCTCAACGATCCACAACGACGCTTTGCTCCACGTGCAAGACTCGACACAATAGGTGGTATGATTTATGTTTATATTGTCGGTTAGATAGTTCACACTGTGCACTAGTTAACGTGATAACTGCTATTTGAACCTTGTGTGCTTACTCTCTACTGTCGTCCCACACTTACGCACTTTCGTGACACTTTTCTCACTTACGTTGCTTCGTTGTGAAGATCATGAGCAGACGCAGAGGATGTATCAACCTAACTCAAGCCCGGCTGACGGCTTTGATCAACGAACGAGTTGCTGAGGCACTCGCAGCAGTCCCTGCAGGAGGTATAACCTGCCATATCAACCCACCTTAGGATGTTTAGATCCTACTCTCGTAAACCAACCCTCGTGCCTAACCTTGTCTTTTATTCCCGCACCACAGGTCAACATGCTCAGCCTCCTGTGTGCACGTTCAAAACGTTCATGGACTGCCGACCTACTACTTTCAGTGCCAGTGAAGGAGCTGTAGGCCTTCTTCACTGGTTCGAGAAGCTGGAGTCTGTTTTTGAGATGTGTGAATGCCCTGAAGATCGTAGGGTGAAATATGCTACTGGAACACTCGAAGGTGCTGCGTTAACCTGGTGGAAAGCATAGGTTCAACTGCTAGGGCTGGCGGTTGCTAACGCCACCCCATGGAACGGTTTCAAAGAACTGATCAAAGAAGAGTACTGTAGTCGGGACGACATCCACAAGCTAGAGGTGGAATTTTTCAAACTGAAGATGACGGGGTCTGAGATTGAGGCGTATACGAAGAGGTCAAACGAATTAGCTATCCTGTGTCCCACTATGGTAGACCCTCCCATCAAACGTATTGAGCTGTACCTCAAGGGTCTTGTACCAGAGATTCAGAGTCACGTGACTTCAGCTAACCTGGGTACCATTCAGTAAATCATTAAGTTGGCCCATCGTCTCACCGATCAAGCAGTTGAACAAAACAAACTGCCCAAGCGTATTAGTGCTACTACTACTGACGCTCCCAATGATAACAAGCGAAAATGGGATGGGAATTCCAGTAAGGGTTCTACTTCAGTTCAGTCTCAGCAGCGAAAGACTGATGACTACCAGAGGCCTGGTCAGCAATCTTCCGGTAATCAAGGACAGGGTGGATACCGAGGGAACCACCCCAAGTGCAACCGGTGCAACAAGCATCACAGCGGGCAGTGCAACAAGGGTCGTTGTCTGAGGTGTAACAAGTTTGGTCATGAAGCAAAGGATTGCAGGAGCACACGACCAGCAAATCAGAATCGCCAACAACAACAACAAGCTCCACAGAACCACCAGCAGCAGCAACAGCAGGGCAATAAAGGTTGCTTTCAGTGTGGCGCTGAAGGCCACTTTAAGAGGAACTGTCCTCAGCTGAACCAGAATCAGAACCACAACAACCAAGGAAACGGGAACAACAATGGAGGCAACAACGGGGGTAACAATAACGGCAATGGTGCCAGGGGACGTGTCTTCGTGCTGGGTCAGGGTGATGCAAGGAACGATCCCAACGTTGTGATGGGTAAGTTTCTTCTGGATGACTTCTTTGTTACTGTTTTATTTGATTCGGGTGCCGATACTAGTTATGTGTCCTTAAAAGTTAGTCAAATGCTTAAGCGTACTCCAACACTTTTGAACACCAAGCACATCGTAGAGTTAGCGAATGGTAAAAGTTTAGAGGCTACACATGTAGTTAAGGGTTACGAGCTTGTCCTTGCCGATCAGATCTTTTCTATCGACCTCATTCCTATCGTTTTGGGTAGTTTTGACGTCGTCATTGGGATGGATTGGTTATCTCAACACCAAGCGGAGATTATTTGCAAGGAGAAAATCGTCCGTATCCCTCGTTCTTGTAAAGAACCCCTCGTGATTCGTGGCGACAAGAGTGGTGCTGTCGTAGGCATTATCTCTTTCCTTAAGGCCCAGAAGTGTTTGCGAAAGGGCCACACTGCCATTCTAGCACTAGTTACTGACACATCAATGGAAGAGAAGAGAATTGAAGACATTCCTATTGTATGTGACTTTCCCGAGGTATTTCCTGAGGAATTTCCTGGCCTTCCGCCTCATCGTCAAGTCGAGTTTCAAATCGAGCTCGCTCCTGGAGCAGCGCCCATAGCTCGAGCACCTTATCGTCTTGCTCCATCAGAACTTGAAGAACTGTCCACGCAATTACAAGAACTCTTGGAAAAGGGTTTCATACGTCCTAGCTCTTCGCCCTGGGGAGCTCCAGTCTTGTATGTGAAGAAGAAAAACGGTACTTTCAGGATGTGTATTGACTATCGCGAACTTAACAAGGTGACCGTGAAGAATCGTTATCCTCTTCCACGCATTGATGATTTGTTCGACCAGTTGCAAGGGTCGAGTTATTACTCTAAGATTGATTTGAGATCGGGATACCATCAGCTGAGAGTCCGAGAGGAGGACGTCTCCAAAACAGCATTCAGAACTCGTTACAGCCATTACGAGTTTCTAGTTATGCCTTTCGGATTAACGAATGCACCTGCAGTCTTCATGGATCTCATGAACCGAGTGTGCAAGCCTTACCTGGATAAGTACGTCATAGTGTTCATCGACGACATCGTGATCTATTCTAAGAGTCAGGAGGAACACGAGCAACATCTAAGGCTTATTCTCGAACTTCTTCGAAAAGAGCAGTTGTATGCCAAGTTTTCGAAATGTGACTTCTGGCTTCGCGAAGTCCACTTTCTAGGCCATGTGGTAAACAAGGATGGGATTCATGTTGATCCATCCAAGGTTGACTCGATCAAGAACTGGCCTGCACCCCGTACACCAACAGAAATCCGCCAATTCTTGGGATTGGCAGGATATTACAGAAGGTTTATAAAGGATTTCTCAAAGATTGCGCAACCTCTCACTTCACTGACTCAGAAGGGTGTCACCTATCATTGGGGTGATGCACAAGAATCTGCTTTTCAGCACTTGAAGGATAGACTTTGTAGCGCACCTATTCTCTCATTGCTTGAAGGCACAGATGATTTTGTGGTTTATTGCGACGCTTCCATCCAAGGACTTGGTTGCGTGTTGATGCAACGTGACAAGGTCATTGCCTACGCATCATGCCAACTTAAAGTTCACGAAAGGAACTACACTACGCACGACTTGGAGCTGGGAGCAGTTGTTTTCACACTTAAGATATGGAGACATTACTTGTACGGTACCAAGTGCACCATTTACACCGATCACAGGAGTCTCGAGCATATCTTCAAGCAAAAGGAATTGAACATGCGACAACGTCAATGGGTCGAGCTCTTAAATGATTACGAATGTGCGATCAAATACCATCCGGGCAAAGCCAATGTTGTGGCCGACGCCCTCAGTCGGAAGGATACTATACCTAAGCGTGTACGTGCATTACAGCTTACCATTCACTCTAGCCTTCCCGCTCAAATTCGTGATGCTCAGGTTGAAGCATTGAAAGCAGAAAACATCAGGGCTGAGTCCCTGCGAGGGTCGAGGCAGCGGTTAGAACAAAAGGAAAACGGCGCCTACTATGTAACAGGGCGCATCTGGGTTCCACTTTATGGAGACTTACGCGAGCTTGTGATGGATGAAGCGCACAAGTCTCGTTATTCAGTACATCCTGGTGCGGATAAAATGTACCACGATCTCAAGACTACATACTGGTGGCCTAGCATGAAAGCCCACATAGCAACCTACGTTAGCAAATGTTTGACTTGTGCGAGAGTCAAGACCGAATATCAGAAACCATCAGGCCTACTTCAACAGCCAGAGATCCCGAAAAGGAAATGGGAACAAATTTCCATGGATTTCGTTACTGGCCTGCCTAGATCTCAACGCGGAAATGATACCATTTGGGTGATCGTGGATCGATTGACTAAGTCTGCACACTTTCTGGCCATCAAGGAAACAGATAAGTTTTCTACCCTAGCAGACATCTACTTGAAGGAAGTAGTATCAAGGCACGGAGTGCCAACCTCCATCATTTCTGATCGTGACTCACGTTTTACCTCTAAATTGTGGCAAGCTATGCACAAGTCCTTTGGTTCTCGATTAGACATGAGCACGGTATATCATCCACAGACGGATGGGCAATCTGAACGCACCATCCAAACCCTTGAAGACATGCTTAGGGCATGCGTAATCGACTTTGGTAATGGCTGGGAAAAGCATCTCCCGTTAGTGGAGTTTTCTTATAACAACAGCTACCACACCAGCATCCAGGCCGCTCCGTTCGAGGCATTGTACGGACGGAAGTGCCGATCGCCTCTTTGTTGGGCAGAAGTTGGTGACAGTCAAATCACTGGCCCAGAACTTGTAGTAGATACAACCGAGAGAATTGCTCAGATAAGACAGCGAATGGCGGCAGCTCGTGACCGTCAGAAAAGCTATGCTGATAAGCAAAGAAAGCCACTCGAGTTCCAGGTTGGGGATCGAGTGCTACTTAAAGTCTCACCTTGGAAAGGTGTAGTTCGTTTTGGAAAACGGGGCAAGCTCAATCCGCGCTATGTCGGACCGTTCGAAATCATTGAGAAGATTGGCAAAATCGCTTACAGGCTGAATCTACCTGAAGAACTCAGCGGAGTTCACAACGTATTCCACGTGTCAAATCTGAAAAAGTGTCTGTCAGATGAGACACTCATAGTTCCCCTCAAGGAGCTCACAATCGACGACCAGCTGCGATTCGTCGAGGAACCAGTAGAGATTACTGATCGAGATGTTAAGATTCTCAAGCGTACCAGAATACCTATCGTCCGAGTCCGTTGGGATTCCCGTCGTGGCCCAGAGTATACCTGGGAATGAGAAGACCAAATGAAACTCAAGTATCCCCAGCTGTTTAAGAAAAGTGCAACCACTACTGAGGCTGAAGCTACTGCAGAATTTCAGGACGAAATTCCAAATCAACGGGGGGATGATGTGACACCCCTGGAAAACCAGGAAAACAACGCAACTTAACTAGCTTCCTCAGTAACCAGATGCTAAATTTCGGGATGATATTTTCTTAATAGGGGGAGAATGTGACAACCCTCATAATTCCATGTATCCGTACAATTTATTAATGATAATTAAAGTGCTTGATGACTATGCTGAAACATTTGACTGCTTTCTGATTTCTGTGTTATACTTACATGTGCTTGTTAACATACTAGTCGTGTGCAGAAAAGTTACTACATAGCCCGGTATGCTTTCCTGAGTATTGAGAATTTAAATGTTACAAAAATATATATATATATGACACTTTACGGATTAATTAAGCACTTTAACGGAACAGTATCAAACCGAACAACCGGACTTTACCCGGGACACAAAAATATTGCCAAACACATTGTTTTTATTTTTCTGAGCTAGTTAGGGTCCCCGAAGACCCTAACACACTATAGAATTAATAACACTCATAACACACTAACTTTACCACTTAACTTCCTAACTAGATTGTAACTATATCATTGAAACCCAACCCCATACCCCCCCTTGGGCGACGGTCACAATGGGTGACCCACCCATTGAATTCTTTCAATATTTTATTTGATGATGTTGGTGAACAATGGAACACTTTATACAATGGTTAAGGAGTGATGATGGATTATAAGAAGGCACTTCGGATCATAAAGAATTCATTCACAAACATCAAACACCCCAAACTCTCTCCTCTCTTCTCTTGTTCGGCCGCCAACAACCACCACCTTCAAGTTTTATTCCAAGCAATCTATACATACCCAAAGGTGTTAGAGATCCTACAAGCAAGCTTGGTGTGTTCGGAAGCTCAAGGACCGCTCTCGTTTTCTTTTATCCACCACTTTTCCACACTTGAACTCCCCTAGCCTTGAGCTAGTGGTAAGAACTTAGATCCTTTCATTTTACATGTTGTTTTAGTGGTTAATAGATGTATTATGAAGAAAACATATGAACACTATAAGATCTTATACTTAAAACTTGAACATAAGCTTAAACAAGATGATACATGAAGAAATGATGTTAGAATGATGTTGTTTGGTGTATGATGATTATGTGCTGATATGAAGGACTTATAATCTGCTGTAAGTATCGTTGTTTATCGCTAAACATGTTAACGGAATCAATCGAGCGCGCTTTAGAATGTTAAAAACAGAAAACAGAAGGCTGTTTGGTGATTACAGCCAACTTCAGTTGGCTGTAACAGGACCTTAATAAAACGAAAAATGTATTTTCTGAACTCTAGATTTATGTATTATGAAATACGGTTCTAATGGCACTGGAATCGTAATTTTTGGACTTCGTTTGCTATTTTTAAAGGGTCGATTTGTAACAACAGCTAAAGCTGAGTTTTTACAGCAGTAAATGGGTGTTATATTTTTAGTCATAACTTGAAACCTGAGTAGAACTAGGTCATGAAACTTGTACTGTAAATGACCACTGATGTATTTGTAATCCTCCCACTGGAATTATGTAAATCGGATTTACGATGAATTTTAAATAAATTATTCCGTGGACTGCAGTCAGAAAAAGATAAATCTGAGTGCAGTCCGGAAAAATGATTTTTTTATAAAATATTGGTGATGAATTGGATCCCGAGATTTTTACACAATAATATTTGGATCGTTTAAGACATTCTGTAAAATTTGGAAATTTTTGGAATAAGTTAACTATTTTATTAAAATGCCCGAAAACAGCCCGGTTTTGAATATTAAAGCTGAAACGACATAAGTAGTAATTTGCGTGTCTAAATGTCGAGTATGTTATCTGAGGATGATCTAACATGTGATATGTCAATGAAAGTAATATGTGCAATATCGTATGCTTGTTCTTGAGTAGCTATAGGTGGAATGTTTATATGAGCGTGAACTATTAAAGTGAATGCATGTTATGTAGTAGATACGTGTAGGAACTTTGTGCTCTATTTGAAACCACTAAATGACTAACTGGTAATCATATTAGGACGTGATTGACCAACCTTGACTGTTAGCTATATTTGAGAATCTAACCGAGCAAACCAAGGTGAGTTCACACACTTTCTAAGGCATGGGATTCCCGGTGGTTGGGAATGGGTTAGAGAAATTAAAACGGAATCTACATATCCTCCTTGGGTAGGATATGTACGACCATCCTCTATAGGTAGGATGCCAATAAAACTTCTGTGTATTCTTCTTGGGTAGAATACGTACGTTCGTCCTCCTTGGGTAGGACAACAACATTAAAACTTACTAGACAAAACCCTATCATGAAGTCCCTCATTTTATATCGACTTAATCGCCAAGGCCAATGGCGAGCGGGTCATTAGTTAATAGCGCTATTAGGTTTAACAAACCTCACACCGTGCCGTTCGGACGGGCGTGTACTAATGGACTATGGCAAACTGTCAGTGATGATAAACACTGATGTAGGGCACAACTATTGTCGTCAGTTGTCGATATGTATGGTCTAGTGGTTCACATGGGGAAGCCCCCACTGATTATGGATATGGTTTGGGTAATAAAAGGAACTGGTTAAACATACTTTCAACTATGGGGTAACCCCCACGACAAATAAGCCAACGAAAGTCAAACCACGTTTTTCAGAAACAACTTAAAACTAAACAACCAAACGTGAACTCACTCAACTTTGTTGTTGACTCGTTGTTACATGCCTTACAGGTCGCTAGATGCTTATGGAGCTTGCACGAGGAGGAAGTTGTTGTGGGATAAGGACTGTTATGTCCCGTACTTAATAATTAAACCTTATAAACTTATGGAACTTATGTTTTGAAGTCTTTAAACTTATGAACTACGAACTTATGTTTTGGTTTAAACGTCTTATGCTTCCGCTGTTTAAATTAAACTTGGTTAACTTCCTTTTGGTCACCAATTGTATTGTGGTTAGTTTTATTTACTTATTTACGTTGTTCAATATGATTGGTGGCTCGATCCTGGTCACGTCACGCCTCCAAGCGGTGATACTCCGCGTGGTGGATTTTCGGGGTGTGACAGTCCCCTATTGTTACCGTCTGATCCGGATGGCGTGTGCTTAATACCCACCTTTCCGGGCCGATGGCGCCGGTGGGCCCTTGACAGCATCTTTTGGTATTCAATACTTCTCCTAGCTTGTCTCGAAATACTGTTGCAATACCCCGCGGGGTGGGAAACTTCATGAACCCCCGCGCTGTAAAGAATATAGCATCCAATTTCCCCGGGGTGAACCTTCCAATGATTACATTGTGGTAAGACTCAGCGCGTACCACAAGGAATGTTAGGAGTATGGTCCTTTCCCGGGGTTCTTGTCCGAATGTAACTGGGAAAGTAATCTGGCCAATTGGATCAACCTTCTCTCCAGTGAAACCTTTAATAGGGGCGTGCACTGACTCAAGCAGCCTTCTGTCTTCTGGTTGCATTCTATTAAAGCAATGCTCGTAGATGATATCTTCAGAACTCCCGGTATCTACCAGGATCCTTCTCATGTTATAATCACCTACCACAGCACATATGATTAAGGCATCAGTAGTGAGGTGTAAATCTTCCACGCGTGGCTCGATTGTCATGGTTGCCAGCATCCAGGGTTCGAGCGTGGAGAAATTCCGCTTAGCCCCTTTTCCCTTATCAGCATATACCATGTTTAGCTCTCGTGGCCTCTTTCCCGCCCCTTTATCGTTTTCCTTTTTAATGGGGGGCGGGCCCTGTTTGATGTCTCGAACCAGATGAGCCAATTTACCCGCCTTCACGAAATACTCGATCTGCTTCTTCAATTGAAAACAGTCATTGGTATCATGGCCGCTCCCCTTGTGGTACTCACAATACTTGTTGGTGTCTTTGTTGGGGTTGTCCTTCAGCGGCTTCGGAGGATTAAACTTAAGGTTCTCAGAGGCTAGGATTTCTGCTGGTGTCTTACTCAAGTTGGGGTAATCGGACCGCGGTTTAGAGGAGGATTCATTCCTTGAATAGGTGCTTCTAGACCTATCATACCGCGAGTCCGTTCTGTCACCTTTCTGGTATCGGTCTCCTCTACCTTTACCTTTGGAGCCCCGCTGCTCTCTATCGTCCTGGTTTTTCTGAGCCTCTTTCTTTCTGTTGGCCGCGTGACTGGCGGCAACAGCTTTCTCTTGTGTGACGTATACCTTAGCTATCCTCAAGATTTCGTCTATGGTGGGAGGTACACCATCCCTCCCGTGGAGTGTTCTCAATAGCTCATTTTCATTTACCCCTTGTAGGAAAGCACCACACGCTAGATCGTTCGTGACACCTGGGATCGCCAGGCTTTCTTTGTTGAATCTAACGATGAAACTCTCCACCGTTTCATTGTCTCGCCGGCGAATGTGGAGGAGTTCGTTTCGCTCTTTTGTGTGCCTTCTCTGTTGGCTGAACTGCAATATTAACTTGGCCTCTAGATCTTCGAAACTGTCAATTTCCCCGATGGGTAAACTATCCCACCAGACCCGGGCTGCACCTACCAGTGTTTGGATAAACATCTTACACAAGAGGGGCATGGGCCAACAGGCTACTTCCCCTGCGCTTTTGAATAGATTGAGATGGTCATCAGGGTCGCCTAGACCATCGTACTTGCCTACAGTTTGAGGCATCCTGGGCTTTTCCTTGATAGGAGCTTTCACTATTCTTCTGCTGAACTTGGATTTGAAAGTAGCGTCCACTGGTTTGTAAGGTCTGGTAAGTTCGTCTTCTTCTACATTGATGGATTGTATTGGAGGAGTTACCCCACCCTGGCTGGTACCCTGGGTGACAGGGGGTTGAGCCGGGGTGATGTTCAGCGTAGGGCTGGGGCATCCACCTGGAGAAAAATGAGGCCTAGATGCGTTTCCTCTGTCATACGCGGGTTCCGCTGTCGGCAGGGTCTGACTGTAAACTGGTTGTGATGTTGGAAAAGTCCACCAAGGCGGCATATAAGCCGCGTATGGCGATTGCTAAGCATAGCCTTGTGCCGCTCCCTGGGGAGTGTACGTTGGAGTATTGTATGGGGGTAAATACCCGTATGGGGGTGCGTAAAAATATCCGGGAAAGTAAGCTTAATTTCCCGGTGTAATCGGGGCGTTCATGATTCCCGCCGGCATGACCACTGGTTGATGGGGTGGCGTGGATAACGCCGCCGTTAGTGCTGCCGAATACAAAGGCGGCATGGCGTAAGTGACCGAGGGTTGATAGTATTGAGGCATGCTCACCTGCGGTATGACAGTGCTTGGGCTGGCCGATGTAATAACTGGCATAGTGCTACGACGTATAGTCTGTGCACTGGTGGTTGTTGCTGGGGTGAAAACATTCACGCATGTTGCAATTGGTTCGACTGATCGGAACTGCAGAGAAGTATACGAGAATAGGTCTGCTGCCGTCGTCCCAGAAGAGACGGCGGTAGTGCCTGTAAAACCTGATGGGGGTCCTTCTGCTTCAAATTCCAAGTCGAGAGACCTGGTCACAGCAGGCGAGGCTGGCATGGTGGTAACAGGGCTCGTTTCTAGCAATGGATTGCTAGTTACCATCGCCTGACTTGGTGTTACTGCTATGTTCTGATCGCTTGCCATTGGGTTCAGTCTTGTTGTTGTTACCGAACGGTCCCACGGATGGAGCCAATGAAGAAACACTGATCTTCACGGTAGTATCCAACTAAGGACTTCAACTCTTGGCGACCCGAACTGCTAGCTGCAAAACAGAACACCGTTAGGACTCGTTACAGGAATGGGGTTATTCCTGTAACCATCCTCCGGCGTGAGAATAAGTCTCGGTTTGGGAAAGTATAAGTATATATATAGAGAGAGAGAAAGTTAACGAGAGCAAGATGATCCATACCTTAGATGTTTACCTCTATTTATAGTTTACCATTAGGGTTTCCCTTAACTTAGGATGGGCTCCGATAAGTTAGGGATTTGCATGATATTCCCAAAAAGTTGGGGATTTGGTTACGTAGTTTATCCATGCAGAATAGAACATTCTAGAATAAACTTGTGTAATTAATTATTTATAATAAAATAATAGGTAATGACCGGGTCGAGTTAGCCGATCCGGGTCATACGTCGTCATAAAGTAATAAAATTTAAAGCTAAACTAAAAAATTGAACTTACTATGATATAAAGTTAATAAAGATATAAACACTTAACATCCTATTTTTTATAAAAATGTTTTTAAAAACATAAATTTTTATATATATAAAAACGAAATTTAACAATTAAACTTAAATGTGTAAAACGTACTTATGAGTCAAGTACTATTTTTTATTTTTTTATTATAATTTTTTTTAAACTTAAAGTTTATTGAATGAGTACCATGTGGATATTTAAAAAAAAGTTATGAACTTTAAAGAATAAAATTATAAACTTTATTATTTAACCAACAAAATAAACTTACTTTATAACTATAACAACTTATCTTTTATTTTTTGTCATTTGATTATTATTTTTTATTAAAAAACGAAACTTTACATGTGTGAAACAGTTTTTTACCTTATTTTATAACAAAACATTTTTTTTGTAACAAGTAATAAAAATAAAATACTACAGAAATTTACAATCTTTACTAGATAAATACTAATTGTGTTGCAAATTTTTAGGTATTATAAGTTTAACTATATTGTTATACATAATATTAATTAGTTTCAAAAGAATTCTTTACCAACTTGACTAGATACATAGTAGATTGTGTTGCATATTTTTAGGGATTATAAGTTAAAAGTAGACTCATATAGATAAAATTAGTTAGGAACTAAAAATTTGAACTTAATATGATATAAAGTTATTAAAGATATAAACTATTAACAGCCTATTTTTTTATAAAAACAATTCTTGAAATTTTATAAAAATATAAATTTTTTATATATGTAAAAAACGAAATTTAACAATTTAAGTTAAAGGTCTAAAACGTACTTATGAGTCAAATACTATTTTTTATTTTTATAAAAACGAAAATTTTAAACTTAAAGTTTATTGGATGAGTACTATATGGATATTTAAAAAAAGTTATGAACTTTAAAGAATAAAATTATACTTTATAATTTAACCAATAAAATAAACATAATTTACAATTATAACAACTTATCTTTTATTTTTTGTCTTTTGATTATTAATTTTTATAAAAAAAACAATATTTTTTTTCTTTTGATTATTAATTTTTATAAAAAAACAAAACTTTACATATGTGTAACACTTATGACATATATCCACCACAATAATATTATCATAAATATTATACGAATAAAAAAACTAGTAGAAACAAGTGCCGTAATGTAAAGTATTGCCCCTGTTGTTGCGCGAGCACCCTACTAGTTAAAAAAAAACAAATCTTTACAATACAAGGTACAATAAACATAATCAGGGACCGTGACATCCTTCACACCCGTCACACTTCCACTTCCATTAAAAAAATAGTTCGTCGTCCCACCACTGGAATCAAGCCGGAGAAGGCATCTCCGTCACCAGCATAAAGTTAACTCCACCTGAATAAACAATTCCCAACAAAACACTTAAAAATGGCTTCAATCTCCCTTTCACTTTCACCAAACCCTAACCACCTATACAACGACACCGTTTTCTCCCCTCAGAGCCACTTTCTCCGTCGTATCGCCACCGTTTCCACTCTCTCCGGCCGCCATTTGAATAATAAAACTTCGTTATCAACGTCACCGGAAAAGTATCGGAGAGAGAAAGTAGCCGTCGTACGGATGTCGTCGACGGTTTCTGATTCACACTCGTATGACGTCGTTGTAGTTGGCGCCGGAATAATCGGATTGAGTATCGCACGGCAGCTTCTCAACGGGTCGGATTTGTCCGTCGCCGTTGTCGACGCCGCCGTTCCTTGCTCCGGCGCTACCGGTGCAGGTGCATCGGTTGTTTTGTTATTTATTGTATTAGTTTATCGAATTAATATATATAGTTTTAAGCTCTGTTGATATTGTATATATGTTTTGTTGTTTTTGTTAGGGCTAGTTAGTCATTACTGTTCAATAATTTGGGATATATATTAGTTGACCTTTAGTTTAGTCAACTAATTAAGCTTGTGTGAGGTACTTGTTCATAAGTTTACTCTTAAGTGGAAATTAGGTACAAGTTTGATGCTACTTTTTTTTTTTTTAAATTTATGCTTACATTATTTCGTATTTTTTTCGTATTTGATATCGTGTCATTGAACTGTTGTTAAATTTCAGATTTAAACAACGAGTAATGTGCGCGTGTGTTGAATAAGTCAATAGCAATGTGCCAATGTTATAACCACTGTATTTTTTTATAAAATGTGAATCGTTTTAGCTTTTTCATTGGTCATAGGACAGGGATATATATGGATGGTACATAAGGTTCCAGGAAGTGAGAAATGGGAGTTAGCAACGAGAAGCCGTGAACTATGGGAGAAATTTGCGGAGGATGTGAAGCATCAGGGAATGGATCCACAAGAAGTTCTTGGCTGGAAGAAGACAGGTACACCGTACATCTTATGCTCACCCTGTTTTATAAACTTAAATTTATCTTCCCTTTTTTAAGCACAAATATATTTAAAAATATTTTAAATGATATTCAGGTTAAGATCAGTAATATAACATATTCTTGATCATATAAACAGGAAGCTTGTTGGTTGGTAAAACATCGCAGGAAATGGCAGCACTGAAAGAGAAGGTAGAGCAGCTATTGAAAGCCGGGCTCAAGGCAGAGCTCTTGTCCAGCACCGAACTACAGGACGTAGAACCTGCACTTGTGATTGGTGAGGAAGGCGGGGCTGCATTTTTACCAGATGATTACCAACTGGATGCTCGGCGTTCTGTTGCATACATTGAAAAGGTACCAAACATTGATCCCAGATGCATATTGCAATATATTTACTAAATTAACGGTTGAGAATATCGTGCAGGAGAACAGGAAGTATGCAACTGAAGGAAGATACAGGGAGTATTATAATCAGCCATTGACTGGTTTGTTAAGGTAAAATGGTAAATACTTTGCTAAAGTTAAGTTGCAGAAATTATATCTTTATTAAATGGATAAATCTTTTATAGGTCTGATAGTGGTAAGGTTGAAGCTGTTCAGACATCGAAAAATTTATTGTATAGCAAGAAGGCAATAGTAATTGCCACTGGATGCTGGACAGGCTCTTTAATGCAAGAGCTGATTAGGGATCTCGATATTGAATTTGATGTCCCTGTAAAGCCCCGAAAGGTTAAATAACCTCAAATTCTGAAGACTTTAAATATAATTTTTCAATTTCTAGCAAATGTCACTATTTTTTCAAAGTTTTTTAATATATTTGATGGGTCATATAGAATTATTTACGTATTGAAAGTTAAGAGATACATTTATGTGGTTTTTGCTAACAGGGTCACCTCCTGGTGATAGAGAATTTTAATTCCTTCAAATTGAATCACGGTTTAATGGAGGTAGGTTACGTCGGTCATCAGGATGCTACTCGGCAACCCAGTGCCGAAACCGAAACTTTATCTGTTTCAATGACGGCCACCATGGATACATCGGGAAATCTTGTTCTTGGTTAGTATTCTATATTTGAAGTTCTCTTTTTTACCTTTCAATAGTCAGCTTTAATAAAGTTCAATATCATTTCCTGTTGTAAGAATGTTAACTTTTGTTTATAATTTATTGGTCACAGGAAGCAGCCGGCAGTTTGTTGGATTTAACACAGAGATATCCGAGCATATAATCAATCAGATATGGGAACGTGCCGGGGAGTTTTTTCCTTCTCTAAGAAAACTTTTGTTAACAGATTTGGAGAAGACCAGAGAAGTCAGAGTAGGGCTAAGACCCTTCAGTAAGTATGCACTGTAATTTGGCTGAGAATTAAATTCACGATAACCTAAGGTTTTATTTTAATATATGGAATTGATTTAATGATTTAATATGCTTCATCGATTTCAGTGCCTGGTGGAAAGCCTATGATTGGTCTTCTTCCTGGACTGTCGAATGTATTCCTTGCTGCTGGCCATGAGGGAGAAGGATTGAGTTTGGTATATTTTTCGTACTCTTATAATCCACTTTTAATTACCATAACATATCATGTAAGATCAAAAACTTCCATCAAATTTTCACCCGAACAAAAACTGGCCACAACTTCAAATTTCGCTTAACCGGTTTAGCTGAACAGAAAAACGAACCACACTTTGAAAACCGATAACCCATTTGACTGGAACTAATTGGTTATGGTTTTCTAGTAAGTAATAACCACGGTATTCAGTTATGGTTCAGTTCAAGGCAATATCTGAACTGAATCTACTTATTTGCATAATACAGGTCATTATGGGAGCTAGTTTGTTTACAGAGAAAGAATGTACCATTTGATATGTAATTTCTTTGTGGTTTGCAACAGGCCCTTGGAACTGCTGAAATGGTTGCTGATATGGTTTTGGGCAATCCAACCAAAGTTGATAATGCACCCTATGCATTGCATACTCATTGTTCTTGACAACAGGTGATGCTTCGGATATCTTAACCTATGATTGTTGTCAAAAATTTTTTCAAGTTTTGATTATTTTTTAAATTTTAGTTGCAGTGTTTCTTTTGTATTACCTAACAGCTGCTCGAGTGCTTTAAAATATGCTGACAATGAGCCTGCATCCACCTTCCGACTCTGAGAAGCCATCCGGGTTTTTGTAAAATACAATAAGCTTCTGGAGCTTAGAAGCAGAAATAGAGCATTCCATAACATCAGTTTAACACGTGTCTACGCGTATGTGTGTGACTGCTTCATTGAATAAATACTTGTGCTTTTTCATCTGTTGTACCTGCCAAATTGTATCAAGTTAAAATAGTGTCTTGTAAAATAATCTTGAAAGCTAATGAAAAACGGCTAGGTCCAAAATTTCTTCATGTTTGCCTGTTTTTGAGGCTTTCACCTAGGCTAGTCTTAATGTGCATTTTATAAACTGGCCCTCTTGAGTGTTCCACAGCAAAATTATCGGGTTTTGATCATCATTTTGTATTGCGATGTCATATTCTAGGGTTTTGAACTTGTGACGCACTAGCGTTTACAGTAGTAGTAGTAGTATTTGATATTTGGTTCTTTGATCTTAACTTTTAGTCCTTGGACATGACTCTACGATGACTAACTAAACCTAATATATTTGAACACACCCCTGTCTTCAACAATACATAATGGAATGCACCTTTGCACCTCATATGTTCACCGTGCTACTATTCTTTATCTCATTATAAGCAATCACTTATAAATGCTCTTGTAGCTCCTGAACGAACGCATTACTTTTCAAAACATAACTTGGAATCGATTGTTCCACTTGCATTACTTTTACCTAACGCGGTATATGTATTTAAACTCTGGGCACACCCTCTTTAACGATCTACCTAGCCACACCAACTCTATTCACACATCTTCTATGCCGAACAACGTTGGGAACTCTCAGATTGGGCACTCTTTGGAATATGTATGTTTCAAGTGTTTTTTTTCCGATGTATCATAATAAATTGCATCCTTGTGGTATATTAAAGTATCTGATTTCCCTTTTTATCTACCTTGTCTTTAAGTGCCACACCTATGATATATAGGGATCTTTCCATTCCATACTTTTACATCAATTGATCATTTCCAAAAATTTAACCCTAAAAACTAATGACCATCAACTCCAGTATAATTATGTTCTTTTTTACTAATCATTTCATGAGTATTAAATCAATAAAAAATAATAACAATATTTAAAAAGAATAGTTTTTTTTATTTGATTCACTTTACCAATAATATTGTATAATTTACCAATGATTTTGCTTCATCAAGATTTCTATTAAAAAAATAAAAAAATACAAACCAATCAAAAGCAGCCCAAAAAACCAGCAACCTGTAATGGGCCTCACAAACCCCGCCCATTGACTATGGTGAAACCCTAAAATTCTACTTCAAATAGCGCCACTCTCCTCACTTGTCTTCATCATCTGTCTTCTTCATCCTCTCGATCTGGTACGCAAAATTCGACATCTCTTGTTGATAAAGAAATTCGTAAGTTTTTATTCATACAATTAATTGTATCAAAAGCAAGCAGCTTCTTGATTGGATTTTGAACTTTCGACGATCCAGTCAATTATATTTACTCAAACTTGCGATATTAAATCTCAACCAGTATCACTCGCCTGACTCTGATTACTGATGTTTCAGGCCCTTTTATTACTGATATATTCCTTATTATTATTATTCGTATATAAATTGTAGTATGAAGGAGCAAACGCACTCTGTCCCAAAATTCCTATTGGAAATATTTTGAGGCAATTTCTTCGTTTGCGATATTTAATTAGTGCTTCCAGCTTTTAACTTTATGTATGATGTTTTATGATCACACAATTTGCATTGCTGGATCATATATTTTTAACCATATCTTTTGAATGGCGACTAGGTTAATCTTTAAATGTTTAGCCACATAGTGAGAAACATCATGTGTAACTTTCTTCTCAAATAACAAAGCTTTTTAGCCATTCAAATAATTTTACAAGATAAGCCAAAAGGTTGTTGATCTTGCCAAATCTCAATACTGGTTGACCGTTAGATTGACCGCTGCCTCTTCCGAGTTTTCTTCACCTATACTCACTTTTTCTACAAAACACAACATTAACACACATAATTACTCTATTATTATCACTAGGTTCGTTGAAACAAAAAGATAGTTAATTTCACTGCTTGTGAATTGTTCATGAACGCATACCAAACATAAGTTTGTCGACGAGAATCTCATTCGCAGGGATGATGATGGTTTCTTGTGTTGAAACAAAAAGATAGTTAATTTCACTTTGGTTTCATTCATGCTGCATTTATCGAGGAAAAATAAATAAAACCAGCGATGTGTTCTTACTGGGATTAGTAGGCAATTTAGTTCGCGCAATCTAACATTTTTGCTTCCTTGTGTAAAATATGGATTTTTTAAGGAAAAAATAAACAATAATGAAATAGATTCTGAAGATTGCACACTAGAACAAGTTACTAAAAATCTGGTTAAACCATCTCATTAAATCCTTAAGAACATCTCATCGCTCGAACATCACACATATTTGTCAGTTGCATTCACATATTGAACGATTGACATTACCGGCAGTGGTATATAGACAAAACATGGATAAGTAAACACCTTCATCCAAGTTTCATATTTTAGTCACAGTTCAACAACCCGCTCATAAAATCCGCTAAAAACACATGAAGCTTGTCTAGTTTTATTCTTGTCTGGTAATCGGATGCTTTACCACAATAATAATCATCAAATGTATGAACCAAATCATCATATACAGACCGACTAAAATACCAAGTTACATGGCACAGGCGTACCACTCCCCATCCATAATGCAAGCAACAATCAGCTGAGCATTGTAGGATGCCCAGTTTGGAGCATCCTCTTAAACATGTCCATCCCAGTTTGAATGGCCTGGTATGACCTCCAACAGTTTTTCCAACACAAAAGATAATCAAAGTCTCACCCCGAAATAGTTACTTTTGCCCTTCTTCCTCATTTGGTCTTGGACGAATGTGATTTTTTTTCTCATTCACAAATTTAATTATTTGAAATAAAACCTCATGTAGAGAGATCGAGTGTTGACCTCCTAGCATCAGCATATTTTTTGTTAACTAAAACTCACTTCATGTCTAATATGTGTGTGACTGTGTGTCTTTTATAAAGCGTATAAAAGACCTGATTTTAGAATTCGCTTTACTTATGTGTTGGAATTCTGTGCGAAAAGATAATGTTTTTTTACGGAAAGACATTGATAAAAGTGCATGATCAAACAATGCTATAAACAAGCTCAAATTTATAATCCAAAGTTGCAGGGTAAAGAACCACATACAAACACCTTTCAGTGTGATTAAACAGGAGATGGATCATAAATTGGGACACAAACAGATTGAAACACCAACACAAACACAAACACAAACACAAAATGAGGGTGAAAACAATACCTTTTTGCCAATTTGTTCAGATTCATTATTAGCAGCCTTGCAAGCTGCTCTTTCAGCAAACAATCTGCCTCTTAAGCTCTTTAAATTCCTCAAGCCTTCATCTTTATCCGTTCTTTTGTCACTGAAATAAAAAACCCACATCAGAAAACCAACATAAGGGAAGATAACTCTGACTAATTGGTTCGCTCCAGTTTGGGTTTGAAACTACCAACGGCTAGCAGTACGGTTAGTCATTCAAATTTTACGTGGCTTGGCTATTATGTAATTCCTAAATTCTTAGAATCTAAGTTTTTGATTAAAAATTATGAGAAATCTTCAAAGAATAATTTCAACTTATATATACTTTTAAGTCATTTTTTTTTTCTTATATAGGATTTTAAAACCCAGCCTTTCGGTTGTGATACATACACGTTAACAGTGGCGGAGCTACCTTATGCCGGGGGGCAACGCTTGCTACGGCTTGGCGTGGAAAAATTAGTGTAAATTTTGGAAAAATTTGAGGTTTTTTCGATTTCGTTACGGCTTATTTATAAAACGTTACGGCTTGGCGGATTTTCTAGTTCCGCCGCTGCACGTTAAACACCCGAATATCCCCTTGAAGAAAAGTCATTTTTTTTCTAGAACGGGGTATTTCTTCTTAAGAGCTTTTTTTTTATTCTAAACTCTATAGAAACAACTATGAAATATGAATCTTTTAGAAGAAAACGGCTTAAGATCTGCAAGGTTGTACTACTTTTCAGAATGTTAAAACTTAAAACAAACAAAAATAGTATCTAATAAAATCTCACATTTAGCAAAGCTATTGGTAGAGTCTGGAGATGCTATTCTTACTAAGGCCCATTGCTACTTCTATATATACAATATAAAAATCTGAATAACATAAAAATAGCTAGGGAAATCAAAGGGAACAACCATACAAAAAGAACTATGAATGAAAGTAGTGAACCACTGTTAGCATGAGGTGGTGAGTAAAGTATTGTAACAACCGGATAAAAGAGCGAAGAGTCAATAAGAAGTCAACCCCCTTTAAAGTATCTATACACACCCTAGAAAAAAAGTCTACAAGCCAAGACAACGCTAATGCTAAGTCAAACAAAATTGGAGATAAAAATGTAAGCCCCAAGATAAATCTAAGATAGATCTAGATCAATACACCCCTGTGGAAGTCAATGACCCTAATCCTACGTCTTCAAAAAATTATATCCCTTATCCAAATGCCTCTAATGCTTGTGGAGCAACTTTGGAGAAAATAATGAATTGCAAATTGAATAAGCAACCTTGGATGATCTTCAAATATACCCACAATTGATCTATATATCATGATGTGAAATGTACCTGTTGGTTCAGTTCTGTTTGTACATGAAGGAAAACATTAAAACATACCTGTCACAGCAGAAAGTGCAGTGGAGAATCCAGTAATGGAGTTCGACATGCTTGTCATCGTGATCTGGTTCCTCCTTAGGGTGCTGACTGATGATGGGGACTTAGAAAACCGAAAAGGGATATCGGCTAGGAGAGGAGGTCGAAATTATGATGTTATGCTTATGGGGTGTGTCTAATTGTGTAACTGAGTAACCCTTTAACCTCCACATAATTCTCCTTATATAAGCACCCATGAGGAAACCTAATTAGTTAATAAGGGTAATATGGTCCATCAACAATTACCAACTAATTATTTAATAGGTTATTATATATTTTGATCTATATTATGTAAATGATTATAATGGCTATAGATTAAATATTAATACATAATATATTTAATCTTACATTCTCCCACTTAGCCGAGTAATCATTTACTATGAGTATTAGATAAGCCTGATCAGGAGTTAACACTCATTTTAGCCTTAAACAAGTATTATAGCAGAGAAATACAGCCGTTGAATCATTATGCGACTCAGGACCCCCATTAATCATACTATAGCCTTAATTTAAAACCTAATCGTTATGATCAAAATACGCGTAAGCCCTTTGTTTGATTTGTAACTTTATTTGTCTATATGCCATTATACCGGTTGAACATATTCTAAGAGACATACAAAATCAAACTGAGGAAATTTCATTAACATAAAACATAAGCTAGTACAATATGCTCAAATAAGGTCTTTACTAAACCCATATTCCGAACATGTTCTTCATAAACCTTAGGAGGGAGACCTTTAGTCATCGGATCCGCAAGCATATCTTTAGTACTAATATACTCGATACAAAGATTATTTTCCTCAACTCGTTCTCGTACGAACAAATATTTTGTATCGAGATATAAACCAGCTCCAGTCGAACTGTTACTGTTCGAGAAACTAACGGCAGCTGAATTATCACAATAAAGCTTTAATGGTCTAGAAATGGAATTAACGATTTTGAGTCCAGTGATCAGATTTCTAAGCAACATTCCATGACAGGTTGCGTTATAAACAGCAATGTACTCTGCCATCATTGTGGAAGTTGTGGTCAACTGTTGTTTATGACTCTTCCATGAGATAGGGCCACCTGCTAACATAAAGATATAGCCCGAAGTGGATTTCTTGTCATCTTTGCACTTTGCAAAGTCAGAATCAGAATACCCCACCACTTCTAAATGATCACTTCTTCTATAAGTCAGTTTATAGTCTTTCGTCCCTTGCAAATATCGAAGTACCTTCTTAGCTGCTTTCCAGTGATCTAGGCCAGGATTAGTCTGATAACGGCCTAGCATTCCAGCAATATAAGCGATATCTGGGCGAGTACAGACTTGAGCATACATCAGGCTCCCGACTACTGACGCGTAAGGTATCTGGCTCATTTGCTCCTTCTCAACATCTGTTGTCGGACACTGGAATGAACCGAAAACATCTCCCTTAACTACTGGAGCGACGGAGGGTTTGCACTGTTGCATGTTATATCGTGTAAGGACACGATCTATGTAGGCCCTTTAGGACAATCCTAAGATCCCTTTGTGTCTATCTCGGTGAATTTCGATGCCAATGACGTAAGAAGCATCTCCAAGATCCTTCATGTCGAAGTTATGCGAGAGTAACCGCTTCGACTCATGCAACATGTCTAAACTATTACTTGCCAATAGAATATCATCTACGTAAAGGACAAGAATAGTAAAGTTGCTCCCACTCATCTTGAGGTAGGTGCATTGATCCACTTGATTTTTCATAAAACCTTGCTTCTTCATGACTTCATCAAACTTGAGGTACCACTGACGTGATGCTTGTTTTAACCCGTAAATGGATTTCTTCAACTTACAGACTAGATGCTCCTGACCTTCAGGTTTAAAACCTTCAGGTTGTTTCATGTAAACATCTTCATCCAAATCTCCGTTAAGGAAAGCGGTTTTAACGTCCATCTGATGTAACTCCAAATCAAAATGAGCTACTAGGGCCATGACGATCCTTAATGAATCTTTACGAGAGACAGGTGAAAACGTCTCTTGATAATCAATTCCCTCTTTCTGAGTGTAGCCCTTTGCAACCAATCTCGCTTTGTAGCGTTCAACGTTACCATTCGGATCCAGTTTTGTTTTGAACACCCATTTGCATCCTACGGGTTTGGCTCCGTTGGGTAATTCTACCAAATCCCAAACGTCATTTTTCTTCATGGATTCAAGCTCTTCAATCATTGCTTTATTCCATTCAGAAGACCGATCACTGCTAATGGCTTCATTGTAAGAGATAGGATCATTGAGCTTTCCAGGATCCATTTCAGTCAGGTAGGTAACATAATCATCCCAATTAGTAGGCCTTCTTTGCCTAGATGACCTCCTGAGTGGATTATCGGGTTCAGCGTTGTCTTGGTGTTGAGCGTTTGATGTGCCTTCGTCATGAGGTATAATAGGTTCTGATTGTAGAGGTAAATTTGGAGTTGGTGCAGTAGCTTCAGGTACAGTAGTTGCATTGGGTACAAGAGGAGTAATCGGAGTAATGGTAAGCGACGAGTCTCTCCCCCCCGCGTCTTGTACTTCTTGCAATTCTTCGTAAGGGTTGGTACTGCTCCCACTGACCTTGAAATCCTCCAGGAACGCAGCACGCTTGGTTTCAACAATACGGGTGACATGGGAAGGACAATAGAAACGATAACCCTTAGAGTTCTCAGGATACCCGATAAAGAAACAGGTAACTGTTTTAGGGTCAAGTTTCCTTAGGAAAGGATTGTAAAGTTTTGCTTCAGCAATGCAGCCCCATACTTTCATATATTTAAGACTCGGTTTCCTTCCTGTCCAAAGTTCATAAGGAGTTTTAGGGACAGACTTAGAAGGAACTCTATTGAGTATATGAACAACTGCTTTTAACGCTTCAGTCCAGAGGAATAATGGTAAATTAGTGTTGGCTAACATACTGCGCACCATGTTCATAAGGGTACGGTTTCTTCTTTCAGCCACACCGTTCTGCTGAGGTGTACCAGGCATGGTGTATTGGTTCACAATCCCCTGGCCCTTACAAAACTCATAAAATGGACCAGGAGCTTGACCCACATCAGTATGTCTTCCATAATATTCACCGCCTCTATCTGATCTCACAACTTTAATCTGACGATCTAATTGCTTTTCAACTTCAGCCTTATAATCTTTAAAAGTTGTAAGAGATTCAGATTTCTCCTTAATAAGATACAAGTACATGTAACGAGAATAATCATCAATGAAAGTGATAAATGAAGTATGTCCTGTTATGCCAGCGATTTGGTAGGGACCACTAATATCAGTGTGAATGAGTTCTAATAAATTAGAGCTCATAGTGGCACCTTTCTTATTCGCTAATGTCATTTTACCTTTAAGACATTTGACACATGTTCCAAAATCAGAGAAATCGAGAGGAGGTAAGACTTCATCCTTTACAAGACGATTTAATCGTTCTTTTGAAATGTGGCCTAAACGCTGATGCCACAACATGGATGAAGTTTCTAAATCTCGTTTCTCTTCCATCTTTGTGAGTGATTCATTAATGTTATATGACAACAAAGATTTGGAAAAGTTATCTTCTAGTTCTAATCTATAGAGACCACCATCCAGAATACCAGTACCATAAAGAACAGAATCATAAAGGATAGAGAGTTTGCGATGACCATGGGAAACAATAAAACCGTCCATGTCTAACTTTGGTCCTGATACAAGGTTCCGAGTTACCTCAGGAACATATAAGGTATCATAAAGTTTAATACATAAACCAGTTTTCATAACTAATTGTAATGTTCCAATGGCCTTCACTTCTAATTCTCGATCATCCCCAACCTTAAGTGTTCTTTGGTTTCTTTCCAGCTTCCGGATTGAAAGGAATCCCTGAGTAGATTTGGTAACATGAACCATAGAACCAGAATCAAACCACCAAGAATTAGCAGGAACACTTAAATTATAGGACTCAAGTATCATAAAATAATCGTTACCTTTCTTAGCCAGCCACTCCTTAAAGTCAGGGCATTCCTTCTGCATGTGTCCTGTCTTTTTACAGAACTTGCAGCGGATACTGCCTAAGGAGTTCTTAGAGCTGGAAGGTGCACTTGTATTAGGATTAGGATTAGGCCTTTGGACTTTTGAAGCATCCTTCCTCTGATAATTGTTCTTCCTCTTCTTAGAGTTGGAGGTAGTGAAGTTTGCAACATCAGTATGGCGATCCATCCTCATACGCTCTTCCTCCTGTACGGACATGGCGACCAACTCACTCATCGTCCATTTGTCCTTCTGAGTGTTGTAATTGATCTTGAATGCTTCAAAGGACGAAGGAAGCGAAGTAATGATGAAATGAACAAGGAAACCATCACTGATTTCCATTTCCAGCCCCTTCAGCTTATTGGCCATGTCATTCATCATCATGATGTGCTCGCGAATGCCGCTCCTCCCATCATACTTAGTTGTCACCAGCTTGAGAATAAGAGTACTAGCGTGTGCTTTAGACGTCCCTTTGAATTGCGCCTCCACATGTTCCAAGTAGGTTTTAGCATCTTCAGAATCAGGAATAGCTCCCCTGATTGCATTGCTTATGGACTGCTTCATAAACATGAGAGAGATGCGGTTACACCTAGTCCACTTATCATGAGTTAACTGCTCAGCAGCAGTACTTTGAGTGGTAAGATCCGCTGGCTTATTCTCTCTTAGAGCATAATCAAAGTCCAGCAGCCCAAGAGTAAGCATGAGAGCATCCTTCCATGCAGCAAAGTTATCACCAGTCAAAGGTGGAATCCCGCAATTGGGTGCTGATAGTGGAAATAAGATGAGCAAGTTATGATACTAAGGAAGAAGTCCTAATGTGATCTAAGGGCACATTAAACTAAGGCAGGCATAAATAATGACCATTTTACATTATGAAGCTGTGATATTGTCTATTACTAACATCAAAATAATAGACTTAGTTAAAAAATTCTACTTAAACGAAAACAAAACAGCTTTGGCCAGAAGTGTAATCATTTAAGCATATGTGCAAAGTGGTTGTAACAAATCAGCTTTGGCCAGAAATTGAGACAATCACTTTAGTTATGCACTTGTTGAGTATGCCATCTATGAATGAATTAAATCAGCTTTGGCCAGAAATTAAGACATTCATGCTTATGATGCACACACAACATAGCTTTCGTAATACTTGAACGATAAGTAGATGTATCAAGTCAGCTTTGGCCAGAAATGATATATCAAAAGCTCATTCAAGTTAAGCTATTCTAGTTTTGCAAAACATTATCTGATTCTGATTAATTAACTAAGTAAATTACAAAACCATTTATTTAATAGTAAACCACCCGTTAGCGCGGATCGAACTCCGCGGTGAGTTCGCTGGGGGTTGCGGGGGACAGCGTGCAGATCACATTAAACAGCTTAAAATAATGAGGTTTCGAGTCACAACCTTGTTGTCTCGAGTCGAGACCTTTGTCTCGAGTCATGATCTAATGGTCTCTATTCATGATCTAATGGTCTCGAGTCGAGATCTAATGGTCTCGAGTCGAGACCTCTGTCTCGAGTTGTGAAGGTTTAATGCCTGATGATTTCGAGTCGAGACCTTGTTGTCTCGAGTCGAGACTGATGGTCTCGAGTCGTAATCTGATGGTCTCGAAACTTCCTGTTAACAGTTGTGAATGTGAAAACATAACTGAAAATTCAAAATCTAAGGGATTATTTGATATGGTTTCCTATTCTAATGCTGATCTAATTTTATCAAATATTTCGAAAAATCATAATCTGTTTATCTAATAACAGTTTTCGAAAATCTTTAGAGGGCAAAATCAGATCAAAACAGGAAAAAACACTCAATATCCGAATCATATTCCAAAACATAATAGAATTTTCGAATTTTCCTAAGAACATGATGAACCCTAAAAACATAAAACATAAATTCTGAAACCCGAAACCTGAATTTTAAGGCTTTTCTAAAACAGATTTCGGTCACAAGATTACCCAGTTGACTTTGAATGAACATATAATTAACCTTTTCCGAAAACAGTGGTCTCGAGTCATCCTTTATGACTCGAAAATTGGCTGTTCATAAGATCTTCAAAAAAAATTCCGTTTTCCAAGTTTCAATCCCAGAATTAATGGATACGAAAACAGAACTGACTAATCAACATATGCTCTGATACCACATGTTGGTTCAGTTCTGTTTGTACATGAAGGAAAACATTAAAACATACCTGTCACAACAGAAAGTGCAGTGGAGAATCCAGTAATGGAGTTCGACATGCTTGTCATCGTGATCTGGTTCCTCCTTAGGGTGCTGACTGATGATGGGGACTTAGAAAACCGAAAAGGGATATCGGCTAGGAGAGGAGGTCGAAATTATGATGTTATGCTTATGGGGTGTGTCTAATTGTGTAACTGAGTAACCCTTTAACCTCCACATAATTCTCCTTATATAAGCACCCAGGAGGAAACCTAATTAGTTAATAAGGGTGATATGGTCCATTAACAATTACCAACTAATTATTTAATAGGTTATTATATATTTTGATCTATATTATGTAAATGATTATAATGGCTATAGATTAAATATTAATACATAATATATTTAATCTTACAGTACCAACTCATAATCAACAATAGAACAAATGGTGAGTCTATGGTTTGACCGCCGCTTCCACTTAATCACTTAACAAAAATGACAGGAGGACAAACAATCGATCTATGCTACGTACAACCGCAGACCGACATTAGGCTCAACAATACAAACATAACCAATTATCTCTAGAAAGTTTAAGGTTGACTTACGCCCCGATAGCAAATTAATGTGAGCCTGCTGTCAATATTTTCTATGTGTTCAGGTTTGCAAAAATGTTCGCTTCTCTTTTAACATTCTAAATATGTGACAATTAGACAGCTTTAGCTTTTAAGTGTTAACAATTTACGTACTTTCAAAACATCAACTTTAGCCTTTTAACATTCTTAATATGACATGTGCCATTTCACATATTTAAACCTGCTCGCAGAAACTGATCAAAGGGAGGATTTCATCATGGAGTGGGTCAAGTGGTTGCCAGCAAAAATTAACATCCACTTGTGGAGGTCGGTTTCAGAAAGCATCCCAACTATTGAAGCGCTAAAGAAAAGGAATATCCAAGTCGGAGACGCTCTATGCATGCTGTGTAATTCGGCCGTTGAGTCTGCTGAACATTTGTTTACGGCGTGTCATTCCGCGGCTGTAGTGTGGAACGGTATTTCAGCTTGGTGTAAAATCCCTCAAGTTTTCGCCTTTTCGGTAAATGATCTCTTCGGTATCCACAATGAAATTATCGGCTCTGATAGAAAGAAGGAAGCGGTTCAAGGTATCGTTAGAATTGTTTGTTGGAGTATTTAGCGTGCTAGGAATAACGTTAAATTCTCTAATGCGGTGGTTAGGAATGAAAAAATTTTGAGTGAGGTCAAAGCGTTAGGATTCCTTTGGTTTTCGAGTATATCTAAATATAAAGACGTAGAATGGAAGGATTGGTGCTCTTTTGTAAATATGTAAGCTTGTAGTTTGTGTTGGTTCGTCGGCCCGGTTTGGGTCGGCGGTTGTGAATGAAAGTTACTTTTCAAAAAAAAAAAAAAACCTGTCATTCATTAAAAAAATGCCTAATTAATTTCATAAAATGATAAAGCCAATATGAGGTCAAAGGTTTTCATACATTTTCTTTAAAATAAATAAAAAAAGAACTATCTAATTCTGTTACATCACTAAAAACAAAATGTCAACCCACAATTATTGTCAACTGGCACTCAAGTTTCAACTAACCCAAAGCAGACATCAATACATCATGTTGGGTTCAAAGTATCAAAATTGCATCCTATTTATCTATAAATCACCTTTCTATGCAAGAGATACCTTATGGTAGACATTAAACCTGGTCCCCCTAAAAGTGAAATAATACAAAGGATCTCCATTTTAGCGCAAATTAAGTACACTACAGAGATGATAAGAGCTAAACATGAAGAGTCAGCACTGATAACAAACAAACCACCAAATCTTTCAAGGCTTAAGGTTTTAGCTGGCTCTGTGGAAGAATCTTGGGGTAATACAGAAACTTCAGTTTCAAACCACTTCTTCTCCAATAATTTTAGAGTTCCATCTCTTATTTTAGATATTTCCCTTGACATATCTTTTACCAGTGGAGACCCTTTTGCAAATATCTGAATGATAACTAAGTTAGTGATAAGCGTATACACGAAAAAAATAAAACAAGGGATTATATGATACTTAGTACTTACAAAGGCAAATCCAGAAGTTACATGTTCAGATGAGACCATGGCGTAGTCGCCATTAGAGTACTTGCCAAGAAACATCGTGATATATGGAACTTCATCAACATTGGCATCTGCACCTCTGTGTTTTCCACCTTTTGTTAACGCCTCAGCATAGTCATCATATGAGGTATATGACATTTGCATAGAGCCTGTAAAATCCGTATTGTTGACAGTCAATCCTCCAAAGAAAGTGCCATCCACAATCCCCGCTTTTGATGCTATTTCAAATTGTTCAACTGTCAACAGTGATGTCAATGTTGCCGTGTAGCCTGTAATCAGCACAAGCACAACGATTAACCAAACAAACATCACAAATCTTGAGAGGTTGCTTGCCAAATCCTCTTCTACAATGTGAAACATAATAGATATAATGAGATTATGGAGTAATTTTGTTTCAAGATATTAGTGTGAGCCCACGGACCCACTTTAGGTATCTAGAGTTCATATCTTCCCTATATGCTGTAATCACATATTGAATCAATGAAATCAACTCCGTCTTTTACCATTTTATTAGACGAACAGGGTTTATAAGCTAGATTATATTATATCAGTTTAATGTAGATAAAATATGTAACATTATTATTATTCTTCTAACCTAGTTTGAGGCGGTTATCATTATGAAACCCCTCGTATATATGTATTCATGATGTACCGAATTCATTACCAATTCAATCAAGAACATCTTCAATTACTCTCATTCAGAATCCAAAACTGGTAGTGTAGTTATTCCAATAAAGTGGTATCAGAGCCACCGATCTACAATTACAAATTCTGCAAAACATTATCAAGTGCACAACCTACGCATTTTTTAGAAGATATTAACACATGACGACCAATGGAGGAATTCAAACCCAGATTCCAAAATTACTGGGACAGAATTACTATCACTGGCATATACAAATGAGAGTTTTACTGGAATCACAAGATTTATGGACGATAGTGGAAGAAGGATATACAGAACTTCCGTCAAATGTATCAGAGAATGAACAGAACATTCAGAAAGAGAAGATTAAAAGGGACAAGAAAGCGTTACATATCATGTTTCAGGCCGTTAATGAGACAGTGTTTGAACGCGTGGCTACATGCAAAACTTCTAAGGAAGCATGGGAAGTGTTGCACAAAGCGTACAGAGGCGAGAATAGGGTAAAAACGGTAAGATTGCAAACCCTAAGATGTGAATTCGATGCACTAAGAATGAAAGATAGTGAAACAATAGAAGATTACATTAATCGAACAACGGTAATAGTTAATCAATTACGTTTGAATGAAGAATGAATAGAGGAACAACAAATTATCGAGAAAATTCTCAGAAGTTTAACAAGAAAATACGAATCAGTGGTGGTAGCCATAGAAGAATCCAAGGATTTAAATGCAATTTCCATAGAGGAGTTGCTTGGGATTCTGCAATCACATGAATTAAGATTAAAACAGTATGATGATGCACCAACGGAGCAGGCCTTTCAAGTGCAAAGCAATTATTATGACAGATCTAAACAATCTAGATCTGAAAATACAGGCAGAGGACGCGGCAAAGGAAAAGGAAGATTTAATGGATTAATTCGGTGTTATAATTTTCAGAAGTTAGGACACACAACAAGATTTTGCAATAAAAGGGACGAAAATGACAGATCTGGCAATGTTCTTTTGCATAAAGATGAAGCAGAAGATGAAAATGATGAAACCATGTTCATGATATTCAATGTGGAAGAGGTCATAAAGAACGATTGTTGGTATTTAGACAGCGGATGCAGCAATCACATGACGGGTGATAAAAATTTATTCATAACTTTAAATGAATCTGAACGGCGAGAAGTTAGAACTGGAGATGACAAACGACTTGATGTACTCGGCTGTGGAGACGTAATAATTAAAGTTAAAGGGGTAGAAAGACGAGTTCCTAATGTGTTTTATGTGGAAGGATTTAAACACAATTTACTAAGTATCGGTCAATTAATTCAAGAAGGATATGATGTGAGATTTAATGATCGGGAATGCACGATTAAAGATCCATCCGGAATCTGCATTGGAACTGTAAGAATGACAGGAAATAAGATGTTTCCTCTAAACATGAACCATGACTTGACACCTCGAGTATGCAACATGACAACCTCAGAATCTTCGGTATTATGGCATCGGCGGTATGGGCACTTGAACTTTGATACGTTATATGATATAGGCATGAATGAAGTTGTGAAAGGTTTACCGAAAATCACTAAGTCACACAATGTTTGTGAAGGATGCATTTTCGGTAAGCATGCTAGGAAACCATTTGCTAAACAGGCAACATGGCATGCTAAGAACCTCTACAACTCATCCATTCGGACATATGTGGCCCTATGAGGACTCAATCTATAGGAGGTTGTAAGTACTTTATTACCTTTATAGACGATTTCTCTAGAAAAACGTGGGTGTATTTTCTAAAGTTCAAGTCTGATGCTTTAAGTTATTTTAAAACATTTAAAGCACTCGTGGAAAATCAAGTCAATCACAAGATAAAATGCATACGAACAGACAGAGGTGGAGAATATTGTGGTCATGAATTTCAAGATTTTCTCAAGGAGAATGGAATACGTCATTAACTTACCACAAGCTATACACCCCAACAGAATGGTGTGGCCGAGAGAAAAAATAGGACTCTTATGGAATTAAGGAGAAGCATGTTAAAGATGAAAGATTTACCGGATACATATTGGGCTGAAGCTGTAGCATGTGCTACCTATTTGCTGAACCGAGCAATCACCAAAAGTATACCCAATATGACACCACAAGAAGCTTGGAGTGGAAGGAAGCCCAACGTTGAGCATCTTAGAGTTTTCGGCTGCATTGCTTATGCACATGTTCCAAAATAGCAACGTAGCAAGTTAGATGACAAAACTGAACGAACCATCTTTGTTGCCTATAGCGAAAATAGCAAGGCCTATAAATTATATAATCCGGTGACAAACAAGATTATCATAAGCAGAGACGTTATATTCAATGAAAGTCAGAGTTGGATTACAAACAAAGGAAGTCAAGAGATGCCATGCATAGAAGTTATTAATCCCGACGATGATAATCGAAGAGAGGTGGTGGAAGATCAAGATCAACCTGAAATTTCACAGGGGAATGCTCGTGAATAGGAACCTTCAGACACAAATACTCAGAATGAAAGTCAATTTAATGACCATGATGAGGAGGTGAATATAAATGGGATTGATGATGCAGACTCGTCATCTTCTTCAGAAAATGAAGTCATAAGAACTCGAACAGTGGCTAATGTATATCGCAAATCAAAGCCACTAACAAAAGCTCAAGTTAATGCACTATATGATAAAGATCAAGGTAATTCAAATAATGTGGTGAATTTTGTTCTCTTTGCTGATACGGATCCAGTAACATACGAAGAAGCACGTAAAGAAACCAAGTGGAAAGATGCCATGGACAAAGAGATAGATTCAATAATAAAAAATGGAACCTGGGAATTAGTTGACCCTCCAAAGAACCAAACTCCGATCGAAGTGAAGTGAATATACAAAATGAAATATGACGAGCATGGAAAAATAAGTAAACATAAAGCGCGATTAGTGGTGAAGGGCTACAAACAAAAATACGACATCGATTATCAAGATGTTTTTGCTCCCATAACAAGGTTTGATACAGTCAGGCTTGTACTAGCTTTAGCTGCACATCATGGATGGCACTTACATTAAATGGATGTAAAGACAACCTTTCTAAATGGCAACTTAAAGGAACAAGTGTTTATCGAACAACCAGAAGGGTATGTCACAAAAGGTGAAGAAAGAAAGGTATGTAAACTAAAAAAGGCTCTTTATGGTTTAAAACAAGCCCCGAGGGCTTGGTATAGTAGAATAGAGGGATATTTCACATCACGTGGTTTCAAGAAGTGCATCTATGAACATACCTTATTCATCAAAATATCTAAAGATGTGAGGATCATAATATGCTTGTATGTCGATGACCTCATAATAGCCAGCAATTCCCTAACCATGTTAAATCACTTTAAGGAGTCAATGAAAACATAATTCGAGATGATTGACATGGGAATTCTGCATTACTTTCTTGGAATGGAAGTCTCATTTAAGAATGGAGACATTGTCCTCTCACAGCAGCAATATGCAAGAAGTTTACTAGACAAGTTGATGTGTGTAAAATGAAACATATAAATTACATCAAATGAGGCATAAAACTAACCCTTTTTTAGTACTAATGTTGGAAAAAGTGTGCTTTTGTCTTCCTTTTGTATTTTCAGGACTAAATAAGCGTAAATGAACAAAAGAAGCAAATATGCAGCAAAATCTAACATAATTACAAGAAAAGGAACAAACGTGGCATGCCCGACCCCTCGACAGCATCTTCCCAAGCAAAAACAAGCAAACAGAAGGCTGAACAAGCCCCGTGCCCAGCGGACATGGGGGCGTGCTCAGGTGTCTGCAGAAAAGAAAAGCTATAGAAGCTTCTATTTCCCGACACGGGGGCGTGCCCACCTCAACACGACCGTGGTCAACGCTAAGATTCGCAGAATCCAAGCAAATCTTGATAGTACAGATACGCTTCTACACACGGGGCCGTGCCTAGCGGACACGGGGGCGTGTGGAGCTAATGCATACAAATTACAATTAATGAAGAAAAAGAAAGTGGATGGACATGGGGCCGTGTCCAGCGGACATGGGGCCGTGTCCGGGCTTCTGTGCAGGCTATAAATAGAGGTGCTTGGTTCACTTCAAAAGCATCCCTTGGCAAACCACCTCTCTCCCACTTCACCCATACTCCACCACCATCACAACACCCACATCCACCACCATCATCCATCATCCATCATAGAGTGTGTGTAGTAGTCTCGTGATCCAAGATTGATAGTAAGAGTTCTTGACAATCAAAGGCCATGTTTGCCTAAGTCTCTTACATCACTTGGTGAAGACAAGCGTTTAGTGTAATACTTTTGTTTTTTATTCTTTTCGCATTTTTTATTTGGTTTTGTATTAATGACTTTAATAACTAGTTTCTTCTGTTGAAGGTGAAACTTCCTTATCATTTGTCCGTGGTGTCTTGGCGTTATTTTACTGTCTATATAAAATAAAAGATTTACACCATTCATATCTCTACGGTCTATATAGAGATATGTTGGCTACCTGGTCGGGGGTTAAGGGAATGGTTTGGTAAGGTTCTTGCCTTGTTCAGTGTATAGATCCTTCAAGGACCTGGGTCAAGCTTACTAGGACCTCCTTCAATACCCACCGGTATTGGATGGCGGGGGTGCGAATGGCTTGATCCCCTCATATACATTAACCCGACTACTTGGGATTGTATCCCTGCTGACTCAAACCACTTAGCCAAGGGTAACGTCACCTTCAAAAGAGGGGCCTACCACATTACGCATTAATAACTTAATTAATTTTCTTCCAATATTCTAACCCTTTAGGATTGTATCCTTGCTGACTCAAACTACTGGGTTGAGGGTAACGTCACCTTCAAAAGAGGGTTCTACTACTATAACTAAGATAATCTCTTAAAAAGTGCAAAAGTGCGGAAAGCATCAAAGGTTACACTAAAGGCGAGTCGGATCCAAGTGATTCATCTTGTCTATCTGTTTTTATTTTTATTTTATTTTTCAGCATTTGTAGTTTTTATTTTCATGTTTAAAACTTTTTCTAAAAATTTTGATTTGATTAGACGTTGAGGATAAACCGGTACTAAAAGCTCTTGTGTCCTTGGACGACCTCGGTATCTTACCAACGCTATACTACGCGCACAATGGGTGCACTTGCCCATATGTGTGTTTAGTGTTAGTACAATATCGTATTTTATAAATTTAAAACTTGATTAAAGTGTTAAAAAAGGCTTAAAATATACATAAAAATATATAACACACCGCACACATCAAGTTTTTGGCGCCGTTGCCGGGGACACAAGGATTTTAAAAAAGTTATGAATCAACGGCCTAATCGTTTTTCTTATTTTTCTGTTTTTTTTAGGATTTTTCTACATTTTTCAATTTCTGCAGAAGCTCAGCACGGGGCCGTGCCCGCTGAACATGCCCCGTGCCCAATCTTTGGTACTGGCAATCCTGTTTTAAGTCAGACAGTACTGAACACGGGGCCGTGCCCACTGAACACGCCCCGTGCCCAAGCTTCAGATACTGAAAACAGAGCCGTAAGATCCCGACGGCTGGTAATTTTTGACGCAATCATGAGTGATACTGATAATTTTTACTTTCACTCCTCTTATGGTACGTGGTGTCAATTATGTGGCGGAACTCATGAAGATTTAAAATGTTATTTTTTAAATTACCATCCCCACTATATAGACCCATTGTTTTCCTGTAGCCTTAAGATGGGCGAAACTAAAAACAATCCCTATCTCTCCCTCGAATGCTCTCAATCATCCCTTCGAGATGAAATGATTCTTGAAGAATAATTTCAAATGGAAGAACTAATTCTCCGATGGATAAAAGAACTTGAGATGGATATAACTAATTCATCTCAAGACAACGATCAAGGAGAATTAGTGGGGTTGCATTCGAATTATAACAACATCGTTGCTCCCGAAATCACCTCTAACTCTTGCGAGGACTTGAGTGATAGTCGTCCCTGTGTCGATTATGCCGTGATGTAACACCCCGTGTTTTCGAGAAGTCAAAGTCAAGGTCGAAGTCAACGACCGATTTCGCGCAACTTGACTTGTAGTGAATTTCCTTTATGTGTTTAATTTAGTTGTATTATGAGGAGTAAGTGTCAATAATTACAATAATCGACGTGTGTTATTCGCAATCTAATCGACTTACGATTGTGAACTATAGGAAGTAACAATGCAATAAAGTTAACGAAACGATAATCAAACTATGCTAAACAAATCAACATCAAATCGAATCACAACTCGAACTACGCATTTAAGTTATTGTTATACATGTGTGTGTGCCTTACGTGTTACTTGTGCATGTTCATTTATGTTATGTGTGGTAATCAATCGAATTGCAATCGAACTCGAAACACAATCGAACTCAATCGAACTCAATCGAAATCGAACTATGATAATTAGTGGAGAAGAGACAATGCTAGATATGAATAGTTGAGATTAAAAGTAATTTGAATAGGAAACTCCATCGCATTCGCGTCGTTCGCAATCGAAATCGAATCAGCAAAAATCGTCGCGTCGAACACACGAACCAAGTGCCATCCGGCCGGATAGCCATCCGACCGGGCTGCCACTTGGTCGTGGTGCCAAGATGCCATCTGACCGAGATGACATCCGACCGGATAGTCATCTGGGCGGGATGCCATCTGACCGACCACACTTTCCCCTTTTGGAATCCTATAAATACCCATGTCACTCTCAAACTTTCTACTTTTGGAAACTCTCTGACCGACCAGCTCGTGCTCCTCACCCTTTCCTCAATTTCTCTCGATTCCGGTAAGATCTCGCCCTAAATCTTGTACTTTCTTGATCTACACGCACTCCTACACCTTTCTATCTTTTGAATCTTAACTTTTAACCGTGAAATCACTAGATTTGAGGTGTTCTAGGATGACGTCATCATGAGTTCTTGAAGAACTTCATGTTTTGGCTTCAATCCACCAAAAACAACTTAGGTCTGATCGATTTCCACACGAATACACAAAGATCTTTCATAGATCTAAACACTTTCACGGTGAAAAAGGATTGAGAGATGGATTCTAACTTTCTTTCAACTCTTTTACACTCAAAACCGATAGAATCGGATCTTGTTCTTGTCTCCTACTCATTCTTAGTGTTGTGCTAGCTCAAGATCTGGATTCTACTCACGAGACCACCGATTTCGGGTTAAACAAGAACAACCGTCTTGAACCGGTTAACTGGCCGAACTAGGGTGATTCCTGGTCGATCAGGTCACTTGGGACAAGATGGGATTCTGTTGGTTAACACAGTGTCAAAACGTCTTGATAAAACTACAAACAAAACGACCAAGTGTAAGACGGACGGGGCAACCGGGACGGAGTGCTATCCGACCGGACTACTGTCCGAACGGATAAGCCACCCGAACGGATTGCCATCCGAACGGATCACACTTTGGGTCCCACACTTAATCAACTTTATCTAAAGTTTGAGTATCGAACGAATTGCCATCCGATCGGACTACCATCCGACCGGATTACCCTTCGGATCATGAGATACTAGGACTTTAAAGACTTAAACAATTTTCAACATGTTCACTAACAGGGTTGCCACCCGAACGGATGGACATCCGACCGAGTGACACTTCTGTTGTGAATTTATTCCCACTAAGTAACCTTATCACTAGAGTCGCCGTCCGACCGGACTACCGTCCAACCGGATGACCATCCGAGCGGATTGTCATCCGCACGACTGACCGTCCGATCGACCGACTTGAAGGATAGAGATACTTCAATGTTTTCAAAATGCTACAACGAAAACTTCAAAAGTCAAGCCATCATACACAAACACCTCCTTCTCATAGGAAGAAACAATCCAATCGAATATTCATCCGACCGGATAAGCTATCCGACCGGATGACCATCCGAACGGATTGTCATCCGCACGAACAAGCCGTCCGATCGGATTACCATCCAACCGAACTGCTGTCCGAGCCACTGATACTTTGCACCGTTTTACGTGTCACTTATCGTTATGCTATCAAACTATTCAGGCTAACCTTACTCGCTAAGCGCTCCCTTTAATGCATCAACCTCCGTGAGTATACTCGATCCCTTTTTGCTTTACGCACTTTTGGGTGTTACATACGTTACGAATATTCAAAACACAACAAACACACTACTCAATACTATTTAAACGCTAACCGTTAATGCATGTTATACGTGGATTATGAATGCTTGTTTGTTATGTTTACACATGGAATGCTGTCTACCTGCCTTAGCAACGATAGTACTATAGTTTGGACTCAGCACCTGCTCGCAGGGGTTGTTAAGGACAATTACTTGCATGGATTACGGTGGTAATCATGTATTGCGAACTGCCTCTGGCAGTCAACCCGCAGTCATTGGTATCGATGGATCTATGTCGATAACTAACGTGCTTCATTTCACTATGTGTACGTGCTGGTTATGCGTAAACGAATTCGAACTATATGCTATTATCAAACTTGTATGCTCACCTTTACATTATATGTATTGACTTTATTTTGACGTATGTGACAGGTGCTTAGGATGCACATCTGGTAGGAAATCGAAGCTTGAATAAGGCTCTAGAGGCCAACAAATAGTTGTCTGTACAAATTTAATCAAGGGTCTCTAGAAGCAGATAAACAATTGCTCTATTTGAAAATCTGAGTTGTCGGAATAGACTATTTATCTAGATTTTGTCTGTAATAATTTGTTTACCTTTTGAGACATGGCATGGGACATGTTATTTTAAATTGATTGGTAATGATAATTGTTATGGAAACTTCTGGACAATCTGTTTCGCTCAGTGCCATGCCCCGATGTTTCCGCCATCGGTTGGGGTGTGACAGATTGGTATCAGAGCCATAACTATAGGGAATTAGGCAAGACACGATCTAGTCCGGGTCGATGTCTTAGAGACCTAGTCTATAGTTAGGAACCAACAGACCGACTCGTGCATATCCGCTAAGGAATTATGTATGAGCCTGCTATTTCTCGATACTCTCGCTTATTCTACACTATCACCGCACTCGAATTTTCAACTATAAAGGAGCAACTAAGTCAAGATTAGGTGTGAAAACCGCAAACTCTCGACTAAAGTTGCTTAGTCGACCCGCATTTTATCTACAAACGGGGAGAATTATGCCAAATCAGGAGTGAAATCCGTATTTTGATGAATAATCTCCTCTATTTTATCAAAACAGGGACGAAGTTGTTAAGCTAGGGGTGAGACCCTAACCTTGACGACTTGTTCCGCCCATTTTACAAAACTCTCACCAAAGTTTCGACGGACTCCAACGACCTGAAGTCACAATATGACTAACAGGATGAGTGCCAAACGCCCAAGAATCGAGGCAAAAGCACAGCCCTGAAGGTCAAATGTGCACAACAAGTCCTTGAGAATAGTCGAATCACTCTGGTTAGTCAAGGTCTATTAGCCGCAAGCAATCTATTTTCTCGATTTCTATGTGTTTCGATTCTGAGCCCGCAACTGCCGACTTTGATGATTCATCGATTTTATGTGCTTATATGTGTGTTTACCTGTTTATGTGTTTAAATTTTTGGAGATTTACTCGATTTTTGCTTTCACTTCGATCAACACGCACGACTCGCATTGCACTTCTACCTCAAAACGTTAACAAATCGCCGAATTGTGGACGACTTTATGCTACGTTATACGCCTATACTACCCGACTCGATATATTAAACGCGATCGCTATATTCGAACACTCGCGAACTGTGAATGATAGGTTTCTGTATTCTGACTGCCCCTTGTGACTACATGATTAGGTGCTTCTGTGATTCTGTGCTCTACATGCTTATGTGCTTTTGTGCTTATGTGAATCTGTGATTGTGTGCAAATGAATTTATGTAATACATGATTATGCGTGTTCCTAAGCTTTAGTAAGTAATAGACGTGTGAGGTGAGATTCGATTATGACGTGTCTGAGACCTATGACGCTGTCTATTGCAGACAATGTCAACTAGACCATCATCCCGTCACACACCTCTTTCTCGTCAAGAAAAGAGAGACAAACGTCTTGCTGCTATCATCGCTAAGCAAGTAGTAAAAGCCGTGAGTGATGTCTACGAGAACGTCAGCAAATCATCTGAGGAGTCGAGAACCGAAGTTCCTAAAGCTACTACCAAAGCCCCCTTCAACTTCAAGCAGTTCAAGTCTTGTGGGCCAAAGGAATTTACTGGCGAGGAAGGCCCTACAACGTTGTTCCAATGGTTTGATTCCATTGAGGTCACACTGCGACAGAGCGGTTGCCCCGACGACCTCCTCACTGTGAATGCTACCGGCGTTTTCCAGTCCCGCGCATTAGACTGGTGGACGGCCGAGAGAAACAAGCGGGGAAACGATGCAGCCTACGGTTTGTCGTGGGATGAACTCAAGGAGGACATGCTGGAAGAATTCTGCCCTCCTCATAAGCGCCAAAAGTTAGAAGATGAATTCTGGCACATAAAGCAGAAGGAAGGTGAAAATGCTGCTCTCACTGCTCGCTTCAAACAGCTCAGCATCATCTGCCCTGACCAACTCAAGACTTCAGACATGGCAATCAAGAAGTATATCCGAGCCCTGCCTGACTGCGTTTGATGTGTGTAAAATGCAACATATAAATTACATCAAATGAGGCATAAAACTAACCCTTTTTAAGTACTAATATTGGAAAAAGAGTGTTTTTGTCTTCCTTTTGTATTTTCAGGATTAAATGAGCTCAAAAACGCAAAAGAAGCAAAAAGACAGCTAAATCCAACATAAATACAAGAAAAGGGATATTAGTGGACTGCCCGACCCCTCAACGGCACCTTCCAAAGCAAAATAGAGAAATCAGAAGACTGAACACGCCCCGTGCTCAGCCAGCACGGGGCCGTGCCCAAGAAGCAGCAGAAAAGACAAACCTATAGAAGCTTCTATTGCCCATCACGGGGCCGTGCCCAGCGGACACGGGGGCGTGTCGAAAGTACAGCAGGCACATTTATTGTAATTGCGAATTACAATTAATGAGGAGAGAGATTGTCAGACGGACACGGGGCCGTGCCCAGCGGACACGGGGCCGTGTCCAGCCCTCTGTTCAGCCTATAAATAGGAGGGCTTGGATTCATTCCATCTCATCCCTTGGCACACCACCTCTCTCACACTTCATCCACCACCCACCACCATCACAACACCATCATCCACCACCATCATCCATTGTCCATCGTAGAGTGTGTGAGTCGTCTCGGGATCCAAGATTGATCGTAAGAGTTCTTGGCAATCAAGGCCATGTTTGCGTAAGTCTCTTACATCACTTGGTGAAGACAAAGTGTCTAGTATAATACTTTTTATTTCTAATCTTTTGCACTTTTTATTTGGTTTTGTATTAATGACTTTAATAACTAGTTACTTATGTTGAAGGTGATCTTTCCTTATCGTTTGTCCGTGGTGTCTTGGCATTATTTTACTGTCTATATAAAATAAAGGATTTTCACCATTCATATCTCCACGGTCTATATGAAGATATGTTGGCTACCTGGTAGGGGGTTAAGGGAACGGTTTGGTAAAGGTCTTGCCATTGTTCAGCGTTTAGAGGTCCTGCAATGGACCTGGGTCAAATTTAGTAGGACCTCCTTCAATACTTCACGGTATTGGATGGCGGGGGTCCAAACTCTTTGATCCCCTCATAAGTTAACTACTATTAATACTATAACCCGGCTATTTAGGACTGTATCCCTGCTGACTCAGACTACTTAGCCGAGGGTAACGTCACCGCCAAAAGCGGGGCCTACCACAATACTGCATTAATAACTTAATTCATTATCTTCCAATAATCCACCCTTTTAGGATTGTATCCCTGCTGACTCAAACTACTGGGGTGAGGGTAACGTCACCTTCAAAAGAGGGGCCTACTACAATAACTAAGATAATCTCTTAATTATGTGCAAAAGTGCGGAAACAATCAAAGGTTATACTAGATACGAGTCGGAACCAAGTGATTCATCTTGTCTATCTGTTTTTATTTTATTTTTATTTTCAGCATTTTAGTTAGTTTTTAATTTTCTTAGTTTTAAACATTTTTCTAAACTTTTATTTTGGTTAGACGTTGAGGATAAACCGGTACTAAAAGCTCTTGTGTCCTTGGACGACCTCGGTATCTTACCAACGCTATACTACACTCAACGATGGGTGCACTTGCCCATATGTGTGTTTAGTGTTAGTGAAATATCGTGTTTTATAAATTTAAAACTTGGCTAAAATAAGTGTTAAAAAGGGCTTAAAATATACACCTAATATATACGACACTTTCACGCACATCAAGTTTTTGGCGCCGTTGCCGGGGACACAAGGATTTTAGGAAAGCTTAAAATCGACGGCCTAATCAGTTTTTCAAAACCTTTTCAAAACGGGCTCACGTTTTTCTGCATTTTAGTTTAGTTTGCATTTACAGTAGCCTGAACACGGGGACGTGCTCACTGAACACGCCCCCGTGCTGCATATTTTTAGTTAGATACCCAGATACAGAGTCTGAACACGGGGCCGTGCTCTCTGAACACGCCCCCGTGCTCAACGTGACCAGTAACTTTAATTAAAACGCCCAGATACAGATCCTGTACACGGGGCCGTGTTCACCAGACACGGGGCCGTGTCCAGCCTTCTGTTTCAGTCTTTGTTTTCGTTTTCTGGTCCCGAGACTCAGTTGTGGTCTGCTGAGTGATTCTTATGGATCAATACTCAGGAGGTTACAACTACACCTATGATGAGGATGATTATAGGGGTAATTATTGCACTAATTGTCGTAATGCGCGTTCGATTCAAAATAATCACTCATATCAACCATCCAATTCATACGCTTACTATGAGGAGCCCAGGTACGAGCCATCAACTTCATACACATCCTATGAAGACCAAAGGTATGAACCTCCTCCCTCTTACTCATATTTTGATGAACCAAGGTATGAGCCTTCTTACTCATACTTTGAGGAACCAAGGTATGAGCAACCACCTTCATATGCTTATTATGAGGAACCTTGGCGTGAACAACCCACCTCATATGAGTATTATGAAGAACAAAATTACGAACCTTATCCATCATATGCTTACAATGAAGAACAATGGTGTGAACCATCAACTTCATATGGGTATTATGAGGAACAAAGGGTCGAACAACCGGATTCAAGCTTAGAAAATAATGATTCTTTTTCTATAACCGAAGTGACCGATAGGATATTAGAACACATTAGAGTTATCGATCGATGTATAAAAGAAGCTCGCGCAAGGGAAGAGGAGTCCCGCGCAAGAGAAGAATTAAAAAAGGAAGAGATAACTAAAAATGAAAAAATGGAAGAACAAATAAGTGAAAAACCGACACATGAGTTAAACAACGAAAAAGGTGAGTCCAACAACGTTAAAATCCAAGAAGAGCCTAATTTTGAAGAAATTAATCTCTTGACACCTTCTTTCGAAAATCATTGTTTAGTACCCACTCATGCTAAGTTTTTAAAAGAGTTAAACACTAACACTAAAATTGACGAAACAGTAAGTGTTAAGTTAACTAATGATCAAACTTCGCTAATAAAAGAAGACCCATTTGAAATTAACATCACACCGGTTCCATGTTTCTTTCAAAATTCGTTTATTAGTAATGTCACAATCGATAAAGATCTTTGTGTTAACATAATGCCTAACTACATTTTCGAAAAATTAAGTATTAGTGATTTTTCTCCACTTCAAATACCCATTTTTCTATCCAATCGGAAAGTAATAAAATCAATCGGTATAGTTGAAGATGTTTTGGTTCAAACAAATCAAATGGTAATCCCAACCGACTTTGTCATCCTCGATGACGCTCCTCTAGTGTTGGGACGACCATTTGTAAAAACTCACGAAGCTTTGAAAAACCGGAAGTTCAACAATTTACCTCTTCAATTAGGGGCATTTAAAAGAAGTGGCGATCTCGAACGATCAATGAAATATCCATTCGGCAATAATGACCCCCTAATTGAAGATGAAGATGAACCACCCGATACAAGTGAAGAGATTGACCACTTTGTTGAAGAAGAGGTCGCCATAGAACAAACTTTTAAAGTTCTTGATCAAAACGAGCAACCAAATAAGGAGTCTCCTAAAGACCCACCACTTGAGCTCAAAGAACTTCCAAAAGGTTTGGAATATGCTTTTCTAGACAAAGATGGTAAGTTACCTGTAATTATTTCGTCTAAATTAGATAACTTAGAAAAAGAAAAACTAATTAATCTTTTGAAAAAACACAAAAATGCAATAGCTTGGAAACTTGTTGACATAAAAGGAATTAGTCCTTCTATGTGCACACACAAAATTTTGATGAATGATGACTACAAATCGGTCATACAACCACAACGTCGAGTAAATCCAAATGTTCAAGAAGTGGTTAAAAACGAAGTCATCAAATTACTTGACGCCGGACTTATCTATCCTATTTCCGATAGTCCTTGGGTAAGTCCCGTCCAAGTAGTTCCAAAGAAAGGAGGTATGACGGTAATTACTAACGAAAAGAATGAATTAATACCAACGAGAACCGTCACAGGATGGAGAGTATGTATAGATTATAGACGATTAAATGAAGCAACAAGAAAGGATCATTTTCCTTTACCCTTCATTGATCAAATGTTAGAAAGATTATCCGGTCATAAATTTTACTGTTTCTTGGATGGTTTTTCAGGTTACTTTCAAATCCCGATAGCACCCGAAGACCAAGAAAAGACAACTTTCACATGCCCCTATGGAACTTTTGCTTATCGACGCATGCCGTTTGGTCTATGTAATGCCCCCGCAACATTCCAACGTTGCATGGTAGCCATTTTCCATGACATGATAGAAAAGACAATGGAAGTCTTCATGGACGACTTTTCTATCTTTGGGGATTCATACGACCAATGCCTCGATAACCTTGAACGAATGCTATCCCGATGTGAGGAAACTAACCTCGCCCTTAATTGGGAAAATGCTATTTCATGGTAACGGAGGGAATAGTACTCGGTCACAAAATCTCAAGCGAAGGAATGGAGGTGGATCGAGCCAAAATAGATACCATTTCTAGATTACCACCTCCATCCTCCGTAAGAGCTATAAGAAGTTTCCTGGGGCATGCCGGATTTTATAGGCGGTTTATCAAAGACTTTTCAAAGATCTCAAGGCCTCTAATAAAATTACTTGAAAAAGATGCTCCTTTCATCTTTGACAAGGATTGCAATCAAGCATTTCTAACCCTAAAGGAAATGCTAGTCAATGCACCTATCATGATAGCACCTGATTGGAAATTTCCTTTCGAAATCATGTGTGATGCTAGTGACTTTGCAGTTGGAGCTGTCTTGGGACAGAGAAAAGAAAAGCATTTCCACCCAATATATTATGCTAGTAAAACACTTAACGATGCACAAGAAAATTACACAACAACTGAAAAAGAGTTACTAGCTGTGGTATTTGCTTTTGATAAATTTCGTTCTTATCTTGTTCTTTCTAAAACTATAGTCTATACAGACCATGCAGCCATTCGATATCTCTTTAAGAAGCAAGACACAAAACCACGTTTGATTAGGTGGATTCTACTCCTCCAAGAATTTGACATTGAAATCAAGGACAAAAGAGGAGCAGAAAATACCGCAGCAGATCATCTTTCACGCTTAGAAGACCCAGCTTTGGAGGCAACCAGGGACGAGCAAATCAACGAAAAATTTCCAACTGAGTCCCTGGAAATGGTGGAATATAAGGAAGAACCATGGTACGCCGACTTTGCTAACTACCTAGCTAGCGGTATAGTCGCAAAAGGATGGCCACATCATCAAAGAAAAAAATTCTTTGCCAATGTGAAACACTACTTTTGGGAAGATCCATATCTTTTCAAAATGTGTGCCGACCAACTCGTCAGACGATGCGTACATGGTAGTGAAGCACGAAGAATTCTCCGCCATTGTCATGAAGGTCCATATGGAGGACATCATGGTGCTGCCAGTACCGCACGAAAGGTATTCGATTCAGGATTTTATTGGCCAACCATTTACAAAGATTCTCAAAATCTTGTAAAGACATGTGATGCTTGCCAAAGAACAGGTAATATTTCTTCCAAAAACGAAATGCCACAAAATGGCATTCTTGTTTGTGAAATTTTTGATGTATGGGGACTCGACTTTATGGGACCTTTCCCACCATCAAAAGGAAACAAATACATACTTGTGGCAGTAGATTACTTGTCTAAATGGGCCGAGGCCGAGGCACTTCCAACAAATGATGGAAGAGTAGTGGTAAGATTTCTGAAAAAATTATTCTCTCGTTTTGGCACACCTAAAGCTTTAATAAGTGATAGAGGTACCCATTTTTGCAACCATCAACTTGAAATTTTTTTAACAAGATATGGGGTCTATCACCGGGTTTCGACAGCTTATCACCCTCAAACAAACGGACAAGCCGAAGTGACTAATAGAGGGTTAAAACGCATTCTCGAAAAAACCGTAGGGTTAAATAGAAAGGAATGGGCTGATAAATTAGATGATGCTTTATGGGCTTTTCGAACTGCTTATAAAACAACGATAGGTACAACCCCATATAAGCTAGTCTATGGAAAAAGTTGTCATTTGCCAGTAGAAATTGCACACAAAGCCTACTGGGCAATCAAAACTGTAAACTTAGATCTAGAATTTGCTGGTAAAAATCGATTCTGTCAAATAAATGAATTAGACGAGCTTAGGAATTATGCATACTCAAACTCCGAGATTTATAAGGAAAGAATGAAAAATTTGCATGACAAACATATTAAACCTAATGAATTTCGGGTAGGAGATTTAGTTCTTTTGTTTAATTCACGACTTCGATTGTTTCCTGGTAAATTAAAGTCTAGGTGGTCAGGACCTTTTTCCGTCACCCATATTTTTCCACACGGTGCAGTAGAAATTAAACCTCGAAATGGGCCACCATTTAAAGTCAATGGCCAACGGCTGAAACTCTATCAAGGATTTATTGAGGATGAGGAAGAAGAGATCTCGCTTCAAACCGTGGAAGAATAAAAACATCATGCCTGGTAAGTTACGAACGATTGAGACGACAAAATAAAGCGGTAAGTTTTCTAAACCATAGCTTATGGGAAAAAGGGGCACTCACACGCGCGTACAAAAAAAAAAAAAAAAAAAAAAAAAAAAAAAAAAAAAAACTACTCGGCACGAGGCCGTGTCCGCTGGACACGGGGCCGTGTTCGCGCTGCAGACGGGATAAAACCCCTTTTTCAAAACAGTTTCTTCATTCCACACGCCCCGTTTCCCCACAAAAGCTCTGGTTCCAGGCGATTTTTCGCAAAATTTCGACGTCTCTTACCGATCTAACAACGTCAAGGTATGATTTTATCACTCTTAGTAGTTAGATTAGTTACTTGCATGTAGTTAAAACACCACAAATTTGGGGAAAAATCTAGGGTTCTTGATGTTCATCCGGATCGAACCTAAAATTTTTGCCTAAATCTGTTTGCATTTAGTTAGATTAGTGTTAAGGAAAGTAAATACACTTAGATTGTTCATAGATTCACCCGATTTCTTACAAAAACCCCAAACCCTTGTTCTTGAACCGAAAAAGATAAAATTGATAGGGTAAACGGGATATTTTGGGAAAAACGGTGTTTAGGGTTTCATTTTCGGGGGAAACCGCACCTATTGGACTAAAAATTTTCAAGTTTTCGAAACCGGGTCGAAAAATGAAATTTTTGAGTAACAGACCTCTGGACACGGGGTCGTGTCCAGCCCGCTGTTTGCAGTTTTGTCCGAAAACAATTCTGTTTCGTGCTAATTTTTGGTGTATTCTTTCAGATGGCAAAGTTCACAAGGTTCAATGCAAGTGAGCTTGATGCAAGGGCAAGGTATGAGGTTCTTCAAACAAGACCCGAAGAGTACCCCAGGAGAGCTTGCACGGATCTGTTAACCTTGGTAAACCAGCTGAACCGATTCAACAACATCGTTACGGGACCACTAGCTGTTGCATTAAACCCTAGGCTTCGGTCGGTGCATCAATGCACCATGGAGTTCTACAGTACCTTCAACTTCAATTCAAGGTGTGACCCATTCGACAATGAAGGGGTTGTATTTCGGTGTGGAGGGACAATGTACTCGATCTCCATGGCACAGTTTGGAGCCATAATAGGTCTATACCAAGAAGAGGAATCGGGAAACGAAGAAAATACCGGGGGATTACGAGACTTGGAGGGAAATGAAAGACAAGCCGCATGGGCTCAAATCAGTGAAGGAATCTACGACCCTCGTAGCACCAAGAGTACGAAGCTAAGGGATCCGCTCTATCGCTACATTCACAGGATCCTCACCTACTCTCTGAACCAACGTCACGACAGTAGCGGTGTTGTAGGGTTGAAAGATTTGGTTGTCCTCCACTGTATCCACAACCAAAAGCCCCTCGATGTTCCGTATCTCCTGTTAAGAAACATGCATCTCAACCGCCTTGCTCGAGCTCCAACGCCTATCTTCTTCGGAGGATGGGTGTACCGTCTTTTTAAGCATTACACGCAAATTCCAAGAGCCTGTGAAAGAAGCCCATGGTCGGGACGAGTTGATTACCACATTTGCCGAGCCATGAACTTACTCTATGAGGCGGAAGACGGAACAGTGAGTTTCCAAAGAACACAAGGCTATGCATGGAACCCACAGGAGGCCCTAGTTCTTCACGCACCACCTCCCCACCACCAGTATCCACCCCATGGTGATCCGGGTCAATCCTCCTCACAAGGAGGCGGTTTTCCTAATTTTCAAAGCTTACATGATCTTATGCAGGAAAACCTCATGTGTACCAGGAACACCTACAACCTCGCCAACAACACATACCACCGGGTCGGAGCTATTGAACGCAACATCAACGATATACAAGACGATATCAGCAGCATCCGGGAGTACATGGCGGGGCATGGGGATGGAGGTGATGATAGCGATGAAGATATGGAGTAGAAGGAGCAGGAGCGGGTTGATGGCGAGCCCACAGGTTTAAGTCCCTTAATCTATCGAACGATTGGTGGCCTGCGTGCCAGAAGTTGAACAATTTACTTTCCTTCAACACTTTTATTTTCCGTTTTATTTTTCTTTTACTTTATGCTTGGAACAATTAACTGTGGTAATGTAGGATGTTTGTGTTGCTTGGTGTGGTATTAAGTGATGAAACAGGTACAAACCAAGGCTTGGGGTGCTAAGCCTCAGCACTTATAGGGCCAGGATGGAAAAACCGGAGGAAGAAACCTGTTTTTCAGGCTTTCAGACTGTCCACACGGGGACGTGTCCAGCCAACACGCCCCCGTGCTCACCTCCCAGACCTACTGTTTGGCTTCTGTTCTGCAGAATTTTGTCAGACACGTGGCCGTGTCCAGTGGACACGGGGCCGTGTTCACCTTCTGTAAGTTCTTGTTACTGGCACCTGAACACGGGGTCGTGCCCACTCAACACGGGGCCGTGTTCAGTGCCCAGTAACACAAATTTTTTTTGCTTTTTAAACACTATTTTACACATCTAATCAACCTAAAAATTTATTTTTGGGACACATTGAGGACAATGTGTAATTTAAGTGTGGGGGGGATACTAGAACCTTGAATTTTGCAAGTCCTAAATACAAGCCTTACACAAAACTCTATTGGAACCGCTAATCACCCCAAATTTTTTCAAAAATTTCATTTTTTTACTTGTCTAGGTTTAACTCGGAAAATTCAAGTTCTCAAAAAGGTTATATTTTTACAAATTTACAACCGATAGCGTAGTGATAAAAAGAACCAACATAAGAAAATTATGAAAAGGCATAGCAAACTTATTTAAAATTTGATTATATATACTTGATCACATAAAAACCCATTCCCACAAAAGTGAGTTTTGAGCCTTTATTGAGCACACAATTACATATCATTTGACTAAATGCTCATTTTTCGTTTCTTGTGTGAATAGCCGCTTGGTTCTTACGACTCTAGAACTTGCCATGACAATACATTCCCGGTCCTTATCAACTTAAACCCGAGTAAGTAAATGATGGAGGCATTAGGACTAACCCTTTTTATTTCCACACCATTATTTTTCTTTTTCTTTTACCACCTACCCAAAAATCCCCCTAGTTAACCCCTTTGAGCCTAAACCTTTTCGTTTCATCACCCAAACAAAAACCCTTTTACCCACCAAAACCTTTTACATTTTTAACCCTTTATTTTAGTAACAAGTTCGGTTCTTCGTAAAAAAAAATAAAAAATTGTGTGATAATGATGAAGCAAAAAGAAAATAAACAAAAAGTTAATAAAAAATAACTTAGTTTGAATAAAAGCTTCATCAAAATAAAAAGTTGCAAAAATACGAAAACCGACACTTGTTACGCTTTTAGCCCTTTTTCTACTAATCACTACCCAACCACCTACCTTTAACCCTAGCCTAACCCTTAACCCACAAAGTCCTCTTGATATCTACAAAGGTATAAAAGTTAAAAAGGAGGAGGATTGATTTCTTGGCAAGCCTATGGTAGGAATAAGTTCCATGCCGCTCTCGAGTGATTCACTAAAAATACACCTTCGGCCGAGTGTGAGTGATTTTCCGGTGAGGTATGTGAACTTGTATATAAATGGAATTTTAAAAAGGCATGTTATGCCCAAATAAGTAATTTCTTTTATGAAAAGTTCTAAATAAATCATTACGAATAGAATTGTAAATAAATAAAAATAAAACCCAAAAAGATCTTGGAAATCCCGACACTCTACGACAAGCCCAAAACCTTCTCTTCTACCTATTCCATTTGGGAGTGTAAGCCACATATTAAAGAGTTTTGCTTGAGGACAAGCAAAAGTTCAAGTGTGGGGGTATTTGATGTGTGTAAAATGCAACATATAAATTACATCAAATGAGGCATAAAACTAACCCTTTTTAAGTACTAATATTGGAAAAAGAGTGTTTTTGTCTTCCTTTTGTATTTTCAGGATTAAATGAGCTCAAAAACGCAAAAGAAGCAAAAAGACAGCTAAATCCAACATAAATACAAGAAAAGGGATATTAGTGGACTGCCCGACCCCTCAACGGCACCTTCCAAAGCAAAATAGAGAAATCAGAAGACTGAACACGCCCCGTGCTCAGCCAGCACGGGGCCGTGCCCAAGAAGCAGCCGAAAAGACAAACCTATAGAAGCTTCTATTGCCCATCACGGGGCCGTGCCCAGCGGACACGGGGGCGTGTCGAAAGTACAGCAGGCGCATTTATTGTAATTGCGAATTACAATTAATGAGGAGAGAGATTGTCAGACGGACACGGGGCCGTGCCCAGCGGACACGGGGCCGTGTCCAGCCCTCTGTTCAGCCTATAAATAGGAGGGCTTGGATTCATTCCATCTCATCCCTTGGCACACCACCTCTCTCACATTTCATCCACCACCCACCACCATCACAACACCATCATCCACCACCATCATCCATTGTCCATCGTAGAGTGTGTGAGTCGTCTCGGGATCCAAGATTGATCGTAAGAGTTCTTGACAATCAAGGCCATGTTTGCCTAAGTCTCTTACATCACTTGGTGAAGACAAAGTGTCTAGTATAATACTTTTTATTTCTAATCTTTTGCACTTTTTATTTGGTTTTGTATTAATGACTTTAATAACTAGTTACTTATGTTGAAGGTGATCTTTCCTTATCATTTGTCCGTGGTGTCTTGGCATTATTTTACTGTCTATATAAAATAAAGGATTTTCACCATTCATATCTCCACGGTCTATATGAAGATATGTTGGCTACCTGGTAGGGGGTTAAGGGAACGGTTTGGTAAAGGTCTTGCCATTGTTCAGCGTTTAGAGGTCCTGCAATGGACCTGGGTCAAATTTAGTAGGACCTCCTTCAATACTTCACGGTATTGGATGGCGGGGGTCCAAACTCTTTGATCCCCTCATAAGTTAACTACTATTAATACTATAACCCGGCTATTTAGGACTGTATCCCTGCTGACTCAGACTACTTAGCCGAGGGTAACGTCACCGCCAAAAGCGGGGCCTACCACAATACTGCATTAATAACTTAATTCATTATCTTCCAATAATCCACCCTTTTAGGATTGTATCCCTGCTGACTCAAACTACTGGGGTGAGGGTAACGTCACCTTCAAAAGAGGGGCCTACTACAATAACTAAGATAATCTCTTAATTATGTGCAAAAGTGCGGAAATAATCAAAGGTTATACTAGATACGAGTCGGAACCAAGTGATTCATCTTGTCTATCTGTTTTTATTTTATTTTTATTTTCAGCATTTTAGTTAGTTTTTAATTTTCTTAGTTTTAAACATTTTTCTAAACTTTTATTTTGGTTAGACGTTGAGGATAAACCGGTACTAAAAGCTCTTGTGTCCTTGGACGACCTCGGTATCTTACCAACGCTATACTACACTCAACGATGGGTGCACTTGCCCATATGTGTGTTTAGTGTTAGTGAAATATCGTGTTTTATAAATTTAAAACTTGGCTAAAATAAGTGTTAAAAAGGGCTTAAAATATACACCTAATATATACGACACTTTCACGCACATCAGCGTCGCAGATTTCGTGCAAGCGGCTAAGACTAAGACGATCGAGGAGACTTATCTACTGGCCGCTGAAATCAACGACAAGCGGGTCAAGGCTGGCATATGGGATAAAACTCCAAAGCATCTGCGTCAAGCTACCACTGCCGCACCAACTGCTGAAACCACCACCTCATATAGTAACAAGAGGCAGAACAAGAGAAAGAATAGCTCCAGCAACAAGAACTGTGCGATCACTGCTGCACCGATACAAGCTGTACCAGCACAACAGCGTCAAGTAGCGGCATCTGCGGCTAATGCACCGCCTGCTAAGCGTGCATACACTGGGCCACACCCGCTTTGCCCTACTTGTACCTACCACCACCCGACTACCATCGCTTGCCGTTTCTGTGCTCATTGCAATATGTACGACCATTTCACTACCAACTGCCGTGCTCGACAAGCTCCTGCTCATCAAGCTCTACTCACCGCCCCTCAGGGTCAACAAGCTCCTCCGGTACCCGCGGTCAACGCCAGAGACTGCTTCGCATGTGGCGATTCTAACCATTTCGCCAACATGTGCCCAAACAGGGTTGTGAAGCAAGAGCCCTAGCAGCAGCAGCCTCAACAACAGCAACAACACCAGCAGCAACAACAACAAGCAGCACGCGCACGAACTTTCAACATCAACGTGCGTCAAGCCCAAGCCGACAACAACGTGGTTAATGGTACGTTCCTTATGAATGGTATTTATGCTTCGTGTTTATTTGATACTGGAGCCGATAATTTCTTTGTGTCGTTCGAATTCGAAAAGCTCCTTAGTCGTAAACGCTCCCGACTCTCCTCGACGTTTGATGTTGAAGTCGCTACCGGAAGAACCGTCGCCGTAAATTCTGTACTTCGTGATTGTACCCTTGAGCTCAACAATCACATCTTCCCAATCGACCTTATTCTGATGCAACTCGGAAGTTTTGACGTCATAGTAGGCATGGACTTTCTTCGCGAGAACCATGCTGAAGTTGTGTGCTTCGACAAGATGATTCGTTTCTCGCTGTCGAATGGTGATCTATGGTGCATTTACGGTGAAACTACTTCGAAAGGTCTCAAGCTCATGTCGTGTGTCCAAGCTAGTAAGTATCTCCGCAAGGAATACAGAGCTTTCTTGGCTAACATTGTAGTAGCGGAGAAGGAAAAGAAAGAAAAGACAGAAGTGAAGGACGTTCCTGTGGTTCGTGAATTTCCTAATGTGTTTCCTGAGTATCTTCCAGGTCTACCACCAAGTCGTGATATCGACTTTCGAATCGACCTCATTCCTGGAGACAACCCTATTGCCAAAGCTCTTTACCGACTCACGCCATCTGAAAAGCACGAACTCTCAAACCAACTCCAGGAATTACTTGAGAAAGGCTTCATTCGCCCGAGCACCTCTCCTTGGGGCGCGCCAGTCCTTTTCGTCAAAAAGAAGGATGGATCGTTCAGGATGTGCATCGACTATCGGGAATTGAATAAGTTAACTATCAAAAACCGCTATCCCCTCCCTTGCATCGACGATTTGTTTGACCAGCTACAAGGTGCTACGTGCTTCTCGAAGATCGATCTACGCTAAGGTTATCACCAACTACGCATTCAAGAGGAGGATATACCCAAAACCGCGTTTCACACTCGATACGTCCACTACGAATTCGTTGTTATGCCCTTTGGTTTAACCAATGCACCTGCGGTTTTCATGGATCTGATGAATCGCGTGTGTAAACCATATCTCGACCGTTTCGTCATCGTATTCATCGACAATGTCTTGATCTATTCCAAATCGAAAACCGAACACGCGCAACATCTACGTTTGGTTCTCGAGCTACTCCAGGGGAATCAACTCTAAGCCAAGTTCTCCAAGTGCGAATTCTGGTTGGAGGAGGTTCAGTTTCTGGGTCACATTGTTAATAGTCAGGGTATTCATGTCGATCCCGTGAAGATTGAAGCCGTTAAGAGTTGGGTTACACCTAAGAACCCATCTGAAGTCCGTTATTTTCTCGGACTAGCGGGCTATTATCGGCGATTTATCGAAGGATTCTCAAAGACCGCTGTGCCGCTTACCGCTCTCATGCATAAGGACAAGCCTTTTGTTTGGGGAACTAAACAAGAGTCTTCTTTCCAAACTCTCAAACACCTGCTTTGCAATGCTCCTATTCTCACATTACCCGACGAAAACGACGATTTCATTGTCTACTGTGATGCTTCCAATCTTGGTCTTGGTTGTGTCCTCATGCAACGTGACAAGGTTATAGCTTACGCATCTCGTCAACTCAAAATCCACGAGAAGAACTACACAACCCATGATCTCGAGCTAGGCGCAGTTGTTTTTGCATTAAAGATTTGGCGACACTACCTGTATGGTACCAAGTGTACGCTCTTCACCGATCATAGGAGCCTACAACATATCTTTAATCAGAAGGAACTTAATATGCGTCAACGCCGATGGGTAGAGCTTCTCAACGATTACGACTGTGAGATTCGTTATCACCTAGGCAAAGCAAATGTTGTTGCCGACGCACTCAGCAGACGGAGCTATTTGCTTAGCACTCGTAATGTTCAAGCCCAACACGATCTCGATACCCTCATCCGCGAAGCTCAGCATGCATGTTTTAATGAACGCACTCTGAAGAAGGAAAGAATCTACCACGATGGAGCCCAGCTTGTGAGCAAGTCGAATGGGATATTCCACTTTCTGGACCGAATTTGGATCCCTAAACAGACCGATTTGCGACAGATTCTGATGGACGAGGCCCACAAATCCCGGTATTCTATTCATCCCAGGGCCGACAAAACGTACCAGGATCTTCGCTATAAGTACTGGTGGCTGGGCATGAAAAAGGATATTGCTCTCTATGTTGGAAAATGCTTGACCTGTGCAAGAGTCAAGGCTGAACATCAAAGACCGTCTGGCTTACTCGAAAAACCACCGATCCCTATGTGGAAGTGGGAGAGTATAGCTATGGACTTCATAACAAAGCTACCGCACACGTCATCAGGTCACGACAACATTTGGGTTGTTATTGACCGTTTGACCAAATCAGCTCACTTTTTGCCAATATGGGAAGACTACAAGGTAGAACGATTAGCCCGAATCTACACCGACGAGATCACTTGTAATCATGGGACGCCTCGTGACATCATCTCTAATTGTGATGCTCGGTTTACCTCGCGACTGTGGGAAACGTTTCAAACGGCACTCGGTACATCGCTTAATCTAAGTACCGCTTTCCACCCTCAAACCGACGGTCAGATTGAAAGAACGATCCGTACTCTTGAAGACATGCTCCGTTCGTGTGTCATAGACTTCGGTGGTAATTGGGATAAATACCTGCCGTTAGTCGAATTCTCGTATAACAACAGCTATCATTCCAGCATTCAAATGACACCATTCGAGGCTTTATACGGAAGAAAATGTCGATCGCCTATTGTGTGGCACGAGATCGGTCACTCGCAATTAACCGGCCGGATAGCCATCCGGCCGGATAGCCATCCGACCGGGCTGCCACTTGGTCGTGGTGCCAAGATGCCATCCGACCGAGATGACATCCGACCGGATAGTCATCCGGGCGGGATGCCATCCGACCGACCCACACTTTCCTCTTTTGGAATCCTATAAATACCCATGTCACTCTCAAACTTTCTACTTTTGGAAACTCTCTGACCGACCAGCTCGTGCTCCTCACCTTTTCCTCAATTTCTCTCGATTCCGGTAAGATCTCGCCCTAAATCTTGTACTTTCTTGATCTACACGCACTCCTACACCTTTCTATCTTTTGAATCTTAACTTTTAACCGTGAAATCACTAGATTTGAGGTGTTCTAGGATGACGTCATCATGAGTTCTTGAAGAACTTCATGTTTTGGCTTCAATCCACCAAAAACAACTTAGGTCTGATCGATTTCCACACGACTACACAAAGATCTTTCATAGATCTAAACACTTTCACGGTGAAAAAGGATTCAGAGATGGATTCTAACTTTCTTTCAACTCTTTTACACTCAATGCACTCAAAACCGATAGAATCGGACCTTGTTCTAGTCTCCAACTCATTCTTAGTGTTGTGCTAGCTCAAGATCTGGATTCTACTCACGAAACCACCGATTTCGGGTTAAACAAGAACAACCGTCTTGAACCGGTTAACTGGCCGAACTAGGGTGATTCCTGGTCGATCAGGTCACTTGGGACAAGATGGGATTCTGTTGGTTAACACAGTGTCAAAACGTCTCAATAAAACTACAAACAAAATGACCAAGTGTAAGACGGACGGGGCAACCGGGACAGAGTGCTATCCGACCGGACTACTGTCCGAACGGATAAGCCACCCGAACGGATTGCCATCCGAACAGATCACACCTTGGGTCCCACACTTAATCAACTTTATCTAAAGTTTGAGTATCGAACAAATTGCCATCGGATCGGACTACCATCCGACCGGATTACCCTTCGGATCATGAGATACTAGGACTTTAAAGGCTTAAACAATTTTCAACATGTTCACTAACAGGGTTGCCACCCGGACGGATGGACATCCGACCGAGTGACACTTCTGTTGTGAATTTATTCCCTCTAAGTAACCTTATCACTAGAGTCGTCGTCCGACCGGACTACCGTCTAACCGGATGACCATCCGAGCGGATTGTCATCCACACGACTGACCGTCCGATCGACCGACTTAAAGGATAGAGATACTTTAATGTTTTCAATTAACGTGCTTCATTTCACTATGTGTACGTGCTGGTTATGCGTAAACGAATTCGAACTATATGCTATTATCAAACTTGTATGCTCACCTTTACATTATATGTATTGAATTTATTTTGACGTATGTGACAGGTGCTTAGGATGCACATCTGGCAGGAAATCGAAGCTAGAATAAGGCTCTAGAGGCCAGCAAATAGTTGGCTGTACAAATTTAATCAAGGGTCTCTAGAAGCAGATAAACAATTGCTCTATTTGAAAATCTGAGTTGTCCGAGCCACTGATACTTTGCACCGTTTTACGCGCCACTTATCGTTATGCTATCAAACTATTCAGGCTAACCTTACTCGCTAAGCGCTCCCTTCAATCCATCAACCGCCATGAGTATACTCGATCCCTTTTTGCTTTACGCACTTTTGGGTGTTACATACGTTACGAATATTCAAAACACAACAAACACACTACTCAATACTATTTGAACGCTAAGCGTTAATGCATGTTATATGTGGCTTATGAATGCTTGTTTGTTATGTTTACACTTGGAATGCTGTCTACCTGCCTTAGCAACGATAGTACTATAGTTTGGACTCAGCACCTGCTTGCAGGGGTTGTTAAGGACAATTACTTGCATGGATTACGGTGGTAATCATGTATTGCGAACTGCCTCTGGCAGTCAACCCGCAGTCATTGGTATCGATGGATCTATGTTGATAACTAACGTGCTTCATTTCACTATGTGTACGTGCTGGTTATGCGTAAACGAATTCGAACTATATGCTATTATCAAACTTGTATGCTCACCTTTACATTATATGTATTGACTTTATTTTGACGTATGTGACAGGTGCTTAGGATGCACATCTGGTAGGAAATCGAAGCTAGAATAAGGCTCTAGAGGCCAGCAAATAGTTGTCTGTACAAATTTAATCAAGGGTCTCTAGAAGCAGATAAACAATTGCTCTATTTGAAAATCTGAGTTGTCGGAATAGACTATTTGCCTAGATTTTGTCTGTAATAATTTGTTTACCTTTTGAGACATGGTGTGGGACATGTTATTTTAAATTGATTGGTAATGATAATTGTTATGGAAACTTCTGGACAATCTGTTTCGCTCAGTGCCATGCCCCGATGTTTCCGCCATCGGTTGGGGTGTGACACGTGAAGGACTCCCCATCGGTTTCCACCGATGCATACATAGACCTGAGCGATTCGACATATACCTTCTTTAATGAGAGCCCGGATAAGGGAAATAAAGGTTGGTTTTGCCCACCGGTATTTAGCTTAGGAATCACTCTTTCCGATAACCTCTTGCGTTCTTGTCTAAAACTAGGGCAACTTAGGTATCTCAGGCACTTCGGTGTTGTTCCGTCTAGTAAAGAACCGCCTGATCCGGATAAACTCCTTGAAAATAGATAAAACTTCATAAACAACTTCTAGCCACGGGGCCGTGTCTAGGTCAGCACGCCCCGTGTCCACCCAAAGATTCCCGTCTGACTTTTGGTCAGAACACGGACAAAAAGTGTCAGAATTTTGTCTGCACACGGGGCCGTGTCCAGCCGACACGGGTCCGTGTCCAGCGTGCTGTCATTTTCTATAAATGCAGCAAGATTCCTGCACTCTTGGACCCATTCCAAAGACAGAGATCTGGTGGGATCTTCACATATACCATACTAGGTATATTCTAAAGAAGGTTCTCAACAACCATCTTGTCTATTCTACTTTTGTCATTTGCCTTCTTCTCCATTTTCTCCTCTAAACCTCCATTAAAGCTTGAAATCCCCATTGTTTCAAGCTTTATTGTGATATTTGTTAGGTTTTTATTCAAGGAATCTTGTCAAAAATAAGTTTTATAACACTGTTTTAAGTTATTTCTGCTTAAAAATGCTTCAAAAGTCAGAAAAATAATTTAAAGCTCCAAGATTCCTTGTTTCAAAAATCTGCAGAGAGATGAACACGGGGCCGTGCTCGTTGAGCACGGGGCCGTGTCCGAGGTACTGTTTCATTAAATTGAACTCTTTTCGGTTTGTTTTCTTAGAATGTGAGCAGAAATAGCGGAACATCTTCATCGCACTCCAGAAACAACCGACAAGGAAGAAGGTCATCGGTAGAAGACTCTCTTGTGAACTACGTGTATGCCTTGAGAGAGGCCATCGATGAAATGACAGGAGTGGAAGAAGCTTTGGTCGACCGTATAAATCATTTGTCGGTGGGACTAGAAGGATGTCTTTGAGAGGTCAACCTTTTGAACCAAAGGTTGAATATTCTCGCTTCTCCTCCTTTGGTACCAATCATTACACAAAGGGCATGGAATGTGGTACCAGAAGTCATCATACCGGCCGAGTGGTACGCCACGCACATGGAACCCCCTCGAGACATATTACATGGGGTCCCGGTTGCCGTCGCTCCCCCTCCCGAGAGAGATAGAAGAATGGCTCAACGACATCTAGGGGAACAACGCCTTTAAATACCGGAAAGCTATTTCCAGGCTTTTGATATTCCTACAATAAGGGTAGAACTCCTTAAGATGATTTCATGTATCACTTGACGTATCTATCTTAGGAACTTTTTAGTTTTCTATTTTTAATTTTCTAGGACCCTATGTAATTCACTCTTTAATGAATGATGGTTTTAAGTATTAAATGGTGTTTGGATGATGTTGTAATGGATACAGCACACTCAGGATGATGGGGGATACTAAGGGAAACTTGAACCCACACCCCATGCACAAAAACAGAGCCTCCCGACAATTTATCTTCATTACAGCAAGTTCAGCACGAGGCCGTGCTCAGCCAACACGCCCCGTGTTCATGGTTCTGCAGAAAATGCCCAGTTCAGGTAACTGGACACGGGGCCGTGTTCATTGAACATGCCCCCATGCCCAGCCTTCTATAAACTATGATACTGGCAATCTGAACACGGGGCCGTGCCCGGTCAACACGGCCCGTGTCCAGATGCCTAGTAACATAAATTTTTGTTTTTAAACACCTTTTTACACATTCAATCAACCTAAAAACTTATTTTTGGGACACATTGAGGCCAATGTGTAATTTAAGTGTGGGGGGATGCTAAAACCTTGAATTTTGCAAGTCCTAATAACAAGCCTTACACAAAACTCTATTGGAACCGCTAATCACCCCAAATTTTTTCAAAAACATTTCATTTTTTTACTTGTCTTGGTTAATTTGGGAATAACAAGTTCTAAAAAGGTTATATTTTTACAAATTTACAACCGATAGCATCGTGATAGAAAGGACCAACATAAGAAAATTATGAAACGACATGACAAATCTAGTTAAAATTTGATTATATATACTTGATCACATAATAAACCCATTCCCACAAAAAGTGAGTTTTGAGCCTTTATTGAGCATACAAATACATATCTTTAGATTAAATGCTCATTTTTCGTTTCTTGTGTGAATAGCCCCTCTTACGACTCTAGAACTTTCCATGACGATACATTCCAGGTCCTTACCAACTTAAACCCAAGTAAGTAAATGATGGAGGTATTAGGACTAACCCTTTTTCTTTTCAACACCATTATTTTTCATTTTTTTACCACCTACCCAAAATCCCCCTAGTTAACCCCTTTGAGCCTAAACCTTTTCGTTTCTAAACCCACAAAACAAACACCCTTTACTCACCAAAACCCTTTTTATTTTTAAACCCTTTATTTTAGTAAAAAGCTCAGTTTTCATGTGACATTCTTTATCATTTGAAAAAAAAAATGAAGTATAGCAATAAACAAACAAGTTCCTCAAAAGAAACTTTGTTTGAAAATGCTTCGTTTGAATAAAAGTCACAAAAACAAAAAGTTTTACGACAACCGACGCTTTTTACGCTTTTCGCCCTTTTTACTAACCACTAACCCAAAACTACCTACCTTTAACCCAAGCCTAACCCTTCCCCAAGTCCTCTTGTGTCACAACCCCCGCCCTTACCCTGGGAGCAGGAGCCATGAACCAGTCAGATGGTATCGGTGTTTATTAATTACGCAGCGGAATTTTTTTTTCATCAGGATCGTAGTTAGGAAATAATTTCAGAGTTTATAAAACACCGAACTTTTAATATTAAACAAATGGGCTAAAACCCATATTCCATTTAATTGTTTTTATAGGGATAAACCCAAATAAATAAAACATAAATTTCTTCTTTTATTCAGGTATTTATAGCCACTTTATTTAAGCATTCAGTGCTCCATAGCTGGCTACTATTATCTTTACAGCAAATTACCTGAAACATGTTTTGAAAATATTTTATCAGTAATAAATACTGACGAGTTCATTCCATTTTTATAAAAATATATTGTTATACTTTACAGCATCAAGGTTTTATTATTTGTTTATATTTACCCAACTCAATCAGTATTTGCCACATGGTGGCAGTTCCGATGTGACAGTGGTCATATCACTCATTGACTCACTTTCGTCCAATAGTGAATTTATCAAGTAATAGATATATAGTATATCTTACTATTATATTGGTCACTAGGTGATTCCTGTGACGGTGGTCAAATCACTGTTGATCATTCTTTTAACTAGTGACTCGGGTCATATTACTGTTGATCATTCTCTCAACTAGTAATTGTGGTCATATCACTGTTGATCATTATTTCAACTAGTGACTCGGGTCATATTACTGTTGATCATTCTCTCAACTAGTAATTGTGGTCATATCACTGTTGATCATTCTCTCAACTAGTGACTGTGGTCATAACACTGTTGATCATTCTCTCAACTAGTGACTATGGTCAAATCACTGTTGATCATTCTCTCAACTAGTGACTTTGGACTTAGTAGTGTCCCGTAACATTACTTTGTCAATTATATTTTCTATGACACAAAACCACTTAGCCCAGAAAATGAAATATATCATTTTCTGTCAAACTAATAGCTATGACTTATCAAATATAATATATTAATTAAATAATTGTAATATTATTATTTAATATATTAACGTGACTAAGACAAAAAATATAATCTTAGTATAGTAGAATATATTAATTTTGACTATTTTATTATGGTATACATTTATGGACTAAACATTATTTTATAATGTAAATAGTAATTTAGGTTTATTAAATATATTTTCTTTAATATATATTTTAATAATGATTAATAAAGCTCTATTTTATATACACACCATTTAGATTTATTTCAATCATATATTAAATTTATTAATGATTTAATGTTAAAATAATATTAGTTATAGGCTATGGCTACTGGGGCATAATTCCCCCTGTGATTGTGGTCATGTTACTATTGGCTAACTTTTTGGCCAATAGTAACGAGGGTCAAGTAATGTGTAAAACCTCCCATACCAGCCGTTATTACAGAATATAAAAATTTAATCACTGTAAGTATAACTGGTAAACATTTAGGATTTTGGAAAGCATTTTTAAATATAATTGTATCACAAAAAGGTGATAAAAAGGAGAATGACTCACTTTGTAACTTTAGGGTTCAACTAGAAAGCCTCCTGGTATAATCTTGGGTATAACTCCTGAGCTATTTAATAAATATATTTATTTGCACTCGTGTTAAGTATAGTAACCCTAATTCAACCTTATCCCTATGTCACGAGACAGAACCCCAACGAACTTAGTCGGGCAGAGCCTTGACATGCGTTATAGGGCTCCAGATCAATCGGAAAGGGTATCAGTGATCGGGAGTTAAAACACTTAAAACGGGGCAGGGCTTTGTAGGATTCATGGGGTGAAATATTAAGACAATAGGGTATATATATGAGTAAAGAAAGAAGGCGAATAATGATCTGTGTGAAATTTAGAAAAGCTTGATGTCCTTTTTATACTTGGATGTGGCTTGAAGGGGACGCTACTTTCTTCTTATCAAAATGACACGTACACTAAATGAAATCAAATGATTTCTTTGTAAGTTTTGATTTAAATATATTTTATTCAATATATATTATAATTAATTTAACTGCTTCACTTATTTGGCGCTTATAACTTCTAAAATATGACGTTTTGTAAAACAATGAATATGTCATTAAAACGAGAATATTTGTATCTACATTTTGAACCAAGTTTCATTAAAAACGGAGTAGGTTCAAATATAATGTATTTTTATAATTTAATTATTAAACGGTTCCTACGTTTGGCAAAATACTTTATATTTCTATCGGTCAATTTACCCATGATCTATTCGGGTAATAACTTTTATTTTAAATTTAAAAATTTTAGGGATGTTATATCCTCCCAACCTTGTTTTAAATCTCGTCCTCGAGATTCACTGAAATACAGATGAATACTTTTAATTTTAGGGATGTTATATCCTCCCCATGATCTATTCGGGTAATAACTATTCTCTATGTTGTGAGACTCTTATCTTCTCAAGAGTTCTTAATGAAAGTAAAATTACTGTTAGCGTAAGTTTTTAGATGTTTTGTGTCTTCGTACAACTTTTAGTTACAGGTTTCCTAATGTGTTAATAATCGCAAGGGGAACTCTTATACTTTTGATGAAGTCCCAACTTATAGGGTTCCTGTCGTTTATCTTGTCACATGAGTTACAAGAAGGATGATCAAACGAAATAATGTTTGATACCGGAATTATAGACGTATACGAGAGATTCCTGATAAATCAATCTAAAATTTTCATTAATACCCTTGTTTGTGATTTATCCCTAGTTGTCAGTCATTATGGATTTTGGATTTCCTTATAGATATACATATCTATATAGTCATATATTTCACATACTGTAATATACATACCATTCATAAGGTCAATGTGTTTAATAGATTCATATTTCCAAAAACAGGTCAGACATCAAGTCATGGTATTATTTAGGGAATTCCATTAACATAACATATACCTCATCTCACCCGGTCTCGCCGGAGAGGTACCCCCATCTTACCCGGACAAGCTGGAGAGTCTACTACACCATACCCAGTCTTGCCGGAGAGGTAATTATCATTGTATTTCCCTTAAATAGAATTTCTCTCAAATCATGATTTTAAAAGTGCATCATTTATTATGACTTATATCAAGAAATAAGGAAATTAGTATTCTCGTGATAGATCATATTCTAGAACCGAGTAGTACTAATAAACAAGAAATAACAGTGGCCAGGTGTTATCGCTTATTTATCATACTTGCACCGTTCTAGTCATCATCCTCACGGCATACCAACATCCATCACATTTTATCTACGCAAGTAATTAGCTTATCTTGAAGCTTATACTAAGGCATTTTCCTTAGGTTCAAGTCTAAATACTATCTTGGGTGTTACCAGTAAATATCAAAATCCTAACTCTTTTCGTTTAAGCATAGGCATTATTTTGGTTGTAACTTTCTTTTGTTTGGAAAATGGAGTTTCAAAAATATCATTGTCTCCATTAATATTATGGCTAGGTTCAATGTGATGAATATGCTTACAGCTAACTCTATTCATGCTTATGTATTATGAGATTCCGATGTACGGAATATTTTATTGAGACAGATGGTATTTTAAAACATAATACGTTTAAGGATTTATTCTTATATGACTTCATGTTTTCATATGAATCGCCCGTGATATTTTCGCTTATGTTTATCTTTAGAAGATATTTGATTATTATATTGTGTATACTATCAAGAAATTCTATGTATATATTTAGAAACATAAAATTTCAAATCTCTTGTTAATATCAAAACTTACATAATACATATATATATATATATACACACACACACCTATATATATAATATTGAATTATTTAGTAATATCTTTAATTTATATTTATCCGATGGTACCAATTATTAAGCTTATTCCCCCATCTTTATTTACCCTTTTATTTACCCTTTTGGTGTGTTTCTTAGGCTTTTTTAGTTAGTTTTCGAGTTTTCACAATAAAAGTGGTTTTTATTTGAACCTTCCCCTACATATATATGATAATTGATACATGTTCAGAGTTTGCTTAGTTAAAAATGAATCCCGAGTTTGCATATAATGTCCGAATTGGTAAACTAAGTTTCCGAGTTTATATGTATTATACAGTGTTTTCCGAGTTTTATTTATAATCTCCGATGTTTATATGTGAGTTCTGATCCATGTATATATGTGATGTCCGTGTTTCACAAAATCACACTACATATCGCCAACTAGAGAATACACTGTATGATACTGCACGTTAAACTTGTTAACCTGACCACATTGAACACTTTGTTGTTTGGACACTTAGGATATCGCAAACTTTACTCGTATACTTACTTACATGATATAGTACATTAGGTTGCGTCTAACGGACCTAACACTTTATTAACGCTAGAAGTACGTTAACACATACCGAGCAAACTAAGGTGAGTTCACTACTCTTTCACAAGCATGCGTCCCGGGGGGACAATGCAACGCCCTGCATTTTCCAACTTTCTATGTTTAGAAACCATTGCTTGAAACCCTATTTTTGGAAACTTTGTATTCTTGTAATCGTCCTTTCGTTGTAATCTTTGTAAAATCCGAGGCTTGAATCGTAATAAAAAGCGTGTTTTCGTTATGTTAAGGTCGTATACACCCTGTACATACTCTTACGTTCTAAAATACCATTCATACGACACCTTATTCATACTTGGTGCTAAATATGCCAAACTTGCAAACTTGTGATTTATATGATAAAATTTACTCAATTTCGACACCTAATCTTGAGAAATAATCATGCTCATACTTACTTCGTATGTGTGTTATGGCGTATATACCTTACGCACCCTTAATTATGGCCCTTATTGCATAAAACACCCTAAATAAGACTTAAAACCTATAATATAGAAGCTTAGGGGTGAAAAGTGCAAAATAACCAAACTGGTGCACAGACCCGGTTCTCCGGCGGGCCGCGACTCGCCCAACGTTCAGCTACGCGGGCCTCGAGGCTCTTTGATCCGGAGAAACCCACATCAGGTCACGGATTGGTCATTTTGTTTGTGTTTTATTGAGTTGTTAAGTGTGTTTTTCACATTTAATAGCCAACTACCAACCACCCAACACTCCCCTATAAATCCCACACCTAATCCAAGCTTTTGACACTTTGGAAATCATTCCAAACCCTCTCAAAACACCTCTTAATCAGCTGCAAATTCGAAATTTGTCCAGATTCATACCATGTTCTTCAAACAAGCATAACTTCTTCATTTCTTGTCCGTTTTCATCGATTCTTCTTCCTACTTGCTTGGATTGACCTAAGGAACAATTCCACAGGTTTTTCATGGAAAACCAAGGTTTGGAATGTCTTCAAATAGGCTCCAAAGTGGACTGAAGTTTCTGTTTTTTACTTAAACTTTGTAAATCTTTGTGTAACTTGAGTTTATCTCATCTCAAACCTATGTCCTTATGCTTATAACCACTTCTATGGTTAGTTAGGCTTAAAAACAAGGTTGAGACATTCAAAATCAGAGGATTAATCCTTACAAACTTTCTGTTTTGTTCAAGGGTTTAACCCACAAGTGATGTTCAAGTCCAAGACTTGATGTATGTGTGATTAGGGATTAACTTGGGTTGTCCTATGTAAAATCCACACATTACTTGATGATTTCTTTTAGATTAGTGTTTAGTATTCTTGTATTACTTGTAGTTCATGACCCTCCTTGTATGTTCAAAACATCAAGTGTAGTGGTGAACACTTAGAGGGGCCTAAATAGCAGAACTTGTTCTTCCTACCTCCTACATGATTTCTATGACACTTAAAGAGGTACCTAAATGGAGGATTCATCCTCCTACCCCATGCTTGAAATATTAAACTATTGGACTTGTTAAAGTATAATACATAATTTATATAAGACTTACATATACTATCAAACATTCGAACCTTTGATGGTGAAGTTGTGTTCATTCGTCAAAGTACTAGATTAACATCATCTAAGACCTAAAACTTGTTATGATTCTAATGGGTACACTACTCATGAAAACATTATAACCCTTGGGGTTTCATAGCGTCAAACAAGTATTTTGTGTTAAAAAGATGATTACTTTCATATGTTATATTCTGATGTTTTAAATTCCGAATCTCGACTCTAAACATCCCTTGAACTTTAACCCCTATACATCCGATCTCCTAATCTCATTGCTCGTCAACAATTGGATAATCGGAAAGCATATGCAATTTTGTGAGTACACATGTCCCATTTTCCTTTTAATACACTTTGGGTCCAACATGTTTTACTTGTTAAAATGCACGATTCACAAACATGCTTTATTCAATCAATCCTTATACATGCTTTGTTATGCTTAAGTTCATGCTAGAATTCATACTACTTGTTAACCCGCCTTAACAATTATAGCGCTATAGGAGTAGCACACTACCCGACGGGGTTTTGTTAAGTTATATTCTTTACGGTCTCGATATTATTATATCGAGGGATGCTATTATTAATACTTTACTGTCTAGATGTTGCTACATCTAGGGATGCTATTATTCTTGTGGACACTTGGGTTTGACTTTTAGTTATGCATGATAGTTTGACCTTGTATACCAAATTGCTATGTTGGATTGAAGATACTTTTATACACATGCCACGCGTCTAAAACTAGTGTACTCGCCAATACCTTTGTATTGAACTTTGCTTTTTAAAACATGTTGCAGGTTTAGCGATGATGTTGGTGATGCATGGAATTTAGTAGGATGCTTAGATACACACTTTAATTTGTATTCTTATTGCATTGTATTTCATTATTCATGATGTTGTATTTACTTCAAATTCTTGTAATTGATTCTTTAGAAATGAAATGAAATTTACTATTTAAATACTTGTCACAATTATTAGTGTTATGATGTCTTGAGCAATCTATTTCGTCTCACTCCGATGTTTCCGCCATCGGTTGGGGTATGACAGATTGGTATCAGAGCCATAACTATAGGGAATTAGGAAAAAAATTGCCATGCTTTTTTACCTAGTCTATAGTTCTAGAGCCTTATTCTTATGTTTTGCTTGAACCACTTGCATGATACTTTATTTGCTTCTTATTTATTTTCTTTTGACCTTTTTAAACATATATGTCACTTTGTGTTAATACTTGCTTGTTAATACTTGTTGTATTGTCCCATTCTTTATGTGCTATTCTTGAAATGTATTTTTACATGTTATTTTCTTGAGATGCTTATTGTGCTTATACTTGTTATTATTATTTTGAACATACGACTTTTACTCGTTTATACTAAAATCGAAACCACTCGTAATACACAAACGAGATGACTTCACCAAAATAGGCGTGAAACCCACAATTTGGTGAACAACTCTTAATCCATCTACTTTTCCTTTTACATGAAATTCACTATCAAGTTAGGAGTGAAATCCTCACCTTGATAGAGAAATTTAAAGACTTCGTCAACATTCAAGGGGGAGTCTGTTAGTGCACTATGTCTGTCGACTTCGTCTTGTATCAAGTCATGTAACAAGATAGGGTAAACCAGTGCTCAGGGTGCTAGAAACTAAGTTTTGTGTGTGTATTACCTATTTCGCACGAAATAGCCAAAGGCTATTTCGTACGAAATTACCAGTGGGTATTTCGCACGAAATTACCCTTGGCTATTCCGTGCGAAATTACATGCCTATATATAGAGGGGCATGGTTTGTCATTTGTAACTTTTATGATTCGGTAACTAAGTGCTGCCGAATTGTCTCCAGGTTGTAAATCACTATTATATCAATAATAGAGACATTTAAATTGAATCAAGCTGTAAACAAGTCCGTTTCTCTGAATTCCGCCTTAGATTCGGATATAAACTCTTCTGAACGACTCATTCAGGTCGCACAACGATCCTACAAGTGGTATCAGAGCTCAGGAGGAAGAGTTCAGCTTGATTTCATCAGATTTCTGACTTCTACACCTTCTTTTTCAAATTAATCAAAATTTTACGGTCAAAATGGATTGAATTTCAAACATATCATGCGAAACAGTGTTCTAATGAATCCTTGAAAGAATTGGACTTAAATTCGATCTAAAAGTGATAAAATTGATAATTTCGTTTGAAAATGGTTTCGGATTAGATGACATCAGCAATATTTCACATGGAATAGCATCTTAATTTCGCACGAAATTACATTCTGTGATTAATTTCGTTTGAAATTGCTGTTTTATTTCGCACGAAATCAGATTTCGTGTGAGTATTTCATACGAAATTACTATTTCTACCCAAAGAGGTTATTTTCGTGTGAAAACCAGTTGATTTCGCACGAAACTATATTTCGTTTGGTGATTTCGTTTGAAACTGTTCTCCAGGTCATTTTGCTTTAACAGGTTATTTCGTTTGAAGAAAGTATATTTCGCACCAAAGTGATTTCGCTTGAGATTTTATTTCGTTTGAAAGTGGATATTTCGTGTCAAGATCATTTCGCATCAACTGAGTGTCAGTTTGTTTCAAGTTGTTTGATATTGTTTAGTCTGATTGTGTTTGTTTGTTTGTCTCCAGGAAACTCAAGAAGTTCACATCATGGCTGAAGAATTCTACAATACGTTCTACAACGCTTTTACATCAGAGTCATCTGAAACATCAATTGCTACACCAAAATCAATAACAAAAGCAGTCAATGAAAACATTAATCATAACAATTTTTATGGAACTCATTCAAAACGACCCAAGCTTGATAGTATTGAGGACTACATTTGGTGGAAAGAACCTTTCATTAACTGGGCAAAAGCTTACGCACATGAAAGCTGGTTCTGTCTTGAGTTCGGATATGAAAGACCAAAAAATGATAAAGGAGATGATCTTCCACTCAAGAACTTATCCAAAGAAGACAAATCCGAATTTGCAGAAGAACAGAGAATGATTGCTTTAATCCAATCATCAATCAGAAATGACATGTTTGCTTTATTACAACATGATGGATCTTCAAAATCTATTTGGGAGGCTTTAAGGGTTAAAGCTGAGGGGGGTAAACAAATCAAGAAAAAAAATTGATTTATTAAAGAAAGAATTTGATTTGTTTGATAGTTTGAAAGGTGAATCAGTTCGACAAATGATTGAACGTTTTTGTCATCTAAAAATCGAACTTGAAAGATTTAAGATTGAGAAAACGAGAGAAGAAATAATTGACAAAATCATAGAAGCGTTACCATGAGCTGATCAGTGGCAAACGTTTGTGTTTATATTGAAAAATGATGCTTTGTATGAAACAATAACTCTCGATGTGTTATTTGAAAAGATTGAAACTCATGAGCTTGAATTGCTGAAACAAAACAAGATGAGCAGTTCTTCACATCAACAGAATGTTGGTCTCTATTACAAAGGTAATTTACCTTCGGTAAAAGTTGGTGAATCACCAAAGACAACATTCAGTGGTGAGAGGACAAACGAACCTCATAAAAGCTCATCAAGTTACGATCCGGGTTATCATTCATCTTCGTCAAAAACTAATTCTAAAGAATCAGAAGAGATACTGTGCAACATTGCTCTCAAGTTGAAAAATTCTCTGGCTTTGAGCATCAACTCTGCTAAACAGCAAATGAGCTTCCTTGCATCTGTTCTGGAATCATATGAAGGTCTAGTAGCTGGGAAAATTGGAAATTCTGAATTAACCAAAGAAGACTACGACCAGATTGATCCGGAAGAAATGGAACTCATTGATATTCGCTGGTGTTTAGCTAGTTGCATCCGCAGAGCTCAGAGATACATGGAGATTACTGGGAAAGAATCAATTGGTGGTCCATCAACAAAGCTTGGATTTGACAAGTCCAAAGTGACTTGCTTCAAATGTAAGCAAAAAGGCCATTTCAAGAGAGAATGCAATAATTATGCAGTTGGTGAAAATGAACAACCTTTCAACGATGATTATTACCGAAAGGCAATCTACCACCGTAGCAAAGAAGAGCCGAAGATGATTGAAAATAATCTCAGAGAAAAATCAAGAGCTTGTGCAGTAATCCATGATGACGAAGGATATGATTGGAGTCAGATTCTACCAGAAGAAGATCGTGTTGATAATCGAGTTACAGCTCATGGCAGAAGTTCATCAAAGAGCAGACATTATGTGTTTGTTGCTGAAATCAAAGAGAAAACTCGAGAAGAAATTCTGAATGAGAAGACATACAGAGAAAAAAACATTGCTAGCAACAGAATTAATGAAATGCAGGAAGAGTATGAAAGTGCAGTGATTAATAAAAGATGGGATAAAAAACGAGAGTGTTATGTCAACAGAAATGGAGAACCTGTTGTTCCCAAGAAGGACATAATTTTTGATGATGTTCTTCTCATAATTCCTCGATCTGTCGAATATTATACAAATGTATCAAAAGATAACACATATGCGAAAAGGCATGAAAAAGACATAAGATATGTCATGACATCGAGTTTGAGGAAAAGGGATGAAGAGAGAATGAAGAATAATGTTGAAAAGCTGGTTGATGATTTGAAGAAGGTCGCTGAAAATGTGAAAGTAGAGAATGAGAAGGTAGAAGAAAAAGTTGTGAAAGAAGCTGTTACTAAAGAACAACAAGTTGAAGAAGCTGAGGAAAAGTTAAAAAGTTCGGTTGAATTAAAGAGTGAAAATTCAGCTGATGTTGTTGGTGATGCTGGTACTGGTGAAGAAAAGAAGAGTGAAGCTGAGCTGGAACAGACATCAGAAAACACCGAGGTGCCAATCACTGAGGTAAATTCTGATTCTGAAGTCTTAAATGAAACTGTTGAACAGTGCAAGAAATGCATGGAAATGTGCAGTGCTTCTACTGAAAAAGACGAAAAGTTCAGAACAAGAGATCTTGAATTCACAAAAATCGAAGAGGTTTTTAAAAATAAATACAAAGAAATGTTAGAAAATGAAAAAGTTTTGAAAGATAATGATGAAAAACTTACAGAAAAATGTAAAAGTTTAGAAAAAGAAAATGAAAGTTTGAAAGAAAAAATTTCGAAAATGACAGAAGAATGTTCTCAAAAGGAAAATGAGTGTCAAGAAACGAAAAAGGAATATGATTCAATAAAATTGGCTTATCATATTACAAAAGAGTCATATGAAAATGTGAAAAGTCAAATGAAACTTGTTCAATCCAGATTGAATTACTGTTCTGAAACAACTAATACACTTAAGAGACAGTATGAAATAAAGCAACAAGTTGTAAATTCTTATATTGAATATGTTGCTAAACTTAAGCGTCAGATTGCTGATTTAGAACAGGATAATAACAAGTTAAAGAGTTATCATGCGTCATCATATGTGCTTGAACGTATCTTCAACATAAAACCGGATGGAAAAAATTCTGAGCAAAACAAAAAGGGCATTGGCTCAGAGTTTCATCAAGTTCCACCACCGGAAAAGTTTGCATTTTATGATGATGAAAAGGTCGAAAAAGCTTTCAACATGGTAGATCAATTGCCAGATAACATTGACGTAACCTATTCCAAATCTGATGATTCTAGTGATTCAGAGGTGGTAGGTAAGGTCGTTGAAAGTGTGTTGAAAGAAGAGTCGGTTGAAACAGGTAAATCTGAATCACAGGATGAAAATGAAGGTAATTTTCATGATGGATATCTGAAAAACTCAAAATCTGAGAAAAATTTGGATGATGATTCAAAAGGATTGGTTTATACCATGATTGGATCGGACAAATTATTCTTAGATATTGTATTCCCGATTCAGAATGTGATTTCAGACAAAATTGACAAAGTTTTCAAAATGGTTGAGATTGAAAAGTCTGAAATTTCAAAATTTGCTGGAAAGTGTCAGAATTTTTTTTTTATAACAAACCTGGTTACAAGAAGAAAAACATGAAGGCTGGATTGGGTTATAAGAAGAAACAAAGTCGAAATAAAAATGAAACGCCAAATTATCAGACAAAGATGAATTTTGTTCACGGAACAAGTTCGGAAGAAAAGAAAGAAATCCAATTTAGACGACAGTCTAATGAAGAATTCTATGCTCAAAAGAAAAAGCAACAACATCAGGTCAAAGATGTGTCCAAGAGAACATGTTTTAAATGTGATCAAATGGGACATCTTGCACGCAAGTGTTCAAATCTGAAACCTATTGATGTTGAGAAAAAGAAGTCTGATAATGTGGAAAAACAGAAATCTGAGGATATGAAACAAATGTCAACCAGATTTGATTCAAACCAAACTTGGAGGTACAACACAAACAAGTTTGCTTCGAATCAATCTTGGAAATCGAATCAAACTTGGAAATCAAACCCGAATAGGTTCGATTCAAGACAGACCTGGAATTCTCACACACCCAGATTCAGAACAACGCAAAGTTGGCAAACATCCGTTGATATGACAAAACCCAAACAGTTTTGGAAACCAACTGTTGTTCAAAATCAAAATGTTCAAAAAGAGTCACATTTTTACAAACGAGGTACTCCTAAAGGTCAAACATGGAGTACTAAGAAACAAGTAACTTCGGTAAAGAATGAAAAAGTTGAAGTCAAAGTTGAAAAAGTCTTTGTTCAAAATGACAAAGATTTTCCGAAGTTGAATGATGCATATTGTGTTGAAATGCCTAAGGTCAAACAGACCTGGGCTAAATTGTTCAAGTAATTAAATAGTTTGAATGTGCAGGTGCTCAAGAAAATTGAAGACTGTGAGAATGGAAATCGGAGTAGCCTGGCACAGGAAGAGAAGGCTGCTGAACCTTGTGTTGGTTGAAACAGGGAGTTTGTTTGATTTTTGTACATAAATAAATAATATTTCAAAAACCCTAAAAATTGAAAAATTTAAAAACCAAAAATATGTTTTTATTTTGTCAAAATTTTGAAAAATAAAAAATATGTTTGTTTTTAAATTTGTCAAAAAATTAAAAAATTAAAAAATATGTTACTTGAATGTGCCGAAACCCTCACGGCGGAACAAACATGATTAATTTCACAAGTTTGAAAAACGGTTCTCAAACTGTAAAAGATCAATGTGTTGTAAATCATGGGGGTATTTACTGCTTTTCATGCAATTCGGTACACATTAAACAGAAAATGGATGGCGAGACGAAGCTATCAGTATCGGGTTGTCAAATTTTCTTTTAAAGGATTTTGCATTTTAGGGGGAGTATTATTGTCAGAAAATACAAAAATATTTGAAAATTTGAAAAAGCCAAAAACATGATAAAATTCAAAAATTGAGTTTTTGTGTAAAAAGAGGAAATGATAGTACATCAGTAGACAGTCACAGTACGCTAAAGATATGGAATGTTTTAATGTGATAAACGGTCTCACTGATGATATGCCAGTAGGTTTTTACACGCTTAGTAGATTGATTTCGAGATATAAACCTAAATTTCAAACTTGCTTATCTCGTGGGGAACATCTCTCGGATATATGGGTAACCCCCGAAATCTTGTTTGAAAGACCCCTCTTTCTGAGATACTAGGTCTTTATGCTTAGTGATATCTGGGGTATTATCCCGGGACTTCTGATTTTGCGGAAGCAATGGCCTAGTCCCCGTATCATACTTTTCGCTTGCTTGAAAAATAGCATCACCCTCAGCATAAAAAATGATGAAACATTGAAAAATGCTAATCATGTGCTGTTGAAGAAAAGATTCTCTAAAGGGAACACACCTAAAGTCGAAGCCATCATCTCTCTGATTTTGCAGAAGCAATAGCCTGAGCTCTCATGGCCCTCACATTTAACCCTTTACAGATATCATCTAGGTATACTCACCTGTAAGACTGAATATTGGGATCTGGATACGGGAGTATATTCTGAGGTGGGACACGCGAATAAGTTAAGTTCTTAATACACTAAGCCGTATCTCGAATTAGTTGAACTTTGTGTGAAAATTTAAGTGGATCAGTATACTGACAATCTAAGTGAATCGTTTAGAACTGAAAGTGATTTAAAGCTCAACGGTGCTAGTGATTTGTCATAAACTGATATGATCCTCTGACATGATCTCAAACAAAAATATTGTCTGTAAATATATTTGTAAATATTTCTTTACTGCTTTATGTTTCAGAAAAATGCAAAGAGATTTTGAATTCTGCTTTATTTTCGACAACCGATGTTTGAGTGCTGAGTTTCAAAATCTAAGTATGCTGATTGTGTTTCTGAAAAATAAACAAGTTCATTAATTTGAAACTTGAAGTTTTATTAAAAAAAATGTTTCTAAAAGATGTTAATGTAAGAGCCAGAGTCAGATCCTGGTATAACATTCAAAGATAGAAGCTGATCTAAGAAGATAAAGATTGATGGATGCTTACAGTGTTAGACAATTCAGAAAGAGTGTGAAGACTGATCAAGAATGAAGATGTGTCATGCTAAAGACTCGACACTAAAGACTTCGTCAACATTCAAGGGGGAGTCTGTTAGTGCACTATGTCTGTCGACTTCGTCTTGTATCAAGTCATGTAACAAGATAGGATAAACCAGTGCTCAGGGTGCTAGAAACTAAGTTTTGTGTGTATATTAGCTATTTCGCACGAAATAGCCAAAGGCTATTTCGTACGAAATTACCAGTGGGTATTTCGCATGAAATTACCCTTGGCTATTCCGTGCGAAATTACATGCCTATATATAGAGGGGCATGGTTTGTCGTTTGTAACTTTTCTGATTCGGTAACAAAGTGCTGCCGAATTGTCTCCAGGTTGTAAATCACTGTTATATCAATAATAGAGACATTTAAATTGAATCAAGCTGTAAACAAGTCCGTTTCTCTGAATTCCGCCTTAGATTCGGATATAAACTCTTATGAACGACTCATTCAGGTCGCACAACGATCCTACAAGGGTAAATACCGTTAACCGACTTGTCGGCAAGAGTATTTTACCTACTAGGCCAAAGCATGCTCCTCAAATTCAAAAGACTTCTCCACCACTTTGGTTAGTCAAAGTTCCGCTTTGGAACCATCCCAATTTTAGTCAAACACGTGTTTCTATTATTTATCTTATACGATGCAACCTTCCAAATTCAAAATTTACTTTCGATATTTTATTCTCACACACACAACATATTAAATCTTTTAATACATTTATAGATATGCATTGATTTCACATAATTTAAATTCATATTCCTTGTAATGACAAATGGAGACATATCATCGAGATAGGAGTGACTTCCTTACCTTGACAATTAACACTACTTTCTCTTTCCTTAAAACGACCTCACCAACGAGTTAGGGGTGATTCCCTTACCTAGGCGATCGTTACCAAAACTTTCCTTCAAAATATTTCATTATGCAAACCCGATCATGTTTTATACCTAAATCATTTATCATTATTCAAAATACTTACTTATACCGGTTTCAAAATACATTGTTTTATCAAACATACTTCTTATTCTACAATCTATTTTTCACTCAACTCATGTACATGAGATTCTTAATCATGTCTTAAAACGTTTTATTACCCGAATTTCAAAACCTTATGAAATGCTACCTATCAATTCAATCGGTCCAATAAATCTCTTGCCCATGAACTTCATATTCGACCTAATCACTAAAACACACACTCACGTTATATCACGATACTAAAGACTTTCATCCTCAATCGAAATTCAAAGCAACTTTCTCATAAACTTATAAGATCTTATAGATATTATACGAACGTTTTACCAAAGACGCTTTTTAACATCAACAAATCATTTGTTAAAAACTCTTTTCAATGACCACTAAGTCCGTTTTGCTAAATTCTTTTTCTAAGGATCAACGTTTTCATAAGAACCTCCAAAATTCAAATTTCTTGTTTTGACGCAAATGAGGCAAACCTATTATTTTTGAAAACTTTATTCTACACCGCTTAATTAGTCATTCAAATTTCAAAACACGTGGGCAAGAAGACTCCATGGGGATCGACAATCTTCAACTTACGTAAACTCTTTTAAACAAAAGTAGCATTTCATTCATTACAAAATACGTTATGCATAACCAGTACTTTACGTTCCTTTACATTTAAAAACTATATTCTACCTTCCAAATCAACTCAATCTATTATGATTCGATAAACTCGACATTTCACTTAAACCACGATACATGCATATCATCGTACACGTTTTAGTCGATATCTAGCGAAAATTTCATCTATATCATTCGTATTTACATACTCAACCTTTTGATTGTTTTCACATGCTTAAATCTACTCAATTTATACTATTTATGCAATCTTTATTATTCATACCTACACTCATACTCATACGTTTTATATTTATACATACACCCACATGCGTATTTATACTTACACTTATACGTATACTCATACTACTCATACGTTTTATGTCTATACTCATACATACGTGAATAATCATACTTAAACTCTTATTTATGCTCATACTTTCATTCATACTCATGATTCATACATTCGTACCCGTACGCTAGCGTAATCCGAGGGATTCTCTTACGTGGGTCCCATACATACTTAAGCATGGACTTGCTTATATACTATATTCTTATACGTACACGTTCTTATTTTTAAATTATGTATACCCTGATTCATATACAACTAGTACAAGCTATGCGGATCATGCGATGATCAAAATAATCGCGGGTGCACACGGGATTATAGTGATAAGTGCATGAGAACCATAGAGTGCACTAATGTATATGGTAAGACACGGAACGTAACATGACACCGAATACGAAACAGGCGTAATATGGTCAAAACATGGTGGATACGTCGCTGGTACTTCCTATATATAAGTGTTTTCATCATGTTACCGAACTTTCGTAAGAAGCGCCATGAGAAATTCGGTGTTTTACAGACCTCTTAGACCTAATTCAAACTTTAAACAACTCACAAACGCATTATATCCGATTATCCACGACGAGACCTCATTATTAACACATCACCTTCGTCTATCCAATATTTATGCCATTCTCATATTTACATTCATTATGAGTCAATCGTCCACTCCCATACTCCGATCATTCTCCATCATTCTTTTCTTTTATACGAACCCCTTTCACAAGCAAGTCTCTTTAAACGTTCGAATCCTAACTTATCTCCTTATCTTTAAAACTATCTACCTGTTCTTGTACTAACATACTTCGTAGACCGTTATCACTTCATTTTAAAGTACCAAACCTTTTTGTTCCTCTCAATAAGGAATTTTACGAATGTGTTATTTTTTTTTCTATCCTTAAAACTTCCTATGCAAACTACCCCATTTTCCATATACAAACCGTTTTGTACAAAATCTTCCTTCTTAATATGGCGCATTTTTAAAACATCTCCAATTTAAGTTATTCAAACTTGTTTAAACTCGCTTTATCGATATATGCACCTATACGTTTTCAATTATGTTTGGTACCTCAAATCAATTTAGACAAACGAACTCCCTTGCAAACCTATCTTGTCATACTTCAAAATTTCATACTTTTTACGTTTCAAAATTTTCGAGTCTCGATTTTAACTAATCACCTTTTTTGCCAAAAAACTCCTTCAAGTCTTTCTCTTGAATAAATTTCGGGACGAAATATCCTAAAAGAGGGGAGACTGTAACGCCCTGCGTTTTCCTACTTTCTATGTTTAGAAATCATTGCTTGAAACTCTATTTTTCGAAACTTTGTATTCTTGTAATCGTCCTTTCGTTGTAATCTTTGTAAAATCCGAGGCTTGAATCGTAATAAAAATCATGTTTTCGTTACGTTAAGGTCGTATACACCCTGTACATACTCTTACGTTCTAAAATACCATTCATACGACACCTTATTCATACTTGGTGCTAAATATGCCAAACTTGCAAACTTTTGATTTATATGCTAAAATTTACTCAATTTCGACACCTAATCTTGAGAAATAATCATGCTCATACTTACTTCGTATGTGTGTTATGGCGTATATACCTTACGCAACCTTAATTATGGCCCTTATTGCATAAAACACCCTAAATAAGACTTAAAACATATAATATAGAAGCTTAGGGGTGAAAAGTGCAAAATAACCAAACTTGTGCGCATACCCAGTTCTCTGGCGGGCCGCGACTCGCCCAACGTTCAGCTACGCGGGCGCGAGGCTCTTCGATCCGGAGAAACCCATATCAGGTCGCGGATTGGTCATTTTGTTTGTGTTTTATTGAGTTGTTAAGTGTGATTTTCACATTTAATAGCCAACTACCAACCACCCAACACTCCCCTATAAATCTCACACCTAATACAAGATTTTGACACTTTGGAAATCATTCCAAACCCTCCTAAAACACCTCTCAATCAGCTGCAAATTCGAAATTCGTCCAGATTCATATCATGTTCTTCAAACAAGCATAACTTGTTCATTTCTTGTCCGTTTTCATCGATTCTTCTTCCTACTTGCTTGGATTGACCTAAGGAACAATTACAAAGGTTTTTCATGGAAAACCAAGGTCTGGAATATCCCAAAATAGGCTCCAAAGTGGACTGAAGTTTATGTTTTTTCTTAAACTTTGTAAATCTTTGTGTAACTTGAGTTTATCTCATCTCAAACCTATGTCCTTATGCTTATAACAATTTCTATGGTTAGTTAGGATTAAAAACAAGGTTGAGACATTCAAAATCAGAGGATTAATCCTCACAAACTTTCTGTTTTGTTCAAGGGTTTAACCCACAAATGATGTTCAAGTCCAAGACTTGATGTATGTGTGATTAGGGATTAACTTGGGTTGTCCTACGTAAAATCCACACATTACTTGATGATTTCTTATAGATTAGTGTTTAGTATTCTTGTATTACTTGTAGTTCATGACCCTCCTTGTATGTTCAAAACAACAAGTGTAGTGGTGAACACTTAGAGGTGCATAAATGGAAGAACTTGTTCTTTGTCACACCCCCAAAATACTACATGCGGAATCACCGCGGGATGTGTGATGTACCAGGATCCAAGCCACCAATCACATTGAACTACGCAAAATATTTAAATAAAACATTCCATTCATTTCAAGATATAAATCCAAATCATAAGTTAAACCAAACTAAACGTTCAGTGGAAGCATAATGTAAACTGTAAATCAATTGTTTCAAAACATGTGTTCATAATCAACAAGCAAGTATCCAAGAGTCTCGACCCATGACCACTCCAGTACTCCCAGATAGCAAGTCCATAATCAGGTATCTAACGACCTGCAAGCATGCATACAAGTGTGTCAGACGACGCTGGTAAGTTCAAAGTTTGTTAACATGTTTTAGTTACCAGATGTAAATATAAACAGTTCAATGATTTGATTTGATGTTGTTATTAACTCGATTACCACAGATGGCTCTATATTTATTTGCCCAAACCCCAAAGCCTCTATCAAAACATTGGTCAAGTGGTTAAGGTAATTAGTTCACGATCGTCCTTCCCGGTACGGTGTGAGGGTGCCAAACCTAATAGCGCTATCAACTAATAACCCCGTTGCCTCCCCGGCAACTAATCGGTATATGTAAGGGGACTTATCGATAGAAATGAGTGTAATAACCAACATCCCAATAACCTGACATTCCTCCCCGGAACGTTACCCGATATCCCTCCCCGGGATGCATGCTTGGAAAAAGAGCAGTGAACTCACCTTGGTTTCCTCGGTTTGTTAAGTTACCCGTTTCCAAGTTAATCAACCAACCCTACCGTGGTTACCAATGAATATCACTTTCACGATTACACAAGTTATTGCTTTCACACAGGTTGCATCACACACAATAGTTCACAGTATATCAGTTGGCCAGTATAACTTTCTAATACAATTTCACATCTCATGCTAATGTCATAAGTAGCACATAACGTAGCATGTGAGTTTGTTATACCAATTAATCGCACCAAGTTTCTTATTACCGTTGACATGCATCATGGATTATACATACACACAAGTATGCGTCATAAATAACATCACAGGCTCCTACTGTTCACTTCAGAGACATACACGGCGAAACACTTCTTGTGGCGAAAGATCAACTTTCATCGGGATGAGGTGTGACGAAACACCCATGTGTTTCATCGTTATGCTTGTCAGCGAAACACCTATATGTTTCGTCGATATGTGCTGTGGCGAAACACCTATATGTTTCATGGAACTAACAGTTACAGATCCATCCAATGATTACAATTTGACATGTTCTAGAACCCTAATGATCATCACCAGTTACATCATGATCATCGATTAATCATTCAACACCCAACTATCATCAACATGCAACAAGGGTATTGACAATTCAAACATACATATTCCTTTTAACATTCTAATTTATTATGCATCAACAACACCTTGACAACTCATTTAAATCCAACAGTTATTAAAGATTCTCATATAAACAACACTAGATCATCACAACACATATCAGAACACATACATGTTCATGTCCAATCTAGTTTGTACATAAGATCATGAATCAACTGTCAAACCTTTATCATGCAAGTATCAGATTTACACTAACGATACCACAGCAATAACAGAACCATAATCATCAACAATCCATTCAGTAACAATGTTTATACACTAACCTTGATGTGGTATAGATCGGTGGTGCCTAGGGTTTGAGAGTCTTGAATGGGAGATGAGGGAACTGCCGTCGCTAAGTTTAGAAGAAGTCTAGGGTTTGCTAACTGACATTCTACGTATAAATATAATAGGGACATGTTTGGGCCTCATCTGGGCCGAAGCCCTTCACGGCGAAAAACCATCCCAGACGAAACACATGTTTCGTTGAGCCCACAACTCATGTTTCGTCGGCCCTCAAACATCTTTCGCCGGGCATTGTTTTGTCATAACTGATTGTATTAAATGTTTAATCATTACATTAACACATAAGTAGCTTATACAAAACCATTCTAAAATAATACACATGGTATAACGTATAACGGAATCTAGGACAAGGTTGTAAAACAGGTGTTGTGAAAAGGAAAGATCTTGAAATCTCGGGTTGTCACATTCTTCCTACCTACTACATGATTTCTATAACACTTAAAGAGGTACCTAAATGGAGGATTCATCCTCCTACATCATGCTTGAAATATTGAACTATTGGACTTGTTAAAGTATAATACATAATTTATATAATACTTACATATACTATCAAACATTCGAACCTTTGATGGTGAAATTGTGTTCATTCGTCAAAGTACTAGATTAACATTCGAATCATGGACGTTACCCAACTCAGTAGGTAACTCTAACTTGTAGGCCACTTTACCAATTCGCTCCAGAATTTTGAATGGCCCAACATATCGTGGGTTAAGATTGCCGCGTTTCCCAAAACACATTACACCCTTCCAGGGTGAGACCTTCAACATGACACAATCATTAACTACGAATTCTAATGGCTTCCTACGCTTATCGGTGTAGCTTTTCTGACGATCATGCGCCGCTGCCATACGGTTCCTGATCTGCACAATCTTTTCAGAAGTTTCAAGAACAAGTTCTGGGCCGGTGACTTGGCTGTCACCCACCTCATCCCAACAGAGAGGGGAACGACATTTTCGGCCGTACAACGCTTCGAACGGAGCTGCCTGGATACTAGTGTGGTAACTGTTGTTGTAGGAGAACTCGATCAACGGCAAATGTTTCTCCCATCACTTACCAAAATCAATCACATATGCTCGCAGCATGTCTTCAAGTGTCTGGATGGTTCACTCACTTTGACCATCCGTCTGTGGGTGATAAGCAGTACTCATGTCAAGACGCGAGCCGAATGATTTGTGTATCGACTGCCACAAATCCAAAATGAAATGCGGATCACGGTTAGAGATAATAGAAGTTGGCACCCCGTGCCTAGAAACCACCTCCTTGAGGTAAACAATAGCTAATTGTGAGAACTTATCCGTTTCCTTGATTGCTAGAAAGTGCGCTGACTTCGTGAGACGATCCACGATCACCCAAATGGTATCGTTCCCATTTTGAGTTCTAGGTAGCCCAGTGACAAAGTCCATGGCGATTTGCTCCCATTTCCACATGGGTATTTCTGGTTGTTGCAGCAATCCAGACGGTTTCTGATATTCCACTTTAACTTTCGAGCAGGTCAAACACTTACTCACATAAGTCGCGATGTGAGCTTTCATCTTCGGCCACCAATACATGACTTTGAGATCCTGATACATCTTATCCGAACCTGGATGAACAGAGTATCGAGACTTGTGCGCTTCATCCATCACAAGTTCTCTAAGGTTACCAAACAAAGGAATCCATACACGCTCCATGAAGTAGAGAATACCATCCGATCTCTCTACAAGTTGTTTTTCCATGCCCCTTAAGTATTATGCTTCAATGTTTACCTCTTTTAACGCTTTGGTTTATGCAGAACGAATCTGATCAGGTAGGTTAGAATGGATAGTAAGCTGCAAGGCGCAAACACGTTTGGGTTTCGATTTCTTTCGACTGAGAGCGTCAGCTACCACGTTAGCCTTACCCGGATGATACTTGATTGCACAATCGTAGTCATTTAAAAGTTCCACCCAGCGACGCTGTCGCATATTCAAATACTTTTGGTCGAAAATATGCTGAAGGCTCCTGTGGTCGGTATAAATAGTGCATTTGGTACCGTACAGGTAATGCCTCCAGATTTTGAGTGCAAACACCACGGCTCCCAACTCTAAGTCGTGTGTCGTATAATTCCTCTCATGAACCTTCAGTTGTCGAGAAGCATAAGCGATCACATTGTTGCGTTGCATCAGCACGCAACCAAGACCCTGAATGGAAGCATCACAATATACCACAAAATCTTATGTTCCTTCAGGTAGAGACAAAATCGGCGCACTACAGAGTTTCTGTTTCAGCAACTGGAAAGCATCCTCTTGCTTCGTTCCCCAAGAATACACAACACCTTTCTGTGTCAACGAGGTAAGAGGTTGAGTGATCTTCGAGAAATCCTTAATAAATTTTCGATAATACCCAGCGAGACCAAGAAATTGTCGCACCTTCGAAGGATTCTTTGGTGCCGCCCAACTCTTGATAGCATCAACCTTAGCAGGATCCACGTGTATTCCTGATTCATTCACTATGTGTTCAAGGAAGTGTACCTCTCGAATCCAGAAGTCACACTTAGAGAATTTCGCGTAGAGCTGTTCCTTCCTCAGAAGCTCCAAAATAAGACGTAGGTGCCGCCCGTGATCTTCCTTGCTCTTCGAATAGATCAGAGTGTTGTCGATAAATACAATAACGAAGTCGTCGAGATACGGTTTAAATACTCGGTTCATGAGATCCATGAAAACCACTGGCGCGTTCGTTAACCCAAACGACATAACTAAAAACTCATAGTGCCCATAACGCGTTCGAAAAGCCGTTTTCGGAACATCCTCCTCTCGGACCCTCATCTGATGATATCCCGATCTTAAGTCGATCTTCGAGTAAAAACTTGACCCCTGCAACTGGTCAAACAAGTCGTCGATGCGTGGCAACGGATAGCGGTTCTTGATAGTCACCTTGTTGAGCTCCTGATAATCAATACACATACGAAAGGACCCGTCCTTCTTCTTCACAAACAAAACTGGGGCTCCCCAAGGCGAAGAACTGGGTCGGATAAAGCCTCTGCCCAATAACTCTTGCAGTTGATTAGACAACTCCTGCAACTCTCCAGGTGCTAAACGATAAGGAGCATGAGCAATTAGGGCCGCTCCTGGCGCAAGGTCAATCTGAAATTCCACTTGGCGGTGAGGAGGTAAACCAGGTAGTTCCTCAGGAAATACATCGGCAAATTCACGTACAACTGGCAGATCCTCGATCTTTCTCTCTTCAGGCTGAGGGTCAGTAACAAGTGCTAGAATAGCAGGATACCCCTTTTGTAGACACTTCTGCGCTTGCATAGCTGAGATGAGACCAACCATCGCACCGCTGCGATGCCCTTGAACTGATAAAGATTCTCCACTGGGAAGAGGAATACGTACGATCTTCTCCTTAGAGAGAATTTCAGCTTGATGCTTAGACAACCAATCCATACCAACCACTATGTCAAAACTACCGAGTGTAACAGGAAGAAGGTCAATATCAAACACTTGACCCACAAGATCTAATTTACACCCAAAAAGGACATGCGGAGCTTCAATCGTTTTGCCATCGGCTAGTTCTACTCCATGCTTAACTTTTAAAGGTGTTGGAGTTAACCCTAATCGCTGACTGAACTCTAGGGACACATAACTCCAATCGGCACCGGAACCAAATAACACAGAAGCAAAGAGATTGTTCACAGAAAACGTACCAGTCACAACGTTGCCATCGTTTCTAGCATCACCAGCACCGATCGTAAATACCCTACCACGAGCACCATTGCCCCCATTGTTGCCATTGTTGTTGTTCCCAGCATTGTTGTTGTTGTACTGGCGGTTGTTGTTGTCGTTAACATTATGATTCAACTGAGGGCAATCTCGCTTAATGTGGCCCTCATCCCCACACCGGAAACACCCCTTCTTAAAGCTCTGGTTCTGATAGGGTTGTTGCCTTTGCTGTCGCTGATGCTGCTGATTTTGCTGCTGCTGCTGCTTTGGCTGCGGGGCTCTATAGTCTTTGGCCTCATGGCCCACCTTTTCGCACCTACGGCAGGTCCGAACACATGATCCATAATGATGAAAACCACACTTGTTGCACTTTGGCTTCTTACCAACGTAGGAGCCTTGATTCTGGTTGCTGCCCTGGCCTTAATTAACTGATGACGACTGACTGAAACTGCGGTTATTGCTGTTGTCAGGCCTTTTTTGAGATTGGCTGGCACTGGTTACCTTGTCAGCGTCATTCCATTTTCGTTTGTTATCACTAGCAGGTGTGGTAGCGGTAGCAGCAGAGGAAGTAGCAGAAATACGTGGCGGCAATGAGCCACGTTCGACCTCTTGGTCAGTGATCTTATGTGCCAAACGGATGATCTGGGGTAGATTGTTAAGGTTTGCAGTAGTGACATACCCCTTTACAGCTGGTGCTAGGCCCTTGAGATACAACTCAATTTGTCGATGTGGAGGTCAAGACAGGTTAGGGCACAAAATTGCTAGTTCATGAGATCGTTTCGTGAATGCCTCGATCTCTGATCCTTCCATCTTCAAATCGTAGTACTCGTTCTCCAGCTTCTGAATCTCATCACGAGGACAGTACTCTTCTCGCATCAACTCCTTAAAATCATCCCAAGTCGTTGCATTAGCCATCTCGATGCCCAACATCTGCACCTGGGCATTCCACCAAGTTAAGGTACCATCCTCCAAAGTGCCAGTAGCATACTTTACCCGGTCCCCCACGGGACAGTTACACATAGCGAACACGGACTCAGTTTTCTCAAACCATCGAATTAGCCCCACAGCCCCTTCAGTCCCACTGAAGGTCTATGGCTTACAATCCATCAATGTCTTAAACGTGCAAGCAAGCGGATTGTTTTGATTCTGATTCACTGGCTGACCTAATAGACGAAAGGAAATACAACACAAGGGTAAGAGTTGTGTACACGACACAAGAATAAAGAAGATTCGGCACATATCATACCAGCTTGGTAGGCTGCCAATGCCTCAGCTATACGGGTGTTGATCAGATTTGTCAACTCAGCCTGAGTCATAGCAATGTGTCCACGTCCATGGCCTCGTCCACTCATGATTCTATATAAGGAGAGGGAACATGTTTAAGGACCGAGATAAGGCAGGAGTCAAATATCACGTTGACATCTAGAAACTACATAGTTTACACCAAACAATAGGGCAAAACCCTTCTCACACTCGTAAGCCTCACTGGGACTCACATGCACCTCACTTTATTATTATGTGTGCACCCATAATAATAAGGAAATTTGCATGCTTATCTCAGTGCCTCTTAACTTGCGCCAAAAGTTTCCCCCCCACACTCAAATAATAAAACGAAAAGCATTACAAGATTGATAATCACAAAAGTCGAAGAGTAGTGCCACACTATCTAGCTCCACTAAAACATGCAGCACAGGTAATCACATCGAGGTATCAATATGTTGTTTCGTGTAAGTCATGTGTGTGTAACTACTAAGCAAGTAATGCATAAAGTAAGCAGAATACGAACCTTGCAATCTGAAGCTGAGTGTCATGGTCGATCTTCGAAGTTGTTCGGTTATAGTCTGGTTTTATGAAACCGTTGTAAAACCTAGTTCACTATAACCAGTGGCTCTGATACCAAACTATCACACCCCCAAAATACCACATGCGGAATCATCGCGGGACGTGTGACGTACCAGGATCCAAGCCACCGATCACATTGAACTACGCATAATATTTAAATAAAACGTTCCATTTATTTCAAGATATAAATCCAAATCATAAGTTAAACCAAAGTAAACGTTCAGCGGAAGCATAATGTAAACTGTAAATCAATTGTTTCAAAACATGTGTTCATAATCAACAAGCAAGTATCCAAGAGTCTCGACCCATGACCACTCCAGTACTCCCAGATAGCAAGTCCATAACCAGGTATCTAACGACCAGCAAGCATGCAGACAAGTGTGTCAGACGACGCTGGTGAGTTCAAAGTTTTTTAACACATTTTAGTTACCAGATGTAAATATAAACAGTTCAATGATTTGATTTGATGTTGTTATTAACTCGATTACCGCAGATGGCTCTAGATTTATTTGCCCAAACCCCAATGCCTCTATCAAAACATTGGTCACGTGGTTAAGGTAATTAGTTCACGACTGTCCTCCCCGGTACGGTGTGAGGGTGCCAAACCTAATAGCGCTATCAACTAATAACCCCGTTGCCTCCCCGGCAACTAATCGGTATATGTAAGGGGACTTATCGATAGAAATGAGTGTAATAACCAACATCCCAATAACCTGACTTTCCTCCCCAGAACGTTACCCGATATCCCTCCCCGGGATGCATGCTTGGAAAAAGAGCAGTGAACTCACCTTGGTTTCCTCGGTTTGTTAAGTTACCCGTTTCCAAGTTAATCAACCAACCCTACCGTGGTTACCAATGAATATCAGTTTCACGATTACACAAGTTATTGCTTTCACACAGGTTGCATCACACACAATAGTTCACAGTATATCAGTTGGCCAGTATAACTTTCTAATACAATTTCACATCTCATGCTAATGTCATAAGTAGCACATAACGTAGCAGGTGAGTTTGTTATACCAATTAATCGCACCAAGTTTCTTATTACCGTTGACATGCATCATGGATCATACATACACACAAGTATCCGTCATAAATAACATCACAGGCTCCTACTGTTCACTTCAGAGACCTACACGGTGAAACACTTCTTGTGGCGAAAGATCAAATTTCGTCGGGATGAGGTGTGACGAAACACCCATGTGTTTCGTCATTATGCTTGTCAGCGAAACACCTATATGTTTCGTCGATATGTGCTGTGGCGAAACACCTATATGTTTCGTGGAACTAACAGTTACAGATCCATCCAATGATTATAATTTGACATGTTCTAGAACCCTAATGATCATCACCAGTTACATCATGATCATCGATCAATCATTCAGCACCCAACTATCATCAACATGCAACAAGGGTATTGACAATTCAAACATACATATTCCTTTTAACATTCTAATTTCTTATGCATCAACAACACGTTGACAACTCATTTAAATCCAACAGTTATTAAAGATTCTCATATAAACAACACTAGATAATCACAACACATATCAGAACACATACACATACATGTTCATGTCCAATCTACTTCGTACATAAGATCATGAATCAACTGTCAAACCTTTATCATGCAAGTATCGGATTTACAATAACGACACCACAACAATAACAGAACCATAATCATCAACAATCCATTCAGTAACAATGTTTATACACTAACCTTGATGTGGTATAGATCGGTGGTGCCTAGGGTTTGAGAGACTCAAATGGGAGATGTGGGAACTGCCGTCGCTAAGTTTAGAAGAAGTCTAGGGTTTGCTAACTGACATTCTACGTATAAATATAATAGGGACATGTTTGGGCCTCATCTGGGCCGAAGCCCTTCACGGCAAAAAACCATCCCAGATGAAACACATGTTTCGTTGAGCCCACAACTCAAGTTTCGTCGGCTCATATTTCGTCGGCCAACAAACATCTTTCGTCGGGCATTGTTTTGTCATAACTGATTGTATTAAATGTTTAATCATTACATTAACACATAAGTTGCTTATACAAAACCATTCTAAAATAATACACATGGTATAACATACAACAGAATCTAGGACAAGGTTGTAAAACAGGTGTTGCGAAAAGGAAATATCTTGAAATCTCGGGTTGTCACATTCTTCCTACCTACTACATGATTTCTATGACACTTAAAGAGGTACCTAAATGGAGGATTCATCCTCCAACCTCATTCTTGAAATATTGAACTATTGGACTTGTAAAAGTATAATACATAATTTATATAATACTTACATATACTATCCAACATTCGAACCTTTGATGGTGAAATTGTGTTCATTCGTCAAAGTACTAGATTAACATCATCTAATACCTAAAACTTGTTATGATTCTAATGGGTACACTACTCATGAAAACATTATAACCCTTGGGGTTTCATAGTGTCAAACAAGTATTTTGTGTTAAAAAGATGATTACTTTCATATGTTATATTCTTATGTTATAAATTCCGAATCTCGACTCTAAACATACCTTGAACTTTACCAACATTCGATCTCCTAATCTCATTGCTTGTCAACAATTGGATAATCGGAAGGCATATGCAATTTTGTGAGTACACTTGACCCATTTTCCTTTTAACACACCTTGGGTGCAACATGTTTTACTTGTTAAAATGTACGATTCACAAACATGCTTTATTCAATCAATCCTTATACATGCTTTGTTATGCTTAATTTCATGCTAGAATTCATACTACTTGTTAACCCGCCTTAACAATTATAGCGCTATCGGAGTAGCACACCACCCTACGGGGTTTTGTTAAGTTATATTCTTAGTCTCGATATTGTTATATCGAGGGATGCTATTATTCATACTTTACGGTCTCGATGTTGCTACATCGAGGGATGCTATTATTCTTGTGGACACTTGGGTTTGACTTTTAGTTATGCATGATAGTTTGACCTTGCATACCAAATTGCTATGTTGGATTGAAAATCTTTTTATACACATGCCACGAGTCTAAAACTAGTGTACTCGCCAATACCTTTGTATTGAACTATGCTTTTTAAAACATGTTGCAGGTTTAGCGATGATGTTGGTGATGCATGGAATCTAGTAGGATGCTTAGATATACACTTTAATTTGTATTCTTATTGCATTGTATTTCATTATTCATGATGTTGTATTTACTTCAAATTCTTGTAATTGATTCTTTAGAAATGAAATGGAATTTACTATTTAAATACTTGTCACAATTATTAGTGTTATGATGTCTCGAGCAATTTATTTTGTCTCACTCCGATGTTTCCGCCATCGGTTGGGGTGTGACAGACAAACTATCATTCCTGGGAGGAATACCTTTTTAATAAATGTTGTAGTTTAATTTCGATGTCAGTTAATAAACTCAAACTCTATCATGTAACTCTCTACTTATTACCAAGCTAATTTCCTGGGAGGCAACGGGGTATTAGTTGATAGCGCTATTAGGTTTGACAAACCTCACACCATGCTGGGAGCTGGGCGTGCACTAAGGACCTTCAACATTTTGGATCAATGCTGATAGACATTGATGAGGGCACAACAAACATAATCAGTCATATCGGTACCGAGTTTATTAGTTATTGACATGTCTTAAAGCTATACATTTACATGATTCACGTTGAACAAAACCGTGAACTCGCCAACTTTATGTTGACACACTTTTCTGCACGCTTGCAGGTCGTTAGGTACATTAATGAATTGGAACTTGCAGTCTGAGGAGTTAGAAGTGTCATGGGGCGTGTTGCTTGATGAAACATTTAATGTTATGCTTATGCTTTCTAAACAATATGATTTTGGTTGTTTGAATAATTACTTTTGCTTCCCCTGAATACATACAATTGTTTGAAACGTTTAATTTGAAATACACTATTCATGTTGGACATGATGTTTGTGTTTAATATTATTTACTGTTAGTTCGACATGATTAGTGGCTAGATCCTGGTACGTCACACGTCTCACGGTGAAATCCACATGTGGTAATTTGGTGGTGTGACATCCCCGATGCTATCATGGCACAAAATTGGTCTGCCAGTCTTGAGATCCTTCAAGGTAAAACCATAGGGGTCAAAGTCAATAGAAACATTGTTATCGCGGGTTAATTTTCTAACTGAAAGTAGGTTTTTAATGACATTAGGTACTAAAAGAATGTTATTAAGGCGAAAGGTCTTATTTGGTGTTGTATGAAAGCCATGACCTGTACTCGTGATCGGCAAAGAAATACCATTACCAACAAAAATATTAGCGTTAAAAGAATTAGATAAAGGTTGTTGAATCTTATCTAAGTCCTGTGTAAGATGTGAGGACACACCTATATCCATGTACCATTGTGGGTCTTGTTGATTGAGAGACAACGTGATCAATGTCGCGCCAAGGTCCATGGGGTTTAACGGGTCCGCTTGCGGGTGATATTATGGTGTGGTAGGGAAACTGCGTTGTGGTGGCTGGCTGCGAACCCATAGCCATTAATGGGCTGTGGCATGGGCGGAGGTGGGGTTGTGGACTGGTTCTGTTGTTGCGGGCCTGGCCTGGTCAAGTTGGGCTGTCATGGTGATTGGGCCGGGTGGGGACAAGGAGGTGGTGGAGTCCACCAGTTGTAGTTTGAGGTATTGTTTGCAGGAGGGTTGCCTTGGTTGCCTTGTGAATATTGCGGGCCTTGATTGTTCCAGTTCTGTGAGTAGCCTTGGTTACCTTGATAGTAGCCGGAGTTGTTGGCCCTACCTCGACCATGGCCACCACGATTATTACGTCCTCGACCACGGCCCCGCGAGTACTGTCGCTGTTGATAGTACTCGAACTGCTGACCGGGGTGAGTAGTTGGTGGCAGAGGTGGTTGTGGAGGACCCGTTCCCAGCGGTTGGTTGGTGTTGCGAGCAGCCGTGAAGGCTAATTGGTTTGGTTGTTGGCGAGCTGCCTGTCTTCGTTGTTCTTTATCCACCATGTCTCTAGCCGCGTCCCATGTGGTATCAGATTGATTAATAAAGGACGCAACCGTATCATATTCAGGCGGGAGACCCCGAACCATTTGGAGGACCAGTCTTGAATCGGAAACCGTATGACCCACATCATTAAGTTGTTCCGCAATTTCCTTGAGTTTATGAAAATACTCATTCAGAGAGGTACATGAAGCCAAAGTAGTAGTGCTGAAAGCATGTTCAAGAGTAGCTGCGCGGGACTGTTTGTTATTAAGAAAGATGGCTTGAATCTGGTTCCATGCATCTTGAGCTGTAGAATCCGTTACTAAAACCCTGACCAAAAGGTCATCAGACAACGTGCCATAGATCCATTGAAGGACTATGGCATCGATTTTGAGCCAGGAGTCGTAACTCTCATGGGTTTTCTCAGGAGGTGCAGTGCCGTCGATGTGCCGTAACACATCATAGCCGAGTGCGTGAAGTTTGAAGAGCTTCACCCATGATGAATACATAACTTTAACGCCGTCTAAGATCCGAACTTTGTTTTGTATGTTAGTAACTGAGTAAACAGGGTGAAGAGGTTTGTCAGTAGTAACTGAGGAAGAATTAGGTTTATCAATTATCAGTCATGATGTAATCAGAAAAAAATGACGGTAGGATGAGGGCGGCGATTATGAACTTAGGGCTCTGATACCATAAAAGTGATTATGGTATTATTGCTTGTTTATCTCAATACAATTACATCACAATATATACAGACTTTCCTAACCAAAATCCGTATTAATATGCACAGTATAATCTTTCTAAAATACAAGAGACAGTGACGATCTCATCTGCTAATACCAACTAGAACTAAAAAAAAAGGAATTGGAGCAATGGAGCTGGACGAATACCATTTATCATTGTTCTGCTTGATTCTAACCTGCTGAAGCAAATTCATTAAAGTTCTCAAACATCCCTTTTTTCCAATCCCACCTCCATGAAGCTTTACCTCCTACCAACTCAAAACAGTCTGCAACCTTGCACTTCTGATGTTTAACAAGTCTGAAAAGGGACGAGAATCTATCGCACAGAAGGCCTACTGTAGACCATTTATTGGTCCGGAAACTGATTAGTTAAAAGAGTGTTTTATTGGAATCTACAACTTTTAAAACTAAGGTAACGTTTGTTTTATGGATTGTAATGGAATTGGAATTGGAATTCGGGTGAGAATTGAAATTTGATTTGGAATTTAGGTATTTTGTTTCACAAAATAGAATACAATCTAGATGGAATTGGAATTCATATTTCGTTTTTTATGTTATTGTTCAATTACAATGCTTTCATTTGTTGAAAAGAACAAATTAAGAAATGGAATTTACATTCCAATTCCCTCCGAATTCCTCCATTCATTCTGTGAAACGAACACTACCTAAAACTTTTTCTCTGGTAGAGATGCATCCATTTTAAGCAAGTTCAGGCTACAAGAAGTTGATCATGTCTTAAGCTCTCACACACTTTCTCTCATTCTCTCTCTCTCTATATATATATTCAACTATTATCGGTTCAAACTTTAATTCTAAAGTTTATACAAATATTATAACGAGACTTGTGAGAGACAGAGAGAGATAGAGAGTGAGGGGTGGGCTTCAGAATTTAAAAATTACAAAACATTTTTCAGACTTCAAAAGAAACAAACTCTTCTAATTTGGTTACATCACAAAATACTATTCCATTTCATTACGTGAAATATGAACACTACGTAAATGTCAACCCACTTTCTCAACTAGCACTCAAGTCTCAACTAACATAAATCTAACTGCACGTATCCAAATTGCATTAGCATCTATAAATATCCTTTCTATGAAAGAGATGACTTATGGTAGACATCAAACGTCATCCCGCTAAATATGACATAACACTAAGGATCTCCGTTTTAGCACGAATTAAGTAAATTACGGAGATAATAAGGGCTAAACACGAAGAGGCAACACTGATTACAAACAAGCCACCAAATCTATCAAGGCTCAAGGTTTTAGGCTTTGTTGAAGAATCTTCAGGTGGCACGTGAAATTCAGTGTCAAACCACTTCTTCTCCAAAATTTTCAGGGTTCCATCTTCTCTTATTCTAGCGATTTCCCTTGATATATCATTTACCAGCGGCGAACCTTTTGAAAATATCTGAATGACGAAGATGTTAGTGATAAGTGTATACATGGAAAAAATATAATTGAGAGAATATATGATTTACTTACCAATGCAAATCCAGAAGTTACAGGTTCAGAAGAGACCATGGCGTACTCGCCATTTGAGTACTTGCCAAGAAACATCTTGATATATGGAACTTCATCAACAATTGTAACACCTCGAAAATTTATGTCCAATAATGTCCTGACACGTGTCATAAGCTTTGAATATGTGAAAAAGTGCTTAAGAGGGACTAAAATTGACAAACAGTGAAACTATGTGAATATAAGGGTCCAAAGTGTCAACAATGGATAAATAGGCCCTACAATAAGCCTACATGTTGTTTATAATCTTAAACGATTAGATCATGGATCACACAAAGCGGAAAATGAAGGAAAGTGAGGAATTACAAACTACAGGGGCTTAACGTGTCAACATGTTGAAAGTATACCCCTGAGTGACCTTTTAGTAAACCCGAAGCTTTGTAATGGTAAAATATACTCACTAGAATATGTGGTAAAAATTTCATAAAGTTCCGTCATCATATGAGAAAGATATGATCAAATTCGTATACGAAGGGGTAAAAGTGACAACATGTTAATACTACCTCTGAGAGACCTTTTTATAAATCCCAAAAGTTTTGTAGTACATTATTACACCCATAAGAACATCTGATAAAAGTTTCATAAGGATCCAAATCAAAATTTGAGATAAAATTTAAGATTCCAAGAATAAGGGTTAAAAGTGTAAATATCATAATTCTTGGATTCAGAAGCTTTCTCCAAGCATTCAAGACCTCCCAATGCATGGCCACACTCCCTAGGACACCCCAGACCTGTTTTCACTGACTTTGCATGATAAAAATGTCGGAAAGATCGAATAACAAAAGTGCAGGGACTGAACATGCAACAAAACAACAAAAATTGAGATTTAGCACCCTCGCGTAGCGCGAGGACCCGTCGCGCGACGCGACGGGGGTGTTTTCACAGCAGACTGGCATATGCCAGTTATCAGGTCTGTTTTGGTTGTTTCCAGCTGTAATCGATTCAAGGGGCTCTCCAATGGGTTTACATGCAGCTAGGGGCACTTGGACACTCCTCATAACATCCCTAGGCCTCTGTGGCAGCCTCTAATCAGATCAAAATTGAGATAAAAAGATATTGAAGCTTACTACATTGAACACTTGCATTCACAAATTTCACAAGGCAACTTCTGGAGCTCTCTGGACGACAAGACAACTTCCTAGTGATCTCTAAGCTTTATTAGGACTCTTGTAAGTGTTCATAACCCTTTCAAATTCGTTCTAGCTTAGTATATTAACCGAAAGTCAATCCATCGTAATTTAAGTTTGACTTGGTGATTAAACGAAAATTGCTCAGTCATTTCTCGAATTGAAAGTACCTACAAGTTGGTATTTATGTGGGTAACAAACCCTTAAAAGGGTATTTTCAGATTCCCACTCTAAATATGATAATTGTCGAGTCAAAGCTTGTTTCAAAAAGTCAACAGAATATGTATTTGCAAATTTAAGCTTGATTAGCAATGTAGGGTACATGCAACCTGTTTGATCATTAAAATAACATGGTAATTAATGTAAGAACATGTCTTAACATGTTCAACTCGACAATTTTCAGTTTAAACCCGGATCGGAACCGAAAGTCGCATAAATTGACTTTTTCTTTGACTATCAGTTCTGATCCGTTCATGCATGTTTGAGATCTGGCTTAGAGATTATTTTGGACCAAATTTCATATAATTTTTACTCTCTGAGATTTTACAACTGGGTTCAATACTTACCCGGTCCATATGCATGTTTCCGATCTATGCTTAAAAGTTGACTATTATGCCCTTTTGACTATAAAACGTGATTTTTAAAAAAGTGAAAGAGTAGAAACATTTTTTACTGATTTATAAACTTGCAACTAAAATTTGATATCAATTTGAGGTCTAGATTAAGAGTTATGCTCAATATCGTAATTTGAAAGCTTTATGTTACTTAAGCGGCGTAATTAGCATATAACCTATTTAAACCCACTTTTTGATATCAAAATTTTTACCCACTGATGTTATATAATATTTTGGGATTTTTAAAGATTTTTATTTAATTTTTGGCTGATCATATCATAGGTCTCTAAGTTTAATTCGGTAAATACCGATTTTGCCCTTTTAAGCCATAACACGAGTTTTACAAATCATTTTGACCCCAAACCTTTTTCTACTGATTTTATTTGATAAATTAAATATTTTGAGCATTCTGGAAATATAAAAAATATCAGCTTTCTTTTAAAAACCCGGAAACGGCTCTAAATCGCCTTTTTAAGCGTTTTTAACACATAGTATGCACTATAACCATATTAGACATATAAGATTGCTACCTACTGATGTTTTTAGCATATTTTTATAAAATAACAGTAAGTACAAGTTTATAAACTCAGGTTTCCAATTTTAACATTTTTAGCCCTTGTGAAATTACCAAAATACCCCTAAGGTGCATAGTTTGGTTTTAAATGATAAGTTTCACATATAGGTCATACCCTACTGTTATAACATGTTAAATTATGTATATTTACTGTATAAACCAGACCTGTAACTCAGATTTCTAATTTAACTCTTTTATAATCTTTTAAATGACCAGATGCCCTTATGAGGCATAATTTGTGTTTAAATCCATTTTGGGCATAATAGAAGATATCTTACTGATATTATAACATATTTGGAGCATATTATCTCAGGGAACTTGCATATGACTCTTACGGTTACCCGTAATGCTCTTTTCGCGTTCGGTTCGGTTTATGTAACTAGTTTGCATAAATTGACCGAGACGGGTCAAAAATTATCATTTTTGTCTCAAAATCCAGAATGTATTTAGTATACCCATATTATACAAGTATTCAAACTTGTCGGGTCTAAATCACATTCTATCCGGTCTTCGCTTAATCGTGCGTTTGAACCGTTTCGTCCTTAAAGCTAACCGGTCTAAGCTTAAGCTTAAATAAAGACCCGTTAGAAATCTAATAGGTTATTATAAACCTTCGTTCCAGATTAGGAGCACCGGTAAAAGCTACTTGCATTTTGCTTGTTGTGAATTATACTTTACTCAGGTAAATACTTTTAACTTATTTTCCCTATACGGGCTTGGGTTACGGTATATAGAATACCGCTTGATCGAGCATCAAATCTTACATCGTTGGGTGGTTAATTGAATAATTTGATCGGCTCGTTTAAACAGTCTTGTTTACTTAAAGCCTTTGGGGGGTTAATGACCATGTCCCGGATATCCTTGGCATCATCTTACGAGATGGCCACGACCTGAGCACGGGGTGTAGGCGTACACCTGTCAGTGTATAACTCAACAATGTCGTGGGTCCATTGATCTTTAACCCGGACAAGATCCGGGCTACTGAACGCACAAGTAACATGCAATTCGTTCACAAGATTATATTAAATAATTGACCCAAGTTATAAAATGTTTTGTGCCTTGAGCATTCAAATCAATTTTCAACCATTTTCAAAATGAGTCAGTTAAATTGTATTTACCAGTGTAAACTGACGTATTTTTCCCAAAAGATTAAGTGCAGGTACTACACGTAATAGGCTGGCTGTCTTCTAGAGCGTCCACAATAAGTCTCGCAAGCTTGGATGACAATAAACTGTTGAACAATATCTTATTTTATTTTGATCCGCCTGTGGATCCGTTTCAACTACTAGTGATATTTAATATTACACTTTATTAAAGTTGAAATGAATCTATCTTTGCTTCCGCTGTGCATTTATATATTGTGTTGTTTGTCTATGATGATACCAACTACGTCACGATACTCCCCACCGGGCCCACCGGTGACACGTGGAAAATAGGGGTGTGGCAGGTTGGTATCAGAGCCAACTCTGAGTGAATTAAACACTAGCCTTTTGTGTTTAATCTCAGTTACACAATTGCACATTCCTCGATTCTCGAATCTAGACAAAGAACTTAGGAATTTTCCAAATTTTTGGTTTTAATTCTAACCTTGTCTTATATATTTTTGTTGTATCACTTGTTTGTTTTTGACAGGTTGTCAACATGCCGCCACGTATGAGAGGAAGAGGAAGGGGACAAGGAGCTCATGTAGCCCCAAATGACCACGAGGCCGGACCGTCACACCGGCGAACACCTTCGGATCCCCACAACACGGATGCTCAGGATCTTTGGAGGTCCTTTATTGAACCTGCTAGGCGCTCAGTATCACTGAGTACCTCCCCATCAATCCCACACTCCTTTGGGCCTCATTCGGAGAATGAGCCCCACAACTCTCAACAGTCCTACATTCCCCTATTAGGACACAATTCACCCTTTAACCATCCATCGCCCGTCTTTCAGGGTCAGTTCAACCCTGACGACTACTTAGGAGCAGCAGTGGGTTTTAACACACTTGGACCAGAAGACCACTTTTCTGGTGGCAACCCGATGGACATCGATGAGGATACTGATCCTGCAATGCCACCGTCCGGAACACCGAACCACCCCATCGAGATTTCAGATGGGTCACCGTTTATGGGATCACCTTACAATGGTCCCGACAGCTTTGAGGAGAACTTCAAGCAGTATGACTGGGCATTTACTCCCAGTTATCATAACTCTCCCTTGCACCAGCCACATCACTCTCCCTTGCACCAGCCACATCACTCTCCCCTACACCAGCTTCAGCCACATAACTCTCCCCTGCATCAGCTACAGCAACAGCAGCAGCAACAGCAGAATCCTTCTGAGGATTCTCGACTTGTCGCGGTCACTCCGCCGCCACCACCGCCTCAGCTTCAACCTCCCTCGCCTCCGAGGCGAAGGAGAACGACAGCGCGAATATCTGCACGAGGGGGAGTGCGCATCAGCACCCCTCCACATTCAGGTGGCAGCCGGTACTCGCCTGTCCATGAAGAAACAGAGATGGGTGAATCCTCACACCCCGTCTCTGAAGTAGCCTCTGCGCCAGTCGCGCCACAGCCACCATTGGGTTTTGGAGACCCAATCCCCACTTACCCCGGTGCTGCAGCATTCAACCCCTTCGAGCAGCAGATTCACACGGGTTACAACTTTACGGAGGATCCCTATTGGATAGCAGCAAACTCCAACACTTTCCATCAAGAAGGTCCCTACGGAGGTCCCTGGGCTACGGGACACTCGACCTATGGGTACCCATCATATGGGTATCAGCAGTCACAGCCTCCTCAACCTCCGCATTATCAACCGCCGCCTCCTCAAACTCAGCATTATCAGCAACCACCTCAGGCGCCGGCGATGTCACCGTCCCAAATGCAAGAAATCCTACATGAGATACAAGAGGTGCGTCAAGAGATGCGACATGAGTTGCGGCATGATCGGAGGCATAACCGGGGGATGTTTAAGAAGATGGTGGATCTGATCAAGGGTAAAAGCAAGAAGGGTCACTGAATCCTTTGTTTGTTTATTTATGTTAGTTGTAATTATGTCCCTGCGTGGACATATATTTATTTCTGTACTCTACCCCTGCGTGGGTATTTCCTTCTGTTCTGCCCCTGCGTGGGCATGTTTTTCTATTTTGACCCCTGCGTGGGTTTGTTTTGTTAGTTGGCCCCTGCGTGGGCATGATTTTTGTAAAAGTCCCGTTTAGGGCAAAACTCGTACTGATTTAATTTTTATTTTGAATGGTTAATTTAAGATTTTCATTTTTAAATTATGTGCATGAACATAGTATATGAATAAATGAAAAATAACATTTATTATTTTGATTTACCATTTTAATAATATAATAAGGATCTTAAAAGGTAAAACCTAGCTGTTATGTTGTCATAAATCTAGCCAATATGGTAGAACCTGTTTAAAAAGATTCAAATCTCTGTTAACATCTGTAAACTTGTTAACATTCTTGGCTAGTGTGATCCGTAAAATCACACACGCCACCCTTTTAATAAAATATCCAAGTTTAATATTTCTATATATATTTGGTTGTGACATAATGCCTACGGGTTATAATTAATGTCATATAAAACAAAAAGGCAGCCGTAGTTTATAAACTCCCTGCCAAGAAAAGGATTGATTTGTCTTATTTATTCAAACTTTAATCCTATAAGATCTAAATTTGTAATTTAGAAATTGTCTACGTGACCAGGCTTATTATGCCAATATTATATTTCATTCTAAAAAGATTACTAGTAAAAATCCTGAATGGAATTATTAAATTAACTAATATGGCTTTTGTTTACCATGGTTAATAAATCGTCAAGAACGATAATACTGTTTAGGCTTCTAAATAGACCTTATCCTTATTTTTATGTAGCAATTAAGACTACATGGCTAAGTCTGAAGAATTAAGCAGTCGTCCAGTGGAAAACCCTGATAATACTAAAATACTTGTAACGGGTGCGGAGTTGAAAGCATTAGTGAATGATGCTGTTATCGAAGCACTAAACAGACAGTATAGCGAATCGAGCGGGACCCGAAGTAGGACCCGATCTGCACCGCATTCCAAACCAAAAGTTCACTCGGAAGCTCATAGCAAACCGCCCTCTAAGAAAGAGGTACCTAAGAAAGATAAGCCAAAGAAGGATGATGATGATCATCACTCCTCGAACCAACATAGTGTCCCGTCAAGGAGGGTCGAGCATAAACAAGAACCGCGTGATAAGTCCTGTACATACAAATACTTTGTCTCATGTAAACCCCGGGACTTTACTGGGGAGAAAGGAGCGGTCGATTGCATGACCTGGTTGGACGAAATGGATACTGTAGTGGACATCAGCGGTTGTGCTGAAAGAGATGTAGTGAAATATGTATCCCAGTCGTTCAAGGGAGAAGCACTGGCATGGTGGAAATCTCTCATACAAGCTGCTGGAAAGATCCCACTTTACAACTTATCATGGGATCAGTTTGTTGCTCTTATTAAGGATAATTATTGCCCGCAACACGAAGTTGAGAGAATTGAGTCAGACTTCCTATCTTTAGTGATGAAGAATTTAGACTGCCAGGCATACCTCACCACTTTCAATACTCTATCTCGGTTGGTTCCATACTTGGTAACCCCAGAACCGAAAAGGATTGCCCGTTTCATCGGGGGTTTAGCCCCTGAAATTAAAGCAAGTGTCAAGGCATCAAGGCCTGCAACCTTCAGATCAGCAGCTGATCTATCTCTCTCTCTCACCTTGGATGTAGTCAGGTTGAGAGCACTCAGGAATTCAGAAGAGAACAAAAGGAAGCGTGAGGACGATACCTCACGAAGATCAGGTAAGAAACACCGAGGAAATGACGACCACAGGAAAGGGTCGGGATCTAAGAGAGATGGGCAACAATCGGGAGATAAGCCCAAATGTAAAACTTTTAAGAAGAACCATTTTGGGAAGTGTCGGTTTGAGTCGAAATCCCAGTCTCACACGAGATCCTGTGGAATTTGCAAATCTACGGATCATAAGACTTTGGAGTGTAAGAAGCTAAAGGATGCAACATGTTACGGTTGCAACGAAAAAGGGCACATTAAGTCTAATTGCCCAAAGTACGCCAAGAAAGCCGAAGATGGGAATAAGACCAATGCGAGAGTCTTCAAGATGGACGCTAAGGAAGCTGTTCAGGATGACAACGTGATTACAGGTACTTTTCTCGTAAATGATGTTTTTGCTAGAGTATTGTTTGACTCTGGAGCAGATAAGTCGTTTGTAGATAATAAGTTTTGTGAGTTGTTGAAATTACCTGTAAAACCCTTAAGTGTGAAATATGAGGTGGAATTAGCTGATGGAACCATAGAAACAACCTCAACTGTTTTAGATGGATGTATTATATCCATTAGGAATCACTCTTTTCTTTTGTCCTTACTTCCCTTTAAGCTAGCCGGCTTTGATATAGTCATAGGTATGGATTGGTTATCGCATAACCAAGCCCAGATTGTGTGCAATAGAAAGCAAGTGGTAGTCAAGACTCTGTCTGGAGAGTCGCTTACCATCCAAGGTGATACTCAGCATGGATTGCCTGAGCAAGTGTCCATGCTCAAGGCATCCAGATGTCTGCTGAAGGGTTGTGTCATTTATATGGCACAAGTTACTATTGATGAGCCAAAGCCCAAGATTGAAGACATCCATGTCATCTCGGAATATCCTGAAGTATTTCCCGAAGAACTACCTGGTTTACCACCAGATAGGCAAGTAGAATTCCGAATTGACATCATCCCGGGTGCAGCACCAGTAGCGAGAGCGCCTTATAGGTTAGCACCAACGGAGATGAAGGAATTAAGGACGCAATTGGATGATCTACTAGCCAAAGGTTTTATTAGACCTAGTTCGTCTCCTTGGGGAGCGCCGATCTTGTTTGTCAAGAAGAAGGATGGATCGATGCGTCTGTGCATCGATTACCGTGAGCTTAATAAAGTCACTATCAAGAATAGGTATCCTTTGCCCAGGATCGACGATCTGTTCGATCAGTTACAAGTAGCAAGCTACTTTTCTAAGATCGACTTGAGGTCAGGCTATCATCAGTTGAAGGTCAAAGATGAAGATGTGCACAAGACAGCGTTTAGGACTCGTTATGGACATTACGAGTTCCTAGTGATGCCTTTCGGGCTCACTAATGCACCGGCCGCATTCACGGATCTCATGAATCGCGTCTGCAAGCCTTACTTAGACAAATTCGTCATCGTCTTTATTGACGACATCCTTATTTACTCGAAGAGCAAGGCTGACCACGAGAAACACCTTCGTTGTATTCTCAAACTTCTACACCAAGAGAAGCTCTACGCCAAATTTTTGAAGTGCGAATTTTGGCTTCGAGAAGTCCAATTCCTTGGACATGTGGTAAGTGAGCGTGGTATCCAAGTGGATCCCGCTAAGGTAGAAGCAGTTATGAATTGGTAAGAGCCAAAGACGCCTATTGAAATTCGTAGCTTCCTGGGTTTAGCAGGATATTATAGGCGTTTCATCGAAAACTTTTCTAGGATTGCTGCGCCCCTAACCTCGTTGACACGTAAGAAGGTTAAGTTTGATTGGGGCCCTAAGCAGCAGGAATCCTTTGACATTCTGAAGAAAAAGTTGAGCAATGTACCGGTATTAACATTGCCCGATGGTATAGAAGAATTTGTGGTGTACTGTGATGCATCACACACTGGTATGGGCTGTGTACTCATGCAGAAAGGCAAGGTTATTGCCTACGCTTCACGACAGCTAAAGGTGCACGAGAAGAACTACACCACCCACGACCTGGAGCTGGGTGCCGTTGTATTTGCATTAAAGCTATAGAGGCATTACTTATATGGAACCAAGTGTGTGATCTATTCAGATCACAAGAGCCTTCAACATTTGTTCAATCAGAAGGACTTGAACATGCGACAAAGACGATGGATGGAAACTCTAAATGATTATGATTGTGAGATAAAATACCATCCAGGCAAAGCAAATGTAGTTGCTGACGCCTTAAGCAGAAAAGAAAGAGTGAAGCCAATAAGAATCAATGCTAAGCGCATCGAAATCAGAAATAGTTTGAACGAAAGGGTGCTAGCAGCACAGAAGGAAGCTGTGCTAGAAGCTAACTACCCTGAAGAAAAGCTAGGAGTAACTGAGGAGCAGTTATCCCATGACAAAGACGGAATGTATAGATTGAATGGGCGAATATGGGTTCCAGTTTATGGAGGACTTCGGGATGTTATTCTCCAGGAAGCCCACAGTTCCAAATATTCCGTTCATCCTGGAGCCGATAAGATGTACCAGGATCTAAAGGCAAATTATTGGTGGATTGGTTTGAAAAAGTCTGTAGCTGCTTATGTAGCTAAATGTTTGACTTGTGCGCAAGTCAAAGCTGAACACCAGAAGCCGTCAGGTTTGTTACAACAGCTTGAAATTCCCACATGGAACTGGGAGATGGTGACGATGGATTTCATCACCAAATTGCCAAAGACGAGAAAGGGAAACGATACTATATGGGTCATAGTGGATAGACTGACGAAGTCAGCACATTTTCTACCCATCAAGGAGACTTATAGCTCCGATATGTTAGCACAGTTATACGTTGATAAGATTGTAGCTTTGCATGGTATACCTGTGTCTATTATCTCGGATAGAGATACAAGATACACCTCTCATTTTTGGAAAAGTTTCCAACAATCTTTGGGTACTCGTTTAAATTTTAGTACGGCTTATCATCCTCAGACTGACGGTCAGAGTGAGCGTACTATTCAAACATTGGAAGACATGCTACGTGCATGTGCGATCGATTTGGGTGGTAGTTGGGATAAGAACCTACCACTAATTGAGTTCTCCTACAACAATAGCTACCACACCAGCATAAAAGTTGCGCCTTTTGAGGCCTTATACGGTAGAAAGTGTAGATCGCCTATTTGTTGGGCGGAAGTTGGAGATGTCCAACTATCAGGACCAGAGATAGTTTTTGAGACGACGGACAAGATTGTCCAGATTCGCGATCGTTTGAAAGCTGCCAGGGATAGGCAGAAAAGTTATGCGGATCCAAATCGTAAATCTTTTCACTTCGAAGTGGGTGATAAAGTGTTGCTTAAAGTATCACCCTGGAAGGGGGTGATGCGATTTGGTAAGAAAGGCAAGCTAAGCCCTAGATACATAGGACCTTTCAAGGTTATCGAACGTGTCGGGTCAGTTGCTTATAAGTTAAACTTGCCTGAAGAGCTTAGTGCTATCCATAATGTGTTCCACATCTGTAATTTGAAGAAGTGTTTCGCTGATGAATCACTGGTTATACCACATACGGATGTACATATAGATGAAAGCTTGAAATTTGTGGAAAAGCCATTGTCGATTGAGGATCGACAGGTAAAGAAGCTTCGAAGGAAGCATGTACCTATTGTTAAGGTCAAATGGGATGCCCGTAGAGGTCCCGAATACACATGGGAGGTAGAATCCACGATGAAAGAAAAATACCCTCATTTGTTTCAGTAAATCTCAAGGTCGAGATTTCTTTTAAGGGGGGTGAGGATGTAACACCTCGAAAATTTACGTCCAATAATGTCCAGACACGTGTCATAAGCTTTGAATATGTGAAAAAGTGCTTAATAGGGACTAAAATTGACAAACAGTGAAACTATGTGAATATAAGGGTCCAAAGTGTCAAAAATGGATAAATAGGCCCTACAATAACCCTACATGGTGTTTATAATCTTAAACGATTAGATCATGGATCATACAAAGCGGAAAATGAAGGAAAGTGAGGAATTACAAACTACAGGGGCTAAACGTGTCAACATGTTGAAAGTATACCTCTGAGTGACCTTTTGGCAAACCCGAAGCTTTGTAATGGTAAAATATACTCACTAGAATATGTGGTAAAAATTTCATAAAGTTCCGTCATCATATGAGAAAGATATGATCAAATTCGTATACGAACGGGTAAAAGTGTCAACATGTTAATACTACCTCTGAGAGACCTTTTTATAAATCCCAAAAGTTTTGTAGTACATTATTACACCCACAAGAACATCTGATAAAAGTTTCATAAGGATCCAATTCAAAATTTGAGATAAAATTTAAGATTCCAAGAATAAGGGTTAAAATTGTAAATATCATAATTCTTGGATTCGGAAGCTTTCTCCAAGCATTCAAGACCTCCCAATGTATGGCCACACTCCCTAGGACACCCCAGACCTGTTTTCACTGACTTTGCATGATAAAAATGTCGGAAAGATCGAATAACAAAAGTGCAGGGACTGAACATGCAACAAAACAACAAAAAATGAGATTTAGCACCCTCGCGTAGCGCGAGGACCCGTCGCGCGACGCGACGGGGGTGTTTTCACAGCAGACTGGCAGATGCCAGTTATCAGGTCTGTTTTGGTTGTTTCCAGCTGTAATCGATTCAAGGGGCTCTCCAATGGGTTTACATGCAGCTAGGGGCACTTGGACACTCCTCATAACATCCCTAGACCTCTGTGGCAGCCTCTAATCAGATAAAAATTGAGATAAAAGGATATTGAAGCTTGCTACATTGAACACTTGCATTCACAAATTTCACAAGGCAACTTCTGGAGCTCTCTGGACGACAAGACAACTTCCTAGTGATCTCTAAGCTTTATTAGGACTCTTGTAAGTGTTCATAACCCTTTCAAATTCGTTTTAGCTTAGTATATTAACCGAAAGTCAATCCATCGTAATTTAAGTTTGACTTGGTGATTAAACGAAAATTGCTCAGTCATTTCTCGAATTGAAAGTACCTACAAGTTGGTATTTATGTGGGTAACAAACCCTCAAAAGGGTATTTTCAGATTCCCACTCTAAATATGATAATTGTCGAGTCAAAGCTTGTTTCAAAAAGTCAACAGAATATGTATTTGCAAATTTAAGCTTGATTAGCAATGTAGGGTACATGAAACCTGTTTGATCATTAAAATAACATGGTAATTAATGTTAGAACATGTCTCAACATGTTCCACTCGACAATTTTCAGTTTAAACCCGGATCGGAACCGAAAGTCGCATAAATTGACTTTTTCTTTGACTATCAGTTCTGATCCGTTCATGCATGTTTGAGATCTGGCTTAGAGCTTATTTTGGACCAAATTTCATATAAGTTTAACTCTCTGAGATTTTACAACTGGGTTCAATACTTACCCGGTCCATATGCATGTTTCCGATCTATGCTTAAAAGTTGACTATTATGCCCTTTTGACTATAAAACGTGATTTTTGAAAAAGTGAAAGATTAGAAACATTTTTTACTGATTTATAAACTTGCTCCTAAAATTTGATATCAATTTGAGGTCTAGATTAAGAGTTATGCTCAATATCGTAATTTGAAAGCTTTATATTACTTAAACGACGTAATTAGCATATAACCTATTTAAACCCACTTTTTGATATCAAACTTTTTACCCACTGATGTTATATAATATTTTTGGATTTTTAAAGATTTTTATTTAATTTTTGGCTGATCATATCATAGGTCTCTAAGTTTAATTCGGTAAATACCGATTTTGCCCTTTTAAGCCATAACACGAGTTTTACAAATCATTTTGACCCCAAACCTTTTTCTACTGATTTTATTTAATAAATAAAATATTTTGAGCATTCTGGAAATATAAAAAATATCAGCTTTCTTTTAAAAACCCGGAAACGGCTCTAAATCGCCTTTTTAAGCGTTTTTAACACATAGTATGCACTATAACCATATTAGACATATAAGATTGATACCTACTGATGTTTTTAGCATATTTTTATAAAATAACAGTAAGTACAAGTTTATAAACTCAGGTTTCCAATTTTAACATTTTTAGCCCTTGTGAAATTACCAAAATTCCCCTAAGGTGCATAGTTTGGTTTTAAATGATAAGTTTCACATATGGGTCATACCCTACTGTTATAACATGTTAAATTAAGTATATTTACTGTATAAACCAGACCTGTAACTCAGATTTCTAATTTAACTCTTTTATAATCTTTTAAATGACCAAAATGCCCTTATGAGGCATAATTTGTGTTTAAATCCATTTTGGGCATAATAGAAGATATCTTACTGATATTATAACATATTTGGAACATATTATCTCAGGGAACTTGCATATGACTCTTACGGTTACCCGTAACGCTCTTTTCGCGTTCAGTTCGGTTTATGTAACTAGTTTGCATAAATTGACCGAGACGGGTCAAACATTATCATTTTTGTCTCAAAATCCAGAATGTATTTAGTATACCCATATTATAAAAGTATTCAAACTTGTCGGGTCTAAATCACATTCTATCCGGTCTTCGCTTAATCGTGCGTTTGAACCGTTTCGTCCTTAAAGCTAACCGGTCTAAGCTTAAGCTTAAATAAAGACCCGTTAGAAATCTAATAGGTTATTATAAACCTTCGTTCCAGATTAGGAGCACCGGTAAAAGCTACTTGCATTTTGCTTGTTGTGAATTATACTTTACTCAGGTAAATACTTTTAACTTATTTTCCCTATACGGGCTTGGGTTACGATATATAGAATACCGCTTGATCGAGCATCAAATCTTACATCGTTGGGTGGTTAATTGAATAATTTGATCGGCTCGTTTAAACAGTCTTGTTTACTTAAAGCCTTTAGGGGGTTAATGACCATGTCCCGGATATCCTTGGCATCATCTTACGAGATGGCCACGACCTGAGCACGGGGTGTAGGCGTACACCTGTCAGTGTATAACTCAACAATGTGGTGGGTCCATTGATCTTTAACCCGGACAAGATCCGGGCTACTGAACGCACAAGTAACATGTAATTCGTTCACAAGATTTAATTAAATAATTGACCCAAGTTATAAAATGTTTTGTGCATTGAGCATTCAAATCAATTTTCAACCATTTTCAAAATGAGTCAGTTAAATTGTATTTACCAGTGTAAACTGACGTATTTTTCCCAAAAGATTAAGTGCAGGTACTACACGTAATAGGCTGGCTGTCTTCTAGAGCGTCCACAATAAGTCTCGCAAGCTTGGATGACAATAAACTGTTGAACAATATCTTATTTTATTTAGATCCGCCTGTGGATCCGTTTCAACTACTAGTGATATTTAATATTACACTTTATTAAAGTTGAAATGAATCTATCTTTGCTTCCGCTGTGCATTTATATATTGTGTTGTTTGTCTATGATGATACCAACTACGTCACAATACTCCCCACCGGGCCCACCGGTGACACGTGGAAAATAGGGGTGTGACAGGTTGGTATCAGAGCCAACTCTGAGTGAATTAAACTCTAGCCTTTTGTGTTTAATCTCAGTTACACAATTGCACATTCCTCGATTCTCGAGTCTAGACAAAGAACTTAGGAATTTTCCAAATTTTTGGTTTTAATTCTAACCTTGTCTTATATATTTTTGTTGTATCACTTGTTTGTTTTTGACAGGTTGTCAACATGCCGCCACGTATGAGTGGAAGAGGAAGGGGACAAGGAGCTCATGTAGCCCCAAATGACCACGAGGCCGGACCGTCACACCGGCGAACACCTTCGGACCCCCACAACACGGATGCTCAGGATCTTTGGAGGTCCTTTATTGAACCTGCTAAGCGCTCAGTATCACTGAGTACCTCCCCATCAATCCCACACTCCTTTGGGCCTCATTCGGAGAATGAGCCCCACAACTCTCAACAGTCCTACATTCCCCTATTAGGACACAATTCACCCTTTAACCATCCATCGCCCGTCTTTCAGGGTCAGTTCAACCCTGACGACTACTAAGGAGCAGCAGTGGGTTTTAACCCACTTGGACCAGAAGACCACTTTTCTGGTGGCAACCCGATGGACATCGATGAGGATACTGATCCTGCAATGCCACCGTCCGGAACACCGAACCACCCCATCGAGATTTCAGATGGGTCACCGTTTATGGGATCACCTTACAATGGTCCCGACAGCTTTGAGGAGAACTTCAAGCAGTATGACTGGGCATTTACTCCCAGTTATCATAACTCTCCCTTGCACCAGCCACATCACTCTCCCTTGCACCAGCCACATCACTCTCCCCTACACCAGCTTCAGCCACATAACTCTCCCCTGCATCAGCTACAGCAACAGCAGCAGCAACAGCAGAATCCTTCTGAGGATTCTCGACTTGTCGCGGTCACTCCGCCGCCACCACCGCCTCAGCTTCAACCTCCCTCGCCTCCGAGGCGAAGGAGAACGACAGCGCGAATATCCGCACGAGGGGGAGTGCGCATCAGCACCCCTCCACATTCAGGTGGCAGCCGGTACTCGCCTGTCCACGAAGAAACAGAGATGGGTGAATCCTCACACCCCGTCTCTGAAGTAGCCTCTGCGCCAGTCGCGCCACAGCCACCATTGGGTTTTGGAGACCCAATCCCCACTTACCCCGGTGCTGCAGCATTCAACCCCTTCGAGCAGCAGATTCACACGGGTTACAACTTTACGGAGGATCCCTATTGGATAGCAGCAAACTCCAACACTTTCCATCAAGAAGGTCCTTACGGAGGTCCCTGGGCTACGGGACACTCGACCTATGGGTACCCATCATATGGGTATCAGCAGTCACAGCCTCCTCAACCTCCGCATTATTAACCGCCGCCTCCTTAAACTCAGCATTATCAGCAACCACCTCAGGCGCCGGCAATGTCACCGCCCCAAATGCAAGAAATCCTACATGAGATACAAGAGATGCGACATGAGTTGCGGCATGATCGGAGGCATAACCGGGGGATGTTTAAGAAGATGGTGGATCTGATCAAGGGTAAAAGCAAGAAGGGTCACTGAATCCTTTGTTTGTTTATTTATGTTAGTTGTAATCATGTCCCTGCGTGGACATATATTTATTTCTGTACTCTACCCCTGCGTGGGTATTTCCTTCTGTTCTGCCCCTGCGTGGGCATGTTTTTCTATTTTGACCCCTGCGTGGGTTTGTTTTGTTAGTTGGCCCCTGCGTGGGCATGATTTTTGTAAAAGTCCCGTTTAGGGCAAAACTCGTACTGATTTAATTTTTATTTTGAATGGTTAATTTAAGATTTTCATTTTTAAATTATGTGCATGAACATAGTATATGAATAAATGAAAAATAACATTTATTATTTTGATTTACCATTTTAATAATATAATAAGGATCTTAAAAGGTAAAACCTAGCTGTTATGTTGTCATAAATCTAGCCAATATGGTAGAACCTGTTTAAAAAAATTCAAATCTATGTTAACATCTGTAAACATGTTAACATTCTTGGCTAGTGTGATCCGTAAAATCACACACGCCACCCTTTTAATAAAATATCCAAGTTTAATATTTCTATATATATTTGGTTGTGACATAATGCCTACGGGTTATAATTAATGTCATATAAAACAAAAAGGCAGCCGTAGTTTATAAACTCCCTGCCAAGAAAAGGATTGATTTGTCTTATTTATTCAAACTTTAATCCTATAAGATCTAAATTTGTAATTTAGAAATTGTCTACGTGACCAGGCTTATTATGCCAATATTATATTTCATTCTAAAAAGATTACTAGTAAAAATCCTGAATGGAATTATTAAATTAACTAATATGGCTTTTGTTTACCATGGTTAATAAATCGTCAAGAACGATAATACTGTTTAGGCTTCTAAATAGACCTTATCCTTATTTTTATGTAGCAATTAAGACTACATGGCTAAGTCTGAAGAATTAAGCAGTCGTCCAGTGGAAAACCCTGATAATACTAAAATACTTGTAACGGGTGCGGAGTTGAAAGCATTAGTGAATGATGCTGTTATCGAAGCACTAAACAGACAGTATAGCGAATCGAGTGGGACCCGAAGTAGGACCCGATCTGCACCGCATTCCAAACCAAAAGTTCACTCGGAAGCTCATAGCAAACCGCCCTCTAAGAAAGAGGTACCTAAGAAAGATAAGCCAAAGAAGGATGATGATGATCATCACTCCTCGAACCAACATAGTGTCCCGTCAAGGAGGGTCGAGCATAAACAAGAACCGCGTGATAAGTCCTGTACATACAAATACTTTGTCTCATGTAAACCCCGGGACTTTACTGGGGAGAAAGGAGCGGTCGATTGCATGACCTGGTTGGACGAAATGGATACTGTAGTGGACATCAGCGGTTGTGCTGAAAGAGATGTAGTGAAATATGTATCCCAGTCGTTCAAGGGAGAAGCACTGGCATGGTGGAAATCTCTCATACAAGCTGCTGGAAAGATCCCACTTTACAACTTATCATGGGATCAGTTTGTTGCTCTTATTAAGGATAATTATTGCCCGCAACACGAAGTTGAGAGAATTGAGTCAGACTTCCTATCTTTAGTGATGAAGAATTTAGACTGCCAGGCATACCTCACCACTTTCAATACTCTATCTCGGTTGGTTCCATACTTGGTAACCCCAGAACCGAAAAGGATTGCCCGTTTCATCGGGGGTTTAGCCCCTGAAATTAAAGCAAGTGTCAAGGCATCAAGGCCTGCAACCTTCAGATCAGCAGCTGATCTATCTCTCTCTCTCACCTTGGATGTAGTCAGGTTGAGAGCACTCAGGAATTCATAAGAGAACAAAAGGAAGCGTGAGGACGATACCTCACGAAGATCAGGTAAGAAACACCGAGGAAATGACGACCACAGGAAAGGGTCGGGATCTAAGAGAGATGGGCAACAATCGGGAGATAAGCCCAAATGTAAAACTTGTAAGAAGAACCATTTTGGGAAGTGTCGGTTTGAGTCGAAATCCCAGTCTCACACGAGATCCTGTGGAATTTGCAAATCTATGGATCATAAGACTTTGGAGTGTAAGAAGCTAAAGGATGCAACATGTTACGGTTGCAACGAAAAAGGGCACATTAAGTCTAATTGCCCAAAGTATGCCAAGAAAGCCGAAGATGGGAAGAAGACCAATGCGAGAGTCTTCAAGATGGACGCTAAGGAAGCTGTTCAGGATGACAACGTGATTACAGGTACTTTTCTCGTAAATGATGTTTTTGCTAGAGTATTGTTTGACTCTGGAGCAGATAAGTCGTTTGTAGATAATAAGTTTTGTGAGTTGTTGAAATTACCTGTAAAACCCTTAAGTGTGAAATATGAGGTGGAATTAGCTGATGGAACCATAGAAACAGCCTCAACAGTTTTAGATGGATGTATTATATCCATTAGGAATCACTCTTTTCTTTTGTCCTTACTTCCCTTTAAGCTAGCCGGCTTTGATATAGTCATAGGTATGGATTGGTTATCGCATAACCAAGCCCAGATTGTGTGCAATAGAAAGCAAGTGGTAGTCAAGACTCCGTCTGGAGAGTCGCTTACCATCCAAGGTGATACTCAGCATGGATTGCCTGAGCAAGTGTCCATGCTCAAGGCATCCAGATGTCTGCAGAAGGGTTGTGTCATTTATATGGCATAAGTTACTATTGATGAGCCAAAGCCCAAGATTGAAGACATCCATGTCATCTCGGAATATCCTGAAGTATTTCCCGAAGAACTACCTAGTTTACCACCAGATAGGCAAGTAGAATTCCGAATTGACATCATCCCGGGTGCAGCACCAGTAGCGAGAGCGCCTTATAGGTTAGCACCAACGGAGATGAAGGAATTAAGAACGCAATTGGATGATCTACTAGCCAAAGGTTTTATTAGACCTAGTTCGTCTCCTTGGGGAGCGCCGATCTTGTTTGTCAAGAAGAAGGATGGATCGATGCGTTTGTGCATCGATTACCGTGAGCTTAATAAAGTCACTATCAAGAATAGGTATCCTTTGCCTAGGATCGACGATCTGTTCGATCAGTTACAAGGAGCAAGCTACTTTTCTAAGATCGACTTGAGGTCAGGCTATCATCAGTTGAAGGTCAAAGATGAAGATGTGCACAAGACAGCGTTTAGGACTCGTTATGGACATTACGAGTTCCTAGTGATGCCTTTCGGGCTCACTAATGCACCGGCCGCATTCATGGATCTCATGAATCGCGTCTGCAAGCCTTACTTAGACAAATTCGTCATCGTCTTTATTGACGACATCCTTATTTACTCGAAGAGCAAGGCTGACCACGAGAAACACCTTCGTTGTATTCTCAAACTTCTACACCAAGAGAAGCTCTACGCCAAATTTTCGAAGTGCGAATTTTGGCTTCGAGAAGTCCAATTCCTTGGACATGTGGTAAGTGAGTGTGGTATCCAAGTGGATCCCGCTAAGGTAGAAGCAGTTATGAATTGGCAAGAGCCAAAGACGCCTACTGAAATTCGTAGCTTCCTGGGTTTAGCAGGATATTATAGGTGTTTCATCGAAAACTTTTCTAGGATTGCTGCGCCCCTAACCTCGTTGACACGTAAGAAGGTTAAGTTTGATTGGGGCCCTAAGCAGCAGGAATCCTTTGACATTCTGAAGAAAAAGTTAAGCAATGTACCGGTATTAACATTGCCCGATGGTATAGAAGAATTTGTGGTGTACTGTGATGCATCACACACTGGTATGGGCTGTGTACTCATGCAGAAAGGCAAGGTTATTGCCTACGCTTCACGACAGCTAAAGGTGCACGAGAAGAACTACACCACCCACGACCTGGAGCTGGGTGCCGTTGTATTTGCATTAAAGCTATGGAGGCATTACTTATATGGAACCAAGTGTGTGATCTATTCAGATCACAAGAGCCTTTAACATTTGTTCAATCAGAAGGACTTGAACATGCGACAAAGACGATGGATGGAAACTCTAAATGATTATGATTGTGAGATAAAATACCATCCAGGCAAAGCAAATATAGTTGCTGACGCCTTAAGCAGAAAAGAAAGAGTGAAGCCAATAAGAATCAATGCCAAGCGCATCGAAATCAGAAATAGTTTGAACGAAAGGGTGCTAGCAGCACAGAAGGAAGTTGTGCTGGAAGCTAACTACCCTGAAGAAAAGCTAGGAGTAACTAAGGAGCAGTTATCCCACGACAAAGACGGAATGCTTAGATTGAATGGGCGAATACGGGTTCCAGTTTATGGAGGACTTCGGGATGTTATTCTCCAGGAAGCCCACAGTTCCAAATATTCCGTTCATCCTGGAGCCGATAAGATGTACCAGGATCTAAAGGCAAATTATTGGTGGATTGGTTTGAAAAAGTCTGTAGCTGCTTATGTAGCTAAATGTTTGACTTGTGCGCAAGTCAAAGCTGAACACCAGAAGCCGTCAGGTTTGTTACAACAGCCTGAAATTCCCACATGGAACTGGGAGATGGTGACGATGGATTTCATCACCAAATTGCCAAAGACGAGAAAGGGAAACGATACTATATGGGTCATAGTGGATAGACTGACGAAGTCAGCACATTTTCTACCCATCAAGGAGACTTATAGCTCCGATATGTTAGCACAGTTATACGTTGATAAGATTGTAGCTTTGCATGGTATACCTGTGTCTATTATCTCGGATAGAGATACAAGATACACCTCTCATTTTTGGAAAAGTTTCCAACAATCTTTGGGTACTCGTTTAAATTTTAGTACGGCTTATCATCCTCAGACTGACGGTCAGAGTGAGCGTACTATTCAAACATTCGAAGACATGCTACGTGCATGTGCGATCAATTTGGGTGGTAGTTGGGATAAGAACCTACCACTAATTGAGTTCTCCTACAACAATAGCTACCACACCAGCATAAAAGCTGCGCCTTTTGAGGCCTTATACGGTAGAAAGTGTAGATCGCCCATTTGTTGGGCGGAAGTTGGAGATGTCCAACTATCAGGACCAGAGATAGTTTTTGAAACGACGGACAAGATTGTCCAGATTCGTGATCGTTTGAAAGCTGCCAGGGATAGGCAGAAAAGTTATGCGGATCCAAAGCGTAAATCTTTTCACTTCGAAGTGGGTGATAAAGTGTTGCTTAAAGTATCACCCTGGAAGGGGGTGATGTGATTTGGTAAGAAAGGCAAGCTAAGCCCGAGATACATAGGACCTTTCAAGGTTATCGAACGTGTCGGGTCAGTTGCTTATAAGTTAAACTTGCCTGAAGAGCTTAGTGCTATCCATAATGTGTTCCACATTTGTAATTTGAAGAAGTGTTTCGCTGATGAATCACTGGTTATACCACATACGGATGTACATATAGATGAAAGCTTGAAATTTGTGGAAAAGCCATTGTCGATTGAGGATCGACAGGTAAAGAAGCTTCGAAGGAAGCATGTACCTATTGTTAAGGTCAAATGGGATGCCCGTAGAGGTCCCGAATACACATGGGAGGTAGAATCCACGATGAAAGAAAAATACCCTCATTTTTTTCAGTAAATCTCGAGGTCGAGATTTCTTTTAAGGGGGTGAGGATGTAACACCTCGAAAATTTACGTCCAATAATGTCCTGACACGTGTCATAAGCTTTGAATATGTGAAAAAGTGCTTAAGAGGGACTAAAATTGACAAACAGTGAAACTATGTGAATATAAGGGTCCAAAGTGTCAACAATGGATAAATAGGCCCTACAATAACCCTACATGGTGTTTATAATCTTAAACGATTAGATTATGGATCATACAAAGCGGAAAATGAAGGAAAGTGAGGAATTACAAACTACAGGGGCTAAACGTGTCAACATGTTGAAAGTATACCTCTGAGTGACCTTTTGGCAAACCCGAAGCTTTGTAATGGTAAAATATACTCACTAGAATATGTGGTAAAAATTTCATAAAGTTCCGTCATCATATGAGAAAGATATGATCAAATTCGTATACGAACGGGTAAAAGTGTCAACATGTTAATACTACCTCTGAGAGACCTTTTTATAAATCCCAAAAGTTTTGTAGTACATTATTACACCCACAAGAACATCTGATAAAAGTTTCATAAGGATCCAATTCAAAATTTGAGATAAAATTTAAGATTCCAAGAATAAGGGTTAAAAGTGTAAATATCATAATTCTTGGATTCGGAAGCTTTCTCCAAGCATTCAAGACCTCCCAATGCATGGCCACACTCCCTAGGACACCCCAGACCTGTTTTCAATGACTTTGCATGATAAAAATGTCGGAAAGATTGAATAACAAAAGTGCAGGGACTGAACATGCAACAAAACAACAAAAATTGAGATTTAGCACCCTCGCGTAGCGCGAGGACCCGTCGCGCGACGCGACGGGGGTGTTTTCGCAGCAGACTGGCAGATGCCAGTTATTAGGTTTGTTTTGGTTGTTTCTAGCTGTAATCGATTCAAGGGGCTCTCCAATGGGTTTACATGCAGCTAGGGGCACTTGGACACTCCTCATAACATCTCTAGACCTCTGTGGCAGCCTCTAATCAGATCAAAATTGAGATAAAAGGATCTTGAAGCTTACTACATTGAACACTTGCATTCACAAATTTCACAAGGCAACTTCTGGAGCTCTCTGGACGACAAGACAACTTCCTAGTGATCTCTAAGCTTTATTAGGACTCTTGTAAGTGTTCATAACCCTTTCAAATTCGTTCTAGCTTAGTATATTAACCGAAAGTCAATCCATCGTAATTTAAGTTTGACTTGGTGATTAAACGAAAATTGCTCAGTCATTTCTCGAATTGAAAGTACCTACAAGTTGGTATTTATGTGGGTAACAAACCCTCAAAAGGGTATTTTCAGATTCCCACTCTAAATATGATAATTGTCGAGTCAAAGCTTGTTTCAAAAAGTCAACAGAATATGTATTTGCAAATTTAAGCTTGATTAGCAATGTAGGGTACATGCAACCTGTTTGATCATTAAAATAACATGGTAATTAATGTAAGAACATGTCTCAACATGTTCAACTCGACAATTTTCAGTTTAAACCCGGATCGGAACCGAAAGTCGCATAAATTGACTTTTTATTTGACTATCAGTTCTGATCCGTTCATGCATGTTTGAGATCTGTCTTAGAGCTTATTTTGGACCAAATTTCATATAAGTTTAACTCTCTGATATTTTACAACTGGGTTCAATACTTACCCGGTCCATATGCATGTTTCCGATCTATGCTTAAAAGTTGACTATTATGCCCTTTTGACTATAAAACGTGATTTTTGAAAAAGTGAAAGAGTAGAAACATTTGTTACTGATTTATAAACTTGCACCTAAAATTTGATATCAATTTGAGGTCTAGATTAAGAGTTATGCTCAATATCGTAATTTGAAAGCTTTATGTTACTTAAACGGCGTAATTAGCATATAACCTATTTAAACCCACTTTTTGATATCAAACTTTTTACCCACTGATGCTATATAATATTTTGGGATTTTTAAAGATTTTTATTTAATTTTTGGCTGATCATATCATAGGTCTCTAAGTTTAATTCGGTAAATACCGATTTTGCCCTTTTAAGCCATAACACGAGTTTTACAAATCATTTTGACCCCAAACCTTTTTCTACTGATTTTATTTGATAAATAAAATATTTTGAGCATTCTGGAAATATAAAAAATATCAGCTTTCTTTTAAAAACCCGGAAACGGCTCTAAATCGCCTTTTTAAGCGTTTTTAACACATAGTATGCACTATAACCATATTAGACATATAAGATTGATACCTACTGATGTTTTTAGCATATTTTTATAAAATAACAGTAAGTACAAGTTTATAAACTCAGGTTTCCAATTTTAACATTTTTAGCCCTTGTGAAATTACCAAAATACCCCTAAGGTGCATAGTTTGGTTTTAAATGATAAGTTTCACATATGGGTCATACCCTACTGTTATAACCTGTTAAATTAAGTATATTTACTGTATAAACCAGACCTGTAACTCAGATTTCTAATTTAACTCTTTTATAATCTTTTAAATGACCAAAATGCCCTTATGAGGCATAATTTGTGTTTAAATCCATTTTGGGCATAATAGAAGATATCTTACTGATATTATAACATATTTGGAGCATATTATCTCAGGGAACTTGCATATGACTCTTACGGTTACCCGTAACGCTCTTTTCGCGTTCGGTTTGGTTTATGTAACTAGTTTGCATAAATTGACCGAGACGGGTCAAACATTATCATTTTTGTCTCAAAATCCAGAATGTATTTAGTATACCCATATTATACAAGTATTCAAACTTGTCGGGTCTAAATCACATTCTATCCGGTCTTCGCTTAATCGTGCGTTTGAACCGTTTCGTCCTTAAAGCTAACCGGTCTAAGCTTAAGCTTAAATAAAGACCCGTTAGAAATCTAATAGGTTATTATAAACCTTCGTTCCAGATTAGGAGCACCGGTAAAAGCTACTTGCATTTTGCTTGTTGTGAATTATACTTTACTCAGGTAAATACTTTTAACTTATTTTCCCTATACGGGCTTGGGTTACGGTATATAGAATACCGCTTGATCGAGCATCAAATCTTACATCGTTGGGTGGTTAATTGAATAATTTGATCGGCTCGTTTAAACAGTCTTGTTTACTTAAAGCCTTTGGGGGGTTAATGACCATGTCCCGGATGTCCTTGGCATCATCTTACGAGATGGCCACGACCTGAGCACTGGGTGTAGGCGTACACCTGTCAGTGTATAACTCAACAATGTGGTGGGTCCATTGATCTTTAACCCGGACAAGATCCGGGCTACTGAACGCACAAGTAACATGTAATTCGTTCACAAGATTATATTAAATAATTGACCCAAGTTATAAAATGTTTTGTGCCTTGAGCATTCAAATCAATTTTCAACCATTTTCAAAATGAGTCAGTTAAATTGTATTTACCAGTGTAAACTGACGTATTTTTCCCAAAAGATTAAGTGCAGGTACTACACGTAATAGGCTGGCTGTCTTCTAGAGCGTCCACAATAAGTCTCGCAAGCTTGGATGACAATAAAATGTTGAACAATATCTTATTTTATTTTGATCCGCCTGTGGATCCGTTTCAACTACTAGTGATATTTAATATTACACTTTATTAAAGTTGAAATGAATCTATCTTTGCTTCCGCTGTGCATTTATATATTGTGTTGTTTGTCTATGATGATACCAACTACGTCACGATACTCCCCACCGGTGACACGTGGAAAATAGGGGTGTGACAACAATGGTATCTGCACCACCATGTTTTCCACCTTTCGTTAACGCATCAGCATAGTCCGCATATGAGTAGTATGGCCTTTGCTTATAATCTGTAAGATTCGTATTGCTGACCGTCACTCCTCCATAACCATGAAACCCCACAGTCCCCCCTTTTGAAGCTAATTCAAATTGCTCGACTGTCAACAACGAAGTTAGTGTTGCCGTGTAACTTGAAATCAGGATAAGCACAACGAATAACCAAACAAACATCACAAATCTTGACAGGTTGCTCTCCAACTTCTCTTCTACAGTGTGGAATACAACACAAATCTTAGAATAAATTATTTGTTTCAAGATAGTAATATTAAAGAGAAAGGAAGACAACTTTGAGCAGAAAATATGGTTAATAGGATGAACCAAAAGATCGTTCCAATTCCTTGAGATGGAGCGCTTTTAGATTCTTGATCCATAGCTTCAATAGCCCAAATAACCAAGCCCTTGAAGATTACAAAAGCAGTAAATGTAAGCCATAGATTTACATTCAATGGCTTCAGGAAGATCCACATATCATTTCTTTTGGTTTTTGCTAAAGTTCCTAAACCAAGGTCAGTGTAAGTTGCAGTGAAATCAACAAATTCATATCTTCTAGCCAAGATTGTTGAATCACCCAGGACCCCATCAATTTCCTGTTTGACATATATAAAGTTGAACTACTTATATTTATGAATTACTGATGCGACATATTAAATATGAACGGGAAGTTCAATACATAAGTACCTTATTGTAGACCTTTTCTATAAGTTTGTCATAACTTCCATTCGCATATGGAACAAACTCGTATGTCACTTCATATGGTAATGCTTGAAGGCATGTATTAAAAACATCAACACAGAACCCAGTGGCATTTGTGACATTATTTTGTGCATCATAAACTGTATGCACAAAGGAGGTAAATGTTAGTCCGGTTCGGACACCAATTCTCAACTTTTTACCAAGTCCTGTTGGCACGGTAGTAGACCCTCCCGGCCAGATAACCTCTTCCATACCAATACCAGACAGAACAGCATCGTTTAGTGTTATGAGTGTTCTTGTAATTCGTTTCGACAATGTCTAATATCCCACTTTCCTTTCTCCATGGTCGACCGCATTTACAATCTCAAATCCATTGGAGATCAGATTGCTTTTGGTGAGCCTAAACTCACCACTCATGCCTTTAAAATCAGATTTCAAAATCTCATTTAGAAGCAAGGTACCATTTTGCGGCACTCCAACCCTCTCAATGGAGTCTGCAAGTGCCCAAATCGTGTCGTACGCCCATATGGCAAGTACATGCACCTTTCTAGTGAACTTCTTATTCCATCTTATTCCATGTTGTTGCGGGCCTAGGGTTTGAGAGTCTCGAATGGGAGATGAGGGAACTGTCGTCGCTAAGTTTAGAAGAAGTCTAGGGTTTGCTAACTGACATTCTACGTATAAATATAATAGGGACATGTTTGGGCCTCATCTGGGCCGAAGCCCTTCACGGCGAAAAACCATCCCAGATGAAACACATGTTTCGTTGAGCCCACAACTCATGTTTCGTCGGCCCACAAACATCTTTCGTCGGGCATTGTTTTGTCATAACTGATTGTATTAAATGTTTAATCATTACATTAACACATAAGTAGCTTATACAAAACCATTCTAAAATAATACACATGGTATAACGTACAACGGAATCTAGGACAAGGTTGTAAAACAGGTGTTGCGAAAAGGAAATATCTTGAAATCTCGGGTTGTCACATTCTTCCTACCTACTACATGATTTCTATGACACTTAAAGAGGTACCTAAATGGAGGATTCATCCTCCTACCTCATGCTTGAAATATTGAACTATTGGACTTGTAAAAGTATAATACATAATTTATATAATACTTACATATACTATCCAACATTCGAACCTTTGATGGTGAAATTGTGTTCATTCGTCAAAGTACTAGATTAACATCATCTAATACCTAAAACTTGTTATGATTCTAATGGGTACACTACTCATGAAAACATTATAACCCTTGGGGTTTCATAGTGTCAAACAAGTATTTTGTGTTAAAAAGATGATTACTTTCATATGTTATATTCTTATGTTATAAATTTCGAATCTCGACTCTAAACATACCTTGAACTTTAACCCCTATACATTCGATCTCCTAATCTCATTGCTCGTCAACAATTGGATAATCGGAAGGCATATGCAATTTTGTGAGTACACTTGACCCATTTTCCTTTTAACACACCTTGGGTGCAACATGTTTTACTTGTTAAAATGCACGATTCACAAACATGCTTTATTCAATCAATCCTTATACATGCTTTGTTATGCTTAAGTTCATGCTAGAATTCATACTACTTGTTAACCCGCCTTAACAATTATAGCGCTATAGGAGTAGCACACCACCCTACGGGGTTTTGTTAAGTTATATTCTTAGTCTCGATATTGTTATATCGAGGGATGCTATTATTCATACTTTACGGTCTCGATGTTGCTACATCGAGGGATGCTATTATTCTTGTGGACACTTGGGTTTGACTTTTAGTTATGCATGATAGTTTGACCTTGTATACCAAATTGCTATGTTGGATTGAAAATCTTTTTTATACACATGCCACGAGTCTAAAACTAGTGTACTCGCCAATACCTTTGTATTGAACTATGCTTTTTAAAACATGTTGCAGGTTTAGCGATGATGTTGGTGATGCATGGAATCTAGTAGGATGCTTAGATATACACTTTAATTTGTATTCTTATTGCATTGTATTTCATTATTCATGATGTTGTATTTACTTCAAATTCTTGTAATTGATTCTTTAGAAATGAAATGAAATTTACTATTTAAATACTTGTCACAATTATTAGTGTTATGATGTCTTGAGCAATTTATTTCGTCTCACTCCGATGTTTCCGCCATCGGTTGGGGTGTGACAGACAAACTATCATTCCTGGGAGGAATACCTTTTTAATAAATGTTGTAGTTTAATTTCGATGTCAGTTAATAAACTCAAACTCTATCATGTAACTCTCTACTTATTACCAAGCTAATTTCCTGGGAGGCAACGGGGTATTAGTTGATAGCGCTATTAGGTTTGACAAACCTCACACCATGCTGGGAGCTGAGCGTGCACTAAGGACCTTCAACATTTTGGATCAATGCTGATAGACATTGATGAGGGCACAACAAACATAATCAGTCATATCGGTACCGAGTTTATTAGTTATTGACATGTCTTAAAGCTATACATTTACATGATTCACGTTGAACAAAACTGTGAACTCGCCAACTTTATGTTGACACACTTTTCTGCATGCTTGCAGGTCGTTAGGTACATTAATGAATTGGAACTTGCAGTCTGAGGAGTTAGAAGTGTCATGGGGCGTGTTGCTTGATGAAACATTTAATGTTATGCTTATGCTTTCTAAACAATATGATTTTGGTTGTTTGAATAATTACTTTTGCTTCCGCTGAATACATACAATTGTTTGAAACGTTTAATTTGAAATACACTATTCATGTTGGACATGATGTTTGTGTTTAATATTATTTACTGTTAGTTCGACATGATTGGTGGCTAGATCCTGGTACGTCACACGTCTCACGGTGAAATCCACATGTGGTAATTTGGTGGTGTGACATCCCCGATGCTATCATGGCACAAAATTGGTCTGCCAGTCTTGAGATCCTTCAAGGTAAAACCATAGGGGTCAAAGTCAATAGAAACATTGTTATCGCGGGTTAATTTTCTAACTGAAAGTAGGTTTTTAATGACATTAGGTACTAAAAGAATGTTATTAAGGCGAAAGGTCTTATTTGGTGTTGTATGAAAGCCATGACCTGTACCCGTGATCGGCAAAGAAATACCATTACCAACAAAAATATTAGCGTTAAAAGAATTAGATAAAGGTTGTTGAATCTTATCTGAGTCCTGTGTAAGATGTGAGGACACACCTGTATCCATGTACCATTGTGGGTCTTGTTGATTGAGAGACAACGTGCTCAGTGTCGCGCCAAGGTCCATGGGGTTTAACGGGTCCACTTGCGGGTGATATTGTGGTGTGGTAGGGAAACTGGGTTGTGGTGGCTGGCTGCGAACCCATAGCCATTAATGGGCTGTGGCATGGGCGGAGGTGGGGTTGTGGACTGGTTCTGTTGTTGCGGGCCTGGCCTGGTCAAGTTGGGCTGCCATGGTGATTGGGCCGGGTGGGGACAAAGAGGTGGTGGAGTCCACCAGTTGTAGTTTGAGGTATTGTTTGCAGGAGGGTTGCCTTGGTTGCCTTGTGAATATTGCGGGCCTTGATTGTTCCAGTTCTGTGAGTAGCCTTGGTTACCTTGATAGTAGCCGGAGTTGTTGGCCCTACCTCGACCATGGCCACCACGATTATTACGTCCTCGACCACGGCCCCGCGAGTACTGTCGCTGTTGATAGTACTCGAACTGCTGACCGGGGTGAGTAGTTGGTGGCAGAGGTGGTTGTGGAGGACCCGTTCCCAGCGGTTGGTTGGTGTTGCGAGCAGCCGTGAAGGCTGATTGGTTTGGTTGTTGGCGAGCTGCCTGTCTTCGTTGTTCTTTATCCACCATGTCTCTAGCCGCGTCCCATGTGGTATCAGATTGATTAATAAGGGACGCAACCGTATCATATTCAAACGGGAGACCCCGAACCATTTGGAGGACCAGTCTTGAATCGGAAACCGTATGACCCACATCATTAAGTTGTTCCGCAATTTCCTTGAGTTTCTGAAAATACTCATTCAGAGAGGTACATGAAGCCAAAGTAGTAGTGCTGAAAGCATGTTCAAGAGTAGCTGCGCGGGACTGTTTGTTATTAAGAAAGATGGCTTGAATCTGGTTCCATGCATCTTGAGCTGTAGAATCCGTTACTAAAACCCTGACCAAAAGGTCATCAGACAACGTGCCATAGATCCATTGAAGGACTATGGCATCGATTTTGAGCCAGGAGTCGTAACTCTCATGGGTTTTCTCAGGAGGTGCAGTGCCGTCGATGTGCCGTAACACATCATAGCCGAGTGCGTGAAGTTTGAAGAGCTTCACCCATGATGAATACATAACTTTAACGCCGTCTAAGATCCGAACTTTGTTTTGTATGTTAGTAACTGAGTAAACAGGGTGAAGAGGTTTGTCAGTAGTAACTGAGGAAGAATTAGGTTTATCAATTATCAGTCATGATGTAATCAGAAAAAAATGACGGTAGGATGAGGGCGGCGATTATGAACTTAGGGCTCTGATACCATAAAAGTGATTATGGTATTATTGCTTGTTTATCTCAAGACAATTACATCACAATATATACAGACTTTCCTAACCAAAATCCGTATTAATATGCACAGTATAATCTTTCTAAAATACAAGAGACAGTGACGATCTCATCTGCTAATACCAACTAGAACTAAAAAAAAGGAATTGGAGCAATGGAGCTAGACGAATACCATTTATCATTGTTCTGCTTGATTCTAACCTGCTGAAGCAAATTCATTAAAGTTCTCAAACATCCCTTTTTTCCAATCCCACCTCCATGAAGCTTTACCTCCTACCAACTCAAAACAGTCTGCAACCTTGCACTTCTGATGTTTAACAAGTCTGAAAAGGGACGGGAATCTATCGCACAGAAGGCCTACTGTAGACCATTTATTGGTCCGGAAACTGATTAGTTAAAAGAGTGTTTTATTGGAATCTACAACTTTTAAAACTAAGGTAACGTTTGTTTTATGGATTGTAATGGAATTGGAATTGGAATTTAGGTATTTTGTTTCACAAAATAGAATACAATCTAGATGGAATTGGAATTCATATTTCGTTTTTTATGTTATTGTCCAATTACAATGCTTTCATTTGTTGAAACGAACAAATTAAGAAATGGAATTTACATTCCAATTCCCTCCGAATTCCTCCATTCATTCTGTGAAACGAACACTACCTAAAACTTTTTCTCTGGTAGAGATGCATCCATTTTAAGCAAGTTCAGGCTACAAGAAGTTGATCATGTCTTAAGCTCTCACACACTTTCTCTCTCTCTCTCTCTATATATATATATATATTCAACTATTATCGGTTCGAACTTTAATTCTAAAGTTTATACAAATATTATAACGAGACTTGTGAGAGACAGAGAGAGATAGAGAGTGAGGGGTGGGCTTCAGAATTTAAAAATTACAAAACATTTTTCAGACTTCAAAAGAAACAAACTCTTCTAATTTGGTTACATCACAAAATACTATTCCATTTCATTACGTGAAATATGAACACTACGTAAATGTCAACCCACTTTCTCAACTAGCACTCAAGTCTCAACTAACATAAATCTAACTGCACGTTTCCAAATTGCATTAGCATCTATAAATCTCGTTTCTATGAAAGAGATGACTTATGGTAGACATCAAACGTCGTCCCGCTAAATATGACATAACACTAAGGATCTCCATTTTAGCACGAATTAAGTAAATTACAGAGATAATAAGGGCTAAACACGAAGAGGCAACACTGATTACAAACAAGCCACCAAATCTATCAAGGCTCAAGGTTTTAGGCTTTGTTGAAGAATCTTCAGGTGACACGTGAAATTCAGTGTCAAACCACTTCTTCTCCAAAATTTTCAGGGTTCCATCTTCTCTTATTCTAGCGATTTCCCTTGATATATCATTTACCAGCGGCGAACCTTTTGAAAATATCTGAATGACGAAGATGTTAGTGATAAGTGTATACATGGAAAAAATATAATTGAGAGATTATATGATTTACTTACAAATGCAAATCCAGAAGTTACAGGTTCAGAAGAGACCATGGCGTACTCGCCATTTGAGTACTTGCCAAGAAACATCTTGATATATGGAACTTCATCAACAATGGTATCTGCACCACCATGTTTTCCACCTTTCGTCAACGCATCAGCATAGTCCGCATATGAGTAGTATGGCCTTTGCTTATAATCTGTAAGATTCGTATTGCTGACCGTCACTCCTCCATAACCATGAAACCCCACAGTCCCCCCTTTTGAAGCTAATTCAAATTGCTCGACTGTCAACAACGAAGTTAGTGTTGCCGTGTAACTTGAAATCAGGATAAGCACAACGAATAACCAAATAAACATCACAAATCTTGACAGGTTGCTCTCCAACTTCTCTTCTACAGTGTGGAATACAACACAAATCTTAGAATAAATTATTTGTTTCAAGATAGTAATATTAAAGAGAAAGGAAGACAACTTTGAGCAGAAAATATGGTTAATAGGATGAACCAAAAGATCGTTCCAATTCCTTGAGATGGAGCGCTTTTAGATTCTTGATCCATAGCTTCAATAGCCCAAATAACCAAGCCCTTGAAGATTACAAAAGCAGTAAATGTAAGCCATAGATTTACATTCAATGGCTTCAGGAAGATCCACATATCATTTCTTTTGGTTTTTGCTAAAGTTCCTAAACCAAGGTCAGTGTAAGTTGCAGTGAAATCAACAAATTCATATCTTCTAGCCAAGATTGTTGAATCACCCAGGACCCCATCAATTTCCTGTTTGACATATATAAAGTTGAACTACTTATATTTATGAATTACTGATGCGACATATTAAATATGAACGGGAAGTTCAATACATAAGTACCTTATTGTAGACCTTTTCTATAAGTTTGTCATAACTTCCATTCGCATATGGAACAAACTCGTATGTCACTTCATATGGTAATGCTTGAAGGCATGTATTAAAAACATCAACACAGAACCCAGTGGCATTTGTGACATTATTTTGTGCATCATAAACTGTATGCACAAAGGAGGTAAATGTTAGTCCGGTTCGGACACCAATTCTCAACTTTTTACCAAGTCCTGTTGGCACGGTAGTAGACCCTCCCGGCCAGATAACCTCTTCCATACCAATACCAGACAGAACAGCATCGTTTAGTGTTATGAGTGTTCTTGTAATTCCTTTCGACAATGTCCAATATCCCACTTTCCTTTCTCCATGGTCGACCGCATTTACAATCTCAAATCCATTGGAGATCAGATTGCTTTTGGTGAGTCTAAACTCACCACTCATGCCTTTAAAATCAGATTTCAAAATCTCATTTAGAAGCAAGGTACCATTTTGCGGCACTCCAACCCTCTCAATGGAGTCTGCAAGTGCCCAAATCGTGTCGTACGCCCATATGGCAAGTACATGCACCTTTCTAGTGAACTTCTTATTCCATCTTTTTGTGAAATAATGCAGTCTCCTAGATGCTGGAACATAAGATCTAAAACCAAGTGCACCTTGCAACGAACCAATAACTTCGAATTTTGTTGATTGAAAGATGTCAATGGTCTTCTGACTTAAAATCCATGCATATTCTTTGCTCATCATTCCTAACCTTTTTGCATTTGGAAAAAACCTAGATGCTAGTGAAGGTGACATATCGACAATGATAACATTTGTTTGAATACTCATGAGCTTATGCAACTCCTTGATGATTTGATCATCTTTTACTGAGGAAGAAATGGCAATTCTGGAGGCAATTCGTATGTTTTTGTCTTGGAACAGTTCAAACATATTTTGTAATAACTCTGACCCATGATCAGTTTCCTCATACACATAGATAATGTCCCTCCATTTATAAGATTCCACAAGGGCACATATGCTTTGAGCTATAGAAATTTCGTCTTCTTTAATATGGAGTAGGTAAGGATTTTCCATCAGGGATTTTCCAGCAAAAGAAAATATAGGTACCTTAGCTGTATCAGCAATCGATCCCAGTAGTTCTGATCCGATGTATGTTTCCGGGCCTATGATTGCATTCACCTTAACGGTGTTAAGAAGATCAAGTACTGTTCAAGCAAGTGAAAAGAAATTGATGAGGGACAAATAACCCAATTAACAATTATATATAAGGATCAGTGGGATTGTGGTAGATGCGTGAGAATAAATTCAAAAACTTTATTATATATGTCAAATTTACTAATTTAGAATTCCCTATATAAGGACACACACACACATCAGTTTCTCTTGAAGAGTATTTCTCTCTTGCTATCTTTTTTCGCACCTGTCTCACGTGATACACGACGGATTACAATCTTTTCTTACATCTGCTGGTATTAGAGCTCATTAGCATCTTGATGGCAAATGGAAACATGTTCAACAAAGTTGCCCCAATGGAGATGGGTGTGAGGTCGGTGAATTTTTGCGTGTGGTGAGTGTCTCATCACCAAGTTCAACCAAACTACTAGGAAATAATAGGATTTGAATGAATGATTTTATTGAACAAATACAACACCTAAATATACACCAATAAGAGGGACTAAACAACAATAAAAAATAACTATTAGATACAATAATAAATACTATAATTATGATGACTTAATATCCCCCCTCAAGCGAACAGGTGGCGGCCCAATGCGAAGCTGATGCCGGAAGTCAAGATACTGAGGTGTTGGAAGACTCTTGGTAAAGATGTCAGCCACTTGGAGCTTGGTAGGAACAAACATGGTGGATAGTTTACCAGAGGAAACAAGCTCACGAAGAAAATGGTAGTCCAGGTCAATGTGTTTAGATCGCTTACTAGAGACCGGATTTTGCGTCATAAAGAGAGCACTCTGATTGTCACAAAGAAGAGTTGGACGATCAGGTGGTAACGCATGTAATTCCCGTAATAGATGTGTGATCCAAACAATTTCAGCCGCAGTATTAGCCATTGCACGGTATTCTGACTCACAACTTGATCTTGCCACAGTTTGTTGTTTCTTTGCACTCCACGAGATCAAATTTCCACCCAAGAAAATTGAGTAACCATAAGTGGATCTCCGAGTTTCCAAGCAACGGGCCCAATCAGCATCCGAAAACCCAACGAGAGCAGTGCGCAAAGGTCTAGAATAATGAAGCCCATAAGCGACCGTGCCTTTCAAGTAGCGAAGAATCCTCTTGACCTCTCGAAAATGATCAGTTGTTGGAGCCTTTAAGAACTGACTGACCTGATTGACAGCATAAGCGATATCTGGTCGAGTGATGGTTAAATACTGAAGCACCCCAACCAGAGATCGATAGAATGTCACATCCTCAAATGGGGTACGAAACATGTGTGCTTAAGGGTGTTGGCGCCGGTTTGGCGTCAAGCATCTTAGCACGCGTTAGAATATCCAAAGTGTATTTTGATTGATTCAGAAACAATCCGGAATCAGTGTAGGTTACCTCAAGGCCCAGGAAGTAACTGAGTTTTCCCAAATCCTTGACTGCAAATTCAGCATTAAGAGTCCGAATAAATGAAGATATTCGATCTGGTTGATTACCGGTCAGGATGAGATCATCGAAATAGACCAAAAGAAATAGGACACAGGATCCCTGATGGAAAATAAACAGGGAGGGATCAGCACGACTGCAGGTGAAGCCGGCGGTAAGAAGAAAGGTGCTAAGACGCTGAAACCAAGCACGAGGTGCTTGCTTAAGGCCATAGATGGCCTTGTGCAAATGACATACATGATCAGGAAAGCGAGGATCCACAAATCCTTTAGGTTGTTCCATGAACACACATTCGGATAACGTACCATGTAAAAAAGCATTATTAACATCCATTTGATGTAGATCCCAACCATTAATGACAGGCAAGGCTAAGACGGTACGAACCGTGGTGGCCTTAACCACGGGACTAAACGTGTAAGAATAATCGAGACCCTCAACATGTGAAAACCCCTGAGCAACCAACCGAGCCTTGTAACGTTCGATAGAACCATCAGACCGATACTTAGTTCTATACAACCATTTAGATCCAACTACATTTCCGGTCGAGGGACGAGGAACCAACGACCAAGTTCGATTCTTGAGCAAGGCCCGAAATTCCTCTTCCATAGCACTGACCCAATGTGGTTCCAAAGATGCTTGGCGAAACGTCTTAGGGTCCGAAGATGCAAACAGGGAGTAATGTAAAGGAAGAGCCTCAAGAGAAGCTAGGTCGGTTCTGTGTTTAGGTTTAAAGATCCCGGCATGAGACCGAGTCACCATCGGATGTTGGGGTATCCGTGAGGCTGGTGGTGGAGTGGGTACCGAGGACCCAGTAGAGGTAGCTGAGCCCAAACCGGGAGTACTAGGAGGAGAGGATAATGAATCCTCAGAGGACGAGGGTGAGGTCGGAGGGGAAACAGGTTCAGATGGGGACAAAACCGGATCTGGAGACAAAATTGGTGGAGTAATGACGGTATCAAGGGGAACAGGAAAGGTAGTCGGCTGCGAGGGTGAGGAAGGTGGAGAGGATATGTGTGAGGGCAAAGGGGTGGTATGTATATCAGAGGGGACATCAAGAAAGGTGGTTAAAGGTAGGTGATGAGTAGGTTGTGGTAAGGTGGTCGATGATAACGGGTAGTGGTTTTCATCAAACCGAGCATGTCGAGTGATGTAAACCCGTGAACTAGACGGCTCAAGGCAAAGATAGCCTTTGTATTTAGTACTATAACCAATGAAAACACAAGGGAGGCTGCGGGGTTCAAGCTTATGTTTGGTGTAATCCCGAAGACACGGGTAGACCTGGCAACCGAAAGCCCGAAAAGTCGAGTAATTAGGTGTACGGTGATATAATAACTCAAAGGGAGATTTATTGTCTAGCAAGGGTGTAGGAAGCCGATTGATAATAAACACCGCAGACGAGAAAGCCTCTACCCAATAGGTGGGTGGCACACATGATTGAAAAAGCATTGCCAAACCCATTTCAACAACCTGTCGATGTTTCCGTTCTACTCGACCATTTTGCTGTGGTGTATGCGGGCAAGAGAGACGATGAAAGGTACCATTTGCTTGAAGTAGATTTCGTACCTTATGACTCATAAACTCACCACCTCCATCACTTTGGAACACCTTAACTTTCCTAGAAAATTGGGTTTGCACAAATGGAACAAAAATAGCCAAGGCATCATAAAACTCGGATTTGGCATGAAGAGGATAAAGCCAGGTGAACCGAGAGTAGTCATCGACAAACGCAACATAATACAAAAAATTGTTAACTGAGGGAACCGGTGAGTGGCCCCACAAATCACAGTGAACTAAGTCAAGCAGAAGACACGCACGTTTGTCATTTAGGGTAAATGGTAATCTTTTAGATTTGGCAAGTTCACATGAGGAACAAACAACAGGTTTCGGTAATAAAGAAGTAAACGACAAGCAACCATTATTTTTAAGTAAAACCATAGTGTCAAAATTAACATGTCCCAAACGGGAATGCCACACTTCAAATGAAGCCCTAGGGCATACAAAAGAGGTAAGACAAGCCTCATGTTTATTATGTAATACGTATAAACCGTCTTCACGACGACCCTGAGCCAGGACCTGCTTGGTGGCCCGATCTTGAATATAAAAGAACGGATGTGAGAAAACAACATCAACAAAATTATCCTCAGTTAATTTGCCAACCGAGAGTAATGGTTTGGTCAGTTGGGGAACAACCAAGATGTTATTAAGTTTCAAAGAACCAAAAAGTGTAGAGTTACCCGTGTGAGAAATTGGTAGCGACTGGCCATTACAAAAAAAAAACACGAGGGTTACCTTTAGTAGGAGCGGCATGAGGCATGGCATTGACTTGGGGAATCATGTGATCGGTAGCACCCGTATCACATGTCCAATCTGGAATAGTGGGAGCAATATTGCAGGAGGAGTGAAACGCACGTGCCAACTGATCGGGAGACTGAGTGACGGGAGATGCAAAGGACTGGAACTTGGGACAATGATTTGCATAGTGCCCACGATCACGGCAGAGTTGGCATGTGGGGGGACGCCTACCACGGCCAAACTGAGAACCACCACGATTATAGGAACCCCGAGAAGATGATCGGCCATGACCATACGGGCCACCAGAGGGTCCGTCACGACGCAGAGCGCGGTCGGAGCTGACAGAAAAAGCCACGGCCGGAGATGCGGAACCATGAAGAGACCGCATAAAAGACTCGTGATCCTCAGTTCGGATGATAAGATCAGTAAGAGACGGAGGCTGAGGCATGGCCCGAACTATTGTGGAAAACCCCTCAAAAGCAGCCCCGAGACCACATAAATACCAGTGATTACGTTCAAGAGGATCAATAGGGTGTCCGATTGCTTGCAATTGATCACAGATGGTCTTAAAAGCGCGACCATAATCAGCCACTTTCTTGTCTCCGCGCTGGAGAAGACGAAGGGAATCACGTAAGTGTTGAACACGTTCTTGAGAAGCATTGCAAAATGCCGATTCGAGAGCAAGCCACATGGCACGGGCTGTGGTAAGACCAACAACCACAGCCAATGCCTCTTCTGTTAAGGAAGTAGTAATAAGAACAATGGCCTTTTGATCCAAGGCACGCCAAGCAGGAAACGACGAGTTTTCAACGGATTTGCCGTCAACAACAGAGGTGGCTACGGGGGCATTCACAGTGCCGTTAACATGATCAAGAAGCCCGTGAATGCTAAGAAGTGGTTCCATTTGAGTACGCCAATAAAGATAATTATTGGGTGATAACTTGATAGCAAGAACGGTAGGAAGAGATGGAGATGCAGGTTGATCAGATGGGGAAGCCATGGAAGATGAAGTGAAAAAGAAGAAGAGGAGGTGAAAGGGAAGCAGACAAGGAGATGGGGAAACTCAATGGGCGTATGATACCATAATATGATTTGAATGAATGATTTTATTGAACAAATACAACACCTAAATATACACCAATAAGAGGGACTAAACAACAATAAAAAATAACTATTAGATACAATAATAAATACTATAATTATGATGACTTAATAGGAAACTTGAAGAGTAGTGTGCCTCGATAGCTGGTGGTTGCAATGGCTATAAAAATTGAGAGGGTTGTAACTATGAAAAATACTTTTGTAATGCCAGTATTAACAAGGAAACTGAGGTCAAAGAGTAGAAGGAGAAGAATTTTAGGTCCGAATGTTCCTTGAATAGTTAGGCATGCATCTTATATATTCTGACAGTGACAATTGTGAGAACCTGGCGTCCAGGGCCCTTGTCAGCGGGTTGAAGTTTCCAACCAATTCCCCACTCAAACCCTTATCAGTTTGGGTAGAGAGCAAGGAAGAACATTTTATTGAAGGGGGTGAGATTTATAGCCTTCCTATCTCTATTGGGAAAATCTATAATCAAGAAGTCATTTGCAGTGTGGTGGATATGGATGCTTCCCACAACCTGTTCGACCGATCATGGAAACATCATGTTGGTGCAATACATAGAAGGAAGCATAATATGTATATATGTTAATCTGGGAAGGGAAACAAATAGCTATCTCCTCTACCGAAAAGGAACCAATATAGAAGACAGGAGTAAAAAAAGAAAGTGAAGAAGCATCTTCATACACAAAGGCACCTTCTTCCTCGAGGTTGTCTTCTCATTTGAAGGAACCTTCTCTACGGAAGGTACCTCAAAGGCACCTTCTTCCTCGAGGGTGTCTTCTCCTTTGAAGGAACCTTCTCTACCGAAGGTACCTTCTTCCCGGAGGCACCTTCTTCCCCATGGTGCCCAAATAATACATATATATATATATATATAAAGAAGTTAATAACATCAATTGTCTCTATGATGGAGGGTATTGAAATATAACAAAATTGATAATGTTTGCCACGATATGAAAATATATATATAGTGTGGCATTATGGTAACCATTTTCGGCTATAGCTTGGTCCAATAAGAGGCCCTTTTACTTAATGAGTACCTCAACATGTGTTAATTAACTTGCTGACCAACATAAGACTATGAATAGAAGGGAGGCATAGGACATTACAAATTTTAGGCAGTAAGTGTAGATGAATACCTTCGTGTGAGCATATATACATGCATTGTGTATATAGTAAATACCTTATGTCTAATGTGCATATATATATAATTAGGAATGCACTGGGCAAGGAGACACTGCAGCTATGTTTCTCGTTTATTAAAAGCATACTGAAACCAAATACTAGCTAGAGGGACGATTGATCTTACCAGCGGACATAGCTCGTAATCTGTCTCCCTTTGAGTCCCTTGTATGGACAACAATCCTTGTTTTGTAACTATGATTACGAGCATAAAAGTCTGATATTGCCATCATAATGCTACTATGAATGGATTTACCAATCCATGACTCCATGTCAAGAACGATCCCCACGTCTACATTTGCACATAATCCGCGGTTTAAAATGCAGAAGAAGAATAATAATAGCGTACAGAGGCTGCATGTGTTCATGGTGGGCATGGGTGCTTATTTATTAAGCCTACACATTTAAATTTAAGCGTTTAGACGCTAGTTGGGTTATATACATATAAAATGATAATATCAATGACTTTGAATACTCAGTCCACGAAGACAATTCAATGCAATAAATTATAACATGTTTCTAACAAATTACATAAGTTGAAGTTAAAATAAGTCAACGTCTATTGTTTAGATCAACATTACCATTATAATGGGATTATTAACATTGTTTTTATCAAAATGACGACATGATCTTTAGCAGGACATATGCAATTAAAAGCATTTTTATATATACCTGACTTGTTAGAGAATTCACATCTCATTCTGCATTTTTAGGCTGGAGGGTGTGGGAGGGGCTTTATCAACGCCACGTCACACAGGCCTCTCCCCTTAACCTGAAGGGTGTGGGATAAAGCCCCTTCAAGCTATAGCGCCTCCCATTTAACCAATCCTTCATCTCAATCAAAACAAAAGTGGCTCTACCATGATGAAGCCACAACAATGGAGCCCCCTCTTTAACAACTTGGGTGTGGTGATGGGGCCCCTGTGGCGCTACACATGGCTGAGGTGGCACGATGGAGCCCTCCACACCCTCCGGTCTTATGGGTTCTTTATATTATAAAAAAGTGGTTGTGAGTGGAGGAGAAAGATAATATTACTATTCATCTGTATATTTGAGAAGCATTGTTAACACCTATTAATTTTTTAATATTTTTTGAAAATGTTTGTAGGTGAAGGAGAGAGAAATGATACAAAATAAAGATATAAAACAATATTATTTAATTGATAAAAACAGAAAATATAATAGTTTTTAATGTAATTATAAAAATGGATATAGAGAAAGGGATGTGAATGCTTCGAGGAGGTGTATGCCTCTACCCTTAAATATTTACATGTTTAATTTTTATCCCAAACTGTGCATTTCTTTCACTTGCTTTTATAGTACTTGATCTTCTTATTATCGTTAAGGTTCATAGGCCCAGAAACATACATCGGATCACAACTGTTGGGATCAATTGCTGAAAGGCATGGGTGATGAGTTTAGGCTTACCGAAAGAAATCTAATCTCTAATGGATATGAAATAGTAAATGCGATCGATCTTGAAGAAAGGAAAGTCGGCTATTGGACATTGTCGAAAGGCATTACAAGAACTGAAGGTTAATCTTGAATAATTAGTAAGGTTAGGGGTTTATTTTAATATGTTTTATTAAAGTTTGATATATTTTAGGTAATTGGTATTGTAGTAAGTTTAAGAAAGGTTTAATGTCTTGAAGAATATGTTTTATTAAAGTTTGATATATTTTAGGTAATTGGTATTGTAGTAAGTTTAAGAAAGGTTTAATGTCTTGAAGAGAAAGTTTAGTAGAGCTATAAATAAGAGTCTAAGTTAATGTTTTTATTTGTCCATTTTCTTTGTAAGTTTCGTAAGTTTGTTTGATTGAATAGAAAGAGTCGCGAGTTTGTCCCAAAAATATCTCGTATTGGTGTTTGGTACAACTTTTTGAACTGTATGGGCCAACAATTGGTATCAAAGCGGGATTGCACAGAAAACGTTTCGCAAGAAGGTTTGGTTTTCCTATTCGAAGAATTGTCATCGCTAACCCAAGGAGCCATGTCTTTTACCATTTGCCTTCGTTCGATCGCTGCTCAAGTAAAGATAAGTTCTTTGTTTTTTTTTTTATTTAGGGAGCGACTCCCAATATAACATAGATAAGAGACTTTGTTTATTTGGTTGTAATTCACGAGACTTTGTTTATTTGGTTGTAATTCACGTAAAAGAATTTCCAATTTGTTTCTGTGGTGGCTCGTGAAAGAAAAAGAAATTAAGCCAACCGACTTGGATTCTTGAGTTTTGTGTAGGACTGGCAAACGGTTAGGCTGGGTCAGAATGGGTTAGGGTCGGAACAGGTTAGGGTTGAAATGGGTCAAACTAAAAATGGGTTGTTTTGGGTCGGGTCAGAACAGGTCTGGGTTTGAACGGATTCGGGTTCGAGTCAGATCGGGTACCGTTCGGAATGGGATTCGGGACGAAACGGGTTGGGTTTATTTGTTTGCCATTTCTAAAAACATGATTTCATCGTTATTATACCTTTTGTTTGTGTCGGTTAGAAACCGAAACTGACCAGAACGAAACAAAAAAATCGAAACCAACCAAACCAAAACGATACAAAAAGATGAAAAGTTCAAAATACCGAACCAAAACGAAACCGAAAAAACCAACCAAAACGAAACAAAAAATACCGAAACCGAACAGAAATGAAAGCAACCAAAATGAAACAAAAAAATTGAAACCGAAACTGACCAAAACGAAACAAAAAAAAACTAAAAATCAAAAGCAACCCGAAAAAAGCGACCAAAACGAAACAAAAAACCCGAAACTAAACCGAACAAAACGAAACAAAAAAAACTTAAAAGATCGAAAACAATCCGCAACGAAATAAAAAAAAAAACCCGATCAAAATGGAACAAAACGAAACAAAAAAAGCGACCAAAACGAAACAAAAAACCGAAACCGAACAGAAACGAAAGTGAACAAAATGAAACAAAAAATTGAAACTGAACCGAAACCCACCAAAACGAAACACAAAAGTGAAAAAATCGAAACTGAACCGAAAAAGGGAGAAAAACGAAACAAAAACACCTGAAACCAAAACCAAACAAAACAAAAAAACTGAAAAGATCGCAACCGATCTGAAACAAAACTAAAAAAAAAAACGATCAAAACGAAACAAAAAATCGAAACTGAAACCTAAAAAACTGACCAAGACGAAACAAAAAAAAAACAAAACCGAAAAAACTAATGAAAACGAAACAAAAAAACCGAACCGATCAAAACGAAACAAAAAAAAACCTAAAAAAACAAATCCGAAACGAAACCGAAAAAACTTATCAAAACGAAACAAAACTCGTCCCGTGCTAAAACCGGTCCCAACCTGAAACTCGTCCAGTGCGGAAATCCGCGCCGACCTGAAACCTTATCCGAACCGACTCCGTTCCAATCCGAAACCCGTCCTAACCTGAAAGTCGTCATGACCCGAAACTCAATCCGAACCGAACCCATTCCAATCCGAAACCTGTGCCGTTTCTTTAAGACACCAACCCACATCAATCCATTTCTTTAAAGTTGTCGACCCGCTTTGACGTGAAAATAACAAGATGGAATTTTAACAGACACATTCTGACCAATTTAGTGAAAATATCTTACCCAAACAAACCAATATAATTTCTAAAGCAATTGAAACTGATCCACTTGGAAGACTTTAGGTCAAGATTACCCCTTTAGTTTTGTGTATGCCAAGAAATGGAATTAATTATAGGAAAAAAATAAAAGAAGCAAGTGAAAATTAATTCAAAGTTGCTGTCAAGATAGAGCAAAGTTTTCGTTGGTTGTTTTGATCGCAAAGGTTGGTTTGTACGTAGGAAATAAATTTGAAGGATGATTTAATTTGTTATTTGTTTTACAAGTTTTGTTCTATCAAGTGAAAAATAAAAAAAATAAACAAATCATGGCCGGTGATAAAGATGGAAATCCAGGGAACTCAGGAACAATGAAAGAATCTGTGGGTGGTTTTGTTTTGCAAGCACCGAAGTTAACTTCGACCATCTACGAGTTAGATGGATTGAAGATGAATAAGACAAAAAGTACTAATGAATATGAAGCAAAGTTGGGTTGAGTACAATCAAAGTATAAGAGCTTGGGAGAAACACTCAAAAAAGAGATCGTGGTAAGAAAATTCTTAAACTCTATGCCTGATTCATTTTACCAATAATAGCGTATAATTTACCAATGATTTTGCTTCATCAAGATTTCTATTAAAAAAAGTACAAACCAATAAAAGCTAAAAAAACCAGCAACCTGTAATGGGCCTCACAAACCCGGCCCATGGACTATGGTAAAAACCCTAAAATTCTCCTTCAAATAGCACCACACCACTACTCTCCTCACTTGTCTTCATCATCTGTCTTCATCCTCTCGATCTGGTATGCAAAATTCGACATCTCTTATTGTTAAAGAAATTCGTTTGATTTTAAAGTCTTGTGAATTGAAAGCAAAGCAGCTTCTTGATTGGATCTGGAACGTTCGACGATCCAGTCATTTAAATTTACTCAAACTTGCGATATTAAATCTCAATCAGTATCACTCGCCTGACACTGATTACTGATGTTTCAGGCCCTTTTATTACTGATATATTCCTTATTATTATTATTATTATTATTCGTATATAAATTGTAGTATGAAGGGGCAAACGCACTCTGTCCCAAAATTCCTCTTGGAAATATTTTGAGGCAATTTCTTCGTTTGCGATATTTAATTAGTGCTTCCAGCTTTTAACTTTTTGTATGATGTTTTATCATCATACAATTTACATTGCTGGATCATATATCTTTTAACCATGTTTTATGAATGGTTGATACGTAATATAGTGCATGTTTGGCTTAGCTTATTTTGAGGCAAAAGTCCTTTTTTTGAGGCAAAAGTCCTTTTTTTAGGGTGTTTGGCTTTCCTTTTAAGGCAAAAGTCCTTTGTAAAAAGCCAGAAGTAGGTATTTCTGACTTATTTTTTCCAATAGTATTAAAGAATGGATTGGGTAAATCAAAGTAATTTTTTTGATTCCATCATGGTTATTAGTTATGACAACGGTATATCATGAAATAAACGGTCACCATCTAAAATCAATTGAAAATAAGACACTGAAACACTACCTGTAAAGGCTAAAATAAACTTTGACCCATGACCCATGCTGCAGTGGACTTGTTAGGGGGTGTTTGGCTAAGGCCATCCGTAGTCATAAATTCCGTTGTGGGGTGCCACGTCACACGGGGGTTTTATGGGACGTTATATCACTAGAGCCCGTAGTCATAAAGCCCCTACCCATCTTTACCTAATTATTAATTTTTAATTTTATTAATTAATTATAAAAAACCTTGTTTAAATTTGATTGGTTAAAGTTTGAAAACCAACCCCAATACCGCCGCTATAAATCTCGCGCCCCACCCCATTTTTTCACTCATATCGCCCTCCGTTTCGGTGTTTGGGGGCATTTTCCGGCGCCATATTGGGGCTTAGCGCCCACTACGTTCTGTCTAAGCTTATGAAACTCCTTATTGACTTTTAGGAAAAGTCAGGATGGAGTGAGTTTTTGGAAAAATCATTTTTCCTTTCACATACATCCTCATTGCCAAACATCTTTTTTGAGCTTATTACATTTCAAAAAGCTAATAATTCAATAAGTTGTTTCAAAAAGCTTAGCCAAACATGCTCTTACTCTGAATATAAGTGTTAAACAAAAAGATAAATAATTTCACTTTGGTTTTATTAAAACTACAACACCCGTGATCCATGTTGTTACATTACATAGAACGAAAATAGCTTGATATAAAACAAAACTCCTAACACTACTAGAATAATAAGTAATGGCTACCAAAATTTGCTACTAGAATAATAAGCAATGGCTACCAAAATTTGCTACTGAAAAAACCGGTAGCAAATTTAGCACAATTTGGTAGCAAAATAGTGTCAAAGTAACAAACTGATTTTTTTTAATTTTCTTAAGAAAAAGGGAATAAAAGACCAACTATTGGTTTACACAGTGTAAAACGTCAAACGCTCAAACCATACTCTCAAACCACAACATGAACCACAAATCAGTCGCTCAAACCATAGCTCGACCGTCGTTCGAATCCGCCGCTCAATTATGCCGCTCGACCGTCGTTCGAATCGATTCATCCGTCAAAACCTAAATTTCATAACAAATCAGTCGTTCAAACCACATGACCACAAATCAAACCACAGATCAAATCGGAAATCAACGAGTTGTGAGATCGAATCGGACATTGTCATTCAATTCTGCCGCTAGACCGATCGATTCATCCGTCAACCTAAAATCACCGCCAACACTCTCAAATCAGGTATGTTTTATGACCTAAAGAGATTTTGCTTTTGATTCTCTGTATTATCTCGTGAAATTTAGGTATTATTCGACTATAATTATCTGATTTACGAAAGTGTATCACTATTTGTGGATTTTAATCTCATTTTTTAGTATAATCTGATGTGTTTCATATGGTAAACATGCTTTTGAAGTAAATTAGGACTCTCTTATATTTACTTATTTGAGATTTCAGTGGTTATGAGTTTTATGTTTACTGATTTGAGATTTGGTGGTTCTGAGTTTTGGTGAGGTCGATTTTAATGAAGCTTATCAATTTTATAGTTAATTAGTTTATGCATGTTCATAGATATGGAGTAAATTAGGGCTAGGTTACGATTGTTGATTTCAGTGATTATAATTTAAGGTGAATTGAATGGATGCTTTATGTGTGTATACGTGACGACCTTGAATTTTAGGGGCACTGAGTTGATTAGTAGTGGAATGGTATATGGATCGACAGTGGATGTATGAAAAGACCGATAGCGAAGGATTTCTTAATTCTGAATACTGCGACAATGTGGATTTTTTTTTTACTTTGCTTTTTTTAATGATGCAGTTGTTGATAAGAGGGTCAATATGTATGGTGATATGATACGTGAGATAAAATGTCCTTGTTATAAATGCAAAAATATAAGTTAGATAGACAAAGCGACTATTCAAAAACACTTATATAAGGATGGTTTCATGCTTCGTTATGAAACATGGAGTGAGCATGGTGGAAATTTCGTTCGTGAGGTTGGAGAATTTTCTTCTACAATGGAAGTTGATGATAATGACGATGGTTGCAGACGCATGGTGTTAGATAACATGTATGCATGCAGTTATACTTCTAGTACTTTGGAAGGATATGTACCGAATCCTGAAGCAAACGATTCTATGACATGCTAAAAGTTGCTGGTGAACCTTTGTGGGATGGGGAGAAGTCTACAAATTGTTCAAAGTTACAAGTTGTCACAAATTTCTTGACATGGAAATCACTTTTCAATGTGTCTACAGCAGCTTACAACTATAACATTTCCATGGTTAATGCATTATTGCCTAAATAGAATAAGCTCCCTAAAAACTTTTATGAAACAAAGAAGAGTTTAGAAAAGTTAAGTCTTCCTTATGAAAGAATTGATGTTTGCAGAAACCATTGCATGCTATTCTTTAAGCAAGACAACGCATTAACACAATGTAAATATTGTAAGGAATCTCGTTATAAGAGTGACCGGAATAAGGTACCAAAATTGGTGATGTGGTACATGCCAATTGGTCTGAGACTTAAGAGGTTGTGTATGTCTTCAAAAACAGCCAAAGATATGACTTGGCACCATGACCACAAAACAACAGAGGGTAGCATGGCACATCCTAGTGATGGCATGGCTTGGAAGCATTTTGACGTGGAGAATCCTGGCTTTGCAAAAGAGATTCGAAATGTCCGTCTAGGGTTATGCACCGACAGTTTCAATCCAAACAACTCCAACTCAATTCCATAATCATTATGGCCTGTCTTTCTTACAATCTATAACTTACCCCCTTGGATGTGTATGAAAGACTCGTTTGTTGAAGTATGTTTGATTATTCCCGGAGGAAAGAGTCCAGGTCAAAACATCGATGTGTTTCTAAGACTGTTAATTGAGGAGTTGAAAAGTTATATAAGGAAGGCATTGAAGTTTATGATGCTTACTGTAAAGAAAATTTTATCATGCGAGCTATTCTTCTATGGACAGTTAGTGATTTCTCAGCCTATGCAATGTTATCAGGCTGGAGCACACATGGTCGTTTAGCTTGCCCATATTGTATGGGAGACACGGAGGCTTTTCGATTACACGCTGGAGGCAAATCATGTTGGTTCGTCTGTCATCGAAGATTTCTACCAATGTCACATTCTTTTCGTAATGATAGAAATGGATTTCGAAGATCAAAAAGGTCGTTATGGGGACCACCAGCTGAGTTAACTGGTTGGGAGATATATGAACAAGTCTATACATACCAGTTGTTTATGAAGGTGTAACGTTTAACCCAAAGTGTAAAGATGCGGAATTTGGTAAAACGCATAATTGGGTAAAGAAAAACATTTTTTTTTGCGAGCTTGAATATTGGCCCATGTTGTTAATTCGACACAACCTTGATGTAATGCATATTGAGAAGAACGTTTTTGAGAATCTATTTCAAACGATCATGGATACCGAGAAAACAAAAGATAATATCAAAACTAGGAACTGTATTGCAATCGGCCATCATTACATCTTTCGAGGGGAAATAATAGGGCTGGCATATCGTGTATACCCGTACACGATAATACACGAACACGATAAGACACGAACATGAAATGGGTATACCTGTACACGACACGAAAATTTATCGTGTACCTGTAACCCAAACACGAACACGAATCTGTTTATACCTGGTATACACGATAGTACACGATAATAGCTGTTTAGAAACACATATTAGACAACCTTTCAGCGAAACAAAAGTCGACGAAAGTTCATAAAAGTCTTAAAATAAAACATAAATCCATGCTCCTTAACAAATTTAAGACAAAAACACATAGGATTCTAATCAAAACATTTATTGAAAACAATATCAAGTCCCAAACTTCCAAGTTCCAATTGGTCTTTCTTCTCAAATCTTCAATTCCAAACAATCAAACCTACACACAAAATAAATATAGTCAATTAGTCATATTAATCATGGATAATTGGACATATTCATATTCATATAGTTTTATCAAGTAATATTATTAGAAAGTTTTAGAGTGAGGTACCTTAGGATTGTTCATTGTTCACCGAGTTTGAAGCATTTGATTCACAACTAATGTCAAGTGACATTATATCTTCAGTGAGCTCTTCCAGACTAACTTTGTTAGAACCTACAAAGTACAAACAAACATATACATTATAAAATTAATATAATATCATGTATAAAACTTATTAAAATCAAGCAAAGATGGACATTACAAAAATCTCCATGTAACCAATCTTTTGTGCATATTAGAGCCTCAACGGTAGCTTTACTAAGTGAACTTCGATGTTCGGTAATCACTCTTCCACTTGCACTAAATGTCGACTTCGATGTTCGGTAATCACAATAGCATCTAAAATCATCTCACGAAACGTATTGTTAGAAAAAGAAGACGACTTTAACTTCATGTCACTATTTAAAAGCATTTGACCAACATCTTTATAAGTAGAACCAAAGCATCTTTTTATGTGTTTCGTATGATTACCCGTACCTTGGCCACTATTATACATTATGATATGATGGCATTTCTTGCACTCGGTTGGGTCCCTTTTTCCTACTTTTTTGTTAGTGTGTTTAATGAAGTAAAGCCACACAGGAGATCTCTCTTTTCTTTCTTTTTGTTTTCTCTTTGACCCTGCTTTGCTATCGCTTATATCTTCTTCATCCACCAAGTGAACCTCATCATCCACATCCATATCCATTGAGAAGTCATCTTCTAAATCAACATTGATAGAATCACTCCCCGTCTAGAAAGAATAAAGAAAAAAATAGATAAAGTTACACAAAAATAAAACCAAACTTGAACCAACATAAGTATAGTTGAATCAACAAACATACCGTTGTTTTAGCTTTCTTATCCTTCGCCTTTTCCACCTTTTGTGGGTCACTCATAATTACCTAAATAGTAAATACTAACTAATGTGAGCAATCAAAATTTCAAAATCCCCAAATACAAAATAGGACAAAAAGCCCCAAATTTTTAATTTCATTTTCACTTTACTTTCAGTTCAAAGATGATACTGTACAAGAAAGTTTAACAAAACTTGCTTATTCAAACTTTGCCAAAAAAGGGGTTTTCCATACTATAAGTGACACACTGACACAAACATTCATACAACATAAATTCCATATGAAATCAACAAGCTTTTTGACACACCCAGAAACTGATAATCGAACAAAGTAACAGAATCCAATCCTACACATTATCAAGAACAAAGGGAACTGATAATCGAACAAAGTAACAGAATCGATACATAACCTTGAAAAAAAAATCAAAATCCTACACATTATCAAGAACAAAGGGAACTGATAATCGAACAAAGTAACAGAATCCGATAACGAAAAGTGTCAAGAATCGAACAAAGTAACAGAATCCGGTAACAGAACTGATAATCGAACATGGGTGTTACATAAATCGAATAGAAAGATAAACATGAATCTTAAACGGCGGTTGTCGGAGGAGTATACATACCCGTTAGGTGACGGCCGGTGACGGACTCGGAGTCGGGAGGAATCGGCTGTGTTGAGAGTTAGAGACTTGAGACTTGAGAGAAGAGAATGAGTGACGGCTGTAAAGAATTAGGGTTGTAGGTATTAGGGATAAATGGACTATATATATTATATATATATTTATTTAATTTTAAAAATAACCAGGTACTTAACAGGTAAACAGGTATTATACCTGTTTAGACACGAAAATTAACAGGTAATTTCGTGTCTACCTGTTTAAGTACACGAAACCTGTTAAGGTCTTACCTGTTACCTGTTAAAGTCGTGTAGGTACGTGTCGTGTATTCGTGTCTCGTGTATAAATTGCCAGCCCTAGGAAATAATAATAAATTTTGTAAACCAAAAGCATCATACAATTTAACCAAACCGGAGGTAAATGAAGTGTGCAAATGGTTGAAACAAGTAAAGTTTCCTGATGGCTATGCTTCAAATATAGGTGGATGTGTGAACGTTACGAATGGCATCTTCTACAACTTTAAAAGCCATGATTGTCATGTCTTCATGCAACGGTTGTTGCCTATCATCTTACGTGGGATGCTACCAAAGCAAATATGGGAATCTATACTAGAGCTTTGCACATTCTTTCGTGTGATATGCTCAAGGGTTCTACACATTGAAGACTTGTGAAAATTGAAGAGTAGTATCATTGTAACTATTTGCAAGTTAGAAAAAATCTTTCCACCCGGGTTCTTTGACTCAATGGAACACCTTGTCATACATTTGACCAATGAAGCTATTAACGGTGGTCCAGTGCAGTTTAGGTGGATGTATCCATATGAGAGGTAATCATAATAACATAATAACTTAAAAACTATTATTTTCACATATCAAATGTTAGATAACTGCTAACACTTTCTACCTGTTTTGTCAGGAAGTTGGGTCGGTTAAAAAGAATGTTTAGAAACAAAGGGAGGATTGAAGGTTCTATTGTTCAGTCTAATCTCATGGATGAACTTTCTAACTATTGCTCTTTGTATCTTGAGCCCACATTTCGTGAACCACACAATTTTGCTTCTAGCATTCCATGTTCTTCAAGTACCGATCTTCGGTTAAGTATATTCAAACATCCATCCCGGAGATTATTTGAAAAGGGTGGACATGACAAAGTTCTTTCAGATAAAGACAGAGACAAGGCCCATACTTATATATTACTTAACTGTAAAGAGCTTCTCGAGTCAGTTTGGTTATTTGATTAAGAGTTGAGAAATTCATTTCCAAACCATGACGAAGCAACCCTTGATAAAATGAAAGAGAGAGAATTTGCCAAGTGGTTGCAAATGCATGTAAGTATTTTAATACACCTTTTATTGTCTTAATATTATAGCATTACACACATAATAACACACTTTTTATGAATGTAGGTTATGAGTGTTCCAGATAAGGAACATTTGAGAGGCCTAGCCCAAGGGCCTTTTACTTATGTAAAGTCACACAAGGGTTATTTTGTCAATGGTTACAAGTTTCACACACAAACGACTTATGATGGCCGAATCACACAAAATAGTGGTGTGTGTGTCAAAGGGGCTACGTACAACGAAAATGAAAATGACTACTATGGGTTATTAGATGAGATTTTAGAGCTGGAATATCATAGCAACATTGGGCGTTGTGTGGTTGTTCTATTCAGATGTACTTGGTTTGATCCTGCGAGGGGGGGGGGTAAGGTTAGACCCGAAAACTCATATTGTTGATGTTAATCCCATGACAATAGGATGCGTTGATGACCCTTTTATTTTAGTATCACAAGCGCAACAAGTGTATTATAATCCATATCCTTCAAAGGCAAATGAATTAAAAGGTTGGTTAGCTGTTGTAAAGACAACCCCAAGGGGAGTTTATGAACTCGCCCAAGATACTAGTGAAATGGAGGGTGATGATAATGTGGACACGAAGCATTTCTATCAAGAGAATGAAAGGATAAAATGTACAGTTACGGGGGATCTTCTTCCCATTTCTCATGTACATGTGAATGGGATGTTAGAAGAAGTGGAAGATATTGGCGATGATAATGATGAAGAAGTTGAATTCGCCACACATTTAGTTGACGATAATGATGGAGAAGTTGATTTTGACGATGAAGATTTTGAAGGCGAAGAATTAGAGTAATAAGTTGTTTAATATGTATGTATGTATGTATGTATGTATGTATGTATGTATGTATGTATGTATGTATGTATGTATGTATGTATGTATGTATGTATGTATGTATGTATGTATGTATGTATGTATGTATGTATGTATGTATGTATGTATGTATGTATGTATGTATGTATGTATGTATGTATGTATGTATGTATGTATGTATGTATGTATGTATGTATGTATGTATGTATGTATGTATGTATGTATGTATGTATGTATGTATGTATGTATGTATGTATGTATGTATGTATGTATGTATGTATGTATGTATGTATGTATGTATGTATGTATGTATGTATGTATGTATGTATGTATGTATGTATGTATGTATGTATGTATGTATGTATGTATGTATGTATGTATGTATGTATGTATGTATGTATGTATGTATGTATGTATGTATGTATGTATGTATGTATGTATGTATGTACTTTTTCTAGCATTTGATGTTTTATCATAAGCTTCATCTTCATGCTATCGAATTCATACAGAATAAGGTCTATTTTGTTGTTTAAAGAAATCTTTTCTTTTAAAATCTTGTAATAAACTTAGAGTTTTATCTCCATCTACTTCTTCTGGTGATCATGTTATGGAAACTGCTCCCGACCCTGAAGAAGAGGTAAGAGAAAAATTTTCTTTTAAACCTCATTCAGATAAAACAACTACCTTTGAAAAAGTCCTCCAGCAGATTCCAAACCAATCACAAATTCCACCTCTACAACAACCTCTTTTATTAGATCCTGTTGCTAGACAAAGGAACCTGAATTAACAGATTTACCAAGATGGGTAATAACTTCAGTAAAAAACTGTTATCAGAACAACCCAACTATGACCCCTGCTTTCACCAATTTTTTCCTCTTTAGAGTTATAATCTATCCTTTTAAGTATTCCACTCCAATAATATTCTGAAGCATCAGTTTCTAAAATTAAATCATCCTTTTCTTTGGGTAATTGTAATTTTGGTAACCTTTTACAATATTCTTTTATCTTTTTTACTTGTTCTTCTAGACCTTTATCAAAACTAAATACTTTATCCTTTTTAAGAAGAGCTTGAAAGGGTCTTCTTAATGCTGCAAGGTTTTCTATAAAATCAGAAGCATAATTTAATATCCCAAGAAAACTTTGAACTTGTTTTTTATCAGTCAATTTATTTGGGAAGGCAGTTATTTTTTCCAAAATATGGCTTTGAAGTTCTATCCCCTGGCCATCTATCTTCATTCCCAAAAAATCTATAGTTTCTTGTAACAAACTAGTTTTTCTTTCCGAAAGAGCTAATCCATGTTTCATAATATCATTTAGTTTTTTATAATTTATTACCATCCTAGGTTTACCTCTTGCAACCTCAGCGTGTTTTCTTACCAAGAATGCAGGAGAGCTGTGTGGACTTAATTGTATAAATTCCCAATGCAACTTTGAAAGAAGATATGGGACACTTCATGGCAAGACATAAAGACACGTAGCTAAGAGAAATGGAAAAGGAAACACGTATCTTGCAACTAGAAGACTCATCATAAAGGCCTATAAAAAAGAGAAGAGAAGGGAAGGAAAGGCATCGGTCTTCACTCATGTCTTAAAATGTTTTCTTTCATGTAATAAAAGTCTTTTGTATTTTCAAGAGTGTTTAGAGTGATTTTATTTTCCCTTTTGTAAGAAATTTCCCTTTGTAAAATTTCCACCATGGAATAAAAGTCTTTGATTTCCTTATAAATTCTGAGAGTGTTCATCCTTATTTAGAGATATTTTTCTCTTAATAAGAAAAATCCTCCAACCTCAAACTGTCTCTTTTTCCCTTACACATCTTGAGTTGAATTTTAATCCTTTGCTTAATTTAGCTAATATTGCATCCCCACACCACTCGCTTAATTTGTCTCTGACGTGTGTTATCCTTTTTCCTAAGGTATCTGACGTTCCTGGGTTATAAGTACTTAAAAGAACCCTTAGATTATCAAGTAAATTTAAGAAGATTGGATAACCATATAGAAAACATAAAAGATAAGTTAAAACAATGTCCTATCTCTTCCATCATAAGCTTCATCTTCATGCTATCGAATTCATACATGGTAACTTTGTTACTTATCATCCTGAAGTGGCTCTTAGCTCTCCTGCATTCTTGGTAAGAAAACACGCTGAGGTTGCAAGAGGTAAACCTAGGATGGTAATAAATTATAAAAAACTAAATGATAATACTGTTTTTGATGGATATTTTTTACCTCATAAAGTTTGTAATTTTTCTTGGATATCTTTTCTAGATAATAAAGGTATCATAACTTTGTTAGATGTTATGTTAATATCTAAAGCTCTTTCTTGAATATTTAGCCCCGGCCCGAAAATCACCAGATGCAGCGATAAAATTTTTAAAGAAGAGGTAAGAGAAAAATTTTCTTTTAAACCTCATTCAGATAAAACAACTACCTTTGAAAAAGTCCTCCAGCAGATTCCAAACCAACCACAAATTCCACCTCTACAACAACCTCTTTTATTAGATCCTGTTGCTAGACAAAGGAATAAAATGATAGAGCTATACAGCCTTGCTCAAACTGAGACAAGGTATGTAGATTTCACAGGGGTATACCCTAGATTAAATTATCTGCAGGGTTCACCAGCAGATGAGATAAGATACTGGTACGATTTTGATGCCATCAACATGATTTATCTTACATCACCCGATTTTCCTGAATTAACAGATTTACCAAGATGGGTAATAACTTCAGTAAAAAACTGTTATCAGAACAACCCAACTATGACCCCTAGAGATACTTTAGCTCTAAAGTTTTTATCTGCAGGACCAGATTTTTACAATGATTACTATTACCCTGGTTATCATTTTTTACATCTTGAAAAATGTCAAGCATTTTCCTGCAAAATTGATTCCAAAAGAAGAGATTTTACAAACTTTAATGAAAATGATATTCACTACAGAAGGGCTATTGGAATAAGAGTAGTAATTCAGGGAATGGAATCTACTCTTAAAAAACCATTTAGAACTTATGGAGGAGAATATAAAAATTCTCCAGTTATGATTGCTCCGGCCCGAAAATCACCAGATGCAGCGATAAAATTTTTAAACAGTAAGATAAATTTGTTAGAAACTGGTTCAGTCAGATCAAGTCCGGAGGCACAGTATAAGATTTGTCAATATAGGAAACACCCTCCTGGAACCTGCCCGTCATGTTCTCCTAATAAAAATAATATGAGTACCAACTCATCAAGGGATAGCCTAAATTCAAATGAATAGGCATTAAACATAGATTAAAGGGTTTAAACATGTGAGTTTAAACACCTAACCATCAAAAAAGATTCTCTTTTAATTTTATAAAAGATACGTACAAAAGTTGGAGATTTGGCCTTGGAAAAGGTGATGATAAGGAAGACATAAATAAAGTGGGTAGACATGACCATAAAGACAAAAGATGCAGGTCTTAATTGTCTAAATTCCCAATGCAACTTTGAAAGAAGAGATGGGACACTTCATGGCAAGACATAAAGACACGTAGCTAAGAGAAATGGAAAAGGAAACACGTATCTTGCAACTAGAAGACTCATCATAAAGGCCTATAAAAAAGAGAAGAGAAGGGAAGGAAAGGCATCGGTCTTCACTCATGTCTTAAAATGTTTTCTTTCATGTAATAAAAGTCTTTTGTATTTTCAAGAGTGTTTAGAGTGATTTTATTTTCCCTTTTGTAAGAAATTTCCCTTTGTAAAATTTCCACCATGGAATAAAAGTCTTTGATTTCCTTATAAATTCTGAGAGTGTTCATCCTTATTTAGAGATATTTTTCTCTTAATAAGAAAAATCCTCCAACCTCAAACTGTCTCTTTTTCCCTTACACCGGAGGTAGGAAACGAAACCAGGTTGTGCTGAATATTGCTGAAGGAGCCAAAGAGGAGTTACCTAAGATAACTTAGGTTTGGTCTGAAAGAGCCTAGTAAAAAGACTCTTGGTATAACCCGGCGATATCTTGGTCAAAACAGGAAAGAGGTACGGAAGCATGTTGGACCCTTTTTCTTTTTAATTTTGAAATATCACTAAATCACTGTTACTCTTAGTTTTTATAAGGAAATATTTTTCAAACAAAAGTAAATCTTAATTAAATTTTATGATCTTCTTTGAGGATAATATAAATTTTGATCTCTAATTAAGGTATAATATGTCTTTTGGTTTTTCCAAAATATAAAATAAACATCCAATATGTGGATAATAAAAATAACAACTATAGGTACTTTTGATATGTTTTTAAACTATTTTGATAATTGCTTACATGAAGTAACGATTTTGAACCGACAAAATATTTCGGCTACTACCACCCCAAATGGTATCAGAGCCACGGATATTTCTTTTTCTGGGGCTCTACAACTACGCCAACAAATACTAGAAACTGATTTTGATAACTTAATTTATTTAAACATAAAATTGATAGATAATGAAATTAGATTTATTAAACTAAATAACCAGACTAATTTTATTGAAAGTGAAGTTTTGAGTACAAATTCTGATTTTGATGATGATTATATTTCTGATGAAGATTTTAATTTTAGTCATTATGAATGGACAAGTTCTGATTTTATATACGATGATACTGATTGGCAATATAGTTCTCCTTAATGGAAAACAAAAATTTTAATAAACTAAAAGAAAGTGAAAATTCTTTAAAAATAGATAAAGATATAATAGAGATACAAAAAACAATTATTTTTTATGGAGATAAAATAATATTTAGACTAGATAAAATTATGGAGTTACTAGAATCTGCCTATCCGAGTAGGAAAGATAAAGAAACAATACAGGACCCTTTAGTTCAACTTTTGCAAAATATGAAGATACCTAAAGGTTATAAAAATAATTAAAATGAATTCAGATACGGAAAGTGAAAATAATTTAATTCCTAAGATAGACGATTCTGAAGTAGAAAATTTAATAACAAAAATAGGGGATATGGAATTAAATGATAGTTTTATCAATATTAAAGCCCAAGAAAATTTTAATATAAATGATACAGCTAGTACAAGTACTAGAATACCAATTAGAAATGAATCTCAAAGACCATCCCTAGGATATGCCGCTATAAAATCAACAATGAGACCGGAAGATAACTATAGACCTTATCCTGCAATGAAAAATGAACCAATAAATCCTTTCGGAATATATTTAGATTTAGATTGTGTAAATAACACGGAGGAAGCAATTGATAAATGGGAAACCGCTTTTAGAATAGCTGTTTCTGTTAATAAAATGGATATTGAAACGATAAAAGGATTTTTAGAAAGAACTCTTCTAAATAGTGCTTTAAGATATTGGCAAAATATAAGTCCCGATGCTAAACAATATATATTTAATTCAGACGAAGATTTGACCAATATAATAACAAGAGCCGTAGAGGCTTTTAGATTAGAATTCTGTGGAGAAGGTAATATAATAAGAGACCCGGCAACTATACAAAAATATTTAACAGCTTTACTAAGATTACAATTATGTGATATTTGTGAAATTGATAGGTATATTTGTGTTTTTCAAGATTATTATTACCATATCTACAATCAAGTACCTGATATGGGTAATTATTTACCCTTATTTTTTGTAAAAATACCTGATCCTTGGGGACAAAAACTAATAAGTACTTATAACCCAGGAACGTCAGATACCTTAGGAAAAAGGATAACACACGTCAGAGACAAATTAAGCGAGTGGTGTGGGGATGCAATATTAGCTAAATTAAGCAAAGGATTAAAAAGAAAAATATCTTTATGTTGTAGTAACCCAAAAATGCCTTTAATGATAGGTTGTGATAGTTCTTATTATTACGGAAAGATAAAAAGAAAATATAAGAAAAGGACTCATTTTAGAAAAAGATTTTTCAAAAAGCGTAAAACAAAATTTTATAAAAGAAAAGGATATAAAAGGACTTTTAAACCTACATATAAAAGAAAACAAAGTCCTAAAAAGTGTAGATGTTTTCTATGTCATGAAGAAGGACATTATGCAAATAAATGTCCTAAGAAATTTAATAAAAATCTCAAGGTATTCGAAATAGATGACGACATAGAAAAAATGATAAATGAAGGAGAATTTATACCAATTAATGATTTTCATAATGAAGATTCGGATGAAAGCATATTTATCTTAACAGAAACAGAATACACATCATCCGAAGATGAGTAGATTGGATATAGCCACCACTAGTAAGATAGAAGATGATATAATTGATTGTCAAAATGAACAATTTGGAGAATATAAACAAGAAGTATTAATAGATAAGAAAAAAACTTAAACAAATACAGCATGAAAATTTCTCATTATCAAATCACTCAGGATTCAAAATGAATACTTTACAAAAACTAGGAATAAAACCTAGAGATCATCATCTATATTATGGGCTAAATATTCAAGAAAGAGCTTTAGATATTAACATAACATCTAACAAAGTTATGATACCTTTATTATCTAGAAAAGATATCCAAGAAAAATTACAAAGGATAAAACCAGAAATAAGAAACACTTTAGGATGGGTACATGTAGGAGCTATCCAAATAATAATAAAATCCACATTTAAAGAAGGTATAGATACCCCTATAGAATTAGCTGTTATGGATAATAGGATACAAAATAGAGAAGAAGCATGCCTTGGAATATTAAGAGGAAATTTACAATACGGAAAACTGAAATTTAATATTTATCCTAGAATTTCTTATAATATTCAAGATAAAGATTTTGATAAAACTCTAAGTTTATTACAAGATTTTAAAAGAAAAGATTTCTTTAAACAACAAAATAGACCTTATTCTATTACATATGCTATATCTTATGCAGTGTCAAATACTCATCATTCTGAATGCTTTAGTATAAAAGACACTATTGATTTTCCTTATTTATTCAACGATGTTTGTCAAATACAAATACCAACCTTACCCAAAATAGAAGAAATAGATTCAAGACCTTTAAGCCTTGATCTACAAGATAAACCAATGATGTCATCTAATCAAACAACCCCTAAATTGTTTTTTTCAAACAAAGAGGTAATAAGTCACCCTCTGAGACTAGCTAATTCAAGTAGATATAATGATATAATTAGTGAAAAAGAAGATAATGTAAGGAATTACAAAATTCAAGGAGAATATTTCAATGGAAAAAGATTTTCGGTAGTAAACATGCTAATAGATACAGGTGCTAATGGGAATTATATAAACCATAAAATTTGTAAATATTTACAAAAATATCCATTAGAAGAACCCCATCAATATACAAACTTTAATGGTGAACTACATGAAATTAATGAGGCTGTGGAAACCATAATAAAGTTTGGAGAAGAAAAAATTCCTTTAAGACTGTTAATAGGTAATGAAGATGAGAACGATTCATTAGAAATCATGTTAGGATTAACTTTCTTAGAAAATGTAAAACCATATCAAATAACCTCTTATGGATTAAAAATTACATACAATTGCAAAATGATTTATATACCAAAATGACAAGCCCTAAAAGCATATATATTCCAATAGGTATTACTTATAAAGATTACAAAGCTGAATACTTTGCTGCTTATATAGATAGTGGCTCAGGATTATGTATATGTAAACCAGATTGCTTTCCAAAGGAATATCATGAGGATTTAACACCGTGTAATGGAGTTAGCTTTTCAAAAACTATAGTTCCCCTAAAAAGAGGAATAAAAAATCCAATAATAATAATAGGATCATATATGGTTAAATGTCCACCATTTTACTTTTATAATTCTGGATCAGATGTATTATTAGGAAATGATTTTTTAGAAAGATTTAACAAAATTACTTTTGATATAGTAGCCTACCAAATTATACTAAAAACACCATGTCATCACTTAATAGTAGTAAAAAGAATAAAAAACGCATATGGAAGAAAATTTCCAATTAATTTTACAACACGCGCAAGCCAGCGTGGTGATATTGGATACAAACAAAATCCAAAATTAGAAAAAGGGATACCAGTATTGGAATATTACTTAAAAGAACCCTTAGATTATCAAGTAAATTTAAGAAGATTGGATAACCATATAGAAAACATAAAAGATAAGTTAAAACAATGTTATACAAATAACCCGTTACAATTTTGGGATAAAAATCAGATAACAACAAAATTAGAAATGAAAGATAAGGATAAGGAGATTAGAGTAAAACCAATGAGATACAATCCAGAAGACCAAAAAGAATTTAGGTCCCAAATAAAAGAACTCCTAGATTTAAAGTTGATTAGAGCTAGCCACAGTCCACACAGCTCTCCTGCATTCTTGGTAAGAAAACACGCTGAGGTTGCAAGAGGTAAACCTAGGATGGTAATAAATTATAAAAAACTAAATGATAATACTGTTTTTGATGGATATTTTTTACCTCATAAAGAAAGTTTAATAAATTCGACTAGAAACAAAAAGATATTTTCAAAATTTGATTGCAAAAGTGGATTTTGGCAAATAAAAATGCATCCTGATAGTATTGCATACACAACATTTTCTACTCCTCAAGGGCAATATGAATGGCTTGTAATGCCTTTTGGATTGAAAAATGCTCCTCAAATATTTCAAAGAAAAATGGATATTATATTTAGAAACTATGATTTTATTTTTGTATATATAGATGATGTCCTAATCCTATCAGATGACATTAATTCACATTTAAAACATCTTGACACTTTTACAAATTTATGTATGAAACATGGATTAGCTCTTTCGGAAAGAAAAACTAGTTTGTTACAAGAAACTATAGATTTTTTGGGAATGAAGATAGATGGCCAGGGGATAGAACTTCAAAGCCATATTTTGGAAAAAATAACTGCCTTCCCAAATAAATTGACTGATAAAAAACAAGTTCAAAGTTTTCTTGGGATATTAAATTATGCTTCTGATTTTATAGAAAACCTTGCAGCATTAAGAAGACCCTTTCAAGCTCTTCTTAAAAAGGATAAAGTATTTAGTTTTGATAAAGGTCTAGAAGAACAAGTAAAAAAGATAAAAGAATATTGTAAAAGGTTACCAAAATTACAATTACCCAAAGAAAAGGATGATTTAATTTTAGAAACTGATGCTTCAGAATATTATTGGAGTGGAATACTTAAAAGGATAGATTATAACTCTAAAGAGGAAAAAATTGGTGAAAGCATTTGTAGATATTGTTCAGGGACTTTTAGTGACACTGAAACAAGATATCATATTAATGAAAAAGAATTACTAGCAGTTATTAGAAGCTGCCAAAAGTTTTATTATTTCTTACTACCTAACAAATTTCTATTAAGAACTGATAATACTCAGGTAAAAGCTTTTATAAAAAATAATTTGCCTTCTAAACCTGAATATAAAAGGCTCATAAGATGGCAAACTCTTTTATCTGAATATAATTTTGATATTGAAATAATAAAATCTGATAAAAATGTGTTGGCAGATTTCTTGACAAGAGATGGAAGAGATAGGACAACAACTTGATAGCCGTCTAAAGATGATGGACGAACAGATACAGGCAATTAAAGAAATTGCAACTGATATGGGAGAACTCATAGATATCATCGAAACTATTCCTGAACACATTGCTGAGATAAAAAATTTGGTTAAGAGCCACTTCAGGATGATAAGTAACAAAGTTACCATGTATGAATTCGATAGCATGAAGATGAAGCTTATGATAAAACATCAAATGCTAGAAAAAGTAGATATGTCATTTATTTTAGAAAAAACAGATATTCCATCTACTTCTTCTGGTGATCATGTTATGGAAACTGCTCCCGACCCTGAAGAAGAGGTAAGAGAAAAATTTTCTTTTAAACCTCATTCAGATAAAACAACTACCTTTGAAAAAGTCCTCCAGCAGATTCCAAACCAACCACAAATTCCACCTCTACAACAACCTCTTTTATTAGATCCTGTTGCTAGACAAAGGAATAAAATGATAGAGCTATACAGCCTTGCTCAAACTGAGACAAGGTATGTAGATTTCACAGGGGTATACCCTAGATTAAATTATCTGCAGGGTTCACCAGCAGATGAGATAAGATACTGGTACGATTTTGGTGCCATCAACATGATTTATCTTACATCACCCGATTTTCCTGAATTAACAGATTTACCAAGATGGGTAATAACTTCAGTAAAAAACTGTTATCAGAACAACCCAACTATGACCCCTAGAGATACTTTAGCTCTAAAGTTTTTATCTGCAGGACCAGATTTTTACAATGATTACTATTACCCTGGTTATCATTTTTTACATCTTGAAAAATGTCAAGCATTTTCCTGCAAAATTGATTCCAAAAGAAGAGATTTTACAAACTTTAATGAAAATGATATTCACTACAGAAGGGCTATTGGAATAAGAGTAGTAATTCAGGGAATGGAATCTACTCTTAAAAAACCATTTAGAACTTATGGAGGAGAATATAAAAATTCTCCAGTTATGATTGCTCCGGCCCGAAAATCACCAGATGCAGCGATAAAATTTTTAAACAGTAAGATAAATTTGTTAGAAACTGGTTCAGTCAGATCAAGTCCGGAGGCACAGTATAAGATTTGTCAATATAGGAAACACCCTCCTGGAACCTGCCCGTCATGTTCTCCTAATAAAAATAATATGAGTACCAACTCATCAAGGGATAGCCTAAATTCAAATGAATAGGCATTAAACATAGATTAAAGGGTTTAAACATGTGAGTTTAAACACCTAACCATCAAAAAAGATTCTCTTTTAATTTTATAAAAGATACGTACAAAAGTTGGAGATTTGGCCTTGGAAAAGGTGATGATAAGGAAGACATAAATAAAGTGGGTAGACATGACCATAAAGACAAAAGATGCAGGTCTTAATTGTCTAAATTCCCAATGCAACTTTGAAAGAAGAGATGGGACACTTCATGGCAAGACATAAAGACACGTAGCTAAGAGAAATGGAAAAGGAAACACGTATCTTGCAACTAGAAGACTCATCATAAAGGCCTATAAAAAATAGAAGAGAAGGGAAGGAAAGGCATCGGTCTTCACTCATGTCTTAAAATGTTTTCTTTCATGTAATAAAAGTCTTTTGTATTTTCAAGAGTGTTTAGAGTGATTTTATTTTCCCTTTTGTAAGAAATTTCCCTTTGTAAAATTTCCACCATGGAATAAAAGTCTTTGATTTCCTTATAAATTCTGAGAGTGTTCATCCTTATTTAGAGATATTTTTCTCTTAATAAGAAAAATCCTCCAACCTCAAACTGTCTCTTTTTCCCTTACACCGGAGGTAGGAAACGAAACCAGGTTGTGCTGAATATTGCTGAAGGAGCCAAAGAGGAGTTACCTAAGATAACTTAGGTTTGGTCTGAAAGAGCCTAGTAAAAAGACTCTTGGTATAACCCGGCGATATCTTGGTCAAAACAGGAAAGAGGTACGGAAGCATGTTGGACCCTTTTTCTTTTTAATTTTGAAATATCACTAAATCACTGTTACTCTTAGTTTTTATAAGGAAATATTTTTCAAACAAAAGTAAATCTTAATTAAATTTTATGATCTTCTTTGAGGATAATATAAATTTTGATCTCTAATTAAGGTATAATATGTCTTTTGGTTTTTCCAAAATATAAAATAAACATCCAATATGTGGATAATAAAAATAACAACTATAGGTACTTTTGATATGTTTTTAAACTATTTTGATAATTGCTTACATGAAGTAACGATTTTGAACCGACAAAATATTTCGGCTACTACCACCCCAAATGGTATCAGAGCCACGGATATTTCTTTTTCTGGGGCTCTACAACTACGCCAACAAATACTAGAAACTGATTTTGATAACTTAATTTATTTAAACATAAAATTGATAGATAATGAAATTAGATTTATTAAACTAAATAACCAGACTAATTTTATTGAAAGTGAAGTTTTGAGTACAAATTCTGATTTTGATGATGATTATATTTCTGATGAAGATTTTAATTTTAGTCATTATGAATGGACAAGTTCTGATTTTATATACGATGATACTGATTGGCAATATAGTTCTCCTTAATGGAAAACAAAAATTTTAATAAACTAAAAGAAAGTGAAAATTCTTTAAAAATAGATAAAGATATAATAGAGATACAAAAAACAATTATTTTTTATGGAGATAAAATAATATTTAGACTAGATAAAATTATGGAGTTACTAGAATCTGCCTATCCGAGTAGGAAAGATAAAGAAACAATACAGGACCCTTTAGTTCAACTTTTGCAAAATATGAAGATACCTAAAGGTTATAAAAATAATTAAAATGAATTCAGATACGGAAAGTGAAAATAATTTAATTCCTAAGATAGACGATTCTGAAGTAGAAAATTTAATAACAAAAATAGGGGATATGGAATTAAATGATAGTTTTATCAATATTAAAGCCCAAGAAAATTTTAATATAAATGATACAGCTAGTACAAGTACTAGAATACCAATTAGAAATGAATCTCAAAGACCATCCCTAGGATATGCCGCTATAAAATCAACAATGAGACCGGAAGATAACTATAGACCTTATCCTGCAATGAAAAATGAACCAATAAATCCTTTCGGAATATATTTAGATTTAGATTGTGTAAATAACACGGAGGAAGCAATTGATAAATGGGAAACCGCTTTTAGAATAGCTGTTTCTGTTAATAAAATGGATATTGAAACGATAAAAGGATTTTTAGAAAGAACTCTTCTAAATAGTGCTTTAAGATATTGGCAAAATATAAGTCCCGATGCTAAACAATATATATTTAATTCAGACGAAGATTTGGCCAATATAATAACAAGAGCCGTAGAGGCTTTTAGATTAGAATTCTGTGGAGAAGGTAATATAATAAGAGACCCGGCAACTATACAAAAATATTTAACAGCTTTACTAAGATTACAATTATGTGATATTTGTGAAATTGATAGGTATATTTGTGTTTTTCAAGATTATTATTACCATATCTACAATCAAGTACCTGATATGGGTAATTATTTACCCTTATTTTTTGCAAAAATACCTGATCCTTGGGGACAAAAACTAATAAGTACTTATAACCCAGGAACGTTAGATACCTTAGGAAAAAGGATAACACACGTCAGAGACAAATTAAGCGAGTGGTGTGGGGATGCAATATTAGCTAAATTAAGCAAAGGATTAAAAAGAAAAATATCTTTATGTTGTAGTAACCCAAAAATGCCTTTAATGATAGGTTGTGATAGTTCTTATTATTACGGAAAGATAAAAAGAAAATATAAGAAAAGGACTCATTTTAGAAAAAGATTTTTCAAAAAGCGTAAAACAAAATTTTATAAAAGAAAAGGATATAAAAGGACTTTTAAACCTACATATAAAAGAAAACAAAGTCCTAAAAAGTGTAGATGTTTTCTATGTCATGAAGAAGGACATTATGCAAATAAATGTCCTAAGAAATTTAATAAAAATCTCAAGGTATTCGAAATAGATGACGACATAGAAAAAATGATAAATGAAGGAGAATTTATACCAATTAATGATTTTCATAATGAAGATTCGGATGAAAGCATATTTATCTTAACAGAAACAGAATACACATCATCCGAAGATGAGTAGATTGGATATAGCCACCACTAGTAAGATAGAAGATGATATAATTGATTGTCAAAATGAACAATTTGGAGAATATAAACAAGAAGTATTAATAGATAAGAAAAAACTTAAACAAATACAGCATGAAAATTTCTCATTATCAAATCACTCAGGATTCAAAATGAATACTTTACAAAAACTAGGAATAAAACCTAGAGATCATCATCTATATTATGGGCTAAATATTCAAGAAAGAGCTTTAGATATTAACATAACATCTAACAAAGTTATGATACCTTTATTATCTAGAAAAGATATCCAAGAAAAATTACAAAGGATAAAACCAGAAATAAGAAACACTTTAGGATGGGTACATGTAGGAGCTATCCAAATAATAATAAAATCCACATTTAAAGAAGGTATAGATACCCCTATAGAATTAGCTGTTATGGATAATAGGATACAAAATAGAGAAGAAGCATGCCTTGGAATATTAAGAGGAAATTTACAATACGGAAAACTGAAATTTAATATTTATCCTAGAATTTCTTATAATATTCAAGATAAAGATTTTGATAAAACTCTAAGTTTATTACAAGATTTTAAAAGAAAAGATTTCTTTAAACAACAAAATAGACCTTATTCTATTACATATGCTATATCTTATGCAGTGTCAAATACTCATCATTCTGAATGCTTTAGTATAAAAGACACTATTGATTTTCCTTATTTATTCAACGATGTTTGTCAAATACAAATACCAACCTTACCCAAAATAGAAGAAATAGATTCAAGACCTTTAAGCCTTGATCTACAAGATAAACCAATGATGTCATCTAATCAAACAACCCCTAAATTGTTTTTCTCAAACAAAGAGGTAATAAGTCACCCTCTGAGACTAGCTAATTCAAGTAGATATAATGATATAATTAGTGAAAAAGAAGATAATGTAAGGAATTACAAAATTCAAGGAGAATATTTCAATGGAAAAAGATTTTCGGTAGTAAACATGCTAATAGATACAGGTGCTAATGGGAATTATATAAACCATAAAATTTGTAAATATTTACAAAAATATCCATTAGAAGAACCCCATCAATATACAAACTTTAATGGTGAACTACATGAAATTAATGAGGCTGTGGAAACCATAATAAAGTTTGGAGAAGAAAAAATTCCTTTAAGACTGTTAATAGGTAATGAAGATGAGAACGATTCATTAGAAATCATGTTAGGATTAACTTTCTTAGAAAATGTAAAACCATATCAAATAACCTCTTATGGATTAAAAATTACATACAATGGCAAAATGATTTATATACCAAAATGACAAGCCCTAAAAGCATATATATTCCAATAGGTATTACTTATAAAGATTACAAAGCTGAATACTTTGCTGCTTATATAGATAGTGGCTCAGGATTATGTATATGTAAACCAGATTGCTTTCCAAAGGAATATCATGAGGATTTAACACCGTGTAATGGAGTTAGCTTTTCAAAAACTATAGTTCCCCTAAAAAGAGGAATAAAAAATCCAATAATAATAATAGGATCATATATGGTTAAATGTCCACCATTTTACTTTTATAATTCTGGATCAGATGTATTATTAGGAAATGATTTTTTAGAAAGATTTAACAAAATTACTTTTGATATAGTAGCCTACCAAATTATACTAAAAACACCATGTCATCACTTAATAGTAGTAAAAAGAATAAAAAACGCATATGGAAGAAAATTTCCAATTAATTTTACAACACGCGCAAGCCAGCGTGGTGATATTGGATACAAACAAAATCCAAAATTAGAAAAAGGGATACCAGTATTGGAATATTACTTAAAAGAACCCTTAGATTATCAAGTAAATTTAAGAAGATTGGATAACCATATAGAAAACATAAAAGATAAGTTAAAACAATGTTATACAAATAACCCGTTACAATTTTGGGATAAAAATCAGATAACAGCAAAATTAGAAATGAAAGATAAGGATAAGGAGATTAGAGTAAAACCAATGAGATACAATCCAGAAGACCAAAAAGAATTTAGGTTCCAAATAAAAGAACTCCTAGATTTAAAGTTGATTAGAGCTAGCCACAGTCCACACAGCTCTCCTGCATTCTTGGTAAGAAAACACGCTGAGGTTGCAAGAGGTAAACCTAGGATGGTAATAAATTATAAAAAACTAAATGATAATACTGTTTTTGATGGATATTTTTTACCTCATAAAGAAAGTTTAATAAATTCGACTAGAAACAAAAAGATATTTTCAAAATTTGATTGCAAAAGTGGATTTTGGCAAATAAAAATGCATCCTGATAGTATTCGCTTAATTTGTCTCTGACGTGTGTTATCCTTTTTCCTAAGGTATCTGACGTTCCTGGGTCATTGGTTTTACTCTAATCTCCTTATCCTTATCTTTCATTTCTAATTTTGCTGTTATCTGATTTTTATCCCAAAATTGTAACGGGTTATTTGTATAACATTGTTTTAACTTATCTTTTATGATAGAACTTCAAAGCCATATTTTGGAAAAAATAACTGCCTTCCCAAATAAATTGACTGATAAAAAACAAGTTCAAAGTTTTCTTGGGATATTAAATTATGCTTCTGATTTTATAGAAAACCTTGCAGCATTAAGAAGACCCTTTCAAGCTCTTCTTAAAAAGGATAAAGTATTTAGTTTTGATAAAGGTCTAGAAGAACAAGTAAAAAAGATAAAAGAATATTGTAAAAGGTTACCAAAATTACAATTACCCAAAGAAAAGGATGATTTAATTTTAGAAACTGATGCTTCAGAATATTATACCGGTTAATTTATATTATCCTCAAAGAAGATCAAACCTAAGTTATCTTAGGTAACTCCTCTTTGGTACGGAAGCATGTTGGACCCTTGCTGAAGGGATAGCCTAAATTCAAATGAATAGGCATTAAAGTTGATTAGAGCTAGCCACAGTCCACACTCCTGCAGATAAAAACTTTAGAGCTAAAGTATCTCTAGGGGTCATAGTTGGGTTGTTCTGATAACAGTTTTTTACTGAAGTTATTACCCATCTTGGTAAATCTGTTAATTCAGGAAAATCGGGTGATGTAAGATAAATCATGTTGATGGCACCAAAATCGTACCAGTATCTTATCTCATCTGCTGGTGAACCCTGCAGATAATTTAATCTAGGGTATACCCCTGTGAAATCTACATACCTTGTCTCAGTTTGAGCAAGGCTGTATAGCTCTATCATTTTATTCCTTTGTCTAGCAACAGGATCTAATAAAAGAGGTTGTTGTAGAGGTGGAATTTGTGGTTGGTTTGGAATCTGCTGGAGGACTTTTTCAAAGGTAGTTGTTTTATCTGAATGAGGTTTAAAAGAAAATTTTTCTCTTACCTCTTCTTCAGGGTCGGGAGCAGTTTCCATAACATGATCATCCATCTCTCGGAATGCCCCCCACAAATTTTATGGTGCTGAATATTGCTGAAGGAGCCAAAGAGGAGTTACCTAAGATAACTTAGGTTTGGTCTGAAAGAGCCTAGTAAAAAGACTCTTGGTATAACCCGGCGATATCTTGGTCAAAACAGGAAAGAGGTACGGAAGTATGTATGTATGTATGTATGTATGTATGTATGTATGTATGTATGTATGGTTATCATACAAATGCCCTTATCGTACATTACGTACGCTACAATCTCAGCCGTCAGATTATCTTCCCGCATTTTGTATGTATGTATGTATGTATGTATGTATAGAGGCCGGTTATCATACAAATGCCCTTATCGTACATTACGTACGGTACAATCTCAGCCGTCAGATTATCTTCCCGCATTTTAAAATCGCATGTTGTTTTTTTATAACAATTTCGCATGTGATAGTTTTTGATGAATTCACATGTTTTTTGTACCAATTTCGCATGTGATAATTTTGATGAAATAGCATGTTGTTTTTTTTATAACAATTTCGCATGTGATCATTTTTTATGAATTCGCATGTTGTTTTTTGTACCAATTTTGCATGTGATAATTTTGATGAAATAGCATGTTGTTTTTTTTGTAACGATTTCGCATGTGGTAATTTTACAACATGCGAATTCAATGCGGGAAGATGATCGGACGACTGAGATTGTAGCGTACGTAATGTACGATAAGGAGATTTGTATCCTACCCTTTACCTATATATATATATATAATGGTTAGTTTACTTTTTTGAATAATGTATAATTTATTTGTTCGTTCCGATAATGTTTTTGTTTCTTATTAGTTGGCGTAGTAACATTCAAAGTAATTATGACTAGTTTTTTTTTTATTTAATGGTTTTCTAAATATCTATTATTGATTTTGTTGTAGATATAATGGCACGTACTATGGGTCAAGGTAGTTCTCAAGCTAGTGGTCGAGGTAGTGCTCAAGTTGGTGGTCGAGGTGTTGGGCGAGGTGGTGGTCAAACTGGTGTTGGCTCACGTGATCCTTCCTGAAAAACAGATGATAGAAAGCCAAAACTGGTTCTGCAACAACTGATCCTAATAACATGGCTTTGAACTCCTTTTCCCTCCAATGGCAGTGGCATACAACATCTGATGATTCCTAAAGACTGTTGTTCACTAAAGTCTGTTACACAAAAGGCCTGCTGCTATACAAAGTCCGTTGAAGACCAATCAACTGTTGAAGTCAATGAACTGCTGGAAGTCAAAGGCCTGATCAACCTTTATGGAAAGCACTGCTCAGTCTTCATCAGTGGTTGAGCCCATCAGTGGATAACTTCATCAGCAGTTGTTTAATCAGTGTCTTACACTCTGTTCGAGAGTCTCATTTAAGAAGGGAAAAGAAAAGACTTCGGAGGAAAAGAGAAAAAAACCATGTTCCAGAGTTTTTTTTAGGGGAGAAGAGGGGGGGGGGGGGGGGGGGAAGAAAGAAAAAAATTGGAATTTTTGACCATATCTGTTTCCTTCCAAATTGGAGTGATTGGGAGAGAAACCATATCTCTAAAATTTGAACTCCTTGTGAATTCCCAAATTACCCTTACACATTCTCTTTTATAAAACACGATTCTACACACGTTCACAGCAAAATTTTTGGCGCTAACCTACCTGCAACTGGCGGCAATATACTGCGATCTTCGATCTTCTTGTCGTCTGAATCATTTCAGGTTCTCCCTGTTTTTCCATCTTTTGCCCTAGTTATTGTTCTTGATTCACCACTGCAGTACTTTGTTATTTGAGTAATTTATTGTTGATGATAACTTGCTATACATGTTATTTGTTTCCGAAAGAAAAGGTTTTTAGATTTCTTGGTGTTGGGGTTTATAGATAAAAAAGAAAGATGAGTTCTTGTGTCATCATTTGATATTAACTGTTGGTAGCTTCAATCTAATCTACATTTCATCAACATCTGCAAAACTAAATAAAATGATAAACAAATAAAAATTAACACAAGACTAACATTTTCTTATATTTAGTTAAAATAAACTAAGAAATAAATGGTTGGACATCAGTTTTGATTATAACAAGGTATAGTTTCTTTAAGTAACATGGTATAGGCTGATATTCGACATCAGTTCTGATTATAACAGGGTACAGTTTCTTTAAGTAACATGGTATAGGCTAGCAATTTTATTCTAAATCAAAGTTAGGCCGAGGAAAGACAACTAGGCTATATGGGTAATTGGTTCGTGTATTCGCGACAATTTTGGAAAGACTTAAGTAATAGCTGGTAGTTTGTAATGTTGTTTTTTTAAACTAAATTGTACTAGTTTGAATTCTGTTAAATATGTCGTGATAATGGGTATATAATTTAATAGAAGTTCATAGTGAAACATGTGTCGTAGGCAGTCGGATTTCATAACAGACTTGACCTATTGTGTTTCCTAAAGTATATGCTTTCCAACATCTAGGAAATTTACAAAGGATAATCGAATACTCAAAGCGGCTGAACTTGTGAAAGCCAGACAATTACAAGCGGTTCACCTAATATGCTTATTGGTAGCTTTCATTGCATGGCGTAGATGGTCTACCAAAAGACACATTATTTACCTACTAGAGATGAAATTTTACAACGACGACTTGTACGAGAAGAAATGTTTACATGACCTTTTAAATAGTGGTAAATGTCGTGACATTATCCATATGAGTGAAAAAACTTTTAGGACATTGTGCAATATCTTAAAGCGTGACGGTGGTCTTCGACCTACTCAACGTATTCCGTTGAAGAACAATGTGCAACTTTTTTGCATATTGTAGGAAATGATTTTAGAAATCGGTTTACCTCTTGGCTCTATCGTCGTTCTGGATCAACAACTAGTCGGTGCCTCCATAGAGTTCTTCGATCGATTATATCTTTAGAAGGTCGTTATATTCAATAACCTAACGGTGACATCGTCCCGAAAGAAATTCAGGAAAAACAAAGATTTTATCCTTTTTTAAGGATTGTATCGGTGCAATTGATGGAACACATGTTCGTGTCAAAGTACCAAATAAGGACGCCCCTAGATATCGTGGTCGTAAGGGATACCCAACAATAAATGTATTGGTTGCTTGTACATTTGATTTAAAGTTTACATATGTGCTAACCAGATGGGAGGGTACAACATCAGACTCAAGAATTATAAATAATGCACTTAACAGAGACGATAAACTAGTAATTCCAACAGGTAACTTCTTAAACCGAATTTACTTAACTTGTGTAATAATTTGTTAAAATACTAATTACAACCTGTTTATAGGTAGATATTGTTTAGTAGACGCGGGCTTACCTCATACCGATACCCTAATGGCACCATATAGAGGTGTTAGGTATCATTTGAAAGAGTACTCCACTCGTCCCCCTCTGAATGCAAAGGAGTTGTTTAACCTTCGTCATGCATCATTACGCAATGCAATTGAACGAGCATTTGGTGTACTAAAAAAAGGTTTCCTATAATTAGAAGTACAACAGAACCGTTTTACTCTTGCGATACACAATCTGCCATCTTTTTGGCATGTTGTATTTTACACAACTTTTTACTAGAGGAAGATCGTGACAAAGATCTTGAAGATGAGGTCATACAAGAGGTGTTATTAGGACCACAAGAGGAAGAACGCCAATGAACAAGAGACATCCGTGAGGGAAGTACCAGAGCCGAACAACTAAGGAACTCAATTGCAAATGAAATGTGGACTAATTATATGACTTGTCCAAACAACAAAGTAGTTTTAGAATAGTATATTATCGTATTTCATTTTGGCTTTGTATTGACTATTCTTGTTTCAGTTAATTGGGATTTTGTTCTTTTTTTTAATTCATGTGTGCATACAGTAATTCTATTTGTCATAACCCACCATTTACATATGTACATATGTTAATTTTTGTGTAACCATGTATAAGGTTATCATGAGCAAATTCAAAGCCACCGGAAAGAAGGAAACACTAATGTGGATAGAAAATATGGGCAATTTTTTCATACAAGCCATGTTAACGCAACAAGAGAATGGATATAGGATTAATGGCAGCTTTACTACACAAGCATATAATAATATGGTTGAGGAGCTGAGCACAAAGCTTCAAATTGATGTAACAAAAAATCATTTGAAGCATCGGCTAAAAACGTTGAAGGACCGTTTCTCGCAGTGGTATGATATGTTTCGCGGGACGTCATTGAGTGGGTTCTCATGGAATCCTAACACTCAATCAATTGAAGCTGGGGAGGAAGTGTGGAATAAATTAATAGAGGTAAGTACTTTAATTATTTTCTTGAATATCTACATTGTCGTTTATAATACTAATTATCCTGTTTATGTTAAATAGTCCAAGCCTGATGCTGTAGCATTGAAGACGAAGAAAGTCTCTAACTATAATGAGATGTTGGAATTATTTGCTAAGGATAGGGCATCCGGTGCACAAGCCGAAACTGCTAAAGAACAAAATGCTCGATTCCAGAAGACTGACAACATTAACATAGAAACAATTCCAGATGTGGATGACTTCTTAGTTGCTAATGATGTAATTCTTGAGAGCCAACACCATATAGATGATGATATTCAACCTGAGCAGTCTCTAACTTCAAAGAAAATTAAAAGTAGAAAAAGAAGAGTTGTACAAGAAGATGAAGATTTTACCTCGAAACTTATGAAAAGCGTTGACAATGTGGCTCTTGCTATTCATGAAAGTAATCAAATATTAGAAAGAGTATATCACCGGGAGTATACAAGTGGCGATATTTATAAAGAACTAGAGCCGATGGGTTTGGAACCTAATGAGATACCGTTGGCTTTCAATTATTTGGTGGAGAATCAAGCTAAAGCAAGATCATTATTTAGTTGTCCTCCGGATGTACGCTTGAGTTTGCTGAAAGGTATGATGGGCTTAGGTGATTAAGGGAGTTAAGGATGCATTTATCTAGTATAGGTTTTCTACTTTGGTAACTTAGAACATTTATGACATTTTTTTCTTACGTATTTGGCTTTTTGTTCATGGATCTTGAAAGCAATGGTTGGTTAAAGGATTACTTTTATTAAGGGTTGTTTGTGACTTGTTGCAGTCATGGGTCACACTGTCATGTTTATAGGCTTTTTTTTTTTTTTTTTTTTGTATTTTAAAAAAGTTTTCATGAGTTGGCTATCTTCCATATGAGGCTTGTTAGTTGTTCATTAGTGCAGCTCTAACTTAGCACCACGCCCACTATTAGTTGCATATTTGATGCAGATGAAGATCATCAACTTCTTTAAGTCAATTGTTTGATGAAACAACTAGTAACCTGGCTGATGCAGCTTTATTTTTTGTTTTGATAAATGATGTAAGCTGCTTTCAACCACTAATAACCTGGCTGCTGCAAATTTATTTTTGTCTTGACAAATAATGTAAGTTGCTTTCATTTTTGACCCGCTACAAACAAAGGCTAGTTAGGGACAACTAGGGGTGCATACGAGCCGAGCCCGAGCTCGACAAGGTGGCTATGGTGGCGAAGGATGGTGACGGTTGGCGATGGTGTTCGGTGATAGTGGTTCGTGGCTATCGTGTTGTGGTTGTATGGAAACCGGTTCATTCATGAATGGTAGAGTTCGGGTAGTTGTTTTGGAGAAGACGATGGGAGCCTCGGGTCGGTTACGAGCAGGGCCGGCTCTGAGAATTCGTGTACCCTGTTCGAGCTCGAAAAAATGTGCCCTTAGGCCTTAACGAAATTGGGTATTTGGCTCACTAAAGGTCTAAACCTACTGCCAAAGGGGTTAATAACTAATCTAAACAATAAGAATAGTTTTGTAAGGGGGCCTCTTTTGGTGTTTGTATGGATGTACCCGATTAAAAAAATATTTTACATATACATATTGGGTTTTTCATAAAAAAAAAGTGCCCCCTCGAAATATTGGGCCCTGGCCGGTGGTCCTTTCCGCCCACCCTGAGGGCCGGCCATGGTTACGAGTAGTATTTTAGCAATCTTGAAGCTAAGTTTTGGGAGGCCATCTCAACACACAAGCTAGGTATAACTCTCGTCATATGTTCCTAGATAAATAGGGTAGTTGGATTCTGTTGACATAAAAACTTTGTTACAATCATGAAGATTGAATGGTATGTTGTATTGTATTGTTCTCAAAGGATAAATTAATGAGTGATAGTGAAGCATGTAAATTGATATCACGATATCAGAATACATGTGTGGTGTGGAATTGTTAAGGAAGCTAGCTAGCTAGCTCACATCTTAATTAGTTTGGCTTGCAAGCAAGCATGACAATTATCTCTTATGAAAATATGGTTCTCGTTGATAACTAAAGAAGCTAGCAAGCACACACCTTATTTAATTAAGCTTGCTAACATACATCTCAATTCTCTCTCTTGTTTAACAAGGTTTTGTGGTTGAATTATCTGGTCTGGTGGCTAGCGAGTGTAATTATGAGAGAGTCTATAGTGTTTGGAGTAACGTATATGCATACATGAACAGGTTCCGAGTCGTTCGGCGAGTTCTTCTTTGCGACCGTCTAGCTTTTTGAAACGCAAACTTGTGCATTAGGGTGAGTTCTTGAGCCCACTCTTTTAAATGTTTTTAAATCTTTCGGGCTAATGTGCATGCTAAACCCAAGTTAAATTAGTAAAGAATAAATTATTTAGCAATCTTGTTTGTTTAATTGAATGCAAACAGATTTAAATTGTTTATTTCTTTAGCATCGTGCAGTGTAGAAGTAGTTGTTTAATTAGTTCTATGTGTATAGATGGATCAGATTGTTTTGTGTAAGTGATTCATCTTGTTGTTTGTTTGGATTATCATAGTAGGATAAGAAGTTTTATGTTAAAGGGTATAATAGTAATATTGTAGCTTTCTTTTCTTTTCCTCCTAACTCGGGAACACCTAAAACGTTTAATTTCCTTTCCTTTTCATTTAACTCGGGAACACAAAATAAAATAACCTATTTTCCTTTCTTTTCTCTCTTAGTTTCCTTTCCTTTCCCGTCTTTCTTTAAATGAAACTCTGGAACAGAGTGTTAATGTAACAGTGTCTGTAATCATCAGTGTTTAGAGGTTGTTAAGATTGTTAACTGTCACTGTCTAGGTGATGTCAGCAAAGATGACACAGTGTTTAGGATTGTACTATAAATAGACAGTGCCTGTACTGTTCTATTCTATTAGCTCTTTGCACACACTTACATTTTGTACGAACTAACATTGTGAGCTCAGGCTGAGGGGGAGAAAGTGTTCATGCATACGTTGAATATTTTGTAATGAAATCATTCGACACAAAGTATATATGATGAAAGCTTTTCTTTCCTTGTTTGTGTTATAAAGTTTTTCATTCATTCCGCTGCAAATTATTCCTCTGTTTACCTTCTTTCATTGTTCATCTTATAAAAACAACACAAACAAGTAAACTCGGACCCTAACAATTGGTATCAGAGCATAGGTCAGTCAAATTCGATTTAACAATCAATTTGACATAAAAGATCAGCTCAATTTCATTGATACTTTGTTGTTCGTATTTGTTGAAAAACAGAGTACAAGTGTAATCACGTTCAAAGTTGATTATTCAAAAACTTCTGTAAAACAACCAAATTGTCTTCACAATCACAAGATCCTCACAACACCGGCACTCTCTACAAGCCACCTATGCTTGTCAGATCTGAATACAATATCTGGCAACGTAGGATGGGTCATGTGTTAGCACAACAAAACACCAGTTGCTGGAAGTCTGTCATCTTTGGACCTCATGTTCCAATGGTGCCAAGTGTAGAAGATCCCAAGGTCCAAGTACCTAAAAGCCTTGAAAATTACTCTGAGCATGATTTTCAAAAGATTGAGTTAGATGCTAAGGCATTCAGTATAGTGGCCACAACACTACCCAATGAAATATATACTGGCCTATTACATTGTAACAGTGCAAAAGAGCTATGGGATGCACTCAAAGAGCAATTTGGTGGGACAGAAGAGGATATTGAAAACAACAGAGAGGTCTTAAACCAACAATACGAAACATTCTGCCATGTTAAAGGAGAGTCATTGACCTAGCAGTTTGAAAGGTTTAGTTGTCTGATTAGTGAGCTAAAACTGGTTAATGTTGAATATGCTAAATCCACTTTAAATAGTAGGTTTCTTAGATCATTACCAGAAAAGTGGGACACTATAGCCTTTGTGACTAGAAATTCTATGGGGTTCAAGGATTTAAGTCTGACCCAACTTCATGGTAGGCTTCTCACATATGAAAGAGAGCTGAGTTAGAAAAAGAAGTTGCAAGAATCTGAAAAAGTTGCTGATGATTACACTTTTGGTAACACATCACTTTTGGGTCAAGAAGAGTCTTCTGGTGGTAGTAAGGACCAGAGTTATGATCATTATATTGACACAACTGCAGGTGGAGCCTTCAACTCTGAGCCTTACTCACCCAATTATGCTTTCACAGCTAATGGGGAAAACCAAATATCTGATAACTTATCCTTTGAACTGAATAACTTCCAACACTTTGATCCCACTGATCTAGAAGAAATGGACATTTTGCATCAGTTGGCCTTGTTGAGTGTAAGAACCAACAAGTTTTATAAAAGAACTGGTAGGAAGTTTCTAGGATTGCATGGGAATTTGAAGGTGGAGTTGGATAAGTCAAAAATCAAGTGCTATAAGTGTAATAGGCTTGGTCACTTTGCTAGGGAACGTAGGAGTCAAAACAATGGACCAATTATCACTCACCCTAGTCCAAGACCTCAAAACACTCAAAGCACTGTGCACTATTCCCAATATACCCCCGCTCCTCATATGCAAAACACTGCCCATTTTGCACATCCTATAAACACTGTTCCTGTGCAGTATGTCCAAACCACTGTTCCACAGATTCAGTATGTTCAAGCCCCTGTACCTCAGGTTCAAGTGCGACCTGCACCACAACAAGCTACATAAACATCTGCTCCAGCATAGGCCAGTCAACAAAGTTTCTTCACACAGGGCTTTGTTGATTGGAGTAGCTTGCCTAAGGATTTAAATGATGAAAACTTTGCTCTAATTGCTAATCCAGATGTTTCTCCTGATGAATTTTGTTTCATGGCATTAGAGTCAATACCAGAAGGGCAATAATCTGAGGAAGTGGAGTCCAGATCTGAAGAAATTGCTGAAGCAGTGGTTACTGCTATTGTTGGTGAACATATGTTAGAAGAGAAGGAAACTGAACCTCTGTTGGAACCTCTTGCTGATCCACGAGATGCTAGTGTCTGTGAGAATAAATGTGACTGTGCCATAATGGCTGCTGCTAAGGTATCACCTCAGATCTTAAAAGATTTGTGTTCAGATAAATGCATTATTGCTTTTGCTAACATAAAAGAGGTGAATGAAAACCTTATAGACAAAATCTTAAAAGATGAAGTGCAATTTGAGAAAACTTTTAAAGAGTTGAAAAACAAATTGTTTGAAAAATAAAATGAAATCAGCAGTCTGAAACATGAACACAGCATAACCAAAGACCAACTCCAAACTATGGTAGAAAAATACCAAGTTTGAAAAATGAGCTTGAATCCACCCAAATCACTTGTGAAAAATGGGTGGAGTCTTGTAAAGGTTATGAGCTGATGTTGGAAAAACAGATCAAGAGCAATGTGAAGTTTGGCATTGGCTTTAGAAAACATGACCAAACATCTGAAAACACTGCTGAAGTTGAATCTGGCTTAGTTGAAGTAATTCCCACAAACATGGCTGGTCAAGAGATAAAAATCACTGATAAAAAATGGAAACAAAATCATTTTAGAAAAACCAGAAGGGTCATCAACCTTTGAAGAGATAGAAAAATATCAATTCAAACCCACCTGGTCTGATGAATATGACATCCTTGAAAACTTCAAGCCAATGTATTTTTCCACAATTGAGGGTGTCAAAGCACCCAAGGCTAAAGTCATTCCTCTGAAACACATCCCAACAGAGGTTAAAAACTCTATTGAAAAGGAAACTGAAAAGAGGAAGAGAAGAAAAAAGGTTAAAAACTTGTTTTGTGACTTTTGTGAGAAAAGAAACCATGCTACAAAAGACTTTTTTTATTTAAAAGCATATGATATAAACAAAACAAGTGTCATTGAGCCTGCACCTAAGTGCACAATTTATGGAAAAACCAATCATCTCACTCAAGAGTGTGTGTATCTCAAAACTTTTGAGGTTAAAAGAAAAGAGTATACATCAAAGACACTGGAGAGTTCACAAAAACCTACCCCTAAAAACAAACAGACCTTTGTGCCTGTCCAAACAGCTGTTACAAAACAATTGAACAAAACCTCTGCTCCCAGAGAGGTACAAGTGACAGATGTACCACCATCAAACCAGTTCCCAAGAGGACATGGTCAACCACCATACCAAAAGGTCCCTCATGCTTATGAAGCCTACAAAAGGCACTCTAAGCCCAAAGTGAATAGGAATCCTTATGGTTATCATCATCTGACAGGAAATGGTCTACAACAGTGGTTACAGAAAAATGCTCAAAAATCTGTTCAAAACCCTGACCTAACCACTGTTCATGCTCTTGGACTTGAGGCTGACCTATCTGTGACCACATCCAAAGCCATATTGGCTTCGGAGACCCATCTGAACTAATTTGTTACTTGATGTGCAGGGAGCTTCTGCATGCTTAGATAGTTTATGGTATGTATATAGTGGAGGCTCCAGACACATGACATGATGTAGAGCCCTACTCAAAGATTTCAAAAAACATGGAGGGGGTGATATATCCTTTGGTAACAATTCAAAAGGGAAGGTGTTGGGGTCAGGGACAGTGCAGGCTGGGAAGCTCAAGTTTGAGAATGTCAATCTTATTGACAATCTTAAGTTTAACCTCCTTAGTGTTTCACAAATGAGTGACAAGGGCTATGGGTCATTCTTCACTAAGGATAGATGTAAGATTGTTGGGCCAAAAATGGTGAAAAAGATTGAAGAAATCATAGCCGGGGGTAAAACACAGCTTGTTGCTCAAAGGAGTGGCAATGTGTATGTGGTTGATATGTCAAAAGATAACCCAATGGCTGATGCTTATCTGTTCTCAACTGCCACTAACAAAGAGATAGAGTTATGACATAGGAGACTTGGGCACACAAATCTTAAGACTATCACCACACTCTCAAAACAAGGCCTTGTAAGAGGTCTTCCACAAAAACTTTTCACTTGTTCTGAGCATTGTGTTTCTTGTCTAAAAGGTAAACAACATAAAAGCTCTTACAAGTCCATTGAAGAGTCCAAAACAACCAAGTGTTTGCAAATGTTGCACATGGATTTGTTTGGCCTAGTAAAAATCATGAATTTGAAAAAGAAAAGATATTGTTTGGTTATTGTTGATGATTTTTCTAGGTTTACATGGACTTACTTTTTACACTCTAAGGATGAGACTGCATGTATCTTGTAAGACTTTGTTAAACAGGTTGAAAAGCAATTTGACTTGCCAATGAAAGTCTTTAGAATTGACAATGGAACAGAGTTTAGAAACAAGGAGTTGGATGAGTTCTGTGTGGCAAAAGGGATTGTAAGGCAGTACAACATTTGAAGAACACCAGAACAAAATGGGGTGGTTGAAAGGAAAAACATAACTTTGATTGAAGCTGCCAGAACAATGCTTGCAGACTTAGGGTTACCCTTAACTTTTTGGGCAGAGGCTGTAAACACTGCTTGTTATGTGCAGAGCAGAGTTTTAATCAACCCCAGGCATCAAAAGACTGCCTATGAAACTCTGTTCAAAATCAAACCACTGATATTTCAAAATCTTTGGCTGCCTATGTTTTATCCTAAACTTAAAAGATTCAATTTCAAAATTTGCAGCCAAAGTAGATTGTGGTTACCATCTGGGATACTCAACCACTTCCAAGGCCTACAAAGTGTTTAACACAAGGACTAGGTGTGTGGAAGAGACTTTGAATGTAAAATTCAATGAACTTTCATCACTGAAAATCCCAACAAATCCTGCTAAACTGTTTGACCTTGATAAATTTACATTTGAAGATGTGTATGTCAAGACTAACCCTGCAGGTACCCCACAATCTTCCACACAAGACTATGGATGTGATATTGTGATCCCACAATACAAAGTCACTACCACCATCAGAGAAGCAGATGTTCAAAACAGCTGTCAAAACTCTGCCACTGCTGTATCAACAGTTATTGATCAAAACTCTGCCACCTCATCATCTCCAACCTCTGTTGATAAAAGTCCATCAACAATGGATAAAAATCAACATTGTGCCACACCCATTCCTCCTATTCATCCACCTCCATTCCAAACAGATGTTGGTTCTTCAAAATTACCAACTGATGTTAGCTAAGATGATTCACATCTGCAGCCTTCACCTCTCAATGCCATTGTTCCATTCAAGGGGGGTCTAATCTTCCTTAAATCTCATCCACCAGATCAAGTTATTAGCAACATCAATGAAGGGGTTCTCACATGAAGTCAATCCCAAAACATTTGTCTTTTTGCTGGCTTTCTATCACTCCATCAACCAATTAAGTACCTAGAGGCACTGAAAGACAATAGTTGGGTAGAAGCCATGCAAGAAGAGCTCCAACAGTTCAAAAGACAACAAGTATGGGAACTTGTACCACTGCTAGAGGATGTAAGTCCAATTGGCATAAAGTGGGTCTTCAAGAACAAAACTGATGATAGGGGCATTGTTGTCAAAAGCAAAGCCAGGCTTGTGGTTCAAGGTTATAGACAAGAAGAAGGCATTGATTATGATGAGACATTTGCTCCTGTAGCAAGACTTGAAGCCATCAGATTGTTCTTAGCCTTTACTGTCAACCACAACATCAAGGTGTATCAAATGGGTATCAAGTGTGCTTTCCTTTATGGCAAAATATAGGAAGAGGTATATGTCTATCAACCTCCTGGATTTGAAGATCCTTTTTATCCAGATCATGTCTACAAGCTCAACAAAGCTTTGTATGGCTTGAAACAAGCACCAAGGGCATGGTGTGAAACTCTTTCCACTTTTCTTATCTCCATAGGCCTTACAAGAGGTAAAATTGACAAAACACTATTTTTAAAATGGAGAGGAAAAGATTTGATGACTGTCCAAATTTATGTTGATGACATCATCTTTGGAAGCACATGTAATTCCATGTGTGAAGAGTTCAGACAACTCATGGCTGCAGAGTTTGAAATGAGTGCCATGGGTGAACTTTAATGCTTTCTTGGTCTCCAAGTTAAGAAATTGCAAAATGGGACTTTCATTCATCAAAGCAAATATGTAAAAGATCTTTTAAACAAATTTGACATGAATGATTGCAAACCATGTTGTACACCTATGGCAACCACAAAGCTTGTCATGTGTGATGAAAAAGATGACTTGGTTGATCAAATATTGTACAGAAGCATGATTGGGTCTTTATTGTACCTAACTGCCTCAAGGCCAGCACCTAGGAAGTCTAATCTCATTGCTGTGGAAAGAATATTCAGATACATAAAAGGTGCTCCCACACTTGGTATCTGGTATCCTGCTAATGGGAATGTCAAGCTTTCAGGTTATTCAGACAGTGATTTTGCTGGATGCAACACCACCAGGAAGTGTACATCAGGAGGGTGTCAATTCCTAGGTAATTGCTTAGTGTCTTGGTAAAGCAAAAAGCAAGCAGCTGTTTCCACATCCACTGCTGAAGCAGAGTATATTGCTACTGCAAGTTGTACAACCCAAGTGTTGTGGCTTCAAAACCAGTTACTGGATTTTGGTATAATGTCACACCCCGATATTTCCACGTATTACCGGTGGGCACGGTGGGGAGTATCGTGACGTAGTTGATATCATCATGGTCAAACAACATAATTTAAATGCACAGCGGAAGCAAAAGATATGAATCACATTACAACCGAATAAATAGTAATATCAAAGTATCACAACGGGCTGTAAAGGATCCACAGGCAGATCAAAAGATAAATAAGATCATTGTTCAACAGACTTTAACATCTAGAGCTTGCGAGACTTGATTATTGATGCCTGGAGTAGCCAGCCTATTTCGTATAGTACCTGCACTTAGCCTTTTTGGAAAATACGTCAGTTTACACTGGTAAATACAATTAACTGACTCATTTTGAAAAGAGTTTAAGAAAAATGAATTGAATGCACCAGGCACAAATAATCTTTTATAACTTGGGATAATTATTTCAGAAAATAAACTTGTATACAGTTTTACATGTTTGTCGTCCATTTAGGACCCGGTTAGAAGAGCCGGTTTAACAAGATTAATAGATACACCACTTGGTATAATACCCACAAGAAGATACCCTTCTTGTGGACTACCTTTTTACATACGCAACTGTCAGGTGTATGCCTACACCCCGTGCTTAAGTCGTGGCCATTTCTAACGAATGAGCCGAGGATATCCAGGACACAGTCATTAACCCCCCAAAGGTATTGCATCAAACAAGACAGAATAAAACGGGTTATGCATCTTTTTAATCAATATTTGATTGTACGACTTCATACCCGACCAAGCGGTATTATTATAATACCGTACCCCAAGCCCGTATAGGGAAAATAAGTTAAAAGTATTTACCTGAGCAAAGTATAAATCACAAACAGCAAGTGCACGTAGCTTTTACCGGGCTCCTAATCTGGAGCGAAGGTTTTAATAACCAATTAGATTCCTAACGGGTCTTAATTAAGCCTAAACTTAGACCAGTTAGTTTTAAAGAAAGGTATACGGTTCAAAACGCAAGATTAAGCGAAGACCGGATTAGAATGTGGTTTAGTCCCGAAAAGTTTGAAGACTTGTATAATATGGGTAAACAAAAGACATTCTGGATTTTGAGGTGAAAAAGATAAGGTTTGACCCATTTCGGTCAATTTATACAAACTAGTTACATAAACCGAACCTAACGCGAATAACGCATAACGGGTAGCCAAATGAGTCATGAACAGGTTTCCTAAGTTAATATACTTTAAATATGTTGTGATATCAGTAGGATACCTTCCATTATGCCCAAAACGAGTTTAATTTCAAATTAAGCCCCGTAGGGGTATTTTGGTCATTTTAAAGATTATAAAAGAGATTAAATAAAATTCTGAGGTTCGGGTCTGAAATAAACAGTAAAACTACTTAATTTAATAAGTTATATCAATTGGAGATGAGTCTTATATGACAAGAATGGTTTTAACGCATACTACGCGTTTAAACGCATAAAAAGTCGTTTTAAGCGATTTCCGGGTTAGAATAGGAATCTGGATTTCCTGATCAGTTTATAAAGTTCAAAATACTTCATTTATCGTATAAAATCAGTAGCCAAATATTTGGTATCAATTTGTTATGTAAAACTCATTTTATAAGCAAAAAGGGTATAATCGGCAATAACCGAATCAAGGCAATAACCCTATGTTATGATCAGTTTAAAAATAATTAAAAATCTTCAAAAATCCCAAAATATTATATTACATCAGTGGGTAAAAGGTGTGGTGTCAAAAATTGGGTTTAGATAGGCTTTATGCTAATTGCGCCGTTTAATTAAATAAAAAGCTTTCTAATTACGCTATTGAGCATAACTCCTAATCTAGACCTCAAACTGATGTGAAATTTTAGGGACATGTTTATAAATCAGTAACAAAGATTATTGTCCTCTCACATTTCCAAAAATCTTGTTTTATGGTAAAAAGGGCATTATGGTCAACATTAAGCAATTAACGGAAACATCAGACAATCAACGAGTCAAGTAGTATAATCACAGATGGTTATACTATCATACAAGCTGGTCCTAATGGAGCTCTAAGGCATTTCTAAATCATGCTAATATGGGTCAGAATTGAAAGTCAAAGCAGTGGTCAATTTATGCAACTTTCGGTCCCGAACCGGTCCTAAACTGAAAATTGTCGGGTCGGACATGCTCAGACATGTTCTTGCATTGATTACCAAGGTATATGAGTGGTAAAACAGGTTACACGTCATCTACATGGCTAATTATGTGTTAATTCGAAATTTATGTTTCTGTTGACTTTTTTATAACTCACTTTGACCCGACAAAAGACTTAGTTAGAGCGGGAATCAGAGGGTGCCCTTTTAAGGGTTTAATGCCCACATAATTACCAACTTATAACTACTTTTAGTTTGACTAATCACTGGACCATTAGTGATTAATCATTAAGTCGAACCTTAATTACGACGGTTTGACTTTTAGCCAATAAACTAAGTAAAACATGTTTAAGGAAGGTTAAGGACACTTATCGAAGTCCTAAGTACGACTAGAGATGCTTAGGGACTGATCTTGTGCTCCAGGAAGTTCCACAAATGAAGCTAGAATGATTTACAAAGTGCAAGTCCAAAGCTTGCAACAAGTGCTACTTTATATAGTGATCTTTGATTGATCAAGATGATGCCAAACAAGTCTAGGATTGATCCCTGATCAATACAAGTGTCCCTAGTGCCTAAAAACTTGTTTGTGCAGCCCATGGTATTGAAAACAAGCAATCTAAGTCGGTTAAACGGGCTGGACAGACACCTTCCAAGTCATAAACCAACTTTGTTAAGTCCCCGGTTATTCATACGATCACCGAAAAGTCTTAAATTTCAACGTTGACGCTTTTAACCTCTCGTATACGAATTTTATCATAACTTTCTCATACTATAACGAAACTTGGTGAAATTTTTATCACACATTCTAGTGAGAATAATTAATCATTACAAAGCTTCGGGTTTGCAAAAAGGTCACTCAGAGGTATACTTTAATCATGTTGACACTTTTAACCCCTGTAGTTTGTAATCTCTCACTTTCTTTCACAATTAGCTTCGTATGATCCATGATTTATTCGTTTAAGGGTATAAACATCATGTAGGGTTATTGTAAAGTATATTTATCCATTGTTGACTCTTTGAACCCCTTTTATTCACATACTTTCCTTGTTTGTCAACTTTAGTCCTTTTAAATCAATTCTTTACACGTTTAAAGTCCATGACACGTGTTGATATATTATTGGATATGAATTTTTGAGGTGTTACATCCTCACCCCCTTAAAAGAAATCTCGACCTTGAGATTTACTGAAACAAATGAGGGTATTTTTCTTTCACTGTGGACTCTACCTCCCACGTGTACTCGGGACCTCTACGGGCATCCCATTTTACTTTCACGATCGGTACATGCTTCCTTCGAAGCTTCTTAACCTGTCGATCCTCGATCGACACAGGTTTTTCAACAAACTTCAAGCTCTCTTCTATGTGCACATCTGTATGTGGTATAACTAGTGATTCATCAGCTAGACATTTCTTCAGATTGCAGATGTGGAATACATTGTGAATACCACTGAGCTCTTCAGGTAAGTTTAACTTATAAGCATCTGATCCGACACATTCGATGATCTCGAATGGTCCTATGTACCTTGGACTTAACTTACCTTTCTTACCAAACCGCATCACTCCCTTCCAGGGTGATACTTTAAGCAACACTTTGTCACCTACCTCGAATTTCAGAGGTTTACGCTTTAAATCTGCGTAGCTTTTCTGCCTATCTCTGGCAGCTTTCAGGCGGTCACGAATCTAAACAATCTTGTCCGTCGTTTCAAAGACTAAGTCAGGTCCTGATAACTGAGCTTCTCCTACTTCTGCCCAACAAATAGGCGTTCTGCATTTTCTACCATATAATGCCTCAAAAGGCGCATCCTGAATACTAGTATGGTAGCTATTGTTATAGGAGAACTCGATCAATGGCAGGTGGTTATCCCAACTACCACCTAAGTCAATCACACACGCACGAAGCATGTCTTCCAAAGTTTGGATGGTACGCTCACTCTGCCCGTCCGTCTGAGGATGGTAAGCCGTACTGAAATTTAAGCGCGTGCCCAAGGATTGTTGGAAACTTTTCCAAAAATGTGATGTGTATCTGGTATCTCTGTCAGAGATAATGGACACTGGTACGCCATGCAGAGATACAATCTTATCTACGTACAATTGGGCTAACATGTCGGAGCTATAAGTCTCCTTAATGGGTAGGAAATGTGCTGACTTAGTCAGTCTATCTACTATCACCCATATAGTATCATTTCCTTTCTTTGTCTTTGGTAACTTGGTGATGAAATCCATTGTCACCATCTCCCACTTCCAAGTGGGAAGTTCAGGCTGTTGTAGCAAACCTGACGGCTTTTGATGTTCAGCTTTAACTTGTGCGCACATCAAACATTTGGCCACATAAGTGGCTACAGATTTCTTCAAACCTATTCACCAGTAATTTGCCTTCAAATCCTGGTACATCTTATCACAGCCAAGATGAACAGAGTATTTGGAGCTATGTGCTTCATGTAGGATCACGTCCCGAAGTCCTCCATAGATAGGAACCCATACTCGTCCATTCAATCTTAAAATTCCATCTTTTCCATGTGATAACTGCTCAGCAGTTACTCCTAATTTTTCATTAGGATAGTTAGCTTCCAATACTGCTTCCTTCTAAGCGGCTAACAATCTTTCATTTAAGCTGTTCTTTAATTCAATGCTCTTGGCATTGATTCTGATGGGTTTAACCCTTTCCTTTCTACTCAAGGCATCAGCGACCACATTCGCCTTGCCTGGATGGTATCGGATTTCATAATCGTAATCATTCAACGTCTCCATCCATCGGCGCTGCCTCATGTTCAAATCCTTTTGGTTAAACAGGTGTTGGAGGCTCTTGTGATCAGAATAGATCACACACTTGATACCATACAAGTAGTGCCTCCATAGCTTTAGTGCAAACACAACGGCACCCAACTCCAAATCGTGGGTGGTGTAATTCTTTTCGTGCACTTTTAACTGTCGGGAAGCATATGCAATACTTTTCCCCTTTGCATAAGCACACATCCCATGCCAGTGTGTGATGCGTCGCAGTAAACCACGAATTCCTCGATACCTTCAGGCAATGTCAAAACAGGAGCATTGCTCAACTTTTGTTTGATAATATCAAAGGATTCTTGCTGCTTAGTACCCCAATCGAACTTTATATTCTTACGAGTTAATGAAGTTAGGGGTGCAACAATTCTTGAAAAATTTTCTATAAAACGCCGATAGTATCCTGCTAGACCTAAAAAGCTGCGAATCTCTGTGGGCGTCTGCAGCTCTTGCCAATTCATGATGGCTTCAATCTTAGCGGGATCCACCTGGATACCATGCTCGCTTACCATATGTCCAAGAAATTGGACTTCACGAAGCCAAAATTCACACTTAGAGAATTTGGCGTAGAGATTTTCTCGATGAAGCAGTTTCAGAATGCATCGGAGATGTTTCTCATGGTCAGATTGATTCTTCGAGTAAATAAGAATATCATCGATGAAGACGATGACAAATTTATCTAAGTAGGGCTTGCAGACGCGGTTCATGAGATCCATGAATGTGGCTGGTGCATTAGTGAGTCCAAAAGGCATCACTAAGAACTCCTAATGACCATAACGAGTCCTAAATGCAGTCTTGTGTACATCTTCATCTTTAACCTTCAGTTGATGATATCCTGACCTTAATTCAATCTTGGAAAAGTAACTTGCTCCTTGAAGCTGATCGAACAAGTCGTCGATCCTGGGTAACGGATACCGATTCTTGATAGTAACTTTGTTAAGCTCTCGATAATCGATGCACAGATGCATCGAGCCATCCTTTTTCTTCACAAACAGGATTGGTGCTCCCCAAGGAGATGAGCTAGGTCTAACAAATCCCTTTGCCAACAAATCATCCAACTGGGTTCTCAATTCCTTCATTTCAGTCGGTGCCAAACGGCAAGGTGCTCTTGCAACTGGTGCCGCACCAGGAATGATATCGATCTTGAACTCCACTTGTCTATCTGGGGGTAAACCAGGTAATTCTTCAGGGAATACATCTGGATATTCAGAGATAATAGGTATGTCTTTGATCTTAGGCTTTGGTTCATCAACAGTTACTTGCGCCATGTAGATAACACAACCCTTCTTCAAACACCTTGATGCCTTAAGCATGGACACTTGCTCAGGCATTCCGTACTTAGTATCTCCTTGGATTATCAAAGGCTCGCCATGAGGAGCTCTGACAATCACTTGCTTCTTAGCACAAACGATCTGGGCTTGGTTGCGAGACAACCAATCCATGCCTATTACTATATCGAAACCGGCTAATTTCAAAGGAAGTAAAGACAATGGAAAATAATGGTTCCTAATGGATATGAAACATCCATCTAACACGGTTGAAGCAGATTCTATGGTTCCATCAGCTAACTCCACTTCGTATTTTATGCTTAGGGTTCTAACAGGTAGATTTAACAACTTACAGAATTTATTATCCACAAATGACTTATCCACCCCTGAATCAAATAACACTCTTGCATAAACATCATTTATAAGAAAGGTACCTGTTATGACATTATCATCCTGAACTGCTTCCTTAGCATCCATCCTAAAGACCCTAGCATTGGTCTTCTTAATTTCTTCCGGTTTCTTTGCATACTTTGGGCAATTTGACTTGATGTGCCCCTTCTCGTTACAGTTATAGCATGTCGCATCCTTTATCTTCTTGCACTCTATTGTCTTGTGTTCCTTGGACTTGCATATCCCACATGCAAAAGTCCTTGATTGGGTCTGCGAGTTCGATTCTAATCTACACTTTCCAAAGTGATGTTTCCGACAAACTTTACATCTGGGTTTCTCACCCAACTGTTGGTTACCTTTGTTGAACCCTGAACTCTTCTTGTTCTCATGGTTCCCTTTGTGTTTCTTGTCTGAGCGACTTGAGTTATCATCCTCACGTTTCCTCTTTCCCTCATCTGAGTTTTTAAACGATCTCTGCCTGACCGCGTCGAGGGTAAGGGATAATGACAAATCAGTTACAGACCTAAAGGTAGTAGGTCTTGATGCTTTCACACTCGCCTTAATCTCTGGAGCCAAACCTCCTATAAAACAAGCTATACGCTTAGGTTCTGGTGTAACCAGGTATGGAACCAACCTAGACATGGTATTGAAACTTGTGAGATACGCTTGACAGTCTAGGTTCCTCATAACCAATGTGAGGAAGTCAGTCTCAATCTTCTCGACCTCATGTTGAGGACAGAAAGTATCCTTGATTAACATAACAAACTGACCCCATGTCATGTTATAAAGCGGGATCTTTCCAGTAGCTTGAATTAACGATCTCCACCATGCTAGGGCTTCTCCCTTAAACGACTGTGACACATACTTCACAATGTCTCGTTTGGCACAACCACTAATATCCACTACAGTGTCCATGTCGTTGAGCCAGGTCATACAATCGACGGCTCCTTTTTCTCCCGTGAAGTCTCTCGGCTTGCAGGAGACAAAGTACTTATATGAACAGGTCTTGACCCAAGGCTCCTGGTTGAGCTCAACCTGTTTAGACGGGACACTTTTCTGATTTGAAGAGTGATGAGATTCACTCTTTCGAGCTGAATGAACTTTGGAGGGTGCTTTAGAGTGAGGTACAGATAAGGTCTTGCTATGTGTACCACTTGATTCATATTCCCTTCTATCCAGAGCTCGAGTAATGGCATTGTCTATCAATGCCTGCAGTTCTTCACCCGCTATGTTAATTCGGGTATTATCAGGATTCTCCCATGGGTGACTGTTGATCTCATCCGAGTCAGCCATGTAGTTTGAACTGTTACATAAGATATTGACAATAATTTATTTGGGAGTTTATTATGGAATTGTCTTTTATGGCAATTCATTAACCATGGTAAACATAGACCATATTTGGTTAATTTGTTAATTATATTTATTTAGGATTTTTATTATGACTTATCCTAATTATAAAACAATAACAGTATTATTAGTGGCACAAAGGCCTAGTCACAGGGACATTCTAAATCATAAGCCATGATTTCAGAGAATCAAGGCATTCAGGTTTGAACATAGTTCCTTACCTTTTCCTGACAGAGAGTCGTAGACTACAACTGTCTTTTGTCTTATATGACAATGAGTATGGCCCGTAGGCACTACATCACCTATGGATGTTTAATATATGATCATCTTAATTGGTGATTTAAACCCAAGATTTATAGATCATCAGGTTAGGTTAGGAATCTTTTGAAGAATCCAATTATAAGAATGACGTGTGTGATTTTAACGAATCACGTCTGCCAGGAGCGTTAACATGTTTTCAGATGTTAACAGGGTTTTGAATCTTTTTAAACAGGTCTTACCATCTTGGCCAAGTCTTATAATGACATGCAGGCTAGGTTATACCTTTAAGATTCTTATTTAATATTTAATAGGCAGATTATTATAAGAGGAATGATTTTTGATTTATTTATTTCATGTATAATATAGTTATGCATATAATGACAAAAATGAAAATTTTAAATTTAACATTCCATTAAACATTAAAAGGAGTACATATTGCCCTAAACGGGACTTTTAACAAAAATAACTTGCCCACGTAGGGGCTAAACTGTACATACAAGTCCTCGCAGGGACTGATTACTAAAATAGATGTCCACGCAGGGACTAAAGAAAGACAAGTCCATGCAGGGACTAAGGAAAGACAAGTCCACGCAGGGACTAAGGAAAGACAAGTCCACGCAGGGACTAAGTACATAGATAAATGTCCACGCAGGGACTTGATTGAAATAAGGAAATACAACAATACATATAGGGATTCAGTGATCCCTCTTCTTCTTTCCTTTTAGTAAGCTTGCTAGGCCCTTGAGAAATCCCCGGTTGTTCCTACGTTCTTCTTGAAATTTATGTTCCACCCGACTTAGCCTTTGGAGGATTTCCTCCTGTTCTGGTAGGGAAAACCGTGGTGGCTGCGGCTGCTGCTGAATCAGAGGTCGAGCAGGTATTTGATACCCATGAGCTGGGTATCCCATTCCCCAGGGGGCTCCATATGGTCCTTCAGGATGAAGGGCGTTGTAGTTTGCCGCTACAAGGTATGGGTCGGCTTCAGCATAGTTGTAGTTAGTGTGGGCTGGCTGCTCAAATGGATTATACGCCATTGAACCGGCGTATATAGGAATTGGGTTACCAAATCCCAATGGTGGCGGTGCGATAGGTGCAGAATCTACCTCTGAAACTGGATTTGAAGGCCCACCCATTTGTGGGTCTTCATGCAGTGGCGGATAGTGACTGCCACTTGAGTGTTGGGGGTGCTGAAGTGAAAACCCCCTTCTCGCACGGACATCCGTGCGCCTGTTCTTTTACGCCTTGGTGGTTCTGGAGGCGCTTGCTGTATCGGGGGCGGTGGTGTGACTGCCACGAAACACGAATCCTCGGAGGGATCCTGCTGTTGTTGCTGCTGTGGGTTATGAGAGGGAGTAAAATACCACTCGTATTGGGCGAATCTCGCCTGGTAGCTGTCTGGACCTCGGTATGGTGATCCATGGAAGGACGACCCATCAGAGATCTCGATGGGGTGGTTGGGGGTCCCGGTTGCAGGCTCGACGGGATCCGTGTCCTCGTCCATGTCCATTGCATGGTCTCCCGAGAAATGGTCTTTAGGTCCTAGTGGGTTAAAACCTACGGGTTCTTCAATATAGTTTGCCAGGTTGAACCGGCCCTGGAAGACAGGAGTGGGGTCGCCAAAGGAATGGTGCGAAATGGACCGCTGCAACGGCAGGAAGGAGTGGCGTGAGCCTTCGGGCTCGTTCTCTGATTGCGGCCCAAAGGAGTGACGATAAGGAGGCGTTGAGCTAAGCGAGACAGATTGTCTAGCGGGCTCCAAATAGGTCCTCCAGTTTCCTTGAGGATCGGTACTCATGGTAGCAGAAGGAGTTCGCCGGTGTGAAGGCCCGACTTCGTGATCGTTGGGGGCGTTGATTGGCCCCTTACCTCGTCCTCCTCTTCGGAACCTCGGTGGCATATTTCCTGTCAAAACAAATGAAAGAAACAACAAGAAAAATAAAGGACAAAATAAAACAAATTAGGATTTGTCCTAAGTTCTTTGTCTAAACTCGGAAGTCGAGGAATGTGCAAACTGTGTCATTGAGATTAAACACAAAAAGGCTAGTGTTTAATTCACTCAATGTTGGCTCTGATACCAACCTGTCACACCCCGATATTTCCACGTATTACCGGTGGGCCCGGTGGGGAGTATCGTGACGTAGTTGATATCATCATGGTCAAACAACACAATTTAAATGCACAGCGGAATCAAAAGATATGAATCACATTACAACCGAATAAATAGTAATATCAAAGTATCACAACGGGCTGTAAAGGATCCACAGGCAGATCAAAAGATAAATAAGATCGTTGTTCAACAGACTTTAACATCTAGAGCTTGCGAGACTTGATTATTGATGCCTGGAGTAGCCAGCCTATTTCGTATAGTACCTGCACTTAGCCTTTTTGGAAAATACGTCAGTTTACACTGGTAAATACAATTAACTGACTCGTTTTGAAAAGAGTTTAAGAAAAATGAATAGAATGCACCAGGCACAAATAATCTTTTATAACTTGGGATAATTATTTCAGAAAATAAACTTGTATACAGTTTTACATGTTTGTCATCCATTTAGGACCCGGTTAGAAGAGCCGGTTTAACAAGATTAATAGACACACCACTTGGTATAATACCCACAAGAAGATACCCTTCATGTGGACTACCTTTTTACATACGCAACTGTCAGGTGTATGCCTACACCCCGTGCTTAAGTCGTGGCCATTTCTAACGAATGAGCCAAGGATATCCAGGACACGGTCATTAACCCCCCAAAGGTATTGCATCAAACAAGACAGAATAAAACGGGTTATGCATCTTTTTAATCAATATTTGATTGTACGACTTCATACCCGACCAAGCGGTATTATTATAATACCGTACCCCAAGCCCGTATAGGGAAAATAAGTTAAAAGTATTTACCTGAGCAAAGTATAAATCACAAACAGCAAGTGCACATAGCTTTTACCCGGCTCCTAATCTGGAACGAAGGTTTTAATAACCTATTAGATTCCTAACGGGTCTTAATTAAGCCTAAACTTAGACCGGTTAGTTTTAAAGAAAGGTATACGGTTCAAAACGCAAGATTAAGCGAAGACCGGATTAGAATGTGGTTTAGTCTCGACAAGTTTGAAGACTTGTATAATATGGGTAAACAAAACACATTCTGGATTTTGAGGTGAAAAAGATAAGGTTTGACCCGTTTCGGTCAATTTATGCAAACTAGTTACATAAACCGAACCGAACGCGAATAACGCATAACGGGTAGCCAAATGAGTCATGAACAGGTTTCCTAAGTTAATATGCTTTAAATATGTTGTGATATCAGTAGGATACCTTCCATTATGCCCAAAACGAGTTTAATTTCAAATTAAGCCCCGTAGGGGTATTTTGGCCATTTTAAAGATTATAAAAGAGATTAAATAAAATTCTGAGGTTCGGGTCTGAAATAAACAGTAAAATTACTTAATTTAATACGTTATATCAGTTGGAGATGAGTCTTATATGACAAGAATGGTTTTAACCCATACTACGCGTTTAAACGCATAAAAAGTCGTTTTAAGCAATTTCCGGGTTAGAATAGGAATCTGGATTTCCTGATTAGTTTATAAAGTTCAAAATACTTCATTTATCGTATAAAATCAGTAGCCAAATATTTGGTATCAATTTGTTATGTAAAACTCATTTTATAAGCAAAAAGGGTATAATCGGCAATAACCGAATCAAGGCAATAACCCTATGTTATGATCAGTTTAAAAATAATTAAAAATCTTAAAAAATCCCAAAATATTATATTACATCAGTGGGTAAAAGGTTTGGTGTCAAAAATTGGGTTTAGATAGGCTTTATGCTAATTGCGCCGTTTAATTATATAAAAACCTTTCTAATTACGCTATTGAGCATAACTCCTAATCTAGACCTCAAACAGTGGGTAAAAGGTTTGGTGTCAAAAATTGGGCTTAGATAGGCTTTATGCTAATTGCGTCATTTAATTATATAAAAACCTTTCTAATTACGCTATTGAGCATAACTCCTAATCTAGACCTCAAACTGATGTGAAATTTTAGGGACATGTTTATAAATTAGTAACAAAGATTATTGTCCTCTCACATTTCCAAAAATCTCGTTTTATGGTAAAAAGAGCATTATGGTAAACATTAAGCAATTAACGGAAAAATCGAACAATCAACGAGTCAAGTAGTATAATCACAGAGGGTTATACTATCATACAAGCTGGTCCTAATGGAGCTCTAAGGCATTTCTAAATCATGCTAATATGGGTCAGAACTGAAAGTCAAAGCAGTGGTCAATTTATGCGACTTTCGGTCCCGAACCGGTCCTAAACTGAAAATTGTCGGGTCGGACATGCTCAGACATGTTCTTGCGTTGATTACCAAGTTATATGAGTGGTAAAACAGGTTACACGTCATCTACATTGCTAATTATGTGTTAATTCGAAATTTATGTTTCTGTTGACTTTTTTATAACTTACTTTGACCCGACAAAAGACTTAGTTAGAGCAGGAATCAGAGGGTGCCATTTTAAGGGTTTAATGCCCACATAATTACTAACTTATAACTACTTTTATTTTGACTAATCACTGGACCATTAGTGATTAATCGTTAAGTCAAACCTTAATTACGACGGTTTGACTTTTAACTAATAAACTAAGTAAAACATGTTTAAGGAAGGTTAAGGACACTTACCGAAGTCCTAAGTACGACTAGAAATGCTTAGGGACTGATCTTGTGCTCCAGGAAGTTCCACAAATGAAGCTAGAATGATTTACAAAGTGCAAGTCCAAAGTTTGCAATAAGTGCTCCTTTATATAGTGATATTTGATTCATCAAGATGATGCCAAACAAGTCTAGGATTGATCCCTGATCAATACAAGTGTCCCTAGTGCCTAAAAACTTGTTTGTGCAGCCCATGGTATTGAAAACAAGCAATCTAAGTCGGTTAAACGGGCTGGACAGACACCTGCCAAGTTTTTCTGCATCTGGGCACCTTAGGCGCCCCGCGTAAGGACCCCTTGAGGGCTTACGCGCCCGGTATGGCTCCTCCATCCGGTTTCCAAGTTTGCCATAATTGCACTTTTGGCCCCTGGTCCTTCCAAACTTGATTTTAACATGGTTTCTTGCACTTTTAACCCCCAAACTTGACTTTTAAGGACCCCAAGTCATAAACCAACTTTGTTAAGTCCCCGGTTATTCATACGATCATCGAAAAGTCTTAAATTTCAACGTTGACACTTTTAACCCCTCGTATACGAATTTTATCATAACTTTCTCATACTATAACGAAACATGGTGAAATTTTTATCACGCATTCTAGTGAGCATAATTAATCATTACAAAGCTTCAGGTTTGCAAAAAGGTCACTCAGAGGTATACTTTAATCATGTTGACACTTTTAACCCCTGTAGTTTGTAATCTCTCACTTTCTTTCACAATTAGCTTCGTATGATCCATGATTTATTCGTTTAAGGGTATAAACATCATATAGGGTTATTGTAAAGTATATTTATCCATTGTTGACTCTTTGAACCCCTTTTATTCACATACTTTCCTTGTTTGTCAACTTTAGTCCTTTTAAATCAATTCTTTACACGTTTAAAGTCCATGACACGTGTTGATATATTATTGGACATGAATTTTCGAGGTGTTACATATAACTTCTCTAAAGACTCCTCTCATGTTGGACAGTCAAGCAGCTGAAAATATCATCAAAAATCCAGTATCCCATTCAACCACCAAACACATTGACATCAGACATCACTTTGTGAGGGATTGCTATGAAAAAGGTTTGATTTCTCTGTATCATATTCCAACAAAAGATCAACTGGAAAATGTTCTAACAAAAGCATTAGACACATCTACCTTTGAAAGTTTGATCTCAAGAATTGGCATGCTTAACTTGGATTAGAAGGCAAAAACTTATTTTCCTTGAATAAAAAGCATTAAAATGTTTTCAGAAAATCAAAAATCCATCTTTAAAAAATAGTTAAAATGAATTTTTTTTTTCATAAATCCTTTAAAGTCTGTCCATAACCACTGATCTTTTAAACCTGTGATTGGTTGAAAGTTCACCCACTACTAAAAGACAACCTCTGTTCTCATATCCTCTGTTGACCTCTGTTGACTAAACAACAGTTGTTTCAACCTCTAATGTTATCGCAACCCCCGATCCCTAATCCCCGGGAATGGGCGGCCGCGAGCCAGTTTCAGTGGTATCGCGCGTTTGTCTAATTTGGCAGCGGAATTTTCATCAGGACCGTAGTTAGGAAATATTTGATCAGAGTAAAATACCACATTTTGATAATGTTAAACACATGGGATAAAACCCAAGTCTGCAGTACACACATTTTCATAGGAATGAATCCTATTTTATTAAATAAAACATCTATTTTATTTTAGGTAACTTTATTGCCACTTTTCCAAGCCTTCAGTGCTGTCCAGCTGGCTTCTATTTGGCTTTCACATTTTGTTACCTGAAACACGTTTAAAAATATTTTGTCAGTGGGAAATACTGGTGAGTGAATCTCAGTTTAATCAAGTTTAAGTAAAATCCATTGTACAGTATTGAGGGCAATCTCGCAATTACATTTGTTTCCAAGTTATATCAATTAACATCCATGGTACTGTCAGACCCGACTTGTGGAAATGTTACCCCTCGCAAGGTAGTAACATAACTTTGTATACAAAACCCCAACATACTCATGATAATTGTATTCTTACAAATACTCAATAACTGCTTAATATATAATTAATTGTGTGAGGTTTTGTAAAAACAATTTGTAAAAAGGAGATTACTCACTTTGCTGTCTTAGATTATCCTTTAGGATTTCCTGGTGACAATCTATAATTTTCACAAATGCACATGTGTTAGTATAATAACCCATTTTAACATTAGTAATACCCTCCCCGAGACGACATTCCAACGACTACGTCGGGCAGAACCACGACAGCCGTTACGGAACCCTAGATCAATCGGGCAGCGTATCTAATACGTATCCAGGGGTTATAATACTTACAACGGAGCAGAACTTCGCTATTTAGGGGGGTATAATACCCGTATATTATGCCTACTATCAGATTTTCGAGATATAGAAAAGAAAGTGAGATAGTTCGACTGAAGATCCAAGGCCCTCTATATATAGTGCTCATTTCTGGTTCTCTCGCGGCCCGCGTAAAGGTAGACCAAGGTCTACGTGGCCCTCATCAACGCTGGTCAACAGCGTAGCTGATCCGGGTCATCTAGTAGGGTCGACATGTGTTGGGCCACGTGGCGGCCCAGGGTTCAGCCAGTTTTCACCTTCACGCGGCCCACGTAAGGTTTAGCCCAAGGGCTACGCGGCCCGCCTCAACACTAAAAACTTCATTTTTAATTAATTTTAATAATATTTAAGGTATTCAGGGCCCGTTTTCACGTATGAGGTGTATTTTTGGACATATTGAGATATTTTAAAATATATTAGGGTGTCGGAAAATTTATAAGGGTGTCGGTTTAGAGTTGTTATATCCTCCCCACCTTGTTTTAGAGCTCGTCCTCGAGATCTACTGGAACAAGTGCGGATATTTCCTTTGCATTTCAGATTCAAGCTCCCATGTGTACTCAGGTCCTCTTTTGGAGTCCCACTTCATTTTGACCAGAACTAATCTCTTATGCTTGAGGTTCTTGACCTTCCTGTCTTCAATCTGTAGAGGCCTTTCTACGAATTTGAGTTGTTCATTTACCTCTATATCCTTAAGAGGTACCATTAGTGATTCATCAGCTAAGCATTTCTTGAGATTAGATACATGAAATACATCATGTATTCCTGCCATTTCCTCTGGCAATTGTAGCTGATAGGCTACAGGTCCTATTTTTCTAATAATCTCAAAAGGTCCAACATACCTGGGACTTAGCTTTCCTCTTTTGATGAATCTTACCACTCCTTTCCAAGGAGAGACCTTTAACAATACTTTATCTCCTACTTGAAATTCCAATGGTTTGCGTCGGTTATCCGTATAGCTCTTCTGTCGATTACGTGCTGCTTTCAGTTGTTCCTTGACTTGAATGATCTTGTCGATTGTCTCCTGTACTATCTCAGGTCCAGATAGTTGCTTTTCCCCAATTTCGGCACTTTCATCCATAAAGTGCTTCGAATGGTGCAGCATTGATACTTGTGTGATAACTATTATTATAAGAAAATTCTATTAAAGGTAAGTGATCGTCCCTATTACCTCCGAAATCAATTACACAAGCTCTAAGCATATCTTCCATTGTTTGAATTGTCCTTTCGCTTTGTCCGTCTGTTTGAGGATGATAAGCGGTGCTTAGATTTAACTTGGTTCCCATGGCCTTTTGGAAACTTGCCCAAAAATGAGAGGTAAAACGGCTATCCCTATCAGACACAATTGATAAAGGTATTCCATGTAAAGAAACTATTTCATTTACATATAACTTAGCTAATTGTTCCATACTGAAAGTTTCCTTCATTGGTAGGAAATGAGCTAACTTGGTTAGTCTATCTACAAACACCCAGATTGTATCATTGCCTTTCCTTGTTTTGGGTAATTTAGTAACAAAATCCATTGTTATCAATTCCCATTTCCATACTGGCATTTCTGTTGGAACTTTTGAGATCGTTCATACTTGTACTGGATTAGTTTAATTATAGTTTGTAGCTTATTCTACAGTCTAGGGGCTTATTTTGTAATTAGTTGAAACTAGCAAACCTGACTTGGTGTAGTTAAGATTCCAGCATAATTATAATTATGCTGGCAAGTCAGGATCTATAAATACCCAAGCATTGTAGCCCTAGCCAAGCTTTTGGCTCTTTTGGTGAATGAAAGTGTTGTTTACATTCAATCTTTGCTATTGTGCTTAAATCTGATATCCAAGGTGCTTTATTGATTTACATTCTTGTTTGGATTTAATACAACACTTGTTGTATTCATCAATCCATTAGCTTCATCTTCATTCTTGATTTTTCTTAATTTTATCATAAGTACAAACACTTAATCAATAGGTGTTTTGGACTAAAACAATCAACCACTGTGATCCGGATTGATATTGGGATCTACAATTTGGTATCAGAGCCTTAGTGCTCTTGGTTGTTGTGTTTTTGTTAAGATTTTTCAAAGTTTTGAAGGTTTTTCAAAGTTTCAAGGTTTTTCAAAATTTTGGACCTATAATGGATTGATTTGGTGTGTTTAATCGATAGGTTGTTGTTAATCTGTGATTAGAGAGTCATTTTGGACATTTTGATGCATCAAAACACGGTTTTTGAGTCGTTTTTGAGTGATTAGAGGGTTTTAGTTCGTGTTAAACCCTCTGGTTAGAGAAATTAATTTGAATATAGCGAAAATATCTTGAAGATAGCGAACATATTTTTGAATGTGGCGAAGATACTTTTGAATATAGCGAACAATATTTGAAGACATCGCCTAATCATCAATTTCGCCGACTAAAACTCGAGCGAAGTTGTTGATTTCTGGCGAAATAGTGCCAAGTGTCCCTTTAGCGAAATTATCGAAGGCGACTTCGAGAACTGTGATATAGACCCACAGCGTTTTCATCACGGTGTACATCGAAATAAGCCAAACTAACGTGTGTGTTTCTTGTATCATCGGAATTAGCTTCTTCGCTCGTGCATGATTTCTCCGCGTACCGGCGAAGACAGTTGACCAGCGAAGATCATCGGCGAAATTGTTTCGGTTCCTCTAATCTCCGGCGAAATTACCTATTTTACCGGCAAAATTGTTCACCAGCAGTCAATCAGCGAAATTAACCTCTGATCAGCTTTCTTAAGTAAAAAACAAGTCAAGATGTCGGTGAATCAGCTAAGTCCAATTGCTCAAGCTGACCTTGAGACCGGAACCCCCACAAGACCACCAAAGTTGAAAGGAGCTGAAGATTTCGGTACTTGGAAGAATCGAATCAAGTCATTCTTCGAATTCACCGACTACAACCTATGGCTTTCTGTCATCGCTGGACCTCACGTTCCAACGGTGGTTCGAGGAGATGTGATAGTCAATAACACCGACCCCACAACCTTCACCAATGAAGACAAAGCTCTAATCGAACGCGACCGTCGTGCACATGCTGCCTTAACCATGGCTTTGTCAACTGACGACTGTAACATGTTTGAAGAATACAGAACGGCTAATGAACTCTGGCAAGCTTTGATCGAACACTACGAGGGAAATGAAGAGCTAATTGAGAGCAAAAGAGACATGGTGCAGAAGCAATACGACATGTTTGGTGGAATTCGTGGTGAAAGCCTTTCCGATCATATCAGTCGCTTTCTGAATATGATGACCAAGATGAAGAAGGCAGGAAATCCTGTTACAAATAGTGCTGCCATAAAGAAGCTTCTGGATTCGCTTCCAAAGGAATGGAGCCTTCAATGCATGATGATAAAAAGGGATTTCCTTAACAGCCCAAATCCTGTCACTTTGTCCGATTTAATCAACACTCTGAAGGCTTTTGAAATGGACGTCAACAAACGCGAAATGAATACAACAAGTCACTCCCCAAAGGCAGCTCAGACTTCTACTGGACTGAAGAACATGGCATTTCTAGCTTCAGGAGGCACCAGTAAACAAGCCTCCGAGATGTCCTACTTTAACGTTTCCGCAAGCGCGACAAAGGCTCCACAATCTGGTGATAAGGCTGCTGTAGTTGGAGATACTCAAGCCTTGAAAGTGTCTACTGAAAACGTGGCGCTCTTTAACATGTTTCTGAGCAGCTATGAAGCCTTAATGTCAGGAGAGCTCAAGAAGGAGATGTTCACTGCTGAAGATATGTATCGGGTTGATCCTGATGACATGGAGGAGATGGATTTGAAGTGGCAGATGGCTATGATCACTTTAAGGTTGAAGAAGTTTCAGGATAAGACTGGAAAGCGTGTGGGTCTTGGAAAAGCTGGTTTTGACAAATCTAAACTGAGATGTTACAACTACAAGAATCTTGGTCACTTCAAGCGTGATTGCCCCTTGTTAAAGGAAGGAAACATTGAAGCCACTCCTGTTGTGAAACAAATCACTATCGAAGAAAACAAAACTAACGCGTCTCCCAACACACCAAAAGCTCTCGTTGTTGAAGATTATGATTGGAGTGAAGAAATTGCTGAGGCGAAGGAATAAGTCAACAAAGCTCTCATGGCAAAGATCTCAAGCGGGTCGTCATCAAAACAGTTTGAGAAACAGACTACTGGAATCCCAAAGGGGGATAACATTGCTGACAAGGGTCTGAAAAGCATTCTCGTCTCCCCGAAGCTTGAGAAAGGAAAGAACTCTGAAGAAGTTTAAAAACACAAGGAGCATGTTCCTAAGGAGTCATCTTATGAGAAGAAAGAAAAAGTCTTAGCAGCAGCAATGAAAACAGAATCTTCCAAAGAAAAAGCTGAAAAAGACTTGGTAAATAGTATTCCACGTAACTTTAAAGTAAAGTTATGCACACCAGCATGCGTTGATGTCGTGGCACATTATAAATCTCTTAATCTAGAATTTAAAAGGCAAAAAGACAAAGCTTTAAAATTTAACAAAGAACTTAAACAGAACGAGGCCGCATATCAGAGAAAGTTGAATTCAACTTTAGCTGAAATGCAAACTCTAAAAGAATTTGTCTTTAGAAAAGATTTTATCATTAACGACCTTACAGATAGACTAGAAAAGGCTTTGAACGAAAAGAATAAATTGCAAATTATCATAGACAAATGGAATGTCAGTCAGAAGGCCTTTACTGACATCAAAAACTGCCAACGACCAACGTATGTAAAAGATGGGATCGGGTATAAGGATAGGCAGGGAAATGAAAGAAGACTTTTCTTTCCACCACATAGCAAAAACTATGTGTCCATGCCAACTCCTCATCCCGACAATGATCTCATTGATGAAAAAGCCTCTGTAGAACAAAATGATTCTTTCAAAAATGAAACAACTGCTAACATTCCTAAAAGTAATGCAGATCCAATTGTGTGTAAAGAAGATGTGTGCGATGAGGATGAAGGCTGCGGCGGTTCAAAAATAGGAATAGGTTATTCAGCCGACAGTTATTCCACCGTTAACTGGTTCGCCTGGAACTGTTCTAAGAAAGACATTATTCGGGATGAATGTAATAATTTAATTAGGACGGATGACTGTAATGGCCGTGTGCCTAAATTTAACTCTTTGGATGACTGTAAGGGCCATGTGCCTACATTTGAGACCCGTGATCGTGAACATGCTATGCTTGAATGTCATGATTTAAATTCAGCATTTTGTGATGATAAAAATGTTTGTAAATCTCCTGTATTTGTGCCAGAATTGAAAAAGAATAGCTTTGGAAAATTCCTCACCGAGGAAATTCCAGATTTTATTCCATCTCGAACAGGTATGACAGATTCAGAGAAGAAAGTTGCAAAAGATAGCAGCAAAGAGGATTCAAACTCTTCTGCCTCAGAAAAGGAAGAAGAGACGTCAAGTTCTGATGAATAACAAGAATTAGAAAATTCAAGTGAAGATCAAACAACAGAAGGTGAAAGCTCCTAAGATACGAGTGACGAAACAATTGAAGATCAAAATTCAGAAAGTTCAAGTGAAAATCAGAGCTCCGATGATTCAAGTGACGAAGCAAGTGAAGATCAAAATTCAAGTGAATATCAAACAACAGAAAGTTCATCAGATTCAGACAATGATGAAGACTGCTCAGAAGATGAAAGCCGAGTTGACAAGAAAATGAAGAAAGTCGAGAGCTCAAGATACACTGCATCAAAAGACTCATCAAAAAGCTCAAGACACTCATCACATACACCATATTCTAACACCAAAAAGCCCAGACGTAAACGATGTTTTCGCTGTGGTCATTTAGGGCATACAGCGAAACATTGTAAAAACAAGAATTTTTCTAAACCAGAATATGATTTTGTTAAAAATTTCACAGATCAGCTTGATTATCTTAAGAAATCTGTTAAACATCTGGTTAATTCAACAGCTTATTTTTGGAAGCCAAAAGAGGACATCATGGGTCAAAACCACGATATCTAAAGTAAAGCAAATCTGGGTTCCCAAATCAAACTAATCTGTGTATATTCTTGTATTTCAGAATAAACTCCAGAAATGGCTTCGAATACTCATGGAATACATCTGGCATGTCGACAGCGGATGTTCAAGACACATGACAGGATTAAAGGAACTTCTGATGAATTTTCGTTTTATTGATGGCGATTTCGTGTCATTCGCTGGAGACGAGAAAGGAGGGAAGATCGTTGGAATGGGAGATGTCGTGTCTGAAGCACTCACTTTGGAAAATGTCAACTATGTTCCAGAAGTGTGCTACAATCTTATGAGCGTATCACAAGTCTGTGATAAAGGAATATCGGTGCTTTTCAATGACATGGAATGTTTGTTTCTCAAGCCTGAATATGTGGTTCCTGCAGAAATGATCATGCTCACAGCTCCAAGACAAAACAACACATACGTGCTCACCATGAAAAACGCCAAGACAAATGATAACTTGACTTGTTTATCTCAAAGGCTTCAGAATCGGAGTCACTGCTTTGGCATAGGCGATTGGGGCATGTAAATTTCAAAAATATGAACAAACTCTCTAAGTTAAACTTAGTAAGAGGTCTTCCGATAAAAGAATTTCCTTTCTCTGAAAAATGTATAGCATGCGCCCAAGGAAAGCAACACAAGAAATCGCACAAGTCCAAAGCAGTGAACACGATTACTGCGCCGCTTCAGCTGATGCATATGGATCTTTTTGGTCCAATAAGTGTTAAAAGTCTTGCTAAAAGTTCTTACTGTTTGGTGATTATAGATGATTTCTCTCATTTTTCATGGGTTTACTTTCTTGACGCCAAGAGTGAGACAGCTGCTATCCTTAAGTCATTCATTCCCTTGATTGAAAACGTGACCAGATTGAAAGTAAAGTCGATCAGAAGTGACAATGGTTCTGAATTCAAGAATCAAAGCTTCATGTCCTTTTGTGCTGAAAAGGGAATTCATCTTCAGTGCAACGTGGCTAGAACTCCTCAACAAAATGGCGTAGCTGAACGAAAGAACAAAACCTTGATCGAAGTCGCAAGAACCATGCTGGTGGACTCAAAGCTTCCAATTATCTTTTGGGCAGAAGCCGTAAATACAGCATGCTATGTTCTGAACAGGGTTCTCATCGTAAAACCTCACGGAAAAACTGCATATGAACTTCTCTTCAAAAGGAAGCCGCTCATCGATTTCTTCAGACCGTTAAGATGTTCTTGCACTCTTCTGAATACTCAAGAGAATCTCATCAAATTCGAAGCAGTGGGTGACATTTGCTACTTTATGGGATATTCGTCCACACGAAAAGCCTATAGAGTCTACAACAAACGGACAAAGATGGTGATTGAATCATATTATGTGGATTTTCAAGAAGGAAATTACACCAACATCGGAAGCACCCTTGATTGGTTTTATGATGTGGGAGTAGTTTTCAACACCTTCGAAATTCCAGAAGATGTTCTAGAGGCAAAACCAGCCGAAGTTGCTCAAGTTGAACCTCTGTTTGATTCTTCAGATATTGGTGTAACTCCTTTCACTACCCGTTTCTCTCCATTTTCCGCTGATCCACTTCTCTCTGTGGACGAAGTAAATGGTGACACTTCGCCTGAGAACACCCCTGAACACGGTGCTTCTTCTTCACAGGCGAATGTGGATGAACCAACTCAAGAAGACAACCTTCCAGTAATCTACGCTGACGAACACTTCACCAACCTTCCGCAGCAAATTGAGTCTCACACAAATGCAGGATACAAGACAAATCGTAATCATCCTCTTGAAAATGTCATAGGTGCAGTAGAAGGAGTACGTACACGTGGTCAGTCATCAAGCATCAACAAAGGTCTCTATGCAGCTTTTCTCTCGCAATCCGTGCCTCGTGACATTGAAGAAGCCAATCAAGACTCCAGTTGGGTTCAGGCCATGCAGGAAGAACTATCTCAATTTCGCAAACTCAAAGTTTGGGAGTTAGTAGATTTACCTGAAGGAAAGTTTCCGATTGGTACAAAATGGGTCTTTCGTAACAAGATGGATGATCGTGGAGTAGTGATCAAGAACAAGGCTAGATTGGTGGTGCAAGGTTTTCGTCAGGAGGAAGGAATTGATTACGAAGAAGTTTTTGCTCCAGTTGCAAGATTGGAGGCAATCAGAATATTCCTGGCATACGCGTCATACAGGAATTTCAAAGTTTTTCAGATAGACGTAAAGAGCGCTTTTCTGTATGGGAAGGTAAAGGAAGAAGTCTACGTGTGTCAGCCTCTAGGTTTCGAAGATCCTCATTTTCCAGGTCGCTACTACAAGTTGGACAAAGCCCTCTATGGTCTTCACCAAGCTCCACGTGCTTGGTACGAGACGTTGTCAACTTATCTCTTGAAGTGTGGATACACCATAGGAACGATCGATATGACTCTCTTCACCAAACGAATCGGAGAAGACGTAATGCTGGTCCAGATTTATGTGGACGATATCATCTTCGGGTCAACAAATGAAGAGTTATGTAAAGAATTCGAGACCATGATGAAGGCAAAGTTCGAAATGAGCATGATGGGAGAACTCACGTTCTTCTTAGGGCTGGAAGTGAAGCAAAAGGAGGACGACATTCTTATTCATCAGGCTAAGTACATTTGGGATATTCTCGCGAAGTACAACATGAATGACTGCAAAGTTGCAAGCACTCCATTTGCCTCTCAAACGGAGCTTACTCTAGATCCTCAAGGAAAACCAGTGAACAAGTCCTTTTACCGCTCAATGATAGGCTCTCTGATGTACTTAACTGCAAGCAGGCCTGACATTATGTGGGCAGTCTCTCTCTGTGCTCGTTTTTAGACTAATCCCAAAGAATAACATGAAACCGTTGTGAAGCGCATCTTCCGCTATCTTAAAGGAACTCCGAAACTATGTCTTTGGTATCCTAAAGATAGTAATTTTGATCTTATTGCTTATTCTGACAGTGATCATGCAGGTTGTAAAGTAGATCGCAGGTCTGTATCAGGAGGATGTCAATTCTTGGGAAATCGTCTGATCTCTTGGCAAAGCAAGAAGCAGACAACGGTGTCCACCTCCACCGCTCAAGCCGAGTACACTGCGGCCTACAGTTGCTGTTCACAAGTTCTCTGGATACAAAATCAGCTGTTGGATTATGGAATCAACATCATGAAGACTCCTATATTCATCGACAATGAGGCATGTCTGGGAATTATGAAAAATCCCATCCACCACTCCAGAACAAAGCATATCGAAATTCGTATTCACGCAATTCGAGATGCCTACAAGAAAGGATACATTCAAGTGGTGCCAGTGGATACAACACAGCAACGGGCCGACATTTTCACAAAAGCCTTCGATAAAACCTGATTCAACCAGCTGGTAACCTGGTTGGAAATGGTTAATTTCCTTGAATGGAAATGAATCTTGTTGTCCAAAAGCTTTCGTAAATACTCTATCTTTTTTCCATATTATTAAAAAAAAGTTTGTTAAAAGTAAAACAAGTATCGTTAAACGTTGCCCACCAAAATGATTTTCTGAAAAATTAAAATTTCATTTTCGGGCAAAAGGACTCTCGAAAATAAAGATTTTAGGGGGGATATTCCAGAAAATCAAAAAAAAAAAAAAATAGATGCTTGTGTATGACTCCTGTTAGAGGAAATGATAGAAAATTACTAACACTTTGTCATTTCTTGAAAAACAGAAAACAAAAGAAATCGGGGTACCAAGCAACGACGTGTCGGTAGATTCAGCAACACCAACGAGTAAACTGTTGTTAGGGAGCAAAACATAACGTCTACACAAGGATTCTGACTTTTCTCAGGCATTACGCATCATAGTGGGTAACACGTTGCGGCATATGGCTTAATGGTCTTAAATCTTGCGTTGATAGATTGCCAAAGTCTGAGATCTCAGGTCTTTATATTGGTTTTTCATTCGGGGATATCATAGTTGTTCTTCTGCTGCATCCAGATACATGCTGCCCTAGACGCTATGATATCCTTTCATAATAAGTGCCTAAAAAAAGGCCAAACCCTTTCATAATAAGTGCCAAAATTGGCCAAAACTTTAAGATGGATTAGTTTGGTCTCTCTGCTGTACGAAAGTACTGACCTATTCACCAAACTATCTGTCTTAGCCCTCGGTAGTTTTTGGGATCTCTACTGTACGAAAGTACTGACCTGATCTCCACTCTATCGTTGAAAGAATGAATCCAATATACTCACCTGTTATGAGGAACCTTTGTGCATACCTTGATCGCGGGGTATGTCCTGATGTGGGACTCACGGGCGTAATGATTCTATTCTCAATAGCTTGTGTGGGGGCCATAGAAGTCTTGTCAATATTACCGAAAACATGATAATCGCGCTCTCCGAAGGCATGTTGAAAGAAGGATGCATGGATTTAAGCGGACAAACATACTGGCAGTTTTTCTTGTGCCTTGATTCGCTAATAATAATAAAATATAAGAAATTGACAAGTGTTGGCAATATGATCTTCTGCAGGTAAGTCGACGAGCGTCAAAAGAATCAAGGAAATCAGGTTAAAATGGAACCTCCCAAGTTTGAAAAACGAAGTTCGGAGTCAAAATGGCCCAAAATTTTCTCTAGTTTGTAAATATTTCATAATTTATGTTTTTTAAACAAAAATGGGCACGTTTTTCGAGAAAGTTTGAAATTTACGAGCGAATTTAAAATTTGGTTTTTGGAAAGGGATTTGTAAAGGCGGCGAAATTAAGATTCCGGCGAAAATAACTATTTCGCCAAAAACCTTAAACCGCCTATAAATCTGACATAACCGACCCACGTTTCAAAAATTTTCAAATATCTTCAGTTTCTCTCTCTAATTTCGCAAATATCTTTAGTTTCTCTCTTTAATTTCACATAACAGTTCACTAATCTCCAATTTAATCATCAGTTTAGTTCAAAGATCATCAGGTAATCTCTATGTTAATCATCTCCTACAACCTCGGCATTCATCTGTTGATGTCTTCGATCAACGGGTTGAAGTTTGAATTTTAAATTTTGTGTTTGGTTCTTCACTTTGATTTCAAATTTTATGTCCATGAATCAGTAGGGTTTAGGATATGTTGTAAATAGTTAAACAGATATATCTAAGTTTTCAAATGCTCGTTTTTAATTAGTCTTGTGGGTTATCGGTGTTGATCATTGGGTATAATCAGTTAAGGGTTTTAGATGAGTTTATCAAGAAAATGATGATGCCAGCGAAGTTAAGTTGAACACAGCGAAGTTGGCAAAATTATCAGGGAATCTCAAAAGTCTCGAACGCGAGTTCGAGCAACCGGCGAAGTAATTTTATTTCGCCGGTAAGTTGGCCTAGACAAACATCTTCGCTGATGAACGTGTCATATGACCAAACCCTGTTTTAGCCGGAGATCGTCAGCGAAATATAACTGAACTCTCATGATCATTACCGGCGAAATCACTCGAAATTAGCTTCTGTAACCGGTGAAGATGTCTTCAGCAAAACCGATCAGTATCCAACACTGTCGCCGGCGAAATAGCTTAATCTCGATAACAGTTATCAGCGAAGACAACCTTTTGGGTTATCAGCGAATTTAACTTTTAATTTTTTTAATTTTGTAAATACCTTTTTTTTCTTTTAATTATAATCTAATTTTTTTTTTTTGTAAATATTGTTTTCTAAAATCTCAATATCTTTTATTTCATCTAAAATTCTTGTAAATATTTTTCTAAAATACAATTTTAAAGTCTTTGTATCTGTAAATATTATACTTTTATCTCGAAAATTTTCTAACTTACCTCGTTTCTCGCGTCCAAAACAGGATGGTGAAGAATATTGAGTGGGATAAGACGTTGAAGCACAATCAAAGTATCAATCTAGAGCAAGTACCACAGGATTTCCAGGACACGGCAAGATGGGTAAAGTCAAGCAGGATTGGCTACGCGGTTGAAACAGAAGTTCGCGTTTACTGAATCCATATTCAAGACTTATGGCAAACTGCAAAACCCGAAACTGTCAACAATGCCAGAGGGATATCAGCAACCGTCCACAACAAAAAGATAGTTGTAACGGAAGAAAGGATTCGCAAGGTTTTAAAGCTGAAAGATAACGCACAAGATCCGATCAGCTTGAGCAAGGACGATATTTTGGACGGTTTTCGGGGCATGGGATACGCAGGAGACTTTAGACAAAAGAAAGAGATAAAAAGAAATGGGCTCACAAGAGAATGGAGATTCATAGTTCACGTAATTGCCATGAGCTTAGCTCATCGTAAGGGTGGTTTTGATGGCCTGAACCTGGAGTGGTCGGCAGCAATGTTGAACTTGTGCTTGAATCAAAAGTTCAATCTCTCTGGTTTAATCTTCAATTATATGCTCGAGAATGTAAGAGGGCCGACTTGGGCGATGTAACCCAGATTCATCCAGATGCTGATCAACGATCAATATGAAAATCCGCCGAATGATGGAAACCTCTACACCTTTCATGTGCCCACAAGTCGTCAGTTCACAGAGATTAAAACAAATGAATGGGTAATGTTACATGACTGGATGTATGCAGCAGAGAGACTGCCGTTGGTCAAGGAAGCTTACAGAAAGTACAGAGAAGCACTTCGAGCAAAGCAACAAAGAATTGCAGAAGCTGAAGCAGAGGCTGCAGAAAAGGAAGAACGATCGAAAGGAAAAAGAAAAGGAAAGCAAGCAGCTGAAGATGAGCCTCCAAAGAAGAAAAAGGCATCTGAAAACCCAGAAAGACTCATGGGTGCAAGCTTCAGAGCTGCTGAATCTGAAGAACATCGTCAACATATCCAAGATATGAAAAAAATTCACGCGATGCAAGAAAAAGAAAAGAGAGAAAAGAGGCTTAAAAGACAAGAGATGTCAGAATCTGAAAGACCGGTTGTGGTGTCGGAAGAAGAGCAAACTTTGGATGATTTTGTTGATACGTTATTAATAGATCCAAATGAAATCTCTGCAAGTAAATCAACTCCTCCGAAGAAGAAGTCGACAGATGAAGGGTCTTCCAGAGTTCCTCTAGTAAAGCCAACAAGGATCTCAAAGCCACCGGTTCCTCCACAAAGGGTTCGTCCGTTTCAAGAACTTTATGATAAACTTGTCAAAGAAACCGGTCTATCTGCAGCCAAAGAAATATGTCTCCTCAAGAACCAAGTGAATGACACAAACATCTTGAGAGAAAAGTTAAAGGATCAACGAAAGAAGAATAAAGAAATGAATGCTTATGTGGCCAAACAATCAAAGTTCATAAGATTCCAACAGCAGGGGATTGAGAAATTGTACAGAATGATAAGGAGTATATGTGCCAAGACAGAGATAGAGCCCATGTTTTCCTTTGAGGAAGTTTTCGACTTTGATGCCTTCATAGAAGAAGAAACAACTAGAAAAGCCAAAGAATTCGAAGCTAAGAAAAGGCGTCTAGAATCAACGGAAAAAGTATCTGAAGGTGATGAGAGCGATGAAGAAGAGGTTGATAGGGATGAAATGCCTGCCAAATTTATCGAGTGGGGATTAGAAGAGGAAGTCGTGTATGAGCAGGAAGATGGAAAGACTTTCTCCCCACAGCATCCCGAGTGGTTCAAAAAGGAAAGAGAAAAACTCCCTGACTTCTATCAGGTAATAACTGTTGAAAAGACCGAGGCCTCTGACAAAATTATCAGCTGGATGTACAGCAATCTCAGGGGAATGTTTGTGGTCAAAAGACGAGGTGCAGTAATTCAGTACTTCCAAACAGGGTTTGATCTCTTTTCACTTCCAAGATGGGATCTACGTGAGCTCGGCCGACTGGATATACTAAATCCAGGAGATAGAAGCGTTGGTGGGGATTTTGAGCGTTTAATTGCTAAAGAATGCAACAAAGGTTTCCCAAATCACAAGCCGCAGCGTCCAAGAAGAAGAGTGTCCAAAACAACCAGATATCCAGTTACTGGAAAAGGCAAGGTGACGTGGGTTATTAACCCTGCACAAGTTGTCACAAGAATCAAGCTCCCTGAAGAAGTTCCTGTATGTCTAAACAACTTCAAGAAGTGGTTTTATGACAGCAAGACTGGTGAAGCAGTGATTCGCTCGAACGAAAATGAAGATATTCGCATATTGGTTCCAATGGACGTCTTTATGTTCGGACTCTCTGATCTTACGGTGTTAAATGCGAGTCGTATAAATGTGGGAGCTGGAAATGCTAATCTGGAAGAGGCCATGTTATTTCAAAGAGCAGTGGATCGAGCTTGGAAGATAAAGAGAGAGATGCTTGACCTCGTAGATAAAATCGAGAAAAGGAAGGAAGCTATTGAAAAGAAGAAAGAAGAAAAAGCATGAAAAGAAGAAAGAGAAGTCTTCCGCATCATCAACAGAGCCCACCATAACTTCTCACACAACATCATCACCTTCGGCCTTATCCACATATGAGACCACTATGGAGGATCCACCAACAAGTGAAGTTGTTATCATCCAAGAAACTCCCGTCACAACAATCGAAATTCAAGCATCATCAGAAGCAGCAAGGCATGAAGAAGTCCCCCAAGAGCCTGAGAAGAAAGCTACAGAGAATCCAATGGAAACTACAGAAGAATGAAAAGACAAGTATGCAACGATCTAGGGGGATATTGTTGGAACTTTTGAGATCGTTCATACTTGTACTGGATTAGTTTAATTATAGTTTGTAGCTTATTCTATAGTATAGGGGCTTATTTTGTAATTAGTTGAAACTAGCAAACCTGACTTGGTGTAGTTAAGATTCCAGCATAATTATAATTATGCTGGCAAGTCAGGATCTATAAATACCCAAGCATTGTAGCCCTAGCCAAGCTTTTGGCTCTTTTGGTGAATGAAAGTGTTGTTTACATTCAATCTTTGCTATTGTGCTTAAATCTGATATCCAAGGTGCTTTATTGATTTACATTCTTGTTTGGATTCAATACAACACTTGTTGTATTCATCAATCCATTAGCTTCATCTTCATTCTTGATTTTTCTTAACTTTATCATAAGTACAAACACTTAATCAATAGGTGTTTTGGACTAAAACAATCAACCACTGTGATCCGGATTGATATTGGGATCTACAATTTCTAGCTGCTGTAACAAACCTGAGGGTTTCTGGTGTTCAGCTTTAACTTGTGAACAGGTTAAACATTTAGAAACATAGGCTGCTATGTCCTTTTTCATTCATATCCACCAGAAATTCTTTCTTAAATCTTGGTACATCTTATCATTTCCAGGATGCATCGTATATTTAGATTTATGGGCTTCTTCTAATATGCGATGCCGTAGGTTTCCTAATTTAGGTATCCACATTCTCTTTTCATGAAATCTCCAAATTCCATCTGTTCCTTGTTCTAATTCTTTAATCATACCTTTTAATTTTTTAGTATCCTCCTTGATTACTGATTCTTGTGCTTTTCTAATTTGATCATTTAAATCTACTTGCAGATTTAATTTAAGAGAACGTACCCTTTTTGGCTTTTCATGATACTTTCGGCTTAAAGCATCTGCCACTACATTTGCCTTTCCTTCATGATACTGGATATCACAATCATAATCACTAAGCATCTCCATCCAGCGTCTTTGTCTCATATTTAACTCCTTTTGCACGAAAACATACCTTAGACTTTTATGATCAGTGAATATGGTAAACTTACTACCATAAAGATAATGTCTCCAAATCTTAAGGGCAAAAATTATAGCTCCTAATTCCAAGTCATGGGTTGAATAATTTTCTTCGTGATCCTTAAGCTGTCTAGATGCATAAGCTATAACCTTTTGACGTTGCATTAATACACATCCATAACCTAGTTTGGAAGCGTCACAATAGACTACAAAGTCTTCAGTTCCTTCTGGTAACGCTAGTATGGGTGTATTAGTTAATCTTTGTTTAAGAATTCTAAAAGCTTCTTCCTGTTTTGGTCCCCATTCAAACTTAATGAATTTACAGGTTAACTTAGTTAAAGGAATGGCTATTCTAGAGAAATCTCGAATAAATCTTCTATAATAACCGGCCAATCCTAAGAAACTTCTAACCTCAGTTGGTGACTCAGGGGTTTTCCATTTGGTAATCGCCTCGATCTTGGTGGGATCCACATGAATTCCTTCATGATTGACTAAGTGTCCAAGAAATTGTACATGCTCTAACTAAAACTCGCACTTTGAAAACTTAGCATAAAGCTTTTCCTTTCTTAATAGACTTAAAAGTGCGTGCAAATGCTTTGCATGATCTTCCTTACTTTTAGAATAAATTAGAATATCATCTATAAAGACAATTATGAATTTATCCAAATATGGCTTACATATTCGGTTCATCATGTCCATAAATGCGGCTAGGGCATTGGTCAAATGGCATAACAGTAAATTCATAATGACCATACCTTGTTCTAAATGCGGTTTTAGGAATGTCATCTTCCTATACCTTTAATTGATGATATCTTGATCTTAAATCGATTTTGGAGAAAAATCGAGCTCCTTGCAATTGATCGAACAGATCATCGATTCTCGGTAATTAGTATCGGTTCTTAATCGTGACCTTGTTTAATTCACGATAGTCAATGCACATACGCATTGATCTGTCCTTCTTTTTAACGAATAAAATCGGTGCTCCCCAAGGCGATGAGCTCGGCTGTATGAATCCCTTTTCCAACAGTTCGTCTAATTGTTTCTTCAGTTCCTGCATTTCGGCGGGTGCCAAACGGTAGGGTGCTTTGGCAATTGGTGCTGTTCCTGGTAGTAGATGAATTCTGAATTCAACTTCTCTGTTCGGCGGTAGTCCTGGTAATTCTTCTGGGAATATATCTGAAAACTGGGACACTACTGGAATGTCTTTTAATTCTTTTCCTTTAGTGTTAGTGATTATAGAAATCAAATACACTATAGATCCTTTTCTTATATAACTTGCAGTTTTCATCACAGAGATGAATTTTGTGGATCTACAAGGTTTATCTCCTTTAACTGTGATCTTTTCACCCTTTGGTGAATTTACTTGAATTGACTTCTGATCACATAAAATACTGGCTTTATTGGCTATTAACCAATCCATTCCTAAGACAATATCAAATCCTGCCAGATTCATTGGGTAAAGATTTGCAATATACTTTTGGTTTAAAAATTATATTCTTGCTCCTTGCAAGATTTCAGAGATCCTAACCGTCTCTCCATTCGCTGTCTTGACTAGGCATTCTTGTGAGATTTTAGTTAATGGTTGATTAAGGAGTTTGCAAAATGAGGTATTAATAAAACTTTGGTTTTCACCAGAGTCAAATAATACTTTAGCAAAAACATCATTAACTAAAAACGTACCGGCTATTACGTCCGGAATCATTTTGGCTTCATCTGCTGTCAGAACAAATGCTCTAGCATTTTTAGTGTTCTTGTTGTTCGTGTCCGGAGCTACTTTCGGACAGTTCGGCTTGATGTGACCTTTTTCTCCACAGTTGAAGCATAGTCCATTACTGGATTTTCTCCTGCAATCTTCTTCCATATGTCCTGGTGCTTTGCAGAAATTGCAGTGAGTGGAGCATTTTCCTGAATGCTTTTTCTTACAGACCTTGCAGTATGGTGTAGAGGTAGAACCTATATTCCTACGGTTGGAATACCCAGAACGGAATTCTTGGGTAAACCTTTGAGCTAGGTTTTTCCTCTGGTCTTCTTCTCTAGTACGGATTAATTCATCTGTCAAAGTGTTTGCTAGTTCTACAGCTTCTTCTATAGTTTGGGGTCTAGCTGCCTTGACTACATGCCTAATCTCCCCGATTAATCCCCATATGTAATAGGAGATTAATACTGGTTCAGGTGATGCAAGGGTTGGTACTATTCTAGTATATTCAAAGAATGTGGTAGTATAACCCTTACTATCTACCCTGGTCATTCTAAGGTTCAGAAACTTATTCGCTATCTGTTCCTTTTCATTGGGAGGGCAGAATTTCCTTTCTTCCAAATTTTTAAATTCTTCCCATTCCATGTTGTAAACCATATCGCTTCCTTTTGACTGGAGGACAGTGTTCCACTATTCTAAGGCTGAGTTCTTAAACAGATTAGAAGCAAATATTATTTTGTCTTCTTCAGCACACTTGCTTATTTTTAAAACAGCCTCAGTCTTTTCTATCCAGCTTAGAGTTGCAATGGGTCCTTATTGCCCGAGAATTCTATTGGTTTGCAGGACCATAATTCTTTATAAGAACAACTATAAGGCATGGTTCTTCTTCTTTTGGGAATGGGTACTTGAAATACGGGTCCATTGTTTACCCTGTGTTTTGGTTCAGTTGGTCGCTTACTGCTGTGCTTACTTTTATTATTCGCTTCTTGGACCGTTTGAATAATAAATGGCATTGCATCTATAATTCCTTGTGCTACTATGTGTTGGATGGCACTATTATCCACTTGGTTTCCATTATTATTGATGCTCGGATTCTCATTAACCAAGTTAATGTTACTCTGGTTATCGTTATTCAGATTTCCTTGATTTCCTTCGTCGGCCATCTGAATTTTAAATAGTTACCTCGTATTAATATCACAAATTAATACTTAATATAGCCAATCACATGATACGTATTTTGGTCAAAAGCGTCGATCATTGCGACTTTACTCTATTAATATAATACGCATCTATTACACACCAGTACTGAAATTAAAATTACAATACCAACTGAAATAAAATTATACTAATAATAGTAGGCATCCGTACACACATATTTTATTTTATTTTATTATTATTATTACTATTACCGTCTCCACCATCACATTCATGGATATGGATTCATCCAGAAATCCATATTGCGCTCGTCATACTTCCAGACGAGTCGCTCTCCTACCTGTCTCATTCTTTCACTACTCTCTAAAATTTCCTCACCAAATGTCCTAAGTTCTTGTACATTGTCTGCACTCATTGGGGGTGCAGGTTCTAGGATTGGGTTTGGAATCTGGGGTGCGGGTTCCTGGTACGGAGGTGTAGGGGCCTGAAATTGGTAAGGATTCTCTAAAATCTCCCTAATGAATACATCGTGGTAATAGGGATCTAAAGGATCCAAACCTGGGTAGGCTCCTATGTTTGGCATGGGTATGTCTTCGTGTATCGGGTAACGTTGCACATAGTCCCTATTATCGTCCCACCAGGGGTCGTAATTTGGGTCTAAGGGGGTTGGTGCAGGTACCATAGGTATTTCTTCCGGATTGAAGTCATGCATTTCTACTTGATTTTCAGGGTTTTCTATTTCCATTGGTTGGTCAGGAATTGGTGGTTGTGGCTGGGGTGCTATCATTTGTTCCAGATTAGGGTCAGATGCAGTGGTTGCTAGGATGTGGATGTTGGTTATACCCCTATTAATCATTTCCTGGGCATAGGCATCGGTTTCTCTTTTAGCTGCTGCTAGCGCTCTCTGGTCTTGTAACTTTTTCATACTCTTTCTACGCTCGTGTGCCCCTCGACTGAACCATCCTCTCTTTTTCTGAGGGAATGGCTCCTCGGACTGAGCCTTAAACACGAATATTCCTTCTTCCGTATCAGCAGAGTACCCTGAGAGGGCAGGCTGAGAAGAGGCACCTTCGCTTCTAGGCGAACCAGACAATTGACGATACGCGTCAGATGGTCCTTGGTCGTTCACACTGTAAACTAACAAATAGTCAGATAACACATAACAAGAAATACAATTATGCATGTATTCCCGTAATTTATTTCCTAACAATTTGAATTTTGATGTCAGCAGAACACTTCTGTGGCTGAATCAAAGACTTAGCTCTGATACCACCTTCTGTCGCAACCCCCGATCCCTAATCCCCGGGAACGGGCGGCCGCGAGCAAGTTTTGGTGGTATCGCGTGTTTGTCTAATTTGGCAGCGGAATTTTCATCAGGACCGTAGTTAGGAAATATTTGATCAGAGTAAAATACCACATTTTGATAATATTAAACACATGGGATAAAACCCAAGTCTGCAGTACACACATTTTCATAGGAATGAATCCTATTTTATTTAATAAAACATCTATTTTATTTTAGGTAACTTTATGTTGTAAACCATTCCATGTTGTAAACCATCCTTTCTTCCATATTTTTAAATTCTTCCCATTCCATGTTGTAAACCATATCGCTTCCTTTTGACTGGAGGACAGTGTTCCACCATTCTAAGGCCACTTTTCCAAGCCTTCAATGCTGTCCAGCTGGCTTATATTTGGCTTTCACATTTTGTTACCTGAAACGCATTTAAAAATATTTTGTCAGTGGGAAATATTGGTGAGTGAATCTCAGTTTAATCAAGCTTAAGTAAAATCCATTGTACAGTATTGAGGGCGATCTCGCAATTACATTTGTTTCCAAGTTATATCAATTAACATCCATGGTACTGTCAGACCCGACTTGTGGAAATGTTACCCCTCGCAAGGTAGTAACATAACTTTGTATACAAAACCCCAACATACTCATGATAATTGTATTCTTACAAATACTCAATAACTGCTTAATATATAATTAATTGTGTGAGGTTTTGTAAAAATAATTTGCAAAAAGGAGATTACTCACTTTGTTGTCTTAGATTATCCTTTAGGATTTCCTGGTGACAATCTATAATTTTCACAAATGCACATGTGTTAGTATAATAACCCATTTTAACATTAGTAATACCCTCCCCGAGACGGCATTCCAATGACTACGTCGGGCAGAACCACGACAGCCGTTACGGAACCCTAGATCAATCGGGCAGCGTATCTAATACGTATCCAGGGGTTATAATACTTACAACGGAGCAGAACTTCGCTATTTAGGGGGGTATAATACCCGTATATTATGCCTACTATCATATTTTTGAGATACAGAAAAGAAAGTGAGCGAGTTCGACTGAAGATCCGAGGCCCTCTATATATAGTGCTGATTTCTGGTTCTCTCGCGACCCGTGTAAAGGTAGACCAAGGTCTACGCGGCCCGCATCAACACTGGTCAACAGCGTAGCTGATCCGGGGCATCTAGTAGGGTCGACATGTGTGGGGCCACGTGGCGGCCCAGGGTTCAGCCAGCTTTCACCTTCACGCGGCCCGCGTAAGGTTTAGCCCAAGGGCTACGCGGCCCGCCTCAACCCTAAAAACTTCATTTTTAATTAATTTTAATAATATTTAAGGTATTCAGGGCCCGTTTTCACGTATGGGGTGTATTTTTGGACATATTGGGATATTTTAAAATATATTAGGGTGTCGGAAAATTTATAAGGGTGTCGGTTTAGAGTTGTTATAAATGTCTATCCACTGATAGACTTAAAATTAGCCACTGTTTCATATACACTGTCTCCAACCACTGTTGTTGCCCAACAGTGGTTTCCAAACAACTGTCATCCACTTTTTCATCAAAGGTTGCCACGTGGGCAAATGTTAACCGTCCGATCTTTGAAACCACTGCCACGTCAGCATTCGCTTTTTCCCTTTTATAAAACCCTGATTAAATCCCAAACAGAGCTTTACTCGCCATATCGAATTCAAAATTCTCCGAAACGGTTTCCATCTTCTCCTTCACTTCTTCTTCAACCATTCGCAATTTTTACTTCCGACCATTATTCTAATCATCAAACACCCACATAACTACCTTTGCACATACGAGAAAACCAACAAAAATACCGACTTCCACTCAATAATTGACATTTTGTCAACCTCCAAATACAAAACACTTCTCACCGCTGATGCTCCAATATACCAAGACACACTACGTGATTTGTGGGCAAATGCCGAAATTCAAGAACAAGGCACTGAGCCATTTGGTATCACTTCAAAAGTAGGAGGTGTCTTGGTTGCCATAACCCACACTACCATTTTCGAAACATTCCAGATGAATAACTTAGCTAGTAAAACTTCTTTCCCTAAAAGTGAGTTTCAAACAGACTTGATAGAAAGGGGTTATGATGGACAGTGGAATAAAGCCACAATGTTCAAACCAAATTTTCCACCACCCACGAAATTTCTGTTCCATACCCGGTTAACATGTCTATCAAACAAAACCACTGCATTTAATGAAATACCATTAAAAATTCAGTACTTGGGGTATGCAATTTTGAATATAACTGATTTTAACTACTCCCAAGCACTGTTTACAGATTTGGTTAATAATTTGAAAAACATTAAAAATGGAAAGAATGCTGCTTTTCTGCTGTTCCCAAGATTTTTGAGCTATTATTTGCAAAAACATGTTCCACAAAAAGCTTTTGAGCAAGGAACACCTTTTAAAATGAACAGTCTTTCTTCTGAAACTTTTACTCGCCTAACGGCTAAATAGTCAAATGTTTCTTAAACAAAAGCAAAGAAGTCTTAGCAAATTTTAGATGAGTCCACATCTGCTACTCAAACTTCTGTTGCTGAGCCCACTGCTCATGGTAATCACAGCACCACAACCAATGCTATGAAACCCCCCACCATCAAAAATCAAAAAGACCAAATCCAAATCCAAAAAGCCCACCAAACCCACAAATAAGGGTCCTCTGGAAGATGAGATCCCAGAGGTTAACCCTGTGACAACACCAATGTCACTAGAAATCATTGTTGCTACTTCGTCACAACTAGTGGAAAGATTTCAACCTGAAAACCTAACCCTTCATGATTCCTCACAAAAGGAACATGTTGTAAGCACAGGGACACCACAATACGATGATATACCCTCATTTGAGAGTATGCTCAAAAGCCCTTCTCCCGGGGCAATGTCTATTTCTACACCACTCCATACATCCCCTATTCCACATACCATTATACCACTGTTTGAGGCTATTGACATTCAGACTCAAAACAGCCTTTCTCACAAACACATTACTGAGAGTATAACTTCAACAATTGCTGTGTCTAAACCTGTTCAATTAGCTAGCCCACAAATAGTTAAGGAGGTTACAGCACTTGAATTTCCCGAAATTCTTGTTGGTAGTTCAAGTGGAGAAGCTACTACAAGTGTCAAATCCACTGATTTACATTTGGACAGTAGTTTCATATCTAAGTCTCCCTTGAAGGCAACCACTGCTGTGTCTACCAAGGTAACCACTGCTGTGAGTACCAAGGTAACCACTGATGCAGAGGGAAGTCCCCAAAACCAAGAAAAAGGGGCATCTGCTGCTGATGATATGGGGTCTACTCCTATCACAAAAGCAGATACGACCACCTCTGGTGGGAATTCAGATGATCCTATTAAGTTAGGTGATGAATTAAAATACAAGGATTTGACGGAGAGGATGTCCACTATTGAAACAACTGTTGGTGAAATGAAAGATCTGATGGAGCAGGAGGTGGATGCTTCCAAAAGTCAGCCTACTCATCAGCAATTATCCCAGGAGCTTTGGAATTCTGTGCAACCAATCTTAGCTGCTCAAAGGGAATTGGCTGAACTTCAACATAACTTACACATGGAATTGATCAGAGTTATGGTTGAAGCAAGATACAAAGACACTCAGGCAAATATCAGGGGTATCAAAGAAGCCCTTGCAAAGTTAACTGGCACCTCCCTTGCTCTTGTGTTTGAAAAAGAGGATCAAGATGATGCCAAAAAGGGGGAGAAAGATTCTCTGAGGAAACTTGATGTTGACCCCAAAGCTAAACCAAAGGGTCAGCCAAAACAGAAGCCAGAATCTGCAAAAAACACTTCTGCAAAATTTACTGTAAAGTCTGATGCTGGAAAGAAAAAGGGAGTTGATGAAACCCTTAATAAACAGACAGATGAAGAGATTTCAGAAAAGCAGAAAAGAAAAGACACTACAGAAAGCAAAGCAGATGTTTGGAAGCAGGAACAGGAGAAAAAAAATGAAATGGGAAAACAAAACACAAAACATTGGTACTTCTGATAGGAGAAAGTCCTTCAGAAACAATAAACCACCACTTGCCCTGAAAGAACAACTTCTAAAAAGCAAACCATTGTTGCAACCAAACCTAAACCTTCACCTCAAAAACCATCACCACAAAAACCACCTCAAAAGAAACAGAAAACAGCTTCATCACCACCACCATCCTCCAAAGCAACAAATGTTGATGTATCAAAAGCATCAGCAGATGTTAAGGCAACAGCTATTGAGACACCAGTGGTTTCAGCAGTTGTTAGCCAAACTACTGCTACCTCTATTCATTTTGACACACCTTCACAACTACCACAAACACCCCCAAGATTCCCTCACAATCAACCTTTCACCCAAACCACCATCTCCATCTAAAACTCCTCCTCCTCCTCCAAAGTTTGCTTATGCTAGAAAAAAGAAGTTTGTGGTGCTTGAAGAAGAAAAAGAAATACCTGCACCAATTTCTTTATCATCTGCTCCTGCTACATCATTCATTCCGCCCTCATCACCAAAAACCAACCCAATCAAACAACCACCCACTGGTCACATCCCACAAATCATCCCTTTGGAAACTCAATATCCTCTAGAACTGATCATTGTTCAATCTGAAAAGGAACAGTTCTACAAAATAGAGGATCCATCCAAAAGAACCTTCCCATCTCTGATTGACTTCAAAACACCTCAAAATATAGATGAATATCTACAGTTGAAAGCCAACCAAGATCTAAGTATTGCAAAAGAAGAGAGTAAAGGGCAAGGAGATAGGAGATACCAAAGTCTCTATCAACATGAGCTAAGTAAAGTCAGGAAACTAGAAGACTTCGCTAGAGACTTGAGTAAATCTATGTCTGAGCTACCACCCACTGCTGATCTTCAAAAGGAACTGAGGATTGATTACTTGGATATCATCATGAAAGACAAGCCCTACAAAGCCTACAAGTATCAATTCAAAGACTGGTCTCAGGAAGCTCTCAAAGAAGAAGTAAACAGAATTGAAATGATGAAGAAAGATCCTCTAATGAAGAAATCTGCACCCAACTGGAATAAATATAAGAAGGTTGATGTAGATGAGGCATTGAGGTACAAAAGAAGGAGAGCAGAGCTTGTAGCAGCTGGATATGGGACTGCTAGATCAATTGCAAGAAGGTCTAAGCAGAATGTTGATGAAACCTATAGAAGGTTAGAAGAGCTCAGAAAGACAGATCCAACTATTCCTTAGAAGCTAGTGTATTCTGAAACCACTACTGATAAGCCTCAACAGACCCATGCCATACAAAAGCTGTTCTCATCCTCTGCTTTACCCATTAGTGCCATGATTCATTTAAAAAGGCAAAATCAGATGGATGAGGAAGATGAAGTGAGGTATGCTGAACATAGAAAAGAGGCTATCAGAAATCAACTTTTATATGGACCAGAGGATGTTGCTAACCAACTTGCTACACAGATAACTGAAACTATCAAAAAAACTGGCAAGCAGACCTCAGTCCCCAAACTCATCTCAAATAAAACTTCTCCCTAAAAAGCCATCAGATCCAAAAATACTAAAGTGGAAGTCTGGCAAAGATACCCACCTATTGACTCTGATAAGGTCTGATGGTAGTGTTGAAAAGCTGTCAAGGAAGGCTGCATATGATCTGAATGCAGGTGACCTTCAAGATTTAATGAACTTTCAACTGCACAGGTGTAGGACCGGTTTTCGACTCCGAACGATTGCGAAACGATACGTGTGACGTGCGGAATCCGTACACGAACGTGACCGAACACAAGATCGTACAATTAATGTGATTCTATTGATCAATATGACGAGTACAAGGCACCGTGAATCACCTTGGAGTACTTTCTCTCTCTAGACTTTCTCTCTCTAACCTCTAGCTCTCCAAGTCTCCAAATGGCAAAAGTCTCTAATGAAAACCCTAAGTCTCCTATTTATAGGCACAAGGTATAAGGATTTCTCCTTATTTACAAGATTGCCACCTTGCCCATTTTATCTAAATATTACAATAAAAGCTCTAGATTTCTTCAGTGTCTTGCTACGATTCTGATTGATGGAGCCGATAGACATACTGCACTAACAGACTCCCTCTTGGATATTGTCGCAGTCAATCTCGTAGCGTCTTGTCTTTCTCTCTCTCTCTCTCTCTCTGAGTCTTCTTGAAGGTTTGATATCATCAGCAACCACAGACTCCCTCTTTCTTGAACAGAATCCCCGTGGATCTGTCTTCAGCTTCAGTTGCTCCCCCTTTCGGTTAGACTCTTTCTCTTCAGGCTCCCCCTTTCGTCAAGCTTCCGTGCTTTTGGGATCGACACCTGGCTTTCCGGATAGAAGCTCCCTTTTGCGTCGAGCTCGTCTTCAGACTCCCCCTTAGACTCGGCTATCGGGATCGTAATCTGGTACAACATCTGCAACTCTCAAACATTTATAAGTACAAACGTTTTGAATATCCAGGATTGATGACCTGGCTCTCTCAACATATGCTAGAATACTTTTACAATGAAAGCATTTTCAGTTGTCCAGGAATCGTAACCTGACTCTTTTAAAACTTTTTTAAATCAAGATCCTGGCTCTAAAATGAATATATCCAGGATTACTTGATTCTCTCCCCCTATCAACAAACTTCATAGATTTGGCAGTATTAAGTATCCAAAATCGAAATCTAGCTCTTTACAACAGATTTTAACAATTTAAGCATCCAAAACTTTCATGGTTAATCATTCAAGTCCAAATTAATGACCTTGGAGACTTCACAAACTGTTTTTGATTTTTTATTTTAAAACTTCAAGTTTCAAATTAATGAATTTGTTTATTTTCAGAAACACGATCAGCATACTTAGATTTTGAAACTCAGCTTCCCAGACATCGGTTGTCGAAAATAAAGCGGAAATCAAAATCTTTTTGTAATTTTCTGAAACATAAAGCAGTAAAGAAATATTTATAGACAATATTTTGTTTGAGTTCGTTTCAGAGGATCATATCAGTTTATGACAAATCACTAGCACCGTTGAGCTTTTAACACTTTAAGTTCTAAACGATTCACTTAGATTGTCAGTATACTGATCCACTTAAATTTTCACACAAAGTTCAACTGATTCGAGATACGTTTTAGTGTTTTAAGGACTTAAACTTATTCGCGTGTCCCACCTCAGAATATACTGCCGTATCAAAATTCCCTAGATTCAGTCTTACAGGTGAGTATACCAATTTGATATCTATATTCTGGGTTCGTGCGAGACCTTGAGAGCTCAGGTATGAACTTCCATTCAGTCAAAGAGATGAAGGCTCGACTTTAGGTGTGTTCCCTTTAGGGAATCTTTTCTTCAACTACAATTGATTCATATCTTTCGATATTTTTATCAATTTTTATGCAGTGGGTGAGCTTAAAAAGTGCGTAAAGTATTGTACGAGGTCTAGGCCATTGCTTCCGCAATATCAGAAGACCAGGTATAATACCCCAGATATCAAACAGTATAAAGACCTAGTATCTCAGAATCAGGCAATCTCTCAAACAAGATTTTGGGGGTTACCCATATATCCGAGATATGTTCCCCACGAGATAAGTAAGTATTGATATTTAGGTTTATATCTCGAAAACAATCTACTAAGCGTGTAAAAACCTACTGGCATATCATCAGTGAGACCGTTTATCACATTTAACTTTCCAATTCTTTAGCGTACTGTGATTGTTTACTGATGTACTATCATTTCCTCTTTTTACAAAACTCATTTTTGAATTTTATCATGTTTTTGGCTTTTTCAAATTTTCTAATGTTTTTGGATTTTCTGAAATTTTCTTACTCCCCCTAAAATGCAAAACCATTTAAAGAAAATTTGATAACCTGATACTGATAGCTTTGTCTCGCCATCCATTTTCTACAACTCATGCTCTGTTTTACAGAAAATATAACATGTAAAGCAGTAATTACCCCCATGATTTACAACACATTGATCTTTTACAGTTTGAAAAACCTTTTTTCAATCTTGTGAAATTAATCATGTTTGTTCCGCCGTGAGGGTTTCGGCATATTCAATCATCAAACTTTTGTAATTTTTGATTTTTGACAAAATATAGAAAAATAAACAAATCAAACATAAGCAGACAAGCAATGAACATTCAAGCATGTGTATTCATGTGTGTGCACTGGATCGGATGCCCACTCGATCAGATTGCCACCCGATCGAGTTGTCACTTGATTCATGTGACAAGCAGGTAGCACCTTTGACAAGTTAACACCTTGAGAGTGAATGACATGGATAGGATGACCACCCGATCGGATTGCCACCCGATCGAGTTGTCACTCGATTCTTGACAAATTTGAAATAACTTGATTTTTGTCGTTTTGTGATGAGGATCGGATGGTTGTCCGATCGGATTGCCACCCGATCGGATTGCCACTCGATCAGCTTGTCAAAATCAAATTGAAAAACATATTTATTTATTTATTTTTTTAATTATTTTTTTCAATTTTTAGGGTTTTTGAAATATGGTTTATTTATGTACAAAAACCGATAAACTCCCTGTTTAACCAAACCAGGGTTCAGCAGCCTTCTCCTCCTGTGCCAGGCTGCTCATCAATTCTTTTTCTTGACAATCAAACTTCATGAGCACCTGCACATTTACACAAACTCAATTACTTGAACAATTCAGCCCAGGTCTGTTTGACCTTAGGCATTTCAAAACAAAATTCATTCAATGATGGAAAATCTTTGTCATTTTATACAAAAACTTTTTCATCGTTGACTTCAACTTTTTTGTCATTCACAGAAGTCACTTGTTTCTTAACCACCCAGTTTTGTCCTTTTGAAGCACTTCTTTTGTAAAATCGTGACTCGTTTTGATTACTTTGATTTTGAACAACAACCTTTGATTTCCAAAACTAGTTTGGTTTTGTCATATCAACCGATGTTTGCCAACTTTGTGTTGTTCTAAATCTGGGTGTGTGACAATTCCAGGTTTGTCTTGAATCAAACCTAGTCTGGTTTGATTTCCAAGTTTGATTCGAAGCAAACTTGTTTGTGTTGTATCTCCAAGTTTGTTTGGAATCAAATCTGGTAGTCCTTTGTTCCTCATCCTCAGATTTCTGTTTTTCAACATCAACAGGCTTTGGGTTTGGACACTTGCGGGCAAGATGTCCAGTTTTATCACATTTAAAACAAGTTTTCCTCGAAACATCCTTAGCCTGTTGTTGTTGCTTTTTCTGAGCATAGAACTCTTCATTAGACTGTCGTCTAAATTGGAGTTCTTTCTCTTCTTCTGAACTTTTCCCATGAACAAAATTCATTTTCTTTTGAAAATTTTGCTTCTCAAACTTTTTATCTTGATTTTGTTTCTTTTTATAACCCAACCCTGCCTTCATATTCTTCTTTTTGTAACCAGGTTTGTTATAAAAAGCTTTCTTGCTCTTTCCAGCAAATTTTGTAATTTCTGACTTTTTTATCTCTATCAGTTTGAACACTTTGTCAATTTTATCTGCAATCACATTCTGAATCGGGAACTCGTTATCTGAGAATAATTTTTCCAATCAAATCATGGTATAAGCCAATCCTTTTGGATCATCATTCACAACTTTCTCAGATTTTGAATGTTTGAGATAACCATCATGAAAATTTCCCTTATTTTTGTAACACCCCAAAATATGGAAAATGATAAATAAAGAAATTAACTTGGTTAGAGGAAAGTTTTGATTTATTGATAACTAGTTAAGTAAAAGATTTAAATTAAATGCTCCCTCAAGTGGGAGGACTAAATATGTAACTATTGAATGAGGGGGGTTAATTAAAAAGAAAAACAAACTCAACCCACACACAGTACGTGTGTGTGGATCGACCAGGAGCCAAGAAGAACAGGGTTCACCTTGTTCTCATCAAATCATCAAAATTAACAAGGAAAAATTGATGCTTATCGGTTGCATGTGGTGAATTATTGATCAATTACCCATACCCCATCAAGTGGTAAGTTGAATTTCTAGATTTGATGAATTGTAGAAGAAGGGTGTTGACCCAATCATGAAATTGTGTTATGATTTGTGTTGTTTAGATGTTAAGGATGCTCCCTAGGGTAGAAAACATGCTTAGATTTTGTCAATTGAAGGAAATTCTCTATAAACCCACTTTGTGAAAGTTGGGTTATGAATGTGAGGATTTTAGGATGATGAATGTATGTAATTGGCTTGTAATTCTGTTGTAGTACCCGAATGCTAGATAAGTTGATGAAGATTAAAGGAATTGAAAGAATTAGGATGACTAGTAATGACATATATGATGATATAGTAAATCATGCTTGAGATACTTGTACATTATGCTTCATTTATGTAACGCACACTAGGTGTTTGATGAAATGCTTGAAAGAGTAAATTTGTGTAAATTGAAATGTGATGGAATGGAAGTAAGGGTACTAAACGGATGAATGAATATGTTGATTTAGGTGTGAAGGAAGAAGGCTCGAATTCTAAGAAATCGGAAGGATCACAAGACCGAGGTATGTTTCGTTGCATACAAGTACTTTAGTTATAATTTTGATATAACATCATAAATAATTATTGCCGAAATGATATGGTGACTAGTAAGTAACTAGCAAATCCCTTGCGGATTTGGTTGTTATGAAAGCCATGAGAAGCTATGCAAGCCGACCGGTTCTAGTGAACAAGTCGATTAAGAATAAGCTACCATCCGTCTCGAACGGGTGGTTTTGTATGCTATGATAAATGCGAGAAGCTTAATCCGTGATACGGATGGAAAGAAGAGTTTATGTTGAAAGCAAATAACCCTATTAAACGGGTTGGATATGTATGCTTAACTCTCATTGAGAGTGTTTATGCACAACCCAAGTAATTGGGTAGTTTAATGCGTAAGTAAGATGATGTTCATGATGAATTGAGTTAAAACGAAAGGGTTATATACATATAACTAGTATGATGACTAACTTTTAAAATCCTTGTTGAATGTAGGTAAAACCTCACTATAGGCGATCCGGAGCTTGGAGCGAGCACATGTCTATGCCTTGTTATACCGAACGCTTCCGCTAATTAAAATGCATACTTTTGGGTCTATGTCTTGTTATTTGGTGTTATCTCGTTAGAAGTCTTAAACTTGAAAACTTGTTGTTTTTGTTTTGGGTAGTTAATGTAACTAGGGTCGTTGATGGATGATGTTTTTATTATATGTAAAAACAGGGGGCATGCTTGTTTTACAAACGAGTCATGCCCAAATTTTGTTAAAAAGTTTATAAACAATATTAATTACAAGGTCTAGATTTCGACAAGTTGTTGTTTTTATTAATATGAATAAGCGGTCGTAACAAGTTGGTATCAGAGCCAAGGTTTGAGGGATTCGAGCGTTAAACGCGATGCTTGAACTCAAACCGATGGCTCGTCCGAAAGAGTGCTCGCTCCAAGATCGCCAAAGAGGTAAAAATTTTAAACTTTCGTTTGATATGAACTTGTATAATGCACTACGGTTTAAAAGTTAAGATTCATTATGTTATGAAGCGTTAAGATGGGTTAAATGAGAAATCCCGAGACCCGGGAAGCTGGAAACGGACTCGGAAGTAGTCGGAACAGCCAGAAAAACAACCTGCAGCGTTTTGCTAAACGAGGGCCCGTCGCCGACGGGTTAGCTCCCCGTCGCCGACGGCCCACCTTTACCCGACGGCTTAACTTACTGCCGACGGCTTAACTTGTCCGACGCCCAAATCCAGAGCCCGTCGCCGACGGGTTAGCCCCCCCGTCGCCGACGGCTCACCGAATACAGTTTGCGGATTTTTGTTGTTTTTCACATGATTATGTTGTTGGGCTGTCCGAAGGCTTATCTAATAACTACGGGAGGTCTGTATAAGGCTTAATAAGTGTATGCAATCACAATTAGTGATTACAACAAGAACGGATTCGTAAGAATCCAAAAGCAATGAACCGAATGACACTATATGGATTAAGTAAATGCTGGTTAAAGAATAATGATATACCAGAAATTTACGATTTGTATTAAACGAAAGCGTGATAATGTGTAGATGGCTGATGCAAGAAACGTTAATGATGACGATGATACTGTTCGTCAAGAAGCAATGTACAATAAAGTTATGGAAGTGGCAGAAGGGGTTATGCAAGCTAATCTTCCACAATTAGCTCAAGAAGTAGAAAGTCGGGTGTTGGGAGTTGTAGATGCCATGATGACTAGCAAGATTGAAGAACTGAAAGAACTGTTAGAGGGATCTAAGAACAAAAGCAAAGAAAGACGGTGCACGTACAAAGACTTCATGGCATGTCATCCCGCAACGTATGATGGAAAAATTGACCCGATCGCATGTCAAAGATGGATTTCCAACATTGAAGCGGTATTTATTCGAAGTCGTTGTGATAATGAAGATAAGGTGATGTTCGCTACGGGCCAACTCACTTTACAGGCAAAAGATTGGTGGGATGCACACAGTAAAGAAATAGGGGAGGATCGATTACAAGAGATGACTTGGCAAGAATTCAAGGAACCCTTTATGAGGTACCATTGCCCTCAGTCGGCTATCGATAAAATCCAAGAGGATTTCTTACGCCTCCGACAGAAAAACGAGACGATAAACGAAATATCAAATACCTTCTTGGATAAGATGAAGTTCTGTGGGGATTTTGTGAAGACTGAAAGAATGAAGATCAATCGCTTTTATGGGGTTTTAAAAGCGGAGTTTAGGGAGTTCATTACTCCCTTGAAATGTGAAACTCTAGATGAGCTCATCAATCTGGCACGGGATAGAGAAATCGAAATTAAGAGGCAAGAAGAACGTGGGGAAAAGAGGTCAAGCGAGAAAGGGGCAAGTTCGAGTCCATCCAAAAAGGGGAGGTATCAAGATCAAGGAAGGAAAGATAAATCGAAAAGTGGCATTCCTCCTTGTAAGACTTGTGGAAAGCTTCATACCGGGGAGTGTTTGTTAGGCAAGAAGGGGTGCTACAAGTGTGGTAAGGAAGGACACTCGTCTTTTCAATGCCCAGATAACTCGAAGACTTGCTTCAACTGTTTTGGAAAGGGGCATGTTAAGTCGGAGTGTCCAAAACTCCAACAAGGATCAAAGAAGGAGGGAAAGAACGAAGAGAGCTCTAAAGCGAAAGGGAGGATGTTTCAAATCACCTCCGAAGAAGCTAAGTCTCATCCGAATGTGGTTTCAGGTATCTTTTTACTCAACTCCATACCGGTTTATGTCTTGTTTGATACCGGGGCCACTATGTCGTTTATTTCAAATGAAATCATACAACATCCTTCATTTAAGATTGAACGAATGCCGATGCCTTTAGAAGTAGAAATAGCTGATAGCAAGATTTATATGTTACACGAAATTTGTAAAAATTGCAAATTTACAATAGAAGATGAAGAATTCGATATTGACCTCATACCTATGGTTTTGGGGGAATTCAAAATGATTGTGGGTATGGATTGGATGACCCGACACCAAGCGGGAATTAATTGTGAAACCAAAACGGTACATGTTCAGTCCCCAAGTGGAAAACGAATAGCTATACAAGGAGAGAGAAGGGTGGAAGCGAAACTTTGTACCCTCGTTCAAGCCGCTAAGTATACACTTAACGGGGGTAAGGCATACCTAGCTTACGTGGTTGATGCTCATCGAGATTTTCCGAAGCTTGAAGATGTAGAGATCGTGAATGAATTTCCGGATGAATTGCCGGGACTTCCTCCCGAAAGAGAAATAGAGTTTCGTATTGAATTGAATCCGGTTGCGAAGCCGGTTGCGAAGGCTCCTTATAAATTGGCTCCCACCGAGATGCGGGAGCTAATGACACAATTACAAGACCTGTTAGACAAGGGCTTTATACGTCCGAGTGTGTCACCTTGGGGAGCGCCTGTCTTATTTGTTAAGAAGAAAGACGGGTCAATGCGCATGTGCATCGACTACAGAGAATTAAACAAGCTAACTATCAAGAACCGCTACCCCTTACCAAGAATTGACGATCTTTTTGATCAACTGCAAGGGGCGAGTTGGTTCTCCAAGATAGATTTGCGTTCGGGGTACCATCAAGTTAGGGTACGAGAAGAAGATGTTCCGAAAACCGCGTTCAGAACCCGTTATGGGCATTATGAATTTTTAGTCATGTCTTTCGGGTTGACGAATGCGCCGGCCGCGTTTATGGATCTTATGAACCGGGTATGTCGTCCCATGTTAGATAAATCTGTGATCGTGTTCATAGATGATATTCTAGTCTACTCGCGAAGCAAGGCCGAACATGCAAGACACTTGCGTGAAGTACTTGAAGTTCTCCGTAAGGAGAAACTTTACGCGAAATTTTCAAAATGCGCCTTTTGGCTCAGAGAGGTGCAGTTTCTGGGCCATGTGATCAATTCGGAGGGTGTCCTAGTAGATCCATCAAAGATCGATGCTGTAATGAAATGGGTTCCTCCGAAGAACCAGACTGAAATAAGAAGTTTTCTAGGCCTTGCGGGATATTACAGGAGGTTCATACAGGATTTTTCAAAGATAGCTTTGCCTTTAACAAAGCTGACGAGGAAGAAAGAGAAGTTCGTGTGGGGTAAAGAACAGGAGGAAGCCTTCCGAGTATTAAAAGAGAAATTATCATGTCCACCGGTTTTGACATTACCGGATGGGACTGAAGACCTGGTGGTCTATTCAGACGCGTCACATCAAGGTTTAGGTTGCGTTTTGATGCAACGGGGGAGAGTTATCGCATATGCTTCACGGCAACTGAAGCTGCATGAAGTAAACTACCCAACACACGATTTGGAATTGGCAGCGGTAGTATTTGCCTTAAAAATTTGGAGGCATTATCTATATGGAGTGAAGTGCACAATTTATTCGGACCACAAAAGCCTTAAATACTTCTTTGAGCAGAAAGACTTGAATATGAGGCAACGGAGGTGGTTAGAACTTATCAAAGATTATGATTGTGATATCCTTGATCACCCGGGAAAAGCGAATGTAGTAGCCGACGTGTTAAGCCGAAAGGAATATCCGCCTCCCATTCGAGTAAAATCCATGAAGATGATAGTTACACCGCGATTACTCGAGATGATACGTGATTCCCAAATAAAATCACTCGCAGCTGAAGATGACAAGAAAGAAAGATTGAAAGGAGTAACCGACAAGTTAGAAGAAAATTCGACCGGGCTCAAAACGAGATTTGGCCGAATCTGGATACCCCGCTTCTGCGAAGTCAAGACTGCGTTACTTGAAGAAGCTCATAAGTCACGATATTCGGTTCACCCTGGGGCTACAAAGATGTATCAGGATTTGAAGACCAACTATTGGTGGCCGGGCATGAAACGTGATATCGTTAAGTATGTCGCGAAATGCTTAACATGTTCCCAAGTGAAAGCAGAGCATCAAAAACCATACGGGGAGTTGCAGCCCTTAGAGATTCCGGTATGGAAGTGGGAGGAAATAACAATGGATTTGGTAACTAAGCTTCCTAGAACGAAAAAGGGGCACGATACAATATGGGTAATCGTAGATCGGCTTACGAAAAGCGCTCATTTTCTACCTATCAAAGAGGCTTACTCCTCCGAGATAATGGCAGAAATATATATGAATGAGATCATATCTCGACACGGGGTGCCTGTGTCAATCATTTCAGACCGGGGCACCAGATTTACCTCACGTTATTGGCGAAAGTTCCACGAGAGTGTGGGCACGAGGTTACACATAAGCACCGCTTACCACCCTCAGACTGACGGCCAGTCAGAAAGAACCATTCAAACTCTTATCGATATGCTGAGAGCGTGTGCATTAGACTTCGGGGGAAGCTGGGCTGACCACCTACCCCTAGTGGAATTCTCTTATAATAATAGTTACCATAGTGGCCTTAAAATGGCTCCATATGAACTCCTGTATGGGAGAAAATGTAGAACTCCCGTATGTTGGGGTGAAGTGGGGCAAAGGGAGCTTGCGCCAAGTGATCTAATAGCAGTAACAAATGAAAAGATAAAATTGGTAAGAGCGCGACTGAAAGCGGCCCAGGATCGGCAAAAAGTTTACGCGAAAAAGAAAAGGCGACCTATTGAATTTCAAGTCGGAGATTTCGCTCTGTTGAAAGTGTCCCCATGGAAGGGTATAATCCGTTTTCGCAAGAGGGGCAAGTTAGGTCCTCGATATATTGGACCGTTCAAAGTCTTGGCTCGAGTTGGAAGAGTCGCATATCGATTAGAGTTACCGCCTACTCTAGACGGGATTCATAATACCTTCCACGTGTCGCAGTTGAGGAAGAGTCCTACGGACGAAACAGCACTAGTACCGCTCGATGATATTGAGTTGGACGAGGGATTAAACTACGTCGAAAGACCCGTAGCCATTAAAGACTTCAAAGTAAAGAATCTCCGCAACAAAACTGTTAAACAAGTGTTGGTGCAATGGCAACACCGAAAAGGTTCGGATCTCACATGGGAAGCAGAAGATGAAATGAGGAAATACTACCCTTTTCTTTTCGGTATGTCAATATTTAAGTTGTTATATAATCAGGTTTCGGGGACGAAACCTCTTTTAAGGGGGGTAGACTTGTAACACCCCAAAATATGGAAAATGATAAATAAAGAAATTAACTTGGTTAGAGGAAAGTTTTGATTTATTGATAACTAGTTAAGTAAAAGATTTAAATTAAATGCTCCCTCAAGTGGGAGGACTAAATATGTAACTATTGAATGAGGGGGGTTAATTAAAAAGAAAAACAAACTCAACCCACACACAGTACGTGTGTGTGGATCGACCAGGAGCCAAGAAGAACAGGGTTCACCTTGTTCTCATCAAATCATCAAAATTAACAAGGAAAAATTGATGCTTATCGGTTGCATGTGGTGAATTATTGATCAATTACCCATACCCCATCAAGTGGTAAGTTGAATTTCTAGATTTGATGAATTGTAGAAGAAGGGTGTTGACCCAATCATGAAATTGTGTTATGATTTGTGTTGTTTAGATGTTAAGGATGCTCCCTAGGGTAGAAAACATGCTTAGATTTTGTCAATTGAAGGAAATTCTCTATAAACCCACTTTGTGAAAGTTGGGTTATGAATGTGAGGATTTTAGGATGATGAATGTATGTAATTGGCTTGTAATTCTGTTGTAGTACCCGAATGCTAGATAAGTTGATGAAGATTAAAGGAATTGAAAGAATTAGGATGACTAGTAATGACATATATGATGATATAGTAAATCATGCTTGAGATACTTGTACATTATGCTTCATTTATGTAACGCACACTAGGTGTTTGATGAAATGCTTGAAAGAGTAAATTTGTGTAAATTGAAATGTGATGGAATGGAAGTAAGGGTACTAAACGGATGAATGAATATGTTGATTTAGGTGTGAAGGAAGAAGGCTCGAATTCTAAGAAATCGGAAGGATCACAAGACCGAGGTATGTTTCGTTGCATACAAGTACTTTAGTTATAATTTTGATATAACATCATAAATAATTATTGCCGAAATGATATGGTGACTAGTAAGTAACTAGCAAATCCCTTGCGGATTTGGGTGTTATGAAAGCCATGATAAGCTATGCAAGCCGACCGGTTCTAGTGAACAAGTCGATTAAGAATAAGCTACCATCCGTCTCGAACGGGTGGTTTTGTATGCTATGATAAATGCGAGAAGCTTAATCCGTGATACGGATGGAAAGAAGAGTTTATGTTGAAAGCAAATAACCCTATTAAACGGGTTGGATATGTATGCTTAACTCTCATTGAGAGTGTTTATGCACAACCCAAGTAATTGGGTAGTTTAATGCGTAAGTAAGATGATGTTCATGATGAATTGAGTTAAAACGAAAGGGTTATATACATATAACTAGTATGATGACTAACTTTTAAAATCCTTGTTGAATGTAGGTAAAACCTCACTATAGGCGATCCGGAGCTTGGAGCGAGCACATGTCTATGCCTTGTTATACCGAACGCTTCCGCTAATTAAAATGCATACTTTTGGGTCTATGTCTTGTTATTTGGTGTTATCTCGTTAGAAGTCTTAAACTTGAAAACTTGTTGTTTTTGTTTTGGGTAGTTAATGTAACTAGGGTCGTTGATGGATGATGTTTTTATTATATGTAAAAACAGGGGGCATGCTTGTTTTACAAACGGGTCATGCCCAAATTTTGTTAAAAAGTTTATAAACAATATTAATTACAAGGTCTAGATTTCGACAAGTTGTTGTTTTTATTAATATGAATAAGCGGTCGTAACAATTTTCATCCTGTGATTCAGACTTACCTTTGGTAGACTCATCTTTAAAACAATTTCAACAACCTTACTTACCACCTCTGAATCATCAGCTTCATCAGATTTGGCGTAAGTCACATCGATACTTTCAGGTAATTGGTCAACTATATTTAGACCTTTTGCCACCTTTTCCTCATCATAAAAAGTATAATTATCTCTCAATGGTGGTGGTACCTGATGATATTCTGAACCAATACCCTTTTTATTCTTATCAGAATCTTTGTCATCTGGTGTGATGTTGAAAATGCGTTCGAGAATGTACGAAGAACTATGATAACTTTGAAGTTTTGTAACAATCTTATCTTTTTCAACCAGAACTTTTTTGAGATTTGCAACTTCATCAACACACTTGTTTAATTCAAGGTGCTTTTCTTTAAACTTTTTCTCATAAAGTTCCTTTGTTGTTAAGGTTTCAGACAATCTTTCATCAAAACATTTGACTTGTTTCTTCAAAGTATCATAAGCTTCTTGTACCCACTAACTTGACCATTTCAAATTATCATACTCTTTTTGAAAATCTTGAAACTTATTATCTTTTCAACACAACCTTCACATTTTGTTGTACACATTTGTCTTAAAATTTCATTTTCCTTCTCAAAATCTTGACATTTCAGTGTCAGCTTTTCAATCTTTTGTTTCAAAATTTCTTCGTTTTCAAGCATTTCCTTGCATTTTGTTTTGAAACCATTTTCAATTTTATTTATTTCAATATCTTTTGTTTTTATCTTTTCATCTTTCTCAGTACAGACTTTGCACATTTCTATGCAATTTCTGCACTTATCTTCAGTTTTATCAATATTTTCAACATTCAATAATTCAGAAGATTCATTTACCTCAATTTCATTCAGCACCTGTGACTCTTCTGTTTTCTCCTTCTGGTCTTCTTCTTTCTTCTGTTCTTCCTCATCAGTATCCTCTGCCGTTCTCTTTACCTCCTCTATCAGCTTTTCCATCTCCTCTTGTTTCCTCTTTTTCATTTCTACCACCTTTGGTAGACTTGCTTCAAAAATTTCTTTCACGTTGTTCATCAGACCAGCTTCATAACCTTTTTCATATAACCTTCTTGTATGATAAGTGCCCTGATCTGGAAAGAGATTTGTTACTGCATCAAAATCCACCTTAGACGGATCAACTACTGGATTACCCTGTGGATCCATATAACATTCCAATTCAGCATTCCATCTTTTGGCTTTCCGGGCTTCTTTGAATGGATCATTCAATTTTCTAATCTCATATCTTGCACTATCTCTTTGCCACAGTTTATCTTGAACCACTTCGGCTACAAATGCAGATCCGACATAATCTTCTTCTGGAAGAACTTGACTCCAGTCATAACCTTCGTCTTCTTGAATAATGACCATCCCCCTTGATTTTTCATTTGACGACCCTTCACCGATCTGTTTTTTATTCGCATTTGATGATCCACTGTTGCGATGATAAATTGCTTTCTGATAATAATCATCTTTGAATGGATTCACAACTTCATCTGTTTGCCTGTTTGTACATTCTCTCTTGAAGTGCCCTTTCTGTTTGCACTTGAAACTGGTAACTTTTGCCTTATCAAATCCCAATTTTGAATCAGCGGATCCCAAACACGATCTTCCAGTGATCTCCATGAAGCGTTGTGCTCTGCTCATTCCGTTAGCCATGCACCATTTAATATCCATTAGCTCCATCTCCTCTGGATCGATCTGGTCATAATCTTCCTTTGTCATTTTTGGGTTTCCAACTTTTCCCGCGATCAGACTTTCGTACGATTCCAGGACAGATGCTAAAAACACCATTTGTTGCATGGCAGCTTCTGCATTCAGACTTTGAGAGTTTTTCAGATCTATGACGATATTGCAATGGACTATGTTCGGATTTGATGAATTTGAACCAATTGAATGATAACCCGGATCTCTTGAAGAACTTTGCTGGGGTGAATCCCTTGAGCTTCCAGCACTAAATTCCGTTTTTGACTTTTGATCAAACATGCTTCCTCTATAGTATAGATCGACATTTTGTTTATACAGCTGGCTTCCTATTTTGTTTTGTTTCTTGATTTCTAAATCATGCCCCTCAAACTTCTCAATCAGCCAATCCAGGGTTACCTTGCTCATATCATTGCTGTTTTTTAGAATCATGACATAATGTAACCAGTCGTCTTCATTCGGAACAGCTTCTATCAACCTATCAATGATCTCTTCATTATCTTTTAACACACCAATTCTCTCCATTTCAAGTTTAAGGTGACAGAATCTTTTAATCATCTATGGTACAGTTTCACCTTTCATACATGCAAATAGATCAAATTCTTTTTTCAATAATGAATGTTTGTTGGGATTGAACTCTATCAAAGGAACAGATAATTAAAGCCAAAACTGGATCAGAGCAGTGGATCCAGAATAAGCAGATGTTACATACAAGTCTCTCCCCTTGAAAGTGGTTTCAACATCTGCTGACCTCCTATCTACTGATCGTGCAAACTGCTGACCTATAAACTACTGATCAAGTAAAGGCCTGATGGAAGACTAAAGCTCTGCTGTTCAATCTACTGCCTTGAGTCAAGCACTGCTGATCCGGACAAGTACTGTTGGGTTCACAGCAGTGGAAGGATGCAGCTGTTATTTAGATGTCTTTTATGTAATGAAATGTAATAGCAGTAGTTAGCATAGCAGTGTTTGTATTGATCAGAGGTTAGAGTTTGTTAGGAGGTTAGATGTCACTTTCATGGTGACGTCAGCTGAGAAGCCTCAGTGGTTTGGCTTGTCTATAAATGGAGCAGTACTCTGTACTGTTACATTTGATCGTTTTGAGTGAGTTCTTCTCCTCAATTCAATCCTTTCATCTTGTACAACCAACCACTGGAGTATCAGGCTGAGGGGGAGTTGATTTGTAAGCATGTTTGTAATCATTTGATTTACTTTGTAATCTTTCGACTGATGCAATTCATGTGTTTATCAAATCCATTTCTCTTTATGATTGTGTTTACAAAGTTTGTTGTTCATTTCCGCTGCACCTTACATGTTTTTCATATTCATTGATTGTTCATTTATTACAAACAAATACAATCATAAGAGCCTTCGATCCTAACAATTGGTATCAGAGCTCGGACAGTCAAATTCGATCTAACAATCAATTTGACATAACAGTTCAGCTCAAAAATTCATTGATACTAAGGTTGGTTGTATTCAGTTGAAAAACATAGTAACGAGAAATTAGTTCAAAACTGTTATTCAAAACTTTGTAAAACAACCAAGATGTCATAAGACACACAAAATTTCACAAAACAAGTGATGTCATACACAAATCACTTATAGCTTTCAGATCTGAAAACATGTCTGTTAAACTATGGTGTTATTTCTTCTTTTCGAAATTGATTTCAATTGTTGTTATAAAATTTGTGATGTTTTCGTTATATTAGATGCTAAAGTATGAACCTCGGATTACCAAAAACCTATGTTCATAAAAACATTAGTGTCTTTGCTAACGAAAAAGAGGGAAATTAAAACTTTAGTCACTTGATCTTATGTGTTGAAAAACAGGTTGAGATCCTCAAAAGGAACTAAACAACCTAGTTAAAATTACATCAAGAAAATCAGGGGTCAAAAATGTCCAGATCATAGGTGATGTGAAATTTGGCATGAGCATGTGTATAAATGATCAGATCTCTCAAAACATTACTGCAAAATGATTTTGGAATAAGTATTCCTCCAATAATGCCTCCCAATGAGTATTTCAGTACTTATAAATGGGAAGGGTAAAAAGGGAAGAAGATATTCATAAAAATTCAAAAAGTGTGTTTATCTCAAGACTTTTGATGTCAAAAGAAAAGAGTATAAATATAAAACGCTTAAGAGTCAAAAATTGGGGTAACAATGGTCATTAAACAACTGTGTGCATTCATTGATTCAAGAAAAGGTTCAGGTAACAATAGTATTCGCAGAGAATAAACTTTCAAATGGACTAGACAAATTTTCGGAATCATCACATGGTAACAAAATCTACACCAAGGTTTTCGAAAACTAATGTGATCTTGTGTCCTCATTTTTCTGTTGTCAATCAAACCACAAGAGAGTGGTACCAAACAGTGGTCAAAATGTATTTAAAACTTCATACCACTGTTGTCAAACCACTGACCATTTTCATAAGCTTGAGATTGATATGATTAGGAGTTTCAGTGGAAAATTATACCAGATTCTTTTTGATGTTGTTTTTAGAAAATCCTTTACTTATTTAAAAAAAAAGGATTCTCTAGAATAAGGCAGGATATATCATTCTTCATGTTTTTTAAGAATAATATATTTTGAACTTTTACTGGTTTTTGATAGTAAAATTTTCAATCTCCTGTCAGGATGTATAACTTTTATTTTTGTTGGTTATACTATCCTCAAAACAGATCAAAAGGAAATTGGTACGAGTATCAAGGGCATATCTAACTCAAGTTTGTCTTAAAAACTGATCAAAGATTGACTGTCAAAAGACATTGAAATACTGGGGTACTAAACCGCTGTCAGGGAGTTATAAAAGCTTCAAAATATGTAAATGACATGTGGTAAAACCTTGAATGAAAATTCTCAAAACAGTTGCTGACATACTAGTCTTTCAAAACATTACCATTACCTTACCCCTAACCACTGTCTTGCTCAAACATCTGTTTCCTAAATACTGTCCACTGCTGAAAGTCAGCCACTGATCCTTCATTTTCTTGGTAAGCATTGATGTTCAAAATCAGTGTCTTATCTACTGATATGCTATCCACTGATAGTAAAAACCATCCACTGTTATCACTTTATTACCGTTGTAACCACTGATGTTTGTTTCATCAGTGGCTCTCAAAACAACTGTCCTCCACTCTTCATCCATTTCATCAGAGGTTGGCACGTGGTCAATTTTTAGCCCTCAGATCTTTGTAACCGCTGCCACATCAGCACTCACTTTTTCCCTTAATAAAACCCTGATCAAAACCCCCAAACAGGGTTTTACACTGTCGAATTGAATTCTAAAATTCTCTTCTCAAAGCAGTTTTCAATCTTCCATCCCAAATTATCCTCTATTCTTCTTCATCAAAATGAAGAAATCAAAATCAAAGTCAAAATCGTCATCGTCATCTTCCAAAGAGGTCGCTCAAACGGCCGCTGAATCCATTGAAATACCATACAAATCCCCTCACAAATATTTGGGTCTACTCACAAAACCCACAAACAACCACACCTTTGATTCCATCACCGACACATTATCTGAATCAAAGTACAAAACTTTGTTGATAGCAGATGCTCCTATTTATCTGCAAACCCAGAGAGAGTTTTGGAAAAATGCTACGCTTGAAAAACAAGACGAGAAAGTAGTAGCCATAAACTCCTCAATACAGGGTAAAGCGATTCAAATTACTCCGCAATCAATCTCAGAAGTCTTCAAACTTGATGATCAGAAAGGTAAAACATCTTTTCCCAAAAACGAGTTGAAAGCTGATTTTCTGAAAAGGGGATATGTAGAACAATCAAAGGTAGATACCTTACAAAAAGGTTACTTCCCTTCTGCACTAAGGTTTTTATTTCACACACTTTTGATGTGTGTTTCAAATAAAACAATAGCTTTTAACGAAATACCATTGAAGATTCAATGTCTGGGTTATGCTATTTTAAAGAATGAAAATTACAACTATTCCCAAGAGATCTTTAATGACTTGGTAAAAAATGTTGATAATAAATCATTTTTACTTTTTCCAAGGTTTCTAAGCTATTATCTTAAACAAAAATTTGAAAAAGAAAATGAAAATCTGCTCAAACAAGGTGTTTATTTTCAAATAAAAGGTTTGACAACTGAAACATTTTCTAGAATGATGGCACCTATAAAAACAAAAGCAGAGGTGCCTGAGCAGAATTTAGCAGCTACCACTGCTCCTCAGACATCTGCTGCTGAGCCCACTGCTCCAGGTGATCATAGCAGCACAACCACTGCTTTGAAACCCACACCTGCCATTACCAAAAAGACCAAAAAGAAAACATCCAGAAAACCCACCAAACCCAAAACAAATGCAACTCTGGAAGATGATATCCCAGAGCCACTGCCAGTGACAACACAAATGTCACTTACAACCACTGATGCTACTTCCTCACAGCAGTTGGAAGAAAGATCTCCACCATTACCTCATACTCCTCCTGCATCCTCACAAAAGGATCAGGTTGTAAGCACAGGGACCCCACAATATGAAGCTCTGGACCCAATCGGATCCATCTTCCTCAGTCCTGATCCCAAGGACATGTCTCTTTCAACACCCATACCCTCACCAATCATAATGCCATAATCCATAATACCCTTGTTGCATGCAGTCGCTATAGCTCAGACACAAACCAATTCCTCTCTATCACCTATCACTGAGAGTATACTCCCACAAGTGACTGGGTCTGATGCTACTACCCCTGCTATCCCAGCAACAATTGAGGAGGTTACATTGCAGGAGTTACAAGTAACTCCTGTCAGTAGTTCAAGTGGAGCAGCAACTACAAATGTTGGATCAACAGATCTACATTTGGACAGTTGTTTCATTAATAAGACTCCCTTGAAGGCAATTTCTTCCATAGCACCTCTGGTAACCACTAGTGAGTTCGTTTTGACCACTGGTAAAATAACAAGGTTATCAAGTGCTGAAGAAAGAAGTCCCCAGTACCAAGAACAAGGGGCATCAATGGGTGATTTTTGGGACTCAGTTCCTAAGTGACACATTGATACAACCACTGCTGGTGGGAAATCAGATGATCCCAATAAATTGGGTGATGGTTTAAAATATCTAGAATTGACGGAACAAGTTGACAAACTGGATACAGCTGTTGCAGATATCAAAGACATGCTACAACAGTTGTTGAAAGTACAAAAGGTGCAATCCACTGCTGTTCCACCTCAAGCACCTGCTCCATCACAAGCACCTGCTACAAATGAGATCTGGAATCTACTTCAACCTTTTCTCCAACAACAAAAACAAATGGCTGATCAGCAACATGAAATACATGTACAAAAGCTGAGAAACATCATGGAGTCTAGGTTCAAGAACACACAAGCAGACATCAAGGCTCTCAAGGCCCATTTATTCAATACCACTGGCACTGCTCCTCCAACAGTTCTCTTTATTGATCAACTTCCCCCAGATAATGCCAAAAAGGGGGAGAAAATTCAGGAGTGGAAGAAGAAGGGAATAGATGATGGTCTTTACATTGAACCAGAAAAGGATGCTATGACCAGAAATATTCCCTTGCCAGATGGTAGCAAAAAGGTTGATGTTACCCAAAATGCACTTGATGAAGCTATAGCAAGTGTAAAAAGGGACAGAGAGGTAAAGGATATGTCAAGGTGGAATGAGGAGAAAAGTGCTTACATGGAGCTGAATGCGCAGGGTTGTTCTGAGCCAAAGGATGCTAAAAATCCTAAGCCAAAAAGAAATCCCACTACAAAAGTGAGGGAACCCAAGTCCATCCCATCCAGACTCACAAAGCATACTCCAAAACCACCATCCAAAAGCCTTCAACATCAAACCTCCACCCAAACAGCTGTTGTAACTCATGTTGTAGTACTTTAGAGGTTTCAACATCTGTTATCACTTCAACACACACCACTTCAACACACACCACAACCACTGCCTTACCACCACCACCATCCCCACCAAAAACAACCTCACCACCATCGCCTCCTGCCAAAAAGCAGAAGACAACAGATGTTACAACATCTGCTGTAATGACAACAGTGGTTGAAACACCAGTTGTTTCAACAACTGTTAGTCAATTGTTTCAACCACTGTTAGTCAATCACAAATCACTGCCACTCAAATCACCACCACTGATCCACCCAAAACATCATATGCCTCTCCTACAAGAAAGAGGAGAAGGATTTTCATACCAGATGATGATTCACCATCACCAACAACATCTTCAAAATCTTTATCACTTGTTAGAATACCCAAACCTGTTCCTCTCTCATCAGCTCAAATTCAAAAGCCCTTAGCTCCTGCAGGTGTTCAATTCCCTCTTGAACTTATAGCAGTCAGAGAAGAAATCAAATCTTTCTACTATGAGGATGACCCTGCTAAAAGGAAATTGCCATCTGTTGAAGGATATCTGTCACGGCCCCTGACCCGGTTTTACTCGTTTCAGGAGCCGCGGGACAGAAAATCCCGTGGTATTAATTTAACAGCGGAAGGTTTCTTCAGGATCTTTTTAAAACTGCAATTTTCCTGATTATTTTATTTCACAACTCGGGATAAAACCCGGTAATTTACAGTCATAAGATTTTACGGAGAAATCTTTATTTTACAAAACATGTTTCTTTATTTTATATTGAGCCACTTCCTTAAGCTTGTAGTGCTACGCGGCACTTTTCCTGGATCACAACAGATCACCTGAAACATGTTTGAAAAAGGTTTTGTCAGCGGGAAATACTGGTGAATCATTCATTTTGCTAAAACGACTCGTTTGTTATAATTTACAGTATTAAGAGAGATTACAATGTTTCAAATATCAACCAACTACCCACAGTATTTGTCACTCGACTCGTTTCGGTGACTGTGGTCATATCACTATTGAGTCCTGTCACCCAATAGTGAAGAATATCATTAATTAGGTTCGCCCACCTAAAATGATAAAAATAGTAGTAATGTGCACAATACCCCACATACCGGCTGTAATTTGGTGACTACATATATTTAATCACTGTAATTATAAATCTGAAAAATATTTAAGAATTTATAAAACACTTTGACAAAAAGAGAATGACTCACATTGCAGATTTAATTGAGCAGAGCCTAGCCTACTGATTAGCCTTTTAACCTAAATTAATAACATGCACTCAACCCGGTTAGTAACTTAATACAGCATTTACGATAACTCACGAGATTAAACCCTCACATCGAATGACAAAGTGCCATACTTAAACATCCATTGAATTAACAACGAATGGCAAAGCATAAACCCTGATGTGGGCAGCACTTAAACATCCATTGGATAGTTTAATCGATCGGACATTGAATCGTAGCAGTGATCGAGTTATTACCCTGTTTTGCGGCAGCAATTAGTGATCGTGTGTGTTTTGATAGTAAACAAAACGTAACTCTGTGTATGTAGCAAAATTTTACGTCGTTTTAACTCCAGAATTCATGTCCCAAAGTCCACTATTTAATGCCAAATTTTGACCCCCCTCGCGTGACGCGAGGGGTACCCCTAGGGGCGTCGCATGGCGCGACGGGTCCTAACCTATCATAGGGTAGCTTCGTGTGTGTGTAGGCTTGCTGAGTCGACAGTTTCGTAAAATTCAATTTTGACAACATTTTATGTGGATAATTGTAACTAGGGTTTTACCCCCCCCCCCCCCCTGAGTTTTATGGGCCCTGATCCTGATTCTGATTATCTGATAATTTTAGGGTTTGTGCAGAATCACTTGGGTGTCTCAATTAGGGTTTTCTTTTGGACAAAATAAAATAGTAATTAGGACTTTTGATACGAGTTGTTACATTCTCCCCACCTTAATAAAAATCTCGTCCTCGAGATTTACTGGAATAATTGAGGATACTTTCGCTTCATTTCTGATTCCAGCTCCCAAGTGTATTCAGTTCCTCTCTTTGAATCCCACTTGACTTTAACTAGCACTAGTCGTTTGTGTTTGAGAAACTTCACTTTTCTGTCTTCTATTTGAAGAGGTTTCTTAACAAATTTTAACTTTTCGTTTACCTCTATATCTTGGAGAGGTACTACCAAAGATTCGTCTGATAGACATTTCTTGAGGTTGGATACATGAAATATATCATGTACTCCAGCTAACTCCTCTGGTAGTTGTAAACGATAAGCAACTGGTCCTATATGTTGGATCACTGGAAATGGTCCTACGTATCTGGGACTTAGCATTCCTTTCTTACCAAATCGGACTACTCCTTTCCAAGGAGAAACTTTCAATAGTACTCTTTCTCCAACTTGAAACTCGAGTGGCTTGCGTCTATTGTCTGCATAGCTCTTTTGGCGATCTCGAGCTGTCTTCAGTCTTTCCTTAATCTGAGTAATTTTGTCGGTTGTCTCTTGCACTATTTCAGGACCTGACAATTGACTTTCTCCTATTTCTGCCCAACAAACTGGAGTTCTGCACTTTCTTCCATACAGTGCCTCGAATGGGGCAGTTTTAATACTTGAATGATAACTATTATTATAGGAGAATTCAATTAAAGGTAAGTGATCATCCCAGTTTCCACCAAAATCTATCACACATGCTCGGAGCATGTCTTCTAGAGTTTGGATTGTCCTTTCACTTTGTCCGTCTGTTTGTGGATGATATGCAGTACTTAGGTTTAGTCGAGTTCCCATTGCTTCTTGGAAACTAGTCCAGAAATGGGAAGTAAAACGACTATCCCTGTCCGAAACAATGGAGAGTGGGACTCCATGTAAGGATACAATTTCATCTACATACAACTTTGCCAATCTTTCCATGCTAAAGGTTTCTTTCATAGGTAGAAAGTGAGCTGATTTGGTTAATCGATCCACAATTACCCAAATCGCATCATTACCTTTTTCTGGTTTTAGGCAACTTAGTAACAAAATCCATTATTATGAGTTCCCATTTCCATACAGGCATTTCTAGTTGTTGTAGTAGACCTGAAGGTTTCTGGTGTTCTGTCTTAACTTGTGAACAAGTAAGACACTTAGAAACATATCTAGCTATATCCTTCTTCATGCCTATCCACCAGAAATTATTTCTTAAATCTTGGTACATCTTATTGTTTCCAGGGTGCATGGTATACCTAGATTTATGAGCTTCTTCTAAAATTTGATTTCTTAATTCTCCTTGCTTAGGTACCTAAATTCTGCTTTTATGGAATCTCCAAATTCCATCAGCTCCTTGTTCTAATTCTTTTATTCGTCCCTTCATTCCTTCAGCATCATCCTTGATTGCTGTAGCTTGAACATTCTTCAATTGTTCCATTAAATCTAATTGTAGATTTAATCTGAGAGCACGAACTCGTCGTTGTTTCTCATGTAACTTACGACTTAAGGCATATGCAACTACATTTGCCTTTCCTTCATGATACTGAATATCACAGTCGTAATCACTTAGGATTTCCATCCATCTCCTTTGCCTCATATTTAACTCTTTTTGCCCAAATATATATCTTAAAATTTTATGATCTGTATAGACAGTAAATTTACTTCCGTACAGATAATGTCTCCAAATCTTAAGGGCAAAAATTACGGCTCCTAATTCTAAATCATGAGTCGTATAGTTTTCTTTGTGCTTTTTCAATTGTCTTGAAGCATACGCAATTACCTTCTTGCGTTGCATTAGCACACATCCAAATCCTAATTTTGAAGCATCACAGTAAACTTCAAAATCTTCAATTCCTTCTGGTAAGGCTAGGATTGGGGCATTTGTTAACTTTTGCTTTAGAATCCTAAAAGCTTCTTCTTGCTTAGTTCCCCATTCAAACTTAACTGCTTTACAGGTTAGCTTAGTTAATGGTACAGCTATCTTGGAAAAATCCTTAATAAACCGTCTATAGTATCCAGCTAAACCTATAAAACTTCTAATCTCCATTGCGGATTGTGGAACCTTCCATTTGGTAATTGCCTCTATCTTAGCAAGATCTACATGAATACCTTCGTGATTCACCATATGACCTAGAAATTGCACTTCTTGCAACCAAAATTCACATTTTGAGAATTTGGCGTACAGCTTTTCTTTTCTTAACAAAGTTAAAAGTGCATGCAAGTGCTGGCAATGTTCATCCTGACTTTTGGAATAAATAAGTATATTGTCGATAAAAACAATTACAAATTTATCCAAATACGGTTTACAGATTATATTCATCATGTCCATGAATGCTGCAGGTGCATTCGTTAATCCGAAGGGCATGACTGTAAACTCGTAATGACCATACCTAGTTCTGAAAGCAGTCTTAGGTATGTCTTCTTCTTGTACCTTCAACTGATGATATCCGGAACGTAAGTCAATTTTAGAAAAATATCTAGCTCCTTGAAGTTGATCGAATAGATCATCAATCCTAGGTAATGGGTATCGATTCTTAATTGTAACCTTATTCAATTCTCTATAATCAATACACATTCTCATTGAACCATCCTTCTTCTTTACAAACAACACTGGTGCTCCCCACGGGGATGAACTAGGTTGTATGAAACCTTTACTTAATAATTCATCTAATTGTTTTTTCAGTTCTAGCATTTCTGTGGGTGCTAAGCGATAAGGTGCCTTGGCTATCGGTATAGTTCCTGGAATCAAATGAATTCTAAATTCTACCTCCCTATCTGGTGGTAACCCTGGTAATTCTTCTGGGAATATATCTGGGTATTCTAAGACAACAGGAATTTCCTTAAGTTCTTTACCCTTAGTACTAATGATTACTGAAATCATATATACTACTCCTTGCTTTCGTTCATAACTAGCAACTTTCATTACTGATATGAACTTTATGGGCTTACGCGGTTTATCTCCTGTAATCATAATTACTTCTCCGGTGGGTGCTTGAATTTCTATGGAATTCTGATCACAAAGAATTCGAGCATGGTTGGCTACTAACCAATCCATTCCTAACACAACATCAAATTCGGCTAATTTCATAGGTAATAGGTTTGCAAAGAATTTATGACCTGAGAGTTCTATATTTTCCTTTTGCAAAACTTTATCTATGCTAATAGAATTTCCGTCGGCCGTTTCAACTGTAAAAATCTGCCTAAGATTGGTTAAGGGTAAGTCAAGAGCTTGGCAGAATGAAGTATTGATAAAACTTTGGTTTGCATCAGAGTCAAATAATACCTTTGCATAAATGTTGTGAACTAAGAACGTACCAACTATCACATCTGGGATTAACTCGGCCTCCTGAGTTGTTAACTGAAAGGATCGAACATTCTTCTTGGTAGCTTCGTCAGCTGTCTTGGCTTTGTTGTCTGCTGGTTTGACCAATTTAGGACATTCTGTTTTGAAATGCCCAGCTTCTCCACAGTTAAAGCAAATTATGGTTTTCCTTCTGCAGTTTTCCTCACGATGTCCTACAGTTTTGCAAAAGTTGCAGGTTATATTGCATCTTCCATAATGTTTCTTTTTGCAATTCCTGCAGAACTGAGGAGTTGAAGATTGCCATGTTCCTCTTCTCTTGAAGCTGTTATTACTACCCGTACGAAATCCTTGGGTAATTTTCTGAGCCAGTTCCTTTTTCCTGTTATCATATTTTGTGCGCACCAGTTCATCAGTTAGGGTGTTGGCTAATTCCACTGCATCGTCAATAGTGCGAGGTCTCGCAGCTTTAACGATATTGCGGATTTCACCAATCAATCCCCAAATATAGCGAGAAATGAGTACCGGTTCTGGCGAAGCCAGTGTTGGTACCACTCTAGCATATTCAAAGAATGTCGAAGTATAACCGCGACAATCTACTCCCATCATTCGATGGTTTAAAAACTTATTTGCCATTTGATCTTTTTCATATTCGGGACAGAATTTTCTTTCTACAAGACTCTTAAATTCTTCCCAATTCATAGCATACACCATCATCCTTCCTTTTGCTTGTAACACCGTGTTCCACCATTCTAGCGCCCCTTCCTTAAAAAGGTTTGACGCGTACATGACCTGATCGTCCTTGTCACATTTGCTTATGGTAATTACTGCCTCGGTTTTCTCTAACCAACGCAGTGCCGCAGTCGCTCCTTCATTGCCTGCAAATTCAGCGGGTTTGCAAGCAAGAAATTCTTTGTAAGTGCAACCAGGCGTTGCAGCTTTCATTTTCTTAGGGAGCGGAGCCTGCCGCGGATTATTATCGTGATTAGTATGATTACCGCTTCCATTTACACTATTACTGAAGTTATCTTCAGAAACACATTTACTGGGAATGATTTGTTGAGGTTCAGCAGGTTTCTGGACAGCAGCGACTATTGCCGGAATAGCATTGGCTATCCCTTGAGCAACAATATTTTCTATATCTTGCCTAGTCATATATTGATCCCCCGGGTGTTGTTCAGATTCATTAACCTCATTTACTGGTTCATTATTAGTGTTTTCCATCTGATAATTCATATATAGAATTTATTAGTATCAAATAAATAAATAAAAAATTTACACAAAACAATCATACAAATTTCAAATACACACACATATAGCCAAAACTATCATTTTCTCGATTTCTATTTTTATATTTTATAGTATGCATCAATACACACCATTATCTTACAAAGTTTTATTTCAGGTTATTTCACATGATTATATTATTATTGCTAATTTACAACCACAGTCTCATAACCCCCTTATCCCTCGTCAGCTAATATTTTAATAACGGCGTTCCCTCTCATCATACTTCCAGGAGATCTGTTCTCCTACTTCCCTGATCCTATTTCCCGCATCCATTAACTCCTCGCCAAAGTGGCGGAGTTCAGCTAAATTCTCATTGCTCATAGGTGGATTAGGTATAGGTTATGGGTCAAATTGAGAAAGAAAGGAATAAGGACTGTTGAGCAAGTTTTGGAATTGCCAATCATTCGTCCACCATTCATCCATTCCCAGAGGTTGGGTGTGGATTATAGGTTCTGGGATTGCTGGTTCTAAGTTTATAGGGAGTTGAGTTTCAATAGGATGAGTAAAAACATTTGTATTGACAGGCTTAATAGTATCACAGCTTGCCAATATAAAATCTAGCTCCTCTTGTAATATCATTTCCTGGGTTTGTTTAGAGCTTTCTCCAATTTCTACCTGGGTTTGTTTAGAACCTCCCCCAATCTCCATTTCTATTTGCTTAGAATATTCATCAAACTGTAATCCCATCTGCCTAGACTCTTCCCCGACTTCAATCCCCTTCCCTTTGTCTAAGGGATTTTCTATTTTAGGCATCTTTTTAGTGGCAGGTTTCCTCCTACGCACACGTCTCCATCCCACGAATCTCCTTCTTTTCTTGGGCTTGGGTTTCTCTGGAGGTGGAGCATTGAATTCAATAGGTTCTTCTATATCTGGTATATACCTATTGAAATCTCTGGAAACCTCTATTTTTACCGGATAGAGATTTAAGTTCTGAAGGGCGTCAGACAAGTCACTCATGCTGTTATGCAAAATACACACAATTACTAATTAAAAAATTTATAACAAAATTTCATAGAAAACCTTTAAATATTATTTCAGACTGGGTAACTACAAAACATTTGAAAACTAAAACACACGAGGTTTTTTTTTAAATTTATTTATATACTGAATAAGGTTTCTGTACTGTAGGTGATAAAGGTGCTAAGACTTAGGTCAAATTATTTAAAGATTTGCATTAACTGCTACAGTAGCTAGCATATAAAGATCTGCCCATTTCTCATCTAACTTGTCCTCCCAAGGTGTTTTACTGGTTAATTCCTGGGTTTCCTGTTTAATCTTCTTTTCTCGGAATTTCTTTATTTTCTCCTGACTTTTCTTTGAAATTAAACTTCTTTTATTAGGAGAAAGTGGTTTCTCATATAGTGCCTTTCACACAAATATTCCTTCTTCAGGAATTACAGAGTGATTTGAGGATTTGGTTTGGGATGAACTTCCCTTCTCATTGGATGACCTATCTAATTTAAGATAGATGTTTGACAGCTTTTGTTTACCCATACTGTACACAAATATTCAAATAAGAAAACACATAATCACAAAATGACAAGTAGAAAAATTAAGTATTTTCTAAATACTTAATTGGCTTAAATCAGTGGCTCTGATACCACCTTTTTCTGTCACGGCCCCCGACCCGGTTTTACCCATTTCAGGAGCCGCAGGACAGAAAATCCCTTGGTATTAATTTAACAGCGGAAGGTTTCTTCAGGATCTTTTTAAAACTGCAATTTTCCCGATTATTTTATTTCACAACTCGGGATAAAACCCGGTAATTTACAATCATAAGATTTTACGGAGAAATCTTTATTTTACAAAACATGTTTCTTTATTTTATATTGAGCCACTTCCTTAAGCTTGTAGTGCTACGCGGCACTTTTCCTGGATCACAACAGATCACCTGAAACATGTTTGAAAAATGTTTTGTCAGCGGGAAATACTGGTGAATCATTCATTTTGCTAAAACGACTCGTTTGTTATAATTTACAGTATTAAGAGAGATTTCAATGTTTCAAATATCAACCAACTACCCACAGTATTTGTCACTCGACTCGTTTCGGTGACTGTGGTCATATCACTATTGAGTCCTGTCACCCAATAGTGAAGAATATCATTAATTAGGTTCGCCCACCTAAAATGATAAAAATAGTAGTAATGTGCACAATACCCCACATACCGGCTGTAATTTGGTGACTACATATATTTAATCACTGTAATTATAAATCTGAAAAATATTTAAGAATTTATAAAACACTTTGACAAAAAGAGAATGACTCATATTGCAGATTTAATTGAGCAGAGCCTAGCCTACTGATTAGCCTTTTAACCTAAATTAATAACATCCACTCAACTCGGTTAGTAACTTAATACAGCATTTACGATAACTCACGAGATTAAACCCTCACATCGAATGACAAAGTGCGATACTTAAACATCCATTGAATTAACAACGAATGACAAAGCATAAACCCTAATGTGGGCAGCACTTAAACATCCATTGGATAGTTTAATCGATCGGACATTGAATCGTAGCAGCGATCGAGTTATTACCCTGTTTTGCGGCAGCAATTAGTGATCGTGTGTGTTTTGATAGTAAACAAAACGTAACTCTGTGTATGTAGCGAAATTTTACGTCGTTTTAACTCCAGAATTCATGTCCCAAAGTCCACTATTTATAGCCAAATTTTGACCCCCCTCGCGTGACGCGAGGGGTACCCCTAGGGGCGTCGCGTGGCGCGACGGGTCCTAACCTACCATAGGGTAGCTTCGTGTGTGTGTAGGCTTGCTGAGTCGACAGTTTCATAAAATTCAATTTTGACAACGTTTTATGTGGATAATCGTAACTAGGGTTTTACCCCCCCCCCCCCCTGAGTTTTAGGGGCCCTGATTCTGATTATTCTGATAATTTTAGGGTTGGTGCAGAATCACTTGGGTGTCTCAATTAGGGTTTTCTTTTGGACAAAATAAAATAGTAATTAGGACTTTTGATACGAGTTGTTACAATATCCCAGGCCTAACAATATTGAAGAGTATTTGAAAATCAAGGCTAAGCAAGCAGAAGATATCTCAAAAAGGAATACACATGGGAAATCCGATAGAGAAATTCAGCAGAATTATCAATACTTGCTCACACAAGTCAGATCTTTAGAGCAGTTTGCAAAAAAATGTTTGTCAGCAAATCTCAGAGAAAGCAGATGAAACTCTGAGAAAAGACTACATTGAAAGCATTATGGCAACCAAGAAGTACAAGGGAGAGAAGCACATGTACAAGGAGTAGACCATTCCTGAGCTTGAACAAGAAGCAGCCAGGATTCAAGAAATGATAAATAAAAAGGTTAAACACACTCCTCCTGATTGGTCAAAATACAAAAAGAAAGTGCCTGAAAAATCACCTGAGCTGAAGAGAATGAAAGAGGAGTTAGTTGCTGCTGATTATGGGTCTAAACATCAAGTGGCAAGATGGAAAGAAGATACAGTCAGGGCCACCTACAAAAGGTTGGAGGAATTAAGGAAGAAAGATCCCACAGTTCCACAAAAACCTGACTATCCTGAAGCAGAGGTTTCAAAAAGACCATCAAAGCTGCAAATCAGGAGAGCCACTGCTCCAGCTGGTGCAGCCATCTATAAAAGAAGGCCACACAAACAGTCGGGTGCTGAAACCATTCAAGAGCTCATAGAAGGAGATGCTCTTGTAAAAGAAGGCATTAAGAAAATGATTGTAGAAACTCTTGGATTGGATCAACCTGCAAGTACTGCTCAGACAGTCATCAATAGGCCAGCTTCACCAAACACCTCTTCAAATAAAAATCTCCCAAGAAACCTACCAGGCTCAAAAGTACTAAAGTGGGAAACTGACAAACAGACCCATGTATTGACTATGTTCAGGTCTGGTGGAGAAGTGAAGAAAATGACAAGGGAACAAGCTCTTGGCCTGAGTCTTGAAGATATGCAGGATCTCCTTGATCTTCCACTTGGTAGGGATGAAGATGACACAGATGCCCTAGACTTTGAGTTACAACTTAAAGGTCAGATAAGGGAACTGTTGATGAGGCAATAAAGTTCCACAATAATGAAGGGTTTTGGCATTATCTGTTCCAGAGGGAGTTTGTTGGGATTGAACTCTCTCAAAGGAACAGATAATTAAAGCCAAAACTGGATCAGAGCAGTGGATCCAGAATAAGCAGATGTTACATACAAGTCTCTCCCCTTGAAAGTGGTTTCAACATCTGCTGATCTCCTATCTACTGATCGTGCAAACTGCTGACCTACAAACTGCTGATCAAGTAAAGGCCTGATGGAAGACTAAAGCTCTGCTGTTCAATCTACTGCCTTGAGTCAAGCACTGCTGATCCGGACAAGTACTGCTGGGTTCACAGCAGTGGAAGGATGCAGCAGTTATTTAGATGTCTTTTATGTAATGAAATGTAATAGCAGTAGTTAGCATAGCAGTGTTTGTATTGATCAGAGGTTAGAGTTTGTTAGGAGGTTAGATGTCACTTTCATGGTGACGTCAGCTGAGATGCCTCAGTGGTTTGGCTTGTCTATAAATGGAGCAGTACTCTGTACTGTTACATTTGATCGTTTTGAGTGAGTTCTTCTCCTCAATTCAATCATTTCATCTTGTACAACCAACCACTGGAGTATCAGGCTGAGGGGGAGTTGATTTGTAAGCATGTTTGTAATCATTTGATTTACTTTGTAATCTTTCGACTGATGCAATTCATGTGTTTATCAAATCCATTTCTCTTTATGATTGTGTTTACAAAGTTTGTTGTTCATTTCCGCTGCACCTTACATGTTTTTCATATTCATTGATTGTTCATTTATTACAAACAAATACAATCATAAGAGCCTTCGATCCTAACAACGTTTGTTTTTTATAATCTCCTCACTACCAGTACATTTTCTTTCTAACGCCTCCCACAAACCCTTTGATGTTTTCTCATGTTCAAGTAGTGAAATAATATCTTCTCCAACTGATTGATATAACATTGTAATCATTCTTTGTTCAGCAACAATATGTTTTATTTCTTTTCTGTGAGCTCTTCATCAGTTAATAAAACTCCTCCTTTTTTCGTTGGTTTTTTATATCCGTATGTTAATTTTAACCAACTTTCATGTGCAAAAGCTTTTACCCAACCCTCAAACCGAGTCTTCCACCAGTTATAATCTTCAACACTCATTAATTTCGGTGGTTTCTGTTGGTTTCCGTACATATTGTCGTATTTCAGACTGTCTGAAATCTCTTTTGAAAAATCTCTTGTTTCTGTTCGTCTTTCGGATGATTCTGAAGTGAATGCATTATAAAACGTATTGTAAAATTCTTCACCACCTCCTGACATTTTCAATCTACTTCTTGAAATTCGCACCTTGTAAATCTTGAATATCACCTCGAATCACCTGCAAACGATCAGTTTAAACGAACTGAATATGTGAATGTGTGTGACGATGGAATTGATCTAGGACTCGTGTCGAAGATTCGTGGACACGTTTCAATGTTATTCGAGTGAAATTACTGAATGAATTGGGCTTCTCACACTAAACAACTTCTTAACCAGAACAATCTTGGGCCGTAAACTTTATCACAGATATTTATCTAAAATTTGGACCTAAAAAAATGCAATGTTTCAAGATATGTGTGTCCCTCAAAAATTGATAATATTTATCAATCAACAATTCACGTGATCAAGTCTGACAACATATATTTCTCATTGGGCCGATGAAGTGTATTGGGCTTCACAAACATGCAGATCTCATATTTATTGAACACACATGGGCCGTCAGTCTTTAATTCACATTCAAAGAATCAATATTTGTGATTGGGCCGATAACTTTTGTGTTGATCCTCTTAAATCACATGCAAATGGCCGACAAATTTTTAAAGTCAATTTCTAATTGGACCGAGTGTATCACGTGAACTGATGTATTCAGAAAGCATGTGAAGTAATCAATGTGTCTGACAATAGGTGTTCGTTGAACAAGTAAAGGTTCGTCAATCGGATTACCGCTCGATCGGGTGGTAATCCGATCGAGTGACGGTCAACAAAAGTCAACTTATAATGAGATACAATGAATCGGGTGGTGATCCGATCGAGTTGCCACCCGATTATTATGTCAAACAATATATGATTTGGAACGAGTGAAATGATGAATCGGATTGTCACCCGATCGGGTTGCCACCCGATCGGTGAACATCAACAGCAAAAGTCAACATTTCCATGCAAGTGTTCGTCGATATGTAAATGATTCAATGTTTCGTCGAGTATAATTGTTCGTCAAACAATGAAGTATTCGTTGACCAAAGAAGCTTCGTCAACTGCAACAATTTAACAAAAACAAATTAGATGCTTTGGATCGGATTGTGACCCGATCGGGTGGGTCAACAAAGTCAAACTATTTAAGGATTGCAATGATTCAGATTTTCGCCCGATCGGGTGGTGATCCGATCGGGTAGGTTTGACTATTTGACCTCAACAATGAATTATGACTTTCAATATAATCTCACATGCAAACTGACAACACCTTTAATTCTCGTGAGAATCGGACATCTTCAATAAAAATGGCCGATAAGAATTCAGTTATCACATGAATTTAATTTCACTCACATCTTATCCCAATGCAAATTCTTGTTTGAATTAAATGTGCCTCACTATATTGTGATGTAATTGGACCTCTCAACTGTTATACATCAATGATCACATGCAATCAACAATTTATTTTAATAGATCGATGATTTTTTTTAACGGCAATCACTTTATATATATATATATATATATATATATATATATATATATATATATATATATATATATATATATATAAAGAGCCAACAAGAAACTGGGAGAATCCAAAAACAAACAAAACAACGAAAAAGAAATAGAAGAGTTACATCAAATCAACAACATCGAACACCAACCAATTCTCCCACTTCGGCTTCTTCAAACTCGAACGGTTACTGATCCAAAGAAAGGAGTCCTCTTTGATAAGATCCACCGTCTTCATAATAGGAATAAAACAGTCTTCAAAAACCTTCACATTTCTCGCACTCCAAATTCTCCAAACCGTAGCAATACAAATCGTGTTCACAATACGTTTCCACACTCTACTACCCGGGCTTTCTTTGACATAATTAAGAAGATCCGCTAACGAAGAGCAATCCACCGGGAACCGGATACGAACCCAAGCTAAAACATTCCACCAAATACTTCTAGCCCACATACACGAAAGGAAAATGTGATCAGATGTTTCCACATGAAGACCGCACCGCGGGCAATCCACATCGGTCAACATCACTCCCCTGTGAGCCAGCCCCTCCCTCGACGCTAACCGATCGATAATCGCTCTCCATAACAGAATGTTTCCTTTAGGTGGAGCCCAGCTATTCCAATCGAGCTCCAGTTCGATGCCCGAGTTATTAAGTCTAGCCTTTTCGAGATCCACCCGAACTTGTTTAACCGAAAATAAATTGTCCGAAGAATTCCGCCATTTGCATACGCCATTCTCCATGATTAAATTCTAGTTCAAGACTATATTTTCTTTCTCCAAGATCTTATCCATCTTGCCGATATCGTTCCACACTCCTTTAATCGACTTCTTTAGGGGAATGAAGAGATTTGAAGAATTGGAATTATGGACCGAAGAGATCACCTTAGCCCAAAGTTGGTTCGGGTTCGACTTGAACCTCCACCACCATTTGACTAACATATGATGTGCTAAAAGTGGTCTAATAAAAACAACTAAAATTAAACCCTAAACTAGACTCTCTAAGTTTTAAATTTATAAACTAAGACTCTCCAAAACCTAGACCACACAACCGGGAAGTGTACCGGTCAATGTAGTATAGCTAAAGTAAGTCCGAGTATCAAACCCATGAGACTCTAATGATTACGCTAAGACTCTATTTAGACTACGACTGACACGACTTAACTAATTTGTTTATTTGATGGGGGGTTTCTAAAAATCCTAAAGAATGCAAATAACGGTTAACTAGATTAGCTAAATTAACTAACACGAACTTGAACGAAGACTTTGACCAGAGGTGATAAAGACTACCTAGGCAAGACGCAAGCTAAACTCAGAATGAATTTGTATTCGATAGTTTTGTGGTATGGAACCGGGATCTTTGGATACTAAACCTATTAAGACACCACTAAGCCCCTCAAACACTCTCAAGGCGATTCTTGTGGCACTACCTAGGCTGTTACGCTTACCGGTTTTCTAGATTTCCTCACAGTCCTCTAGTTTCTTGAAAGTGCCTAAATAAGACAATCTACCTCACAGCGCGAAAGTCTAAGGCAACTATGGATTTTAATCTTGGTTTAATAGACACGAGAATGTTTAAGGACTAGACCGATTTCTTAGACCTAGCTATAAACCAAACTGAGACCTATTAATAACCTCGAGCCTCACAGCGACAAGATTAGCAGAACACTTGATTTTAGTAAATTACCGAATATTACTTCTAAGGTTACTTACGCGTTTTCACCCTAAAGGATTAATGATCTATTACGTGATATAGATACTCACCTAAATCAAGAACCCTAGCATAACCCTATTATGTGATAAAGACCGTCACCAAGGATTATACGAAGCAATAAACAGCGATGAAACAAATATCAAGCATGCATGTACACCAAGTTAAAATTCCATAGCCTTTACAATACAAGAAAATCCATAAACCACGCCAAAAACCGAATAAAAATCCAAACTTTATAATAACTATTGTCATGCCTAGGTAGTTAAAAAGAATTTAGCCAAGTATCATCGTATTAAACACAATCAAACAAAATCTTAAACAAGAATTCATCGAATAAAAACAAAGAAACGAGAAACTAAGAGAAACCGAGTAGCAAAACCCGTTAATCCCTCGCTCTCCAAGCTTCCCGCTCGATGTCGATGATTCCCGCAAACAAGCTTTAAATTTCGTCCCTTGCCTCTTGATCGTCTGATGTCCTGCGTCTCTCACGATCTGATGTTGATGATTTTTGTCCCTACGGCTCCAATCTTGCGTCTCACCAATTCCTTCTATTTATTGGCAGCCCTCCAAAAAATATATAATAATCGCCGCCTCTCAATTAATATATATGTCTCATGTGCTGATGTATATTTGCGTCCCCAAGATTCTCCTCTTGGTGGCCCAATAGAAACCCATTCAACCCAACCGAAAGCCTAAGTGAAGCCCATTGTTATTCTCAAATTTGCAATTAATTCATTAGACTTCACCAATTAATCGTTGAATTTCTTTGTATTATTTGGTGGCTTTAAGATGCATTAATCCACCATCTAACCTTCAACATTTGATTTATTGTCATATTCTCGTTCTTGTTTCCTGAATTAGACAAACAACTAAATTTAATTAATGAAACCACTTCAACACTTAAACTCATTTAACTACATGTATAACTTTTTTATTAAAACTCAACGTAACTTATCAAAACCATACAATTAATTAATCTAATGCTTGTTAAATAGTGGTTACCCATTTTAACTTGTTTTTCCTTTAAACCTTTAGAATCCAAATATGAACCATCTAGAAGTGAGATTTAATTAAAACAACCCTAAAACTACTTAAAAGTGTAGGGAATATGTATATAAAAATATGTATAATTTATAGCATATCAAATATCCCCACACTTAACCTTTTTTTGTCCCCGAAAAAGAATTATGCAAATGGAATCATAGTCGGAATAGTCATTCGGGACAAAAGCTTAAATTATTTGTTAAAACCGAAACTTGTATTAGCCGCGATTGCAAGTATTTTGATCCTCTTAAACCCAACCCCGGTTCCGAGCCCTTATCATGCGATTTAGTTCAAGTGCGGTCAATCTACCTAGGGTCTCACGCTAAGAATCGCAAGTCCACCTAATCCCCCCTCAAGCTTATAGGACAAAAGGAATAACCACTGGGTTATTTCCTAACCGTTTTATACCAAGATCAAGAGAGTTTAAAATCAAATCTATTCTTATTTTTTTTCTCATTTTTTTTTCATCACTTTTTTTTTCTTTTCATTTTTTTTTCAACGAGCGTAGACGTTGCTTTCCATAACCCAGTGGCATTCCGGCTGCAAAGTCACTATCCCCAACTCGGATTACTTAGGCTTCGGTACTTTTTTATTTTCTTTGCAAGGTCGATTTCACACACCCTAGCGGTAATCCGGCTGTAGAGTCGCTATCCCCAACCCAGACTACATAGAAATGCGTTACTTTCATTTAGTTTCTAGCTCTTTTTTTTTTCATTTTTTTCTTTTTCAACGAGATATGACAAGAAACTCTAACGATCTTAGCTTATAACGGCATCCCTTATACTATTATTGGCGGTTTCAATTTCCCCACTTTCCCTAGATGAGAACCCACTAGTAGACCGACAATTAGGTATAATTAAGATCAAAGGAACCTAGAACCGAATCGAGCCTACCCGCATATCCCAAACTAGACACAAGCTCAATTATATTAATCTCATATTATTATTATTTGAACCCGAACAAAAACCCGACTTTTCTATCATTTTCCGCTTTTTATTTTTGCAAACTTCTTATTTCAAAAGACATTTTCTGATTTTTTTTTATTTTTGATTTTTTTTAATTTTTGATTTTTTTAATTTTTTTTTATTTTTCAAATTTTTATGACTCAAGACACTACTAACTAGACACTAAACGATAGTTTCCCATCCCCACACTTAAACTCTACATTGCCCTCAATGTAGGATGGAAACCGACTCAAAAAGTAAAAATAAATAAGAAATAAAAAAAATATGGGCAAATCGAAAAGGACTTAGCTGGTTAATTAACGCGTAAGCTCCAAAACTCTTGTCCAATCCAGCTCAATCGTATAGCATTTCTTTCGCGATCGGCTTTGACACTGACTAACATACTCGATAAATGCCTGGAATTTGATAAGCAGCTCCAAAATCACCCGAATGGAGATTGAGTACGGGTGGTACATATTCAAACCTGCATAAACAAAAACAAGCAAACACCAAAGCAATACCGACTCGACACAAACGACTGACTCAATACTACTAAATTAGACTCATAGTACAGAATAAAAGACTCGAAATACAAACTCTACAAGTGGGTCACAATTATTCACACACTCATGGAGGATCATACAAGCGCAGCTCACCTCCATACCAACTCTTACGGGCTGTAGCACTACCATTCCTAACATTGCCCGCATCTCTCCTATCCCCATATCTCTCACACTCTCTCAACTCGTCATCGGGCGGTTTGAATCTAGATGTTTCATATCGAAACCTATCCCCACACTGAGCCTTGCTCAATATCTCTATATTAGATTCTAACCTCATCAATCTCTCTTCCAACTCCTCAACTCTCCTATCAGGTGGATCCCCACACTTGGGTTTTATCACCTTCTTTAAACTTGGCTCACTCACCACCTTTTTCTCATCACTCTCAACCCTCTCATTCTCCTCCTCTGACGCTATCGCCTCGACTCTCTCACTCGGCCCTCTCGCATTATTCACCTTGAAAACTACCGATTCGTCGCCCGCTCTAAGTGTGATTGTGCCTAAGAAGACATCTATAAGCGCTTTAGCCGTGTTCAAGAACGGGCGCCCTAAAATCAACGGTACGTTTTCATCGGCCTCCATATCTAACACTACAAAATCTGCCGGGAAGACAAACTTGTCCACCTTCACTAACAAATTCTCTATGATCCCCCTAGGATACTTAACTGTCTTATCGGCTAACGAGAGGGTCATACGAGTTGGCTTCAAATTACCAAGGCCTAGCTTTTCGTAAAATGAATATGGCATCAAATTAATACTAGCACCAAGGTCTGCCAACGCGTGGTTTTTAACATCACGACCAAACAAACAAGGGATCATGAATATGCCCGGATCGGTGAATTTCTCAGGAAGTTTAGTCAGGATCACTGCAGAACAATCTCCATTCAATGGAGTATTAGAACACTCACCTAACCTATCCTTACGCTTGAGAAAATCCTTAAGGAACTTGGCGTATTTGGGCATGCACCGCAGGGCCTCTATGAACGGAAGATTGACTTTTAATTGGGTGAACATTTCAAGAAATTTCTCGTATTCCCTAGCGTATTGCTGCTGCTTAAAACGGCTGGGAAACGGAAGACGGGAGGGATCAAATACGGGCGGGGGCCTAAACCTAGTTGGTTGCTTCTCTACTCTCCTCTCAACCTGAGGCTCCTCGGTATGTGCGGTACTTGCTGGGCCTAGCCTATATTGCACCTTACCTGGGGCTTCCATCTCTATCTCCTCATCTACCTCATCATCACTCCCTAACTCAGCATTCTCTCTCACGACCTCTCCTAGACTCATCCCACTGCGAGTAGTGATTGATTTCACAGAATGGTTGGTTGGGTGCGTGGTACCTGAAAACTGACCAGAAGAGGATTCTCTCAACTGCCTAGCTATATCCCCTACTGTTCTCTTAAGATCTAAAAGAGTAGACTCTTGATTTTTAAGCTGAAGATCGTGACTCTTATTAATTTGATCTTGAGTTTGAACAAATTCAGTTAGGGATTTCTGGGTCACCTGATTCTGCGTCATCATCTGCGCGTTTTGTGTCATCATCTGAGCGAACATCTCCTCCATCCTACTCAAACTACCCTCTGAAACCTTTCCACTACCTTGACCCTCTTGATTCGACCCCCCACTAGCAAACTGTCCACTCGAACCTGAACCACTACCACTCATATATAAACCAGATCCCCTATTTTGATACTGACTAGATGGAAACCCAGGGGGATTGCCAGAAGGGCGATATCCACTACTACTACCACTACCCTGCCAGCTGGGGTTAAAACTATTATTATTATTACTAAATTGACCCCTAGACTGACCCGCTATAAACTCAACCTACTCTAACGTAAGTGTGGGACACTCTATCGTATCGTGACCTCCCCTACAGACCTCACACCTATCAACTTTCTTCTTAATCTCGTTCAACTCTTGCCTCACCTCTTGCCTCAAACTCTCGACTATAGCAGCTACCGATGGATCCAAGCTAACTTGGTTTACCCCTCGACCGGCCGAGGTGGTATGAACAGGAATGGAAGTCCTGCGGGTAGAGCTGTAGTCCATATCAGAATGTGCGAAACTCTCGAACAAATCATTGCACTCATTCACCGTCTTCTTTCCCATAAGCTGCCCTCCAGCTGAAGTATTGAAACGAGCTCTAATCTCAGGAGTAAGACCATTGTAAAACTTTTCAACTAACGCCCAATCAGACAAACCATGTTGCGAACAGCGAGAGAGAAGCGTCTGAAAACGCTCCCATGCTAAGTGATACGGCTCATCAGGCTCCATACGGAAGGAGTGAATCTGATCACGAAGGCGAGACGCCTTGGCTGGTGGGAAATACTTGGCTAAGAAAGCATCGCGAATACCTGCCCAAGTAATGAAAGTGCCTACAGGCTGAGAATCGAACCAGACGGCCGCGCGTCCAGCGAGAGAGAATGGGAAAACCTGAAGGTACCTGGTCTCTAGATTAACACCCTCAATGGAGAAGGTGCTGCAAAGGCGAGTGATGCGATTGATGTGAGCGGGAGCATCCTCGTCGTCACGACCATGGAACTGGCATGAATTGGTAATGGCCGTCATGATGTAAGATGGAATATGCCAAGACCTCTCATTCGTAATGTCGGGAAGGGTGGTGGGTGAAGTAGCGCCGGTGAAACCAGTGGTGGCCTGCTCATAAACGGTGCGGTTCGCCATTTCAAACAAGTAAGAAGACTCTAACAAACGACTCGACAAACTAGAAAAGACAATAAAACAATTTTTTTTTTGATTTTTATAATTTTTACACTCCTACGACTCAACGAACAAACAAATAGCACGTAATATGTCAAGTAAGTCCAAAGAAAGTAATTAACGCAATCGCCAAAGAGTCCCCGGCAACGGCGCCAAAAACTTGATGTGCTAAAAGTGGACTAATAAAAACAACTAAAATTAAACCCTAAACTAGACTCTCTAAGTTTTAAATTTATAAACTAAGACTCTCTAAAACCTAGACCACACAACCGGCAAGTGTACCGGTCAATGTAGTATAGCTAAAGTAAGTCCGGGTATCAAACCCACGAGACTCTAATGATTACGCTAAGACTCTATTTAGACTACGACTGACACGACTTAACTAATTTGTTTATTTGATGGGGGGTTTCTAAAAATCCTAAAGAATGCAAATAACGGTTAACTAGATTAGCTAAATTAACTAACACGAACTTGAACGAAGACTTTGACCAGAGGTGATGAAGACTACCTAGGCTAGAGGCAAGCTAAACTCAGAATGGATTTGTATTCGATAGTTTTGTGGTATGGAACCGGGATCTTTGGATACTAAACCTATTAAGACACCACTAAGCCCCTCAAACACTCTCAAGGCGATTCTTGTGGCACTACCTAGGCTGTTACGCTTACCGGTTTTCTAGATTTCCTCACAGTCCTCTAGTTTCTTGAAAGTGCCTAAATAAGACAATCTACCTCACAGCGCAAAAGTCTAAGGCAACTATGGATTTTAATCTTGGTTTAATAGACACGAGAATGTTTAAGGACTAGACCGATTTCTTAGACCTAGCTATAAACCAAACTGAGACCTATTAATAACCTCGAGCCTCACAGCGACAAGATTAGCAGAACACTTGATTTTATTAAATTACCGAATATTACTTCTAAGGTTACTTACGCGTTTTCACCCTAAAGGATTAATGATCTATTACGTGATATAGACACTCACCTAAATCAAGAACCCTAGCATAACCCTATTATGTGATAAAGACCGTCACCAAGGATTATACGAAGCAATAAACAGCGATAAAACAAATATCAAGCATGCATGTACACCAAGTTAAAATTCCATAGCCTTTACAATATAATAAAATCCATAAACCACGCCAAAAACCGAATAAAAATCCAAACTTTATTTAAACTATTGTCATGCCTAGGTAGTTAAAAAGAATTTAGCCAAGTATCATCGTATTAAACACAATCAAACAATATCTTAAACAAGAATTCATCGAATAAAAACAAAGAAACGAGAAAATAAGAGAAACTGAGTAGCAAAACCCGTTAATCCCTCGCTCTCCAAGCTTCCCGCTCGATGCCGATGATTCCCTCAAACAAGCTTTAAATTTCGTCCCTTACCTCTTGATCGTCTGATGTCCTGCATCTCTCACGATCTGATGTTGATGATTTTTGTCCCTACGGCTCCAATCTTGCGTCTCACCAATTCCTTCTATTTATTGGCAGCCCTCCAAAAAATATATAATAATCGCCGCCTCTCAATTAATATATACTAGGTTGTTTTCTCGTGCGTTGCGGCGATACATTATCACGGACATTCTATCGATATCAGTTAGGTTCGTTATATGACTGGTATGATACGTGCACTTGGTATAAAAATCAAGACATGTTTTACATCGAACGAAAACGAAAAAAACAAACACCAGTACTGTGACACCTGGGTCACTGCGACCATCAAACAAATACCAAACCAATGAAATATTGTATTTCATACTTGGGATTTGTAATAAATATGTGTATCATTTGCACATATCAATTTTTGTTCAATTCCAAACTCTAAATCGCTTTCTGGTGAGTTATACGCAAACTGATGCGTAAACGTAATCAGTTTAATGCGAAAAATACTCCGGAACATCAACATATACTTAACATACCTTAAATAACCTTTACATAACTTAGAAATAAGTTTTAAAGGTTTTGGTATGGCAAAAACTAGTTAATTCGGCTACAGGGACTAAATTTGACAAACTGCGAAAGTATGCCAATTTGAACTGTAACAGACATTCCGGAACATGACCATAAGTTAAACATACCATAAATATCCTTTACATAGCTTAGAAATAGGCTTTGAGGGGTTCGGTGTGCTAAAATAAACCTTTGGGTCATTCAGGGACTAAAAGTGTCAAAAAGTGCACAAGTTTGCACTTTTGCGCATAACTCACGTTCTGAATACGTCCGGACATCCAAAAATTTATGTAAGCACTAAAATATTTTATTTTAGTGTTTGGCATAAGAAAAATCCATTCGTCGCGTCATTTGGATCGTTTTTCGCGCTCATGCGCATTCCGTCGTAATTAACCGAACATCGCGATCGTACGACCAAACGAACCGACATCCGAGATATTTTTTAGCACATTTTAAGTTCCCTATACTTTAACTTCATTTTAGAGCTTTGAAATGGGGTTAACGGGCCTTAAACGTGTCGGAAATAGCTCAAAACACTAACAGGGACCAAATCTGCCATTCTGCCAAAGTTGGTCCTTGCGCACCTCAACAATGTGAGTGTTGCGGTGCGCAAGCAGTCCCCAGACAGCAGAAAACTTGCAAAAACATTGAATCAGGTCCATTCCTCTTGTGCACATGGTATTGGGCAATACTAGGGGCTCAAATGGTTTTCAAAAACCACTATCTTAAGGTGTATGGCCAAGATCAAAGCACGGTTTCCAAGAAACGATCTTAATGGCTCACCGAAAACTATAAATACCCCCCATGCCATTGCAAAACCCACAAGAATTTTGATTTGAGAAGCTCTAAGTTGGAACCTTTGTTTCATACCTGAGCTACTTGGATCAAAATTAGCATTCGGGGACCCTTTGTAAGTGTTCCTTCGTTCTTTTATTGCTTTTCGTGTCCGAAAGTCAAACTTTGTTTGACTTTCTGCACTGAACAGCTTATGGTCAATGCGAAGTTCGTTTGAACTTCGCAACGTGATTGTAATCACGATGGTTATAGTCCCTTGGGACTATGCCTACTGATTACCACGTTGTCTAGGGTCGTAAGGGTAAGCGATCTAATAAATCGCTTATACCTTCGAACCCGACCCATTTGGTCGATCATTAGGATCCGACCAAATACTTTAGGTGACCATAGTATATAGGGAATAACCTTCCGAGGTTATACCTTATGGTCGCTTCGTTAAGTAGTTGTATGATAGGTAGTTTATATGCCTTAGGTAAATTACCAAAATACCCTTTTCATGTGTAATCGGTAATTAAGCATATGTAACCTAAACTTTTGTCACATAACTGATTATGTAACATGTTTAGGCATATAACACTTGTCATAGGGCTAGTTAGACGTCCGAACGCGTTTCACGCGAACGACGCGTTAAAGTAGCATAAGCTACCTAAACGGGTCGTAATGGGTCATAAGCACTTATGTTAGGTTTCAATTAGTATGTAGGCTTTGTTAAACCATATTAAACGAGTTTCTATACTCGTTTGGTTTACGAACCCTCATTCTATCTAAATCCTCCGATTTAGGTCCGGTTTATTAACGTAGTTACCTATATTAGGTGCCGTTTGATTCCGTGATCTCTAGCATTGCTTGGTGGTTATCTTAGGACTTCTGAGCAATCTCAAGTGAGTACATAGACCCCTCTTTTACTGTTTTCCAAACTGTTTTGGGGTGGAACACATGTGCCTACTTGTTACTTTCATGCTTTCCTGTTTTCACATCATATACTTCCTATGTTCATTAGTACATTTATAGTACATGTTTTACATTACATTTCATGCTATGTATGCCCATTGTGTGCATACTTAGTACAGTTGTTTCACGTCACATGCTATGTATGTCTATTGTTGCATACTTAGTACAGTTGTTTCACGTCACATGCTATGTATGTCTATTGTTGCATACTTAGTACAGTTCACATGCTATGTATGTCCATTTGTTGCATACTTAGTACAGTTGTTTTCATCACATGCTTACATTTTGGTATGACATTTGGGTTGTTTACAATGGAACAATACATTCATTAACATTAGCTACGCCGTTCGTTAGTAGGTAGTGGTACCATAGGAATTGACAACTCCCGTTCCTGAAATCCTGGGTAGGTGTGGATTGGAAGGAATGACCGAATTCGATATACATAACACAGATAGACCTTTAAATTATTTAAGGGTTTATCGCCACAGTCTCAAGGCTTGGATGTATGCATTTTCACGACACCGCATAGATGTTCGTATCAGTATAGCATGCATTTCCACAAAACATAACTTTGATTTAAACCAAGTTTTACTTCAATACTTTGTTTTGTGCATTTTACCTATGGTTTAGTTGATGCATTTCACTAGCCATACATATCATTTTGGTTACACATTACATGATTTACATTTGACACATAAACATTTTCGACATTGGTTATACATTGCATGATTTACATCTTGACATAAACATTTTGACATATTATTCAATACATTTGGCAATTGGTTTAAAGATAGACATCTTACATTGGTGGTTTGTTTGGGTAAGTGATTTAAGTAACGAGGCGTGTGTAATATAATACAAGCATGGTGGATACGCCGCTGGTACTTCCTATATATAAGTGATTGTATGGTATTACATATCGTAGCGTTATTTGAATCATTTCAATTTGGACATATAACATTTTATACAAATAACATACTTTTCACAATACATTGTTTTACAAACAACTTAATTTATACAAACTCATTTCACATGGTTATTCACTTAACCATGTATTATTCTTTTATACATATATATCATTTGGTTTATTTATCACTTTTCAAATGATTTACAAGACAAAGCAAATTACAAGGTTCATGACTAAACATTTTCTTAAACAATAAGTCATGAATCCTATTTTCATAAACCTATGTATCTCACAGGCATTTTTATGCTGACGTACCTATTTTCACATGTGTTTCAGGAGATGATGCATAGGATTTATCAAGATATACTTAGGCGGACTTGGGCCTTAGCGACAATAAAAGATGCAAGACTAGTTATTTATGTTATGTTTCTTTGATTGTCAAGACATTGTAACTACTTTAATCAATAAAACAAATATTTCAATTTCCATCTGTTATGAAACAATGATTCTGTTACAACACTCCTCGACGTTTTCCGCCACGTTTTGTTGTTCTACGTGGTCGGGGTGTGACAGAAAAGTTGGTATCAGAGCTCATGGTTATAGGGAATTAGGTTATTAGTAATGCTTTGACCTAGTCTATAACCTTCCTAGGACCCTAACGCAAGTTTACTTGTGTTTAGTCATAAAACAATACCGTCACCTATCCTTAGGCGACGACCACAACAAGAACACAAATTTCAAAACCGCTTTGAAAAGCAATCATCTGTTCTAGGATGATTGATTACTAGGTTTTGAACCCTCTGTTAGAAGGTTTTGAACCCCTTTGAATTTTCAAAATCTCGTCAAAGTTTGGGTCTTATAATGTGAACACGTGCAAACTGGAAGAGTGAATGCCTGTATCCTGAGTTTTCTGTCTAAGGCTAGAGTGTTCGTACAAATCCGCAGTATCGGACCAGTCACTCTTACCTGGGAACTCTTGGGGTGAGTGTTCACTTATAGGCGAGCATGTCTTCAGTGATACATTAATAAGACCTGTTTACTTTGATTAGTCACCGTCTCATTTGTTTACCTTAGGTAACAAACAAATGATCGCAATTTTCATGTGTTACCATTCTGTTTTGATTATCCAACAACCTTTCACCTGTTTCTTCCTATATATTTCTTTTTCTTCTAGAATGTCTCTTCCTCTCAGCAACGGTCAAATGTCGGAGCAAACAGCCAAATTTGCCCAGCAAATAGGCGAAGTGATTCTGAAGACTGTGGATTTAGGCATTGCCATGTCTCGTCTCAACAATGAAGCCTCTCGTCTCAACAATGAAGCAACTCAAGAATCACCAAAGGAAGCAGAAGCCAAGCCTTCACCTAAACCAAAGAAACGTAAAGCTTCAAAGAATCCCGCAGCGGTTGCACCAAAACAGGCAAGGCCTAGCCAAGTGACAGCACTACCAGCCAGGAAGCCATACAACGGAACTGCACCCTTGTGCAACCAATGTAGCCTTCATCATCAGGCTAGCGTGAAGTGCCGCAAATGCCAAATTTGTGGACTTATAGGTCATACGGCAAGGGTTTGCCCAACTACAGCAGTACCAAATCAAACAAGACCCATTCGGGTGGCAACACCACCTGTTAAGAAGCAATACAAGGGAACAGCACCAATATGCGACAAATGTAATGCACACCACTTAGCTCACCTACAGTGTCGTTTGTGTGCATCATGTGGGCGACTCGGTCACTGGCAAATGCTTGTCGATTTACCCTAAACCAAAGTGGTCCAAACCAACCACAAGCCAACTCTGCTCAAGCTCGTTTCTCACGAGGGTCTTGCTACAACTATGGCGAGATGGGCCATTTCCTAAGGGATTGCCCAAAGCTTGCTAATGCAAATCCAACCCACGGATAAGCAGTTGGTTGGCTAGAAGATGTTGTTGTCTTATGCTTTTGTTTCTTCTATTTCTTGTAATGTGAAACGATCTATTTTGTTTATAAATAAATTGTTGTTCACAATTCTGATATGCAAGTGTAGTTACAAGTGTGTATGACTTTTCCTATGATACCTACATCAAGGAACTATGTTCCTTACAAACTACTCTTGTGATTTTCTCTCTCAAATAATCGCTCATGATTCCCTCAAAAATTTTAAGTACTCATTTCATTCTAGGATACGAAGTACAGAAAATAAAGTGACATTATGAGTGATCATGCTTCTGCACATCTGTGCCTTTGAATCCTTGGTTAGATAACTAAGGGTATTTTCAAATCCCATACCCATTACGTTTTGATTTTTCAACTTACACAGTACAAGTATTTCAAAAACAATCTTCATGATCTCAAAACATTTCATATAGTTTGAAAACAATTTTTTTTAAAATGCATTGTCTATGTTATTTCAAAAACATTGGCTATGCTTTCAAAAACAACCTTCATAATTTCAAAATGTTTCATATAGTCTGAAAACAATATTAACACCGTACATTTTCTTATCAAGTGCATGATTTCGAAAAGCATCATTCATGTTTTCAAAAACCTTATACATAATTTCAAAATTTATCTCGCATGATTTTAAAACACTTTTGTAAATATATCTACCTAATACACCTACTTTATGATTTCAAAAGTATTATATATAAGGTTTCAAAAACGTTAAACACATTTTTTCTTAAAAGAACCCCATGCATAGTTTTCAAAAATATTTTCCTCATACATTGACTTAACCTTCAAATTCTGCTTCATATGTCGCCTTGACATATCTAGCATCTCAACTTCATAAGCATTTTTTTACTAAACATCTTCAACTTCTAAAATCCATATGGGATCTTTTTATCTTCACAATTAGACCCTTGTGGATGATTATCATTCTAATCAGAATCCTTAATTGGATTCCTTTTGTACCTAAATTCGAACATTTCGGTTCCTTATAATCGAAATCAAATTTTTCTTTTAAAAATCTTTCTATATTTATAGTTAGATTCTTGATAATGTTTAAAGTACCAAATGAAATCCAAGGAATGGATTCCTAGTGTGCTTTAAATACATGTGCTCTGTTAGCAGAACAAATTTCTAGTTAAACAATTTTGTGGTTATGTGACTATGTGTTTATTCATCTTATGTTTTCTTTTATGCATTTTGTGTTTTGTATACTCTGGATATTCGTTATCCAAATCCTCGTAGAATTTTTCATATCTCCATATGAGGGATTCGTAGTAGGATATTCAAAAAGGTACTACCTTAAATCCTTAATGGGCTTCTATGTAATAGTTAAGACCCTTGGATTATATAGTACCACTCCATGATTCATAAGAGACCCTTTTAGTGGTCTTGTCAAAAAGATTGATTCACAATTTGGTTAAAGAACGACATCTAGTGATGTAGCTGAACAGACTCCTTGATAGTCTATTTAGATCATTTATTGATTTAATTAAAAGGACTCTATGGCGGTCTAGTCACACTCATCACAGGATTGTTCATTTGGTTTTACCCTACACATTATAAAATAGACTGTGTGAACTGTGCAAGGAATTGTCTAATTATGGACGCGTACATAATTATGAAATTTAGTGCACAGAAACCCAGTAAGATTTATTATGTGTAAGAACCGATGGTGACAACAATAACAAAATGAGAACGATGTAATGGAGGTACGGTAGACGCACCAATGACACTTCATATACTTGTATATAAGTATCCCTCTTACATTGCAAGCATAATGTTATTAAAGTTATTAGAAGTTCAAAAACTCTAACCAGTGTTGTTCGATCTTTTCAACTTCATGTTTTCAAGCTCTCATAAGTTTCCTCTGATTAAATTTCGGGACGAAATTTCCTAAAGTAGGGGAGACTGTGACACCTGGGTCACTGCGACCATCAAACAAATACCAAACCAATGAAATATTGTATTTCATACTTGGGATTTGTAATAAATATGTGTATCATTTGCACATATCAATTTTTGTTCAATTCCAAACTCTAAATCGCTTTCTGGAGAGTTATACGCAAACTGATGCGTAAACGTAATCAGTTTAATGCGAAAAATACTCCGGAACATCAACATATACTTAACATACCTTAAATAACCTTTACATAACTTAGAAATAAGTTTTAAAGGCTTTGGTATGGCAAAAACAAGTTAATTCGGCTACAGGGACTAAATTTGACAAACTGCGAAAGTATGCCAATTTGAACTGTAACAGACATTCCGGAACATGACCATAAGTTAAACATACCATAAATATCCTTTACATAGCTTAGAAATAGGCTTTGAGGGGTTCGGTGCGCTAAAATAAACCTTTGGGTCATTCAGGGACTAAAAGTGTCAAAAAGTGCACAAGTTTGCACTTTTGTGCATAACTCACGTTCTGAATACGTCCGGACATCCAAAAATTTACGTAAGCACTAAAATATTTTATTTTAGTGTTTGGCATAAGCAAAATCCATTCGTCGCGTCATTTGGATCGTTTTTCGCGCTCATGCGCATTCCGTCGTAATTAACCGAACATCGCGATCGTACGACCAAACGAACCGACATCCGAGATATTTTTGAGCACATTTTAAGTTCCCTATACTTTAACTTCATTTTAGAGCTTTGAACTGGGGTTAACGGGCCTTAAACGTGTCGGAAATAGCTCAAAACACTAACAGGGACCAAATCTGCCATTCTGCCAAAGTTGGTCCTTGCGCACCTCAACAATGTGAGTGTTGCGGTGCGCAAGCAGTCCCCAGACAGCAGAAAACTTGCAGAAACATTGAATCAGGTCCATTCCTCTTGTGCACATGGTATTGGGCAATACTAGGGGCTCAAATGGTTTTCAAAAACCACTATCTTAAGGTGTATGGCCAAGATCAAAGCACGGTTTCCAAGAAACGATCTTAACGGCTCACCGAAAACTATAAATACCCCCATGCCAATGCAAAACCCACAAGAATTTTGATTTGAGAAGCTCTAAGTTGGAACCTTTGTTTCATACCTGAGCTACTTGGATCAAAATTAGCATTCGGGGACCCTTTGTAAGTGTTCCTTCGTTCTTTTATTGCTTTTCGTGTCCGAAAGTCAAACTTTGTTTGACTTTCTGCATTGACCAGCTTATGGTCAATGCGAAGTTCGTTTGAACTTCGCAACATGATTGTAATCATGATGGTTATAGTCCCTTGGGACTATGCCTACTGATTACCACGTTGTCTAGGGTCGTAAGGGTAAGCGATCTAATAAATCGCTTATACCTTCGAACCCGACCCATTTGGTCGATCATTAGGATCCGACCAAATACTTTAGGTGACCATAGTATATAGGGAATAACCTTCCGAGGTTATACCTTATGGTCGCTTCGTTAAGTAGTTGTATGATAGGTAGTTTATATGCCTTAGGTAAATTACCAAAATACCCTTTTCATGTGTAATCGGTAATTAAGCATATGTAACCTAAACTTTTGTCACATAACTGATTATGTAACATGTTTAGGCATATAACACTTGTCATAGGGCTAGTTAGACGTCCGAACGCGTTTCACGCGAACGACGCGTTAAAGTAGCATAAGCTACCTAAACGGGTCGTAATGGGTCATAAGCACTTATGTTAGGTTTCAATTAGTATGTAGGCTTTGTTAAACCATATTAAACGAGTTTCTATATCCGTTTAATTTACTAACCCTCATTCTATCTAAATCCTCCGATTTAGGTCCGGTTTATTAACGTAGTTACCTATATTAGGTGCCGTTTGATTCCGTGATCTCTAGCATTGCTTGGTGGTTATCTTAGGACTTCTGAGCAATCTCAGGTGAGTACATAGACCCCTCTTTTACTGTTTTCCAAACTGTTTTGGGGTGGAACACATGTGCCTACTTGTTACTTTCATGCTTTCCTGTTTTCACATCATATACTTCCTATGTTCATTAGTACATTTATAGTACATGTTTTACATTACATTTCATGCTATGTATGCCCATTGTGTGCATACTTAGTACAGTTGTTTCACGTCACATGCTATGTATGTCTATTGTTGCATACTTAGTACAGTTGTTTCACGTCACATGCTATGTATGTCTATTGTTGCATATTTAGTACAGTTCACATGCTATGTATGTCCATTTGTTGCATACTTAGTACAGTTGTTTTCATCACATGCTTACATTTTGGTATGACATTTGGGTTGTTTACAATGGAACAATACATTCATTAACATTAGCTACGCCGTTCGTTAGTAGGTAGTGGTACCATAGGAATTGACAACTCCCGTTCCTGAAATCCTGGGTAGGTGTGGATTGGAAGGAATGACCGAATTCGATATACATAACACAGATAGACCTTTAAATTATTTAAGGGTTTATCGCCACAGTCTCAAGGCTTGGATGTATGCATTTTCACAACACCGCATAGATGTTCGTATCAGTATAGCATGCATTTCCATAAAACATAACTTTGATTTAAACCAAGTTTTACTTCAATACTTTGTTTTGTGCATTTTACCTATGGTTTAGTTGATGCATTTCACTAGCCATACATATCAATTTGGTTACACATTACATGATTTACATTTGACACATAAACATTTTCGACATTGGTTATACATTGCATGATTTACATCTTGACATAAACATTTTGACATATTATTCAATACATTTGGCAATTGCTTTAAAGATAGACATCTTACATTGGTGGTTTGTTTGGGTAAGTGATTTAAGTAACGAGGCGTGTGTAATATGATACAAGCATGGTGGATACGCCGCTGGTACTTCCTATATATAAGTGATTGTATGGTATTACATATCGTAGCGTTATTTGAATCATTTCAATTTGGACATATAACATTTTATACAAATAACATACTTTTCACAATACATTGTTTTACAAACAACTTAATTTATACAAACTCATTTCACATGGTTATTCACTTAACCATGTATTATTCTTTTATACATATATATCATTTGGTTTATTTATCACTTTTCAAATGATTTACAAGACAAAGCAAATTACAAGGTTCATGACTAAACATTTTCTTAAACAATAAGTCATGAATCCTATTTTCATAAACCTATGTATCTCACAGGCATTTTTATGCTGACGTACCTATTTTCACATGTGTTTCAGGAGATGATGCATAGGATTTATCAAGATACACTTAGGCGGACTTGGGCCTTAGCGACAATAAAAGATGCAAGACTAGTTATTTATGTTATGTTTCTTTGATTGTCAAGACATTGTAATTACTTTAATCAATAAAACAAATATTTCAATTTCCATGTGTTATGAAACAATGATTCTGTTACAACACTCCTCGACGTTTTCCGCCACGTTTTGTTGTTCTACGTGGTCGGGGTGTGACAAGTACCGACAACGATGTTGTCCGAACGGTATCGATCCATTCAAATCGTCATAGTACTGGTAATGATATTCGCTTATCATCGCAGACATACAAAGTTGTATAAATGAAAATTACCAATAAATTTTATATTGTAATGTTGAAAAAAAAAAACAATCGGTTTCGGTTCGGTTTAGTACGATAATGGCACAATATCCACTTTCAACAAATTTATATCGCAATATTGAAAAAAATAAACATAGAACGCAAGTTGTTAGAAAAATAATCAAATTTATGATAAATAAAAAATTATTAAAAAAGTGAAACAATTATTAAGTTAATCAAAATCACTATTCATGAAAACTTTGTTTTAATATGTATATATATATATAGTATATGTATATATCTACAGTATAATATGTATATATGTATATGTATATAGTGGGATTCCCTCGCATTACACAGCTGGAATTCAATCGGTATGGGCTTGATTTGGCACGGTACTTTCACTCATTATACCAAACAAAAGAGAAACAAAAAAAAATAGCGTTGATATCGTCCTATGTTTTACATCATTCAAAAATCATAAAATCAAACCTTGGTACCGGCTCCGATAATACTTATACATGTATCGATGTTGTTGGGCCAGAATCAGTTCACTCCATCACAATACCTATACCAACATAATATTTTATTTGAATACAACACCGTTTAAAAAAACTTCTACCAGAATATTAAAAAAAACAAAAAAAATACGACTACTTATTTATCTTTTCTAAAAAGCTTAAAGAATGAAAGTTATTAATATATATATATATATAGTGGGATTTCCCCGCATTACACGACAAGAATTCAATCGGTATGGGCTCGATTTGGTACGGTACAGTCACTCATTATACCAAACAAATAAGGAACAAAAAAAATAAAGTTGATATCATCCCATGTTTTATATTATTCGAAAACCAGAAAATCGAACACGTATCGGCTCTGATAATACATGTACAAGTATCGATGTTGTTGGGTCAGAATCGGTTAACGCCATCATAATACCTATACCAACGAAATATTCTCTTTGAATACAACACCGTTTAAAAAAACTTACACCAAAATATTTAAAAAAAATTAAAATAAATACAATTACGTATTTATCTTTTCTAAAACGTTTAAAGAATAAAAGTTATTAAAGAAGATACATTTGTTTATAAGTATTAATAAACTAATATCAATAATTAAGTTAATATAAAATACTAAATGTACATCACTTATGATTAAAAATATTATATATCAAATGTTTATCACTAAATAAATATAAATATAAAAAAAATTCTAAACACTATTCATGGAAAGTTTCTATTAATATATATAATGTCTCATGTGCTGATGTATATTTGCGTCCCCAAGATTCTCCTCTTGGTGGCCCAATAGAAACCCATTCAACCCAACCGAAAGCCTAAGTGAAGCCCATTGTTATTCTCAAATTTGCAATTAATTCATTAGACTTCACCAATTAATCCTTGAATTTCTTTGTATTTATTTGGTGGCTTTAAGATGCATTAATCCACCATCTAAACCTTCAACATTTGATTTATTGTCATATTCTCGTTCTTGTTTCCTGAATTAGACAAACAACTAAATTTAATTAATGAAACCACTTCAACACTTAAACTCATTTAACTACATGTATAACTTTTTTATTAAAACTCAACGTAACTTATCAAAACCATACAATTAATTAATCTAATGCTTGTTAAATAGTGGTTACCCATTTTAACTTGTTTTTCCTTTAAACCTTTAGAATCCAAATATGAACCATCTAGAAGTGAGATTTAATTAAAACAACCCTAAAACTACTTAAAAGTGTAGGGAATATGTATATAAAAATATGTATAATTTATAGCATATCAACATAGCATAATTGAAATCCTTTATGCTTCCGACCCCAATCCCGCCATTCTTTTTAGATTTTTGAATCCTCTCCCAGCGAACCCACCTGAGTTTTTTATTGGAATCAGAAATCCCCCAAACGAAATCTCTGCGAATCTTTTCCAATTTGTTTAGGACACACTTCGGGGCTGCAAAAAGGGAAAGAAAGTAAGAAGGGATACTTCCTAGGACCGATTTAGCCAGAGTGACTCTGCCAGAAAATGATAAATATCTGGCCTTCCACTTCGATAATTTCGACTTGAACTTGTTTACTATCGGATCCCAAAATTTAGCCCTCTTCATGTTAACCCCAATAGGAATACCCAAATAGGTAAAAGGGGTTTGACCTACGTCGCAATTTAGAGTAGAGGCTAATCTCAACTTCTCCGAATCACGGACCCCAAAACCTTAAAGCTTACTTTTCGGGAGATTAACTTAAAGACCGGAAACCAAATAAAGCCATCTGAGAAGACGATTAAGCGTAACCACATTTTGGTCCATCCATTTACCTATAAAAAGAACGTCATCCGCATAGCAAAGATGGGAAAGAATTGGACCCCCATTGGGAAGTTGGAACCCCTCAAACATCCCGGCAGCCATAACCCTATTCATAAACAACCCGATTATATCCATGGCGATAATAAAAAAAAGGGGGATATGGGATCACCCTGTCTTAAAATAGTGCCGATTGTCTTAATGTGGATAATGTCAATTTAATGAAATCAAAGATAATGGCCGAAAAATTCTATGATGAATCAATTCAATTGGACCGAAGATATCATGCATTAAATGAACTGTGGAATATACGTAATCAATGGCCGACAAAGTTGACTGACTAGACAATTTTGACCAAGTGACTCGATCGAGGGGGTCAACAAAGTCAATATCTTTAATGAAATGCAGTGAAACAGGTGAGGTGTCGTTGAATCGGATTACCGCCCGATCGGGTGATGATCCGATTGAGTGACAGTCAAAGTCAACATTCACTAACTAGCAATGGATAGGGTGGTACTTGAATCGGATGGTCACCCGATCGGGTTGCCACCCGATCGGTGAACATCAAGAATACCAACAGTAACAGCAAGCATTTTGTCAACTTTTTTGAACCAAAAATTCTAGATTTCTCCCAAACTACTTTGAATTAAGATCTGAAATTTTGAAGGCTTGTAGATCAAGTGTTTTCGCACAACATATCCAAAAATTAGCCGATTTTAACCGTAAAAACTCGTTTAATTTGGCGATTTTCAGTTGAAAACGTGAAATAGATGAAAAATGAAGAAATTGAACAAATCTGAATGAAATTTGGATCTGATTCTGATGAAATCTCGTGCGATTCAGTGTGTTTGATCCGTGCAATCGAGCTCCTGCTTTGATACCACTTGTAGGACCGGTTTTCGACTCCGAACGATTGCGAAACGATACGTGTGACGTGCGGAATCCATACACGAACGTGACCGAACACAAGATCGTACAATTAACATGATTCTATTGATCAATATGACGAGTACAAGGCACCGTGAATCACCTTGGAGCACTTTCTATCTCTAGACTTTCTCTCTCTAACCTCTAGCTCTCCAAGTCTCCAAATGGCAAAAGTCTCTAATGAAAACCCTAAGTCTCCTATTTATAGGCACAAGGTATAAGGATTTCTCCTTATTTACAAGATTGCCATCTTGTCCATTTTATCTAAATATTACAATAAAAGCTCTAGATTTCTTCAGTGTCTTGCTACAATTCTGATTGACGGAGATGATAGACATACTGCACTAACAACAGGGATGAAGAAGACACAGATTCAATGGATTTTGAACTCCAATTCAAAGGGCAAATCCGGGAACTGTTGATGAGAGAATAAAAGATCAGAATAATGAAGAGTTTTGGCATCATCTGTTCTAAGGGGAGATTGTTGGCTCATGTGATCCATCCTAAAGAATAGATGATACAAAGCCAAAACTGGTTCTGCAACAACTGATCCTAATAACAGTGCTTTGAACTCCTTTTCCCTCCAATGGCAGTGGCATACAACATCTTATGATTCCTAAAGACTGTTATTCACTAAAGTCTGTTACACACAAAGGTCTGCTGCTATACAAAGTCTGTTGAAGACCAATAAACTGTTGAAGTCAATGAACTGCTGGAAGTCAAAGGTGTCACACCCCTTTCTAAGGCGGAAGCACGAGGTGTGATCCTGAAAGGTTCTCATTGCATACGAAAGGTAAACATACTACATGCTCGTAAAATAACTCCAAATGCCATCATCATTACATAATTAAAACATAACATAGGTTAAGTGTTTACATCACAAGACAGCATATTGTATGAAATGTTTACAACTTTATTTAAAAGATGAACATCGAGGATTTGACTCTTATATCCCACATAGGATGAAATATAACAACCAATTCCCACAAAAACAGGCATCGGAGTCTTGACACAACATAGCTAAAAATATAAACAACATCCAAGAGCAAGAGTGAGACCGCGCGCACATCCACTTTAGTTACCTGAAATACATGTGAGTTTTTGGAAAATCGTCAACATAATGTTGGTGTGAATTCATGCAGATTTGTGAAAAACATTTAAGCATTCGTTATAGAAACATGGTATGTAATTTAATGAAGCAAGTATTTCTGTAAATGTAAGGAAATCAAGATCGCTAATGGTTTGCAAGGCCATTAACATGTGACACGACATAGGAAGCATCCAAACCATAGGCATTTTTAGTTTTCGATTCACGACTGTCGATTCACGACTAGAGACACAAAAGCACTACTTGGTAAAAGAGTGGCCAAGAGTGTGGTTGCCTGAAACCCATTAGATCTAACCTTTTGTTCCACGGTCTTGGTATGTAACTGATTAATGGTGCTTATGGCACCCTATTCGTGACATGATCTAAAGTTTAGAAAACAAGTAAAAGTTTAAAAGTGGGGACATGAACTCACAACTTTGCGTATCCTGCGCCGTAAACTCCACCGGTTGGTTTCTTAGCGTCGTGACCTATACGTGTTCTATTAATGTTAGTCACTAGACTTGTATCGCACAAGTACAAGTCACCATATTTTATGTATATGTTCTTTGTTGTTAAAAATAATTTATATTTTTAACTATGTATCTTACTTATATTATTTTCCCAAAAATAAATATAAGTATTTTGTATTTTTCACCAAAAATCAAGACTTTGATTTTTATTACTTTCCGGAATTATATTTCTTAAAAATAATATATTTTTAAGACTTGTATGAAATATATATGTTTTGTTATGCTATGAAATACGTATGTGTTTATTCTTGTTATCCACCCGAGTTATATATTTTCGTCCAAAAATATATTTTAAGTTCATAACTTGTCCAAGTTAAATAATATGTTAATGATATAAACCAAATGGAATTCAATATTGAAATTGCAATCTTCTTCACATATGTTCATACATACAGATACAAGTGTAAACGATAGATATAGATAATAAGTTCTAAAACCGTTATTGTGTAACTGCCCAAAGCAGTTATTTGGTGGAGTTATATCTGCTTTTATAACACTCCCCCTCAGATATACATACTATTCATTTTACACTATTAACAACATTCTTCAGGATGATGTTAAATCGATACTTCAGGATCTATATGATAAACTGATACTGCAGGACCAGTTATGCTGCCTCGTTAAAAACCTTACTAAGAAAACCCAATGGGACAAAACTTAGTCAAGGAAAAGAGTACAGCGTGTATAATGCTCCCCCTCAATTTAGCTAACGTCTTTTAATCTGCGAAGCCCGATCTCATGTGATAACTGCTCGAAACTGCTTCTAGGCAAAGATTTTGTGAACAAGTCAGCTAAATTTTCACTTGACTTGATCTGGCGAATGTCAATTTCCCCTTCTTTCTGCAAGTCATAAGTTGAGAAGAACTTTGGTGAGATGTGCTTTGTCCGATCACCCTTGATGTAACCTTCTCTGATCTGAGCTATGCAAGCAGCATTGTCTTCATAAATAATTGTTGGCTCCTTCTTGATCTGTTCTAATCCGCGTGCTTCTTGTATGTGATTAATCATTGATCTCAACCACACACATTCTCGACCAGCATCATATAGTGCTATTAATTCGGCATGATTTGATGATGTTGCTGCCACCGTATGTGAATACATAACCTGTCTGAGATTTTGCTTTGTGAGGATCTGATAGATATCCGGCATCAGCATACCCAATAAGCTGGGACTTTTGATCTTTCTGATAGAAAAGACCTAAGTCTTGTGTCCCGCAAATATATCGAAATATATGTTTCACACCATTCCAGTGTCTACGTGTTGGATTCGAACTGTATCTCGCTAGTACATGAACTGCAAATGCAATGTCAGGTCTTGTGTTATTTGCGAGATACATAAGGGCACCAATCGCGCTTAAGTACGGTACTTCTGGACCAAGTACTTCTTCGCCTTCTACTTGAGGGCGATAAGGATCCTTGTGTGGATCTAGCGGTCGGACAACCATAGGTACGCTAAACGGATGTGCTTTGTCCATATTGAGACGTACTAACATCTTCTGGATGTAGTTTGATTTATGGACAAATGTGCCATTGCACAGATACTTAAATTATAGTCCGATGCATAATTTTGTCATACCAAGATCTTTCATTTCAAATTCCTTCTTTAACAACTGAGCAGCTTTCTCTATCTCTTCAGGAGATCCGATGATGTTGATATCATCAATATAGACTGCTATTATAGTGAAATTTGAGAGTGATCTTTTAATAAAGACACATGGACTGATTACATCAGACTTGTATCCTTCTTTTTCGAGATATTCACTAAGTCGATTGTACCACATACGACCAGATTGTTTGAGACCATATAAAGATCTCTGGAGCTTTATAGAACACATTTCTCGAGGTGTTGATTTTAATGCTTCAGGCAATTTTAATCCTTTAGGAATTTTCATGTAGATGTCATTTTCAAGTGTCCCGTATAAGTATGCGGTGACGACATCCATTAGTCTCATATGAAGTCCTTCAGAGATTGTGAGGCCGATTAGGAACCTAAGGGTTATCGCATCCACCACAGGGGAATACGTTTCCTCATAATCAACTCCTGGGATTTGGGAAAACCCTTGCGCTACAAGTCGAGCCTTATATCATACAATCTCATTCTTTTCATTTCTCTTTATTGCAAACACCCATTTATAACCTACTGGTTTGACGTCTATGGGTGTTCGGACTACAGGTCCGAAAACATGTCGCTTTTCGAGTGAATTCAATTCGGCGTTTGTGGCTTTTTGCCATCTTGGCCAATCATTTCTGTGCATACGTATTCATTTTCATTGATTACATCCGTTGCTATAGCATATGCGAATATATCATTAACACGTGTTTTATTCCGGTTCCACATTGTACTATCTTGTACATAATTAATAGAGATCTCATTTTCGTTTGGTACCTGTGTTTCTTCTGAAACTTCATTTTCCTCTGGAATTATAGTTGTTTCTTCCGGGACATTTACCTCTACCGGGGTTTCATTTATAACCTTTTGTGAGTTTTCACCAACTGCGTTACTTTGCTCTTTTCGTTTCCGTGGGTTTTTGTCTTTGGAAGCGATTTGCCTCCCACGCTTTTGTTGTATAGTAATCGCTTCTGGGATTACTTCAATTCGAGCAGGTGCATTTGATGCTGGTACATGTGACTTTGTCACTCTATTCGTGTCTGTGAATGCATCTGGTAATTCATTCGCTATTCTTTTCAAATGTATAATCTTTTGGACTTCATATTCACATTGACCACTTCGGGGGTCGAGATTTGATAGCGATGATGCATTCCACGTTATTTCTTGTGTTACCAGTCTTTCTTTGTCCTTATCTCCCCCTAAGACTGGGAACATTGTTTCATCAAAATGACAGTCAGCATACCGTGCTGTAAACATGTCTCCCGTCATTGGTTCTAAATATTTAATTATGGACAGGGAGTTAAAACCAATATAGATACCCAGTCTTCTTTGGGGTCCCATTGTAGTACGTTGTGGTGGCGGTATTGGTACATATACCGCACAACCAAAAATTCTAAGGTGGGACAAACTTGGTTCTTGTCCGGAGACCAGTTGTAATGGGGAGTTTTCGTGATCAGCAGTTGGTCTCAATCTAATCAGTGCAGCGGCATGCAAAATAGCATGACCCCATGCAGAAGATGGTAATTTGCATCTCATTAAGAGTGGTCTAGCGACTATTTGTAATCGTTTAATCAGAGATTCAGCTAAACCGTTTTGTGTGTGAACATGAGGTAGTGAATGTTCAACCTTGATCCCAATTGACATACAATAGTCATTAAAAGCTTGAGATGTGAATTCTCCTGCATTATCCATCCGGATGTTTCTAATTTGATTATCGGGGAAATTGGCTCTCAATTGTATGATTTGAGTTAAAAGTCGGGCAGATGCTACATTGCGAGTAGCTAAAAGGCTCACATGTGACCACCAGTAGGATGCGTCTATTAAGACCAAGAAATAGCGGAATGGTCCACACGGAGGATGAATATGCCCACAAATATCCCCTTGGATTCTTTCTAAAAATGATGGGGTTTCATATATCAATTTAGTTTGTGAGGGCCGAGTTATAAGTTTGCCCAGAGAGCATGCTGCACATGATAAGTCTTGTGGTAGCAAAATTTTTAAGTTTTTGAGAGGGTGCCCGGTTGCACTTTTGATTATTCGTCTCATCATTATGCTACCAGGGTGACCTAGACGGTCATGCCATATATTGAATGTGTCTTTATCTAACAGCTTTTGGTTACTCACCATGTGTGATTCGATAGGATTGATATTAGTACAATATAATCCAGAGGATAAGGCTTCTAATTGTTCAACAATTGTTTCTTTGCCATTTTTTTTTGTTTGACGTAATTTGAAGATATTCAATATTATGTTCAGATATTGTTTTTAGGTGGTAACCGTTTTTTCGAATATCTTTAAAGCTAAGTAAATTTCTTCTGGATTTACTGGAATATAATGCATTATCAATATTTAATTTGGTACCCGAAGATAATGTTATGTGTGCTCTGCCGGAGCCTTCGATAAGGTTACTGACACCATATATAGTACTAATCGGTGTCTCGGCCGGAGACAACTTAGAGAAAAATTTCATATCTTTGAGAATAGTATTAGTACTACCGCTATCTACCAGACATTCATCACCAATAATAACTCTGCGGGAGCTGGTATACATATTTCTTCTAGAAATTATAAAACACATTAATATAAGAAATGCATGTTTGAGTATGATAAAAAAAACATCATACAACTATGAATCAAACATCACTAGGTTTTAAATGAAACATAATATTAGTTTCAACAAAAATACCGTCTAGAAAACATTAAATAACGGGTCGTATTTACTGATTTTGTAGATGGAGCTTGGTATTTTACTCCGCGACCAACAAACATGGTATTAGATCAGTATATTTTGTAAATTTACGTTCTCTGTAATACTGCGCGAGGAGCATGTTTGATGAATGGAACGTTGAGAAAGTTTTCTCTAACATGTCTTCATCGGTGATTTGTTCACCGCATAATTTAAACTTAGAGGTGATGCGAAAAAAAAGGGCAGAGTTGTATTCACCACAATTTTATGATCTCATAGCCTTAAATGAACCCATTCACAGTGAGTTTTAGAGAGTTGTGTGCATCTGTAGATGCGATTTGTAGGGGGTATATTTACTTTGATTATGGTTATTTTCTTTGTTGCAATTACATTACAATAGATAATATACTAAGGACATTAGCCAACAAATTGATATATGATGCCATTATTATAATAATAAAAATGGCAATTCGTAATTCAAATTAAATAATAGTAGATTTTATTTCATAATAATACAAATAATAATATTTTATTAGCATTGTGTAATTTTACGTCTTGTCAAGAGAAAAAAAAAATAAAAAAAAATAAAACAAATATATTATATTTGTGATGGAGTACAGATGTCATGTGAAGCATCTCTTAATATAATAGATATTGATGAAAGAAAAAGTATTATGTTCCAAAGCATTAGACTATCTCCAGAATCCTTTCTAGCCTCATTGAGTTAAATATATTTAAATGACTAGATTATCAAAAGAAAACCAATAACAATAAAATGCCTCCAAACATAAGTAACTCAGTTAATTAAATTTTGAAATCATCATGCTTTTCTGACAACTATTTGTTATCATAGTTTTACTAGACCGAATATAAATGATATCATAGTTTAATTTTTTTTTTTAATTCTTCTATGAGATCAATACTATGAAGCTATATAAAATACAAAATAACATTTTACTGACAAGTACCTTTTACTTTGGGGTTTTATCACGTGACCATCAAAGAGAAAGAGATGTAAACCATTTAACTATTTAAGTTAAAACCATGAGCGTGTAAAACTATTTACTGGTAACTGGTTTTGTAAAACCATTTAAGTCACTTTACATACTCATATATTAGAGAGGGGTCTATTACTTTATAATTCATCTTGTTAAAAAAAATACCCACCAGATCTCTGGCTATGTCCGATTCTAGAGTGCTGATCGACTGGTGAACAGAGAACAAGAACCTGCAATGAGAGGTTAGAGGGTGGTAGTTGCAGGTTTCATTCCAGTGGGATGGTCATGCCGATTTAAACGTCAACGGTTTGGGTTTCACGGTGGTGGCCCGCCGGAAAAGAAAAAAAACAAGAACAAGGCTTTTGGTGCTCGGTAACAGAGAGCAAGAACAAGATGTCGATCGGGTTTTTGGTTTGGGTGTTAATACTTACTGAACAAGGATTTGCAAGTTACGAACGGTCCGCCTTGCATCGCCGATCACCGGAGAAAAATTTTCAGGTCAGAAAATTTATTTATGATGTGTTTTGTTCGGTTGTTTGTGGCGGCAGTGACCGTCGTTGTGCCGATTGGCGATTGAGGACAGTCGCCGAAGAGTTGTAAAGTTCACATAAAGAAAATCCTATTTCTATAGATCCAAAGAATGATATCTACAAATATAATTCGATTTAAAAAAAATAGAGGAACAAAATTGTTTGCATCCTTTTCAGTATGTGAAAAAGAAAAAAAAAATCCCTAAAAGCATACAGAATATATCCCTTTTCAGTTATCACTTTGTGAAATCTAAATTTGTGCATCTTACTTTTGAAATACAGGTATATAGATATTATCCAATAGACCGGGAAATTTATATATCATATTGTGAAGAATGGATGTGTACCCGGATTATGAGGAACGAAGATGTTCGGAATCCAAAAACGATGTTTGATGAATCCGTGATGTTGATGCGGATTACCGGTTAATCCCAGTGGAGAATCTTCGTGCTGATAACGTGATATAAACCAAATGGAATTCAATATTGAAATTGCAATCTTCTTCACATATGTTCATACATACAGATACAAGTGTAAACGATAGATATAGATAATAAGTTCTAAAACCGTTATTGTGTAACTGCCCAAAGCAGTTATTTGGTGGAGTTATATCTGCTTTATAACAGTTAAGAAATATAGTTTCATAAATATATTTTCTTGTATTTGTCCATGTGCTTCTTATGTATTCTCATGTATTTTGTATGTGCATTTTTATATTTTTACTCCTTAGGAGTATTTAGTGTATTTTCAAGTCCTAATACACTACTACATATAATACACATAATATACACTTAGCACAAGATTTAAATACATATATTTTCCCAAAAATATACATACTTAATATAAATTTTATCTTGAAGAAATAATCATTTCTTAACTCGTAATTTCTTACAAAGATTAGGGAAACCTTAGTAAATATTTTTAGGTGAATTTTTAAGGAATAAGTTTCCCCAAAACTTATATTTTTCTAAGTGTCAAAATTTTATAAAAATTTTGACATAGTTTCCCTCAAAAATGGAGGTTTCCCATGTTTTCAAAACATGTGTTTATTTTATTTTTAATCATCAAAACAATTTTCAACAACAATCATCAACAACATATACTAATTTCTTCATATGAAACATCATGGTGAACTTGATTCTTGTTAAACATGTGTAGTCTTTTAGATCTACACTTTACATAAGGTGATCTTTCCAAAATAAATGTTCTTGTAAATTTTTAACCAACCTTTTATAAGACTTTATTTTACTAACCAACTCATCCATGAGTTTAATAGTTTCAAAGTTTGTAAATCATGTTTCTAAAACCACTTTTATGTTTATTAGAAAGATCATTGTTTTTAATCTCATGTTTACCCATGGATCTTTCAAGATCCATGCTTAATATCTTTAGATCTTTCAAAAACAAGCTTTATGTTATATTTTTAACAAACTTTCCATGAATTTTAGTTTCAAAAATTAGTTCTACACACACTTTATTACAAGTCTATGCATAAAAATTCATATTTCAAGTTCACATCATGCTTCATATGTTCATCTTCAAGTTTAACCATCGATCCTTCAAGATCCATGCTTAAACTTGTTAGATCCAAGCTTTAACATACTTGATCTAATCATAAGCACAAGATATAACATTAACAACATCAATACATACATCAAAAATTCATGTAATCACTTATTTTCTTCATGAATATGTTAGATCTTTTCACTTTTAACATTAGAAGCTAAGTTGTTTAGATGGTGAATCTTGTACATAACATAAACATGACTTAAATTAGTGATCAAGAAGCTTACTACTAGCTCCAATGGCTAGGGAAGTGGCACAAGAATGAAGAAGATGAACAAAGAAGAAAATGAGAGGTTAAAAGCTTCACAAGGTGGTCCTTCAAGTTCTAGCACCATACACCTTCCTAAATGGCCTCTAGATTGTGACAACTCTCATAATTCCATGTATCCGTACGATTTATTAATAATAATTAAAGTGTTTGATGACTGTGCTGAATCACTTAACTGCTTTCTGATCACTGTGTTATATTCACATATGTTTGTTAACATACTAGCCTCGTGCAGAAAAATTGACTAAATGGTCCTGAATATTTTCTTAAGTGTTAGGAATTAAAAGTGTTACAAAAATATATATAAAAAGACACTTTACGGAATAATTAAACACTTTAACGGAACGATATCTAACCGAATAACCGGACCTTACCCGGATCACTAAAATATTGCAAGAAGCATTGTTTTTATTTTTCTGAACTAGTTATGGTTCCCGAACTCTAAACTCCCTATATAAAGCATCCTACACACTAAACATTAGATATTACCTTCAAACTCCCACTAACTAAGTTAGTCACCATCTAAACACAATTTACCCCACCCCCTTGTGTTGTAACCGTCCCTAGGGACCACCCCACCATAAGATTTTTTTTAGATCTCTAACAAGTCCCCATGTAATCTCTCAAAAGATTGTGAGATGACTTTGCTTGTACTTCCCATGACACTTTAGCCAATGAACAAATGGTTTAGTGGGATTATAAGAAAATCCATCAACTTCACCATTTCACCAACAAACACTTCCTTCCCTTCCTCATAAAAGCTACGGCTGACCTCTTGTCCACACACCCACCATATTTTGTTGCAAGTCCATCCATTTCAAGTGTTCTACAAGGTGTTAGGAGGTGAATTAGAAGGTTTGGTGAGCTCGGATCATCAAGGACCTCTCTAGTTTGCTTTTATCCACTCATTTTCCATCTTGTTTCTTCCCTAGCTTCAAAGCTAGTAGTAAGCTTCTTTGATCTTCATTTGCTTCATATTTATGATGGTTAAAAGTTAGATTATGATGAAAACATATGAACACCATAAGATCTTACACTTAAAACTTGAACATAAGCTTAAACAAGATGATACATGAAGAAATGATGTTAGAATAATGTTGTTTGGTATATGATGATTATGTGCTGATATGAAGGACTTATAACCTGCTGTAAGTATCGTTGTTGATCGCTAAACATGTTTACGGAATCAATTGAGCACGCTTTAGAATGTTAAAAGCTGAAAAAAGGAGGTTGTTTGGTGATTACAGCCAACTTCAGTTGGCTGTAACAGGACCTTAATTAAACGAAAAATGTATTTTCTGAATTCTAGATTTATGTATTATGAAATACGGTTCTAATGGCGCTGGAATCATAATTTTTGGACTTCGTTTACTATTTTTAAAGTGTCGTTTTGTAACAGCAGCTAAAGCTGCATTTTTACTGCTGAAAATATGCGTTCTGTTTTCCGTCATAACTTGAATTTTGTGTAGATTTAGATCATGAAATTTGTACTGTAAATGACCACCGATGTATTTGTAATTCTCTCACTGGAATTTCATAAATCGGACTCTCGACGAATTTTAAATAAATTATTCTGTGGACTGCAGTCAGAAAAAGATAAATCTGATTTCAGTCCGGAAAATGAATTTTTATAAAATATTGGTAATGAATTGGATCCTGAGATTTTTACACAATAATATTTGGATTGTTTAAGATATTCTTTAAAAATTTGGGAATTTTTGGAATAAGTTAACTATTTTATTAAAATCCCTTAAAACAGCCAGTTTTAGATATTTAAATTGAAATGACATAAGTAGTAATTTGCGTGTCTAAATGTCGGGTAGGTTATCTGAGAATAATCTAACATGTTATATGTCAATAAAAGTGTTATGTGCAATGTCGTATGTTTGCTTATGAACGGGAATATATGGGAAGTTTATATGGGCATGAACCGTTAAAGTGAATGCATGTTATGTAGTAGATACGTGTAGGAACTTTGTGCTCTATTTGAAAACAACTAAATAACTAACTGGTAATCATATTAGGACGTGATTGACCGACCTTGACTGTTAGCTATATTTGAGAATCTAACCGAGCAAACCGAGGTCAGTTCACACACTTTCTACAAGGCATGGGATTCCCGGTGGTTTGGGAATGGGTTAATAAACTAAAATATCCTCCTTGGGTAGGATATGTACGGCCATCCTCCTTGGGTAGGATGCCACTATAAATCCTGCGTATTCTCCTTGGGTAGAACTACGTACGTTCGTCCTCCTTGGGTAGGACAACAACCTTAAACCTTACTAGACAAAACTCTATCATTAAGTCCCTCATTTTATATCGACTTAATCGCTGAGGCCGATGGCGAGCGGGTCATTAGTTAATAGCGCTATTAGGTTTAACAAACCTCACACCGTGTCATTCGAACGGGCGTGTACTAATGGACTAAGGCAAAGGGTCAATGCTGATAGACATTGACTTAGGGCACAACTTACTTTCGTTAGTAGTCGATATCATACCGTCTAGTAGTTCACATGGGGAAGCCCCCACTGATTATGGATATGGTTTGGGTAATAAAAGGAATTGGTTAAACATACTTTCAACTACGGGGTAACCCCCACGGCAAATAAGCCAACGAAAGTCAAACCACGTTTTCAGAAACAACTTAAAACTAATCAACCAACCGTGAACTCACTCAACTTTGTTGTTGACTCGTTGTTATATGCCTTACAGGTCGCTAGATGCTTTTGGAGCTAGCACGAGGAGAAGGTTGTTGTGGGATGTGGATTGTTTTGTCCCATGCTTATTAATTAAACTTTATAAACTTATGGAACTTATGTTTTGGGTCTTAAAACTTATGAACTGTGAACTTATTTTTTGAACTTACGTTTTATGCTTCCGCTGTTAACTTAAAACTGGTTACTGTCTTATGGTCACCAATTGTATTGTGGTTGGTTTTACTTACTTAATTTCGTTGTTCAATATGATTGGTGGCTCGATCCTGGTCACGTCACGCCTCCAAGCGGTGGTACTCCGCATGGTGGATTTTGGGGGTGTGACATAGATCACCTTGGATTGATTGATTGAAGCTTGAAAATGAATGTGTGTATGTGTATGTGATGAGCCGTGAGTATGGAGAAGCAAGGAAGAAGGAGATGAATGATAGTGTATGATTTGTTTAGTACTTATAAAGATCTTCCAAATCTCCTTTAGGGTATAATACTAGAATATTCCTTACACAAAATCTAATATAATCTAATAAAATCAAGTAAAATCTTTAGGTGGGACCCATAGGGGCCGGATTTGGTGAAAAAGGGGGGGGGGTAAAGTGTAAAATTTGGTATGTTGAAGGTTTAAAGTGCAAACGAGGGGGTTTAAGTATGTTTAAGTGTGTTTAGGTGTTTTTATGATTTTTAAGATGTTCTAGCATCAATACTAGTTTAATATCATAAAAACATTACTTCTAGTCAAATTTTGATGTCCCAGTTATTGTCCGGTTGTTCGGTTCGTTACGGTTCGTTAAAGTGCTGAATTACGCAGTTTCATTAGGTATAAAGCACTTTTTATGGCAGTTTTAATTCCTGACACCTTGTAAGTTATTTTGGACAATAAAATATAAATTATACATGATATTAATGTGTTTAAAAGCTGATTATAGCTGATTTATAGCTGAATTATGCAGATTTCTACATTTAAAGTGAGTTTCAGGTGCTTTTTAGTGCATAGTTTAGCTTCCGGAAAGTTTATATGTTAACCCTTGTATCCAGACTTGGGTTTTAATGTATTTTAGACGTTGGACCTACTCCTAGGCCCTATTTACATTATCTGACTGCTTTCTGTAGGGCTGCTGACACAGTGTGTCTTACCGGTGAGTTTACTAGTCTTTCTGACGCAACGCTAAAAGTAATGCATAAAGCAATATTTGAAGTATAAAACGTGCATGAATTCACATGTATAGCATGTAATCAGACAAAGTTGACATTTAAGCACATAATTGCATATATTAAATAATAATAAAACTGTACGGAAATTACCGGTTTTATGCCAATTGTCACAAAAGGCCTGATCAACCTTTATGAAAAGCAATACTCAATCTTCATCAGTGGTTGAGCCCATCAGTGCATAACTTCATCAGCAATTGTTTAGTCAGTGTCTGTAATTAGGGGTGTTCAAAAAACTTGTGGCTCGTAGCTCGCTCGAAAAAAGCTCAAAAAGAGCTCGAAGAAAGCTTGGCTCGAAATTGGCTTGGTTGTAAACAAGCCAGCTCGGCTCGGCTCGTGAGCTCGTGAGCTGGCTCGATAAGGTTTACGTCCTTCATTTTTTTGTCCCACGTCTTTTAGAAAACAAAAACTAAGGGAGTATCTCCCCTATAAAAGAAGGTAAAGACAATGTACAAAGTGAATTAACTATTTATACTTGCATATTTAGCCATATGGTTAAATTAAATGGAAATTATGGCCCTTAGTCTATGAAGAAATTCATTTTAAGAGCTTTTTAAGTAGTAAATTTTGCGGTTCTTTGCTAGTTCGAGCTAGATCGAGCTGAGCCGAGCTAGCTCGAATTCTAATCGAGTCGACCTCGCGCCTCAAATCTCAGCTCATTTTGAAATTCGAGCATGAGCCTCGCCAGCTCAAATCGAGTTCGAGCCGAGCTCGAGCTGGGTCTAGCTCAGCTCGACTCAGCTCGTTTACAGCCCTATCTGTAATCATCAGTGTTTAGAGGTTGTTAAGATTGTTAGCTGTCACTGTCTAGGTGATGTCAGCAAAGAAGCCACAGTGTTTAGGATTGTACTATAAATAGACAGTGCATGTACTGTTCTATTAGCTCTTTGTAGGGATGAGCACGGTACCGAACCGATACCGATCCTGAAAATCCCGATCCCGATATTCATGAAAAGTTGGTACCGAATACCGTACCGAAAATACCGGTACGGTACCAGTATGGTACCGGTTTTTCGGTATAATACCGGTTGATACCGAATTCTTAAATTGATATATTGGCACCAAAATCATCAACCAGCTCTATCTCCCACTTTGGATACCAAGATTTGCAAAAAAGTTAGTCATATACATTATAGAATACTAGAAATTTGAAGAACATGGTTAGGGAAATAAACATGTAATCATACTGTGTAAGTGTGTATATACTAGAATGTGATTAAATATTACTAGTCTTGTTGTGCTCATCCCTTATAATACATGGGTAGCTATAGATTTCATGGGTAGTGACACAATTGTATCAATAGTTATATAGTAGCTATAGATTTCCTTGATCTTCACAACATTTTATCAACAATGTGACTGATGATTGCCTTAAGTTTTTCTAATCAGTTTCAAAATGAATCCAAAATAGCAAGACCGATGGTGCTTATTTGCTTATAGATCCTCGGTTCTGATTAGTTTGAGAATCACTGTATAGGAATGGAAGTTGAATCACTGAATCAACATCCTTAATCAACGCATCCGTTAAGTGCCATACGAATTTCAAAACAAGCTTACCATACGAATTACAGTTCACCACCCTACTTGAATTATGGGTGGGAAATAGGTAGTGGGAAATCGGTACTAATTCAGTATTACCAAAAAATACTGGTACCAATCCCGAAAATCCCGATCCTGAAAAAATGGTAAAACGTAATACCGATACCGATACCGAATACAACCGGTATGGTATCGGTACGGGACGGTACCGGTATGGTATCGGTACGGTATCGGTATCTGGTACCACATGCTCATCCCTAGCTCTTTGCACACACTTACATTTTGTACAAACTAACATTGTGAGCTCAGGCTGAGGGGGAGAAAGTGTTCATGCATACGTTGAATATTTTGTAATGAAATCATTCGACACTAAGTATATATGATGAAAGCTTTTCTTTCCTTGTTTGTGTTATAAAGTTTTTCATTCATTCCGCTGCAAATTATTTCTCTGTTTATCTTCTTTCATTGTTCATCTTATAAAAACAACACAAACAAGTAAACTCAGATCCTAACAACTGGTGATCGAGGTGTTGGGCGAGGTGGTGGTCAAACTGGTGATCGAGGTGTTGGTGGAGGTAGTAGTTAATCTAGTCGTCTCGTTGGTGATCGAGGTGTTGGTGGAGGTAGTAGTCAATCTAGTCGTTTAGCTGGTGATGATGTGTCTATTGTTCATTCTCCCATTGAGGGTGGTGATGTACATTTTAAAGTGTTATTAATTTCATTTTGATTTGTTGCTTTCATTTTGTAGATTTAGTAATCAAGGGACGTCTACTCGGATTATTGGAAGTATTTTAAGGGCTTTGTGGTCTGGTCCATGGGACGTCTACTCGGATTAATTAATAAAGCCACCCTTGGGGGGCGCCACCCCCTTAAAATTTTGAGTAAAGTACAATTTTCTTTTCTGGGGTTTACATCTACTTACACATCTGGTCGCAATCATGTCCCTCTTACTAACTAACCATTTGTAAATCAGTGAAAAGACCAAAATATCCCCGTATCTTTAGTTACAATTTACGTCCCGGAACGTATAAGTTATATATTCCTTCCATGTTCAAAAAAAATTCCTAATCTAGTAACTAACCATTGTTTATCATTAATTAATCAGCAAATAAGAAGTTAATAGCAGTTAGTAAAGCCCGTATTAAAACATCTAAGTAGAATTGCACTCTGTTTTACCTTTAGAACTCGAAAGGTTTGACCTACATAATTTGAAATGGGTTGTGCTATTAGAACGTAATTTGGGTTTTAATTTTACAAGTTGAATTAGGATTGACATTCGCAATTGCAACTGACTTGTAGTTAGAGAAGCAGTTGCAGAACTTAAAGTGCCTTCAATTACTCATAAGTTTGACCATCTATTCTGGTCAAACAGGTCATCGCTACCAAACTTAAGTTATAAGCCATGGCTGCTAACTTGAACTGCCTTCAATTATAAACAGGTTTGAGCATTGTATCATCCCTATTTATTACTCTCCTAAATCCTACAAATCCCTGAACAAACTAAGGCCTTAATTATAACAGCCTTGACTTATTCCCTGGTCAAATGCATTATCAAGTTATAACCAACGCGTACCATACAACCCTTAGTATAAGTCTTATAACCAAAGTGTATCATCCTTGATTAAAATTCACCTAAATCCTACAAATCCTTGATCAAGAAAAGGTCTTGATAATCACTGTAACACCCCGTGTTACGAAAGTCAAAGTCAAAGTCAAAGTCAAGGTCAAAGGAAGAAAAGATTGCTAATTGCGATCTGTCACTCCTTGCTTAACTACTGACTTGACTTTCTTGACTTGTAATCGAATCTCCTATTTTAATCGCTTTAGTTGTATTATGTGGAGTATTTGTGAATAATCGAGGTTTTATCGCTTTATCGCTTATCGCATCGCAATCGCATTCGCAACACGAATTATGCGTTCTGGATATTTTTTTACGTGTGTGTGCTATTTATGTGTTACTTGTGCATGTTTACTTTATGTTGTGATGATTAATCGAAACGCAATCGCAACCCTATCGCAATCGCAGTCTAATCGCAAACGCTAAATGCAATTTACTTAGGATGATTGTATGTTAGATATAGTATTTGTGTGGTTATTATTACCCTATCACATCGCTTAATCGAAACACGCTTAAACGCATCGCAACGCTCAACACACGAAACGAAACGCCGAAACTCAACTCGTCGGACCACCTCGGTCTAATGGCCAATCGATCGAATGGCCATCCTATCGGTGGCTTATCCGAAACTGGCACTCTTTCCCTTTTTGGCAACCTATAAATACCCCTCTGTCACATCACAAGTGATGTGACAGCTCCCTCATTCGACCAGCAGCGTTCCAGACCCCTTTTCCCTCGATTTCTCGCGATTCTTGTAAGTTTTCAACTCAAATCTTGTACTTCTATGATCTACACACACTTCTTCATCATTCTCAACTTTAAATCTTAACTTTTAACCGTGACGGATTGAAATCCGATCGGATGACCATCTAATCGGATTGCCATCCGATAGGATTACCGTTCGACACTTGGTCACTTTTCACCGTTTTACGCGCCGTTCTTCGCTTATGCTATCGTTAACTATTCAGGCTAATCTCTCAGCGCTCCTTTCAATCCAAGAGAGTGTTTACTTGTTAAGCACGATCTGTGAGTATACTCGATCCCTTTTTTGCTTTACGCACTTTTGGGTGTTACATACGTTACTTATTCAAATCACTTCGACACACAATGCAAACACTATTTATACGCTGACCATTATTGCATGTTACATGTTATTCGATGAATGCTTGTATGTTATGTTAACACAGTGATTGTTGCCTAACACCTTAGCAACGATAGTACTATAGTTTGGACTCAGCACCTGTCGTGGACATGGGTTGTTAAGGGCTTTACTTCACGTGTCCCAGTGGGGATATGTGTTGCGCATTCTACAACTCGCAGTCACGTCTGTGCATATTTCTCTGTCGATAACCTACTAGCCTTCACTTTGTTACATGTTTCATGCTGGTTATGCGTAAATGATTTCGAACTATATTTATACTATCAAACTTGTATGCTCACCTTTACACCATGTGTATTGACCGCTATTTTAACGTATGTAACAAGTGCTTAGGATGCTTGCTTGCTATTTGATGGAATTGAGCTAGGATAGACTCTAGAAACAAACTAAATAAAATCTGAGTTGTCGGAATGGATATTTGTCTTTGAGAACAATGTCTGTAATAACTGTTTTTATTTTATATGTTTGTGGTATGGGACATGACCACAACATATTCGGCCAAGACCACAAGGGCTACAAGTGTAGGTGGAGTGCCACGACAACAACAACTCATACCACAACATATTCGGCCAAGACCACAAGGGCTACAAGTGCAACGCCCTACACCATTGCAACAAGTTCGCCCACAAAATGTACAACCACAATTCCAAAGGCCGATTCAACACCAACCGATGCCACAACAGCAACTTCAACAACCATTCGCACCACAAGGGCATATACCAAGACCAATGGGTCCTGTTCGACCAAGGGTTAGGTTGGGGGTGCCAAGAAGGCATCTTAGAGAACATGCGAGAGGAATTGAAGCGCATTTTAGGCCGGTAATCACTCAAAATCCCTCACCGGTAGTTATTCCTCATAATGATCAAGGGAGGACCTTTGAAGTGAGAACAAATTCTTTGCAAAGTTTGCCGAAATATAAAGGGCTAGCAACTGAGGAACCGTATTTCTACTTAGAGGCCTATGACTCAATTTGCAATACTCTTGGGAGTCAAGGTTTTTCGGCTGATGATGTCAAGTTAGTCCTGTTTCAATTTTCTTTAGAGGACAAGGCAAAGAAGTGGTTCTACACTTTACCCTCAACATCTATTTATACTTGGGCGGAGATGCAACAAATTTTCTTAGACGAATTTTACACCGCCCAAAAGACTAATGATGCTAGGAAGGGATTGAGGAGTTTTCAGCAACAACAAGGTGAAATGTTTCATGAGGCCTTTGAGCGTTTCAATATGATGATCAAGAATTGTCCTCATCATGGAATTGAACTTTGGGAGTTAATGAATGCCTTTCATGAGGGGTTGAGTGCCGAAGATGCTCGTGATTTAATGTCTATTACCGGTGGGACTTTTGGTACAAACTACGAGAATGATGATTGAGAGTTTTTGGAGAACATGGCAATTACATCAAAAAGAAAAGCTCAAGCATCGAGGAGAGCACGACCGGCCATTGCCCGACCTCAAGTGCACGCAATAGATGATGGTAATGTTCAAACCACTAACCAAATTTATGATGTTTGTGCCTTGTGTAATGAAATAGGTCATGCGGCTGAAAATTGCCAAGGAATGGTGGAAGGGCAATATGAAGAAGTTCATGCGGTTCAAGGTCAAGGAGGGGGTGGTAGAAATTACAACAACATGAATTCTAATACCTACCACCCTGGGTTGAGGAACCACCCAAATTTTCGGTTTGGGAACCCTTCAAATCAAGCTAACCCGAACTTCCAAGGAAACCAAGGATTTCAAAGGCAATATCAAACGGGTCAAGGCTCTTCGGGTTGAAATGATGTAATGGAAATGTTGAAGGCGATGCAAGTTGAAATGCAACGAAGGAATCAGCTTGATGATGCTCGCGTTCAAAAAGACGAAATTCGTGATAAAGAAATTCAGTCGTTGACTACCCAAATGAGTCAACTTGCAAGTGATGTGGCGATATTGAAGAAAGCAAAAGGCCAACTAGAAAGTGACACGGTGACAAACCCCAAAAACATTAAAAGTGTTAATATCAATGTGGTAAGTACCATTCCTAATAGTGAATTTAATGAAACATTGCTAACTTCTTCGTATCAAGTGAATGCAGGTTTGGAAAAAGATGCCGAAGTCGAGAATGATAAAGAGTATGGAGCGCCAATCGTGCCTATCCGAGTGGGGAAACTAAAAATTCCTCATGCATTATTGGATTATGGGGCGAGCATGAGTGTGTTACCAGGTGATCTATATGACATGTATGATTTTCCTCCGCTTGAAGATATAAACACCCTGGTGAGCTTGGCGGATGAGAGTTGGAGGCGTCCACGGGGAATGGTTAAGAATGTCCTGATTCGGGTGGGAGAATTCAACTATCCGGTGGATTTTCTGGTCTTAAATTATGTTTCTACCAAATTGGCATCACAACAAAGGGTAATTTTAGGTCGACCGTTTCTCTATACAGCAAATGCTCAAATCAACTGTAGAGACGGGGTTATTATTATGACCGAAAAGAACCGTAAGTTGTACTTTGATGTTCATACTAGGGAGATTAGTTATGAATCTATTGAAGAGAAGGGTAGAAAGTCTAGTGACCATATGAAAAGTGTGCATCAAAGAATAAAAACAAACAAACCACTGGGGTGTGAAAAGAAGTATGAGGGTTCGAGCAGGTATGTAGTTGACTATCCACCGAATGGACATTTGCTGGATGCATTTCAACCAATGACAAGCTATAGTGGGGGAGGTGATAGGAACCGATTCTTTGAGCCACCATAAATGGGGGTGGCATGGTCTGGCTGAAGACTCGAAACTTAGCGCTGCTCGGGAGGCAACCCGGGGTTTTATATTGATTTTGTTGTTTTTATTTTTCTATGTTTCAGGGCCATGGCTACATTCAAGTGTGGGGAAGATGTGCGGATATTTGTGTGAAGGTGGTGATAGGAAGTCGAATTATCTACAACATCTGTTGTGTCAAACTTCACCAGGTCAATGTACTATTTCCTTAATCTTGTTGTGTTCTTTAGTTTTGAAATATTAGTAGTTAGTTTGTTTGTTAAAAAAATGAAAAAATCCAAAAAGAAATTTGTGGTTTGAGTTGAAGAGCTTTCAGTTGATGTGAAAGAGTTTTAAGTGATCAAAGCCTCCTAAAACCATACATTGGGGTCAATGTATCCCAAGTGCGGGGATAGGGGGAAATTTTTGAAGATTTTGAAAAAAAATTTAAATCAGGCGAAACGATGTGAGAATTTGAACACCCTAGATTAACCTCAATTGATGCACCGGCAACCCTTGCTACCCCTTTTATTCTTGGTGAGAGTTGAAGCCACACATGTAAATAAATAAAACTTGTCTTTGATGAAAGTGGCTACGGGTGGGGGTGCATTAGAACTTGTGCTTTGATACGGTTTGAGTCCTTAGTTGGATATGAATGCGAAGAGGATAAGGGCATTTAGGGAGCCTCGTCTTTAGTGTGTGTGAGTGTGGGATTTGGGGGGTTGGACCTCATAAGTTATATATATGAGCACGGTAGTGAGAGGGGCGGAGGTTTGGACATTTAGTTGCCCAATTTTGTGCCTAAAAGCCTTTCATTTGTTACCCCCTAGCTACTTACTTAAAAATTTACCCAATTTGACCCGGTCTTATAGTGTTAGTAGTAGTAGTTTTAGTAGTATGATGTAGATATGTTTGATGGTTTATTGTATGGTTGTTTGTTTAAAAAAATAAAAAAATAAAAAATATTCAGAAAAAAAAGAGAAAAAACAATGAAAAATGAAAAAGAAATGATGTTTAGTTGTCTTGTATATATTAGTTAAGTTAGTAGTTGTTTGTTTATTTGATTATGTAATAAAAAGATCGGGTTAAGTTTTCGCTACTTAATATATATTCCATTTCCTACCCATACACCTAGCCACGTTACAACCTTGAAAGTCCCTTGGATTTGCATTCATGTTTGACACGTTTTAGGAGAAGGATCGATTTAGGTACAAGCCTATAGTTGTGCAACCGCCCGTTAGCCTTTGTGTGTCTAGCTCATATTGCTAGTGCTTACTTGTTACCGAGAGGAGAGACATAGCGAGGGGTGCGTTATTTTGGGTGTTAAAAAGGGGTTAGTAAAAGGACTACATGTTTCTGCTTGGTTTACATTGATCGCTTGTTGTGAAATCGGTTTGATGAGTTGCTTGGGACAAGCAACGGTTAAGTGTGGGGATGTGACGGGTGGTCCGTTGGACAACCCTTAATCATGTTAAAAGACGAATTAATCCTTCACTTAATCGCGTAATTATCTTGAATTAGATGACTACGGTTGCTTATGTTTCAGGTGCGGTTCGGGAGCTAAAAAGGGACAAAACGCAGCTTTGGAAGGATTAGAGATGAACGGGTCGTGCGTGGGAGAAATGAAGAAACAAAACACACAATTCAGGGCTTCACCGTAAATTACGGTGCCACCGTAATTTACGGTGGCCCTGATACTTGTAATCTTCCACCGTAACTCAGTGTAATCTCACCGTAACATTCTGAAATGCACCGTAACTTACGGTGGCACCGTAAGTTACGGTGGATGCTGCGAGGAAACTCGTAACTGCCCTCATTAAATCAGTTTTTTGGTGTCTTTTGGGATATCTCATCATTGGACGTTTCTCTGGCATCCTAGGGGCGATTTTGGTTGTTCTTGCTTGGTTCCAAACATTTCTAAACAATTAGTTTGTGTTTTCGATTCGTATGATCATTAAACTTGTTGCTATGATGATTCACCAAGCTATGTGTGGCTAAACTTATGGTGATCATCCTAAATTGAAGGTTTGTCTATGACTTTTGTGTTTGGATTCGTATTTCTAGAATAATAGACTTGCAAGGTTTGTTTGTTTATTATGGTGTGTGAATGTTTGTTTGTAAATTGTTGATTGATGTTATAATCATATTCTAAACCGTACGTTCTTGGTGTCGCTGACAATCGAGATATCACGGGAGGGATTAGGGTTGGATATTAGTCAATTGGTTATCGGGTAACAACCTCGCGTTTTCATAATCCGAGTACTTAGTTCCCTTTTATCACGAACAAACAATCATACATGAATCATGTCTATGTGATTCTTTCTAGTGAATTTGAACACAATTGTCAAAAGCAAACCGGAAGTTTAGGATGGTCGCTTTCTCCTAATCTGCTTTAAAACTAATCTTTGATTTGAAAATTTTAATTAGTTAATATTAGTTCTTAAAACCAAAACAATCAACTCTTGAATTTTAATTTCTGCAAATTTTAGTTTAATTTTAGTTAAAGTGCAAAGCTATATAATCGACATATTTTCCACATACTCCCTGAGTTCGATACCCATTTACCACTATCTATAGTTGTTATTGGGATTAAATTTGCGTGACCACGACAACACGTCAAATTTTGGCGCCGTTGCCGGGGAGTTGTGCGCAACGTGTGTCAACTTGTTAGTTTTGCGTTATTTTCGGGTTTACACTGGTGTGTTTAGTGTGCAGGTTCTACAGGTGCATTCATACTAGAGGCTCTCATAAGTCTTCACCATTGTCATTTGATTCGGAGATCGAAAGAACGCTAAGGCAAAACCGTGTTTTAGTAAGAGAAAACAGAATTATTGGTTCACCTACATCACCCATCACACCACGAAACATCATGCAAGAATCTCAATTACCACCCACAACGGGTCAAACGACCTCATCATTTATACCTACTTCCACACACCCATCACCAAACACAACCATACCTAATACCACTACAATTCCTACTCCACCTCATGACACTACACCAACCAACACCACACAACCGATCACCACTCAAGTTGAACCCAATCTTACCTTTAGCCCTTCAGCCACAATCCCACCATTATCACACTTCTTTCCCCCATCTACGGGTCAATCATCTTCCCACTACTCAATACCCCATACATCAAATATTGTCCATTCTACCTCTACATTTAGACCATCAAATGAAATGGGCTTTCAATACTCATCCATTCCATTTGGGCAAACTTCGGGTATAGGGGAGATGGATATGAGGAAGGATATGAAGATTTTGAGGGTTATGATGAAGACAGGTATGCTTATGGGGGTTATGGTGATCAAGGAGAGTTCGGTTATGTGCAAGGTCAATCTCAAGGGATGGAAAGTGTAGGTGGAGTGCCACAACAACAACAACTCATACCACAACATATTCGGCCAAGACCACAAGGGCTACAAGTGCAACGCCCTACACCATTGCAACAAGTTCGCCCACAAAATGTACAACCACAATTCCAAAGGCCGATTCAACACCAACCGATCCCACAACAGCAATTTCAACAACCATTCGCACCAGAAGGGCATATACCAAGACCAATGGGTCCTGTTCGACCAAGGGTTAGGTTGGGGGTGCCAAGAAGGCATCTTAGAGAACATGCGAGAGGAATTGAAGCGCATTTTAGGCCGGTAATCACTCAAAATCCCTCACCGGTAGTTATTCCTCATAATGATCAAGGGAGGACCTTTGAAGTGAGAACAAATTCTTTGCAAAGTTTGCCGAAATATAAAGGGCTAGCAACTGAGGAACCGTATTTCCACTTAGAGGCCTATGAATCAATTTGCAATACTCTTGGGAGTCAAGGTTTTTCGGCTGATGATGTCAAGTTAGTCCTGTTTCAATTTTCTTTAGAGGACAAGGCAAAGAAGTGGTTCTACACTTTACCCTCAACATCTATTTATACTTGGGCGGAGATGCAACAAATTTTCTTAGACGAATTTTACACCGCCCAAAAGACTAATGATGCTAGGAAGGGATTGAGGAGTTTTCAGCAACAACAAGGTGAAATGTTTCATGAGGCCTTTGAGCGTTTCAATATGATGATCAAGAATTGTCCTCATCATGGAATTGAACTTTGGGAGTTAATGAATGCCTTTCATGAGGGGTTGAGTGCCGAAGATGCTCGTGATTTAATGTCTATTACCGGTGGGACTTTTGGTACAAACTACGAGAATGATGATTGAGAGTTTTTGGAGAACATGGCAATTACATCAAAAAGAAAAGCTCAAGCATCGAGGAGAGCACGACCGGCCATTGCCCGACCTCAAGTGCACGCAATATATGATGGTAATGTTCAAACCACTAACCAAATTTATGATGTTTGTGCCTTGTGTAATGAAATAGGTCATGCGGCTGAAAATTGCCAAGGAATGGTGGAAGGGCAATATGAAGAAGTTCATGCGGTTCAAGGTCAATGAGGGGGTGGTAGAAATTACAACAACATGAATTCTAATACCTACCACCCCGGGTTGAGGAACCACCCAAATTTTCGGTATGGGAACCCTTCAAATCAAGCTAACCCGAACTTCCAAGGAAACCAAGGATTTGAAAGGCAATATCAAACGGGTCAAGGCTCTTCGGGTGGAAACTATGTAATGGAAATGTTGAAGGCGATGCAAGTTGAGATGCAACGAAGGAATCAGCTTGATGATGCTCGCATTCAAAAAGACGAAATCCGTGATAAAGCAATTCAGTCGTTGACTACCTAAATGAGTCAACTTGCAAGTGATGTGGCGATATTGAAGAAAGCGAAAGTCCAACTACAAAGTGACACGGTGACAAACCCCAAAAACATTAAAAGTGTTAATATCAATGTGGTAAGTACCGTTCCTAATAGTGAATTTAATGAAACATTGCTAACTTCTTCGTATCAAGTGAATGCAGGTTTGGAAAAAGATGCCGAAGTCGAGAATGATAAAGAGTATGGAGCGCCAATCGTGCCTATCCGAGTGGGGAAACTAAAAATTCCTCATGCATTATTGGATTATGGGGCGAGCATGAGTGTGTTACCAGGTGATCTATTTGACATGTACGATTTTCGTCCGCTTGAAGATATAAACACCATGGTGAGCTTGGCAGATGAGAGTTGGAGGCGTCCACGGGGAATGGTTAAGAATGTCGTGATTCGGGTGGGAGAATTCAACTATCCGGTGGATTTTCTGGTCTTAGATTATGTTTCTACCAAATTGGCATCACAACAAAGGGAAATTTTAGGTCAACCGTTTCTCTATACAGCAAATGCTCAAATCAACTGTAGAGACGGGGTTATTATTATGACCGAAAAGAACCGTAAGTTGTACTTTGATGTTCATACTAGGGAGATTAGTTATGAATCTATTGAAGAGAAGGGTAGAAAGTCTAGTGACCATATGAAAAGTGTGCATCAAAGAATAAAAACAAACAAACCACCGAGGTGTGAAAAGAAGTATGAGGGTTCGAGCAGGTATGTAGTTGACTATCCACCGAATGGACATTTGCTGGATGCATTTCAACCAATGACAAGCTATAGTGGGGGAGGTGATAGGAACCGATTCTTTGAGCCACCATAAATGGGGGTGGCATGGTCTGGCTGAAGACTCGAAACTTAGCGCTGCTCGGGAGGCAACCCGCGGTTTTATATTGATTTTGTTGTTTTTATTTTTCTATGTTTCAGGGCCATGGCTACATTCAAGTGTGGGGAAGATGTGCGGATATTTGTGTGAAGGTGGTGATAGGAAGTCGAATTATCTACAACATCTGTTGTGTCAAACTTCACCAGGTCAATGTACTATTTCCTTAATCTTGTTGTGTTCTTTTGTTTTGAAATATTAGTAGTTAGTTTGTTTGTTAAAAAAAATGAAAAAATCCAAAAAGAAATTTGTGGTTTGAGTTGAAGAGCTTTCAGTTGATGTGAAAGAGTTTTAAGCGATCAAAGCCTCCTAAAACCATACATTGGGGTCAATGTATCCCAAGTGTGGGGATAGGGGGAATTTTTGAAGATTTTGAAAAAAAAAATTAAATCAGGCGAAACGATGTGAGAATTTGAACACCCTAGATTAACCTCAATTGATGCACCGGCAACCCTTGATACCCCTTTTATTCTTGGTGAGAGTTGAAGCCACACATGTAAATATATAAAACTTGTCTTTGATGAGAGTGGCTACGGGTGGGGGTGCATTAGAACTTGTGCTTTGATACGGTTTGAGTCCTTAGTTGGATATGAATGCGAAGAGGATAAGGGCATTTAGGGAGCCTCGTCTTTAGTGTGTGTGAGTGTGGGATTTGGGGGGTTGGACCTCATAAGTTATATATATAAGCATGGTAGTGAGAGGGGCGGGGGTTTGGACATTTAGTTGCCCAATTTTGTGCCTAAAAGCCTATCATTTGTTACCCCCTAGCTAGGGCTGTAAACGAACCGAACGAACACGAACAAGGCCAAGTTCATGTTCGTTCGTTAAGGAAATTGACATGTTCGTGAACTGTTCACGAACGCATACCGAACATAAGGTTATGTTCCTGTTCGTTCGTTAAGTAAATTCAATTGTTCACGAACAGTTCATGAACGATGGTCTCGAATACAAACTAACGCAGACAAATAAAATTAACGCAAACGAACAATTAACTTGAAAATAAAAAAAAATGAAAACATTGTTATCCTTAAACATTGGATATAAGTAGTTAAATACAACCATCAAATGATAAATCAAAACACAAGAAGTCTACCACACCACCAAACGATGAACAAAGTTTAACTAACTTAGACATAATTATCCATAAAAATTTCTTAGAATGTCCAAAATTTAGCTAACTTAGAAAAAAAATAGGGTTTCAAGTTTTCAATATGTTTAGATAAAAGGTTTATTATTTATTATTTTTTAATATAATCAAACGAACATATTAACGAACGTTCACGAACGCAGTCGAACGAACGAGACCTGTGTTCGTGTTCGTTCGCTAAGCTAACCGGACGAAATTTTTTGTTCGTGTTCGTTCGTTAAGCTAATCGAACGAACATAAACGAACTTCCCGCTGAACGGTTCACGAACTGTTCGCTGAACGTTCGGTTCGTTTACAGTCCTACCCCTAGCTACTTACTTAAAAATTTACCCAATTTGACCTGGTCTTATAGTGTTAGTAGTAGTAGTTTTAGTAGTATGATGTAGATATGTTTGATGCTTTATTGTATGGTTGTTTGTTTTAAAAAAAATAAAAAAATAAAAAAAAATATTCAGAAAAAAAAAGAGAAAAAACAATGAAAAAGCAATGAAAAATGAAAAAAGTAATGATGTTTAGTTGTCTTGTATATATTAGTTAAGTTAGTAGTTGTTTGTTTATTTGATTATGTAATAAAAAGATCGGGTTAAGTTTTCGCTACTTAATATATATTCCATTTCCTACCCATACACCTAGCCACGTTACAACCTTGAAAGTCCCTTTGATTTTTATTCATGTTTGACACGTTTTAGGAGAATGATCGATTTAGGTACAAGCCTATATTTGTACAACCGCCCGTTAGCCGTTGTGTGTCTAGCTCATATTGCTAGTGCTTTCTTGTTACCGAGAGGAGAGATTTAGCGAGGGGTGTGTTATTTTTTGTGTTAAAAAGGGGTTAGTAAAAGGACTACATGTTTCTGTTTGGTTTACATTGATCGCTTGTGTTGAAAACGGTTTGATGAGTTGCTTGGGACAAGCAATGGTTAAGTGTGGGGATGTGACGGGTGGTCCGTTGGACAACCCTTAATCATGTTAAAAGACGAATTAATCCTTCACTTAATCGCGTAATTATCTTGAATTAGATGACTACGGTTGCTTATGTTTCAGGTGCGGTTCGGGAGCTAAAAAGGGACAAAACGCAGCTTTGGAAGGATTAGAGATGAACGGGTCGTGCGTGGGAGAAATGAAGAAACAAAACACACAATTCAGGGCTTCACCGTAAATTACGGTGCCACCGTAATTTACGGTGGCCCTGATACTTGTAATCTTCCACCGTAACTCAGTGTAATCTCACCGTAACATTCTGAAATGCACCGTAACTTACGGTGGCACCGTAAGTTACGGTGGATGCTGTGAGGAAACTCGTAACTGCCCTCATTAAATCAGTTTTTTGGTGTCTTTTGGGATATCTCATCATTGGACGTTTCTCTGGCATCCTAAGGGCGATTTTGGCTGTTCTTGCTTGGTTCCAAACATTTCTAAACAATTAGTTTGTGTTTTCGATTCGTATGATCATTAAACTTGTTGCTATGATGATTCACCAAGCTATGTGTGGCTAAACTTATGGTGATCATCCTAAATTGAAGGTTTGTCTATGACTTTTGTGTTTGGATTCGTATTTCTAGAATAATAGACTTGCAAGGTTTGTTTGTTTATTATGGTGTGTGAATATTTGTTTGTAAATTGTTGATTGATGTTATAATCATATTCTAAACCGTACGTTCTTGGTGTCGCTGACAATCGAGATATCACGGGAGGGATTAGGGTTGGATATTAGTCAATTGGTTATCGGGTAACAACCTCGCGTTTTCATAATCCGAGTACTTAGTTCCCTTTATCACGAACAAACAATCATACATGAATCATGTCTATGTGATTCTTTCTAGTGAATTTGAACACAATTGTCAAAAGCAAACCGGAAGTTTAGGATGGTCGCTTTCTCCTAATTTGCTTTAAAACTAATCTTTGATTTGAAATTTTTAATTAGTTAATATTTGTTCTTAAAACCAAAACAATCAACTCTTGAATTTTAATTTCTGCAAATTTTAGTTTAATTTTAGTTAAAGTGCAAAGCTATATAATCGACATATTTTCCACATACTCCCTGAGTTCGATACCCATTTACCACTATCTATAGTTGTTATTGGGATTAAATTTGCGTGACCACGACAACACCTCAAACCACTTTCAGCACATCAAGTTTTTGGCGCCGTTGCCGGGGACTCTTGGCGATTGCATTGATTACTTTGTTTGGACTTAACTGACATTATACGTGCTAGTGTTTTTGTAGATTGAGTCATAGGAGTCTAATTGTCCATGTTTTTTGTTTTCTTATTTATTTTATTTTTCTTGAGTCTAGTAGATATGTGTGAAATTTGTGGAGGGCCTCACTTTACAGTTAAATGCCCCCAATATGAGGGGTCCCCTGCAGATTATGATACTAACCCCTTTGTGCAGCCACAGCAATATTCTTCGCAGGGGTATTCCACAAATACTAGCGAGAGGTTTCCCCATTTTTTCAAGCTCATGGAAGTAATTATGATTTGCGTGCAGACGATAAAAGAATTTCAGGAGTGCGGGGATCTAAGGTTTCCGAAAATGATCGGCATACTTGAGCGAATGATCGGGCTAATAGGCCCAATGATAGAGTATGACCTCAGTCGGCAAAGGGATCCAAGGTGTGAAGAATGTGGTGGACCACACTGGTATGAAGAATGTGCGATCGCTGCTCGGTTGGAAATGGGTTGGGGAAACAGAGAGAAGAAGCAACAAATACAATGGGGCGATTATGATGATGAGTGGATTACAGTTCAAAGCTCAAATTACAAGGCGATAGTGATCCCCGAGCTTGCTGATGGGGAGACGATATGAGGATATGGGGAGAGTAAAGCAGAAAAAGTAGAGATAGAAAGAAAAGGAGAAGAGGAAGAAGAAGTTGAGCAACCATCTAATGAAGATCAGATGTACTGGGAAAATGAATTTATGGAAGAATTAGATGGGTTGCCGGTAGATGAAGAGGTAAAGGAGTTTGATCCGGAGGGAGACCTTGCTTACTTAGAAGCTTTACTTGAAGGAAGCCCAATGACGGACATCAAACAAGAAGAAGTGGTGGTGGAAGAGGAAGAGCACCACAACTGGCCCGTGGTAGGGGTAACTGAAGATTCAAGGCCACGGGAGAGGGCAAGAAAGAAAGAACCTGGAAACCGGATATGGTTCCGGGTCCGAAGAGGGGCGAAACAGAAGATGGAGCAATTGAAGGACAACCATGACCGCTCTTATCGTTTCATGCCACGCATTCGGTTAATGCCAAGTAAGTTTAAATTCTGGTGGTCAGACCCGTTTGAAATTTTTAAAATCTTTTATAATTTCACCATTAAATTTTTAAATATTTTTTAGGACCGAGTGGAATTAAACGGGTTAGATAGGGTCCAAATCAAAGAGAAGCCTCCTGATTAAATTCAAGTGTGGGGAGGTTTTGTAGAGTTTTGTAATTTTATATATATTCGGTATATTTTCGGTAGTTTGTGGCATTGAGTCGTTTATTTTGTACCATGAGTCTAAATTAGTTGTTTTTGAGTCGTTTTTTTAGAGTCGGTATTGCTTTGGTTTTTGCTTGTTTTTGTTTATGCAGGTTTGAATATGTACCACCCGTACTCAATCTCCATTCGGGTGATTTTGGAGCTGCTTATCAAATTCCAGGCATTTATCGAGTGTACTATTCAGTGTCAAAGCCGATCGAGAATGAAAGGCTATACGATCGAGCTAGATTGGACAAGAGTTTTGGAGCATACGCGATATATAACCAGCTAAGTCCTTTCCATTTATGCCCTTTGTCTTTTATTTCTTATTTATTTTTAGTTTTTTTGAGTCGTTTCCATCTTACATTGAGGGCAATGTAAAGTTTAAGTGTGGGGATGGGAACTATCGTTTAGTGTCTAGTTAGTAGAGTCTTGAGTCATAAAATATAAAAATACAAAAAAATTCAAAATTCAAAAAAAAATTGAAAAAAATTGAAAAAAATCAGAAAATGTCCTTTGAAATAAGAAGTTTGCAAAAATAAAACGGAAAATGATAGAAAAGTCGGGTTTTTGTTCGGGTTCAAATAATAATAATATGAGATAATTTAATTGAGCTTGTGTCTAGTTTGGGATGCGCGGGTAGGCCTGATTCGGTTCTAGGTTCCTTTGATCTTAATATACCTAATTGCCGGTCTACTAGTGGGTTCTCATCTAGGGAAAGTGGGGAAATTGAAACCGCCAATAATAGTATAAGTGATGCCGTTATAAGCTAAGATTGTTAGAGTTTCTTGTCATATCTCGTTGAAAAAGGAAAAAATGAAAAAAATAATAATAAACGAGCTAGAAACTAAATGAAAGTAGCAATTTCTATGTAGTCTGGGTTGGGGATAGCGACTCTACAGCCGGATTACCGCTAGGGTGTGTGAAATCGACCTTGCAAAATAAATAAAAAGTACCGAAGCCTAAGTAATCCGAGTTGGGGATATCGACTCTACAGCCGGAATGCCTCTAGGTTAGGGAAAGCAACGTCTACGCTCGAAAAATGAAAAAAAAAACAAAAGAAAAAAAATGAAAAAAGTGATGAAAAGGAAAGAAAAAAAAAAGAGAAAAAAAAAAAGAATAGATTTGATTTTAAACTCTCTTGATCTTGGTATAAAACGGTTAGGAAATAACCCAATGGTGGTTCCTTTTGTCCTATAAGCTTGAAGGGGGATTAGGTGGACTTGCGATTCTTAGCGTGAGACCCTAGGTTGATTGACCGCACTTGAATTAAAATTGCATGATAAGGGCTTGGAACCGGGTTTGGGTTTAAGAGGGTCAAATATACTTGCAATCGCGGCTAACACAAGTTTCGGTTTTAATTAGTAATTTAAGCTTTTGTCCCGAATGATTATTCCGTCTATGATTCCGTTTTGCATAATTCTTTTTCGAGGACGAAAAAAGGTTAAGTGTGGAGATATTTGATGTGGGGTAAAATACACATATTTGTCCCGTGTAAATTGTATAGTTTTAGTTTAGTTTTTATTTATTATTATTTGTTTTTAGTATTATATTATATTATTTGGTGTTGGGCCAGGTCCTGGTGCAAATGGAGCAAAAACGAGTAAAATAGAAATAACCAGCCAGTTGGGCAGAGTGAGACGCCAGTGACTGAATTAAATTTGCAGCTATTTCTGTTATTGGGCCGAGCCCACTATCTCTATTTTCTGTGATTGGACATAAAGTTTGGGCTGCTAAGATACCCATTAGACGAAAGGGCTGCCATATTATTCGAATTGTTGGAGGCTGCATATTATTTATTTTTGAAGGGAACAGATTTAAAAGAAAAATAAAAAGGGCCATGAAAGGCCTTATGTTCAGCGAATTTCATGCAAATCATGAAATTGGGCTTTTAATTAATTATTGATGCAATGTTATGTTCATATAAAAAACTCTAATGGATCATGGACAAATATACAAGATCAGGCGCAGGAGGCCCATTTATTTGGGGAGGCCACTAATATTATTTAGGTGGTTGTTGCTGAATTAAGGAAGGGACGCACGAACGAAAAAAGAAGGAGATCAGAGGAGGCGATTACAGAAGGGTTTTGGGAGCATTATTTGGCAAGGGTTGAAGGCTAGAGAATTATTGGGGTTGAAGCGGAAAGCTTAGAGATCAAGAATTAAAAAAAGGTTCTATCTCTCCGAGTTCTTTCTTGTTTTCTTAGTTATTTGTTTCTATGTCAATGAATTCAGTTTTTAATCTTTGTTTGTTTATTTTTAAAACAATGTTTCTTGGCTAAATACTTTAACTACCTAGGCTTATGACAATAGTTTAATAAAGATTGGATTTTTATTCGGTTTTTGCGTGGTTTATGGATTTTTCTTGTATTGTAAAGGCTATGGAATTTTAACTTGGTGTATATGCATGCTTGATATTTGTTTCATCGCTGTTTATTGCTTCGTATAATCCTTGGTGACGGTCTATATCACATAATAGGGTTGTGCTAGGGTTCTTGATTTAGGTGAGTGTCTATATCACATAATAAATCTTTAACTCTTTAAGGTGAAATTACGTAACTAACCTTAGAAGTAATATTCGGTAATTTAATAAAATCAAGTGTTCTGCTAATCTTGTCGCTGTGAGGCTCGAGGTTATTAATAGGTCTCGGTTTGGTTTATAGCTAGGTCTAAGAAATCGGTCTAGTCCTTAAACATTCTCTTGTCTATTAAACCAAGATTAAAACCCATAGTTGCCTTAGACTTTCGAGCTGTGAGGTAGATTGTCTTATTTAGGCACTTTCAAGAAACTAGAGGACTGTGAGGAAATCTAGAAAACCGGTAATCATAACAGCCTAGGTAATGCCACAAGAATCACCTTGAGAGGGATTGAGGGGCTTAGTTGGTTTCTTAATAGGTTTAGCATTTAAAGATCCCGGTTCCATACCACAAAACTATCGAATAGAAATCCATTCTGAATTAAACTTGCGTCTAGCCTAGGTAGTCTTCATCGCCACTGGTCAAAGCCTTCGTTCGAGTTCGTGTCTAGTCTTTTAGCATTATTTTATTATTTATTTAGGATTTTTAGAAACCCCCCTCATCAAATAAACAAATTAGTTAAGTCCGTGTCAGTCTAAGTCTAGATAAAGTCATTAGCGTAATTTAGTAGAGTCTCTTGGGTTCGATACTCGGACTTCCTTAGGCTATACTGCATCGATCGGTACACTTGCCGGTCGTGTGGTTTAGGTTTTAGAGAGTCTTTGTTTTATAAATTTAAAACTTAGAGAGTCTAGTTTAGGGTTTAATTTAGTTAATTTAGTTAAACCACTTTCAGCACATCAAGTTTTTGGCGCCGTTGTCGAGGACTCTTGGCGATTGCGTTGATTACTTTGTTCAGACTTAAGTGACATTATGCGTGCTAGTGTTTTTGTAGATTGAGTCATAGGAGTCTAATTGTCCGTGTTTTTTGTTTTCTTATTTATTTTATTTTTCTTGAGTCTAGTAGATATGTGTGAAATTTGTGAAGGGCCTCACTTTACAGTTAAATGCCCCCAATATGAGGGTCCCCTGCAGATTATGATACTAACCCCTTTGTGCAGCCACAGCAATATTCTTCGCAGGGGTATTCCACAAATACTAGCGAGAGGTTTCCACATTTTTTCAAGCTCATGGAGGTAATTATGATTTGCGTGCAGACGATAAAAGAATTTCAGGAGTGCGGGGATCTAAGGTTTCCGAAAATGATCGGCATACTTGAGCGAATGATCGGGCTAATAGGCCCAATGATAGAGTATGACCTCAGTCGGCAAAGGGATCCAAGGTGTGAAGAATGTGGTGGACCACACTGGTATGAAGAATGTGCGATCGCTGCTCGGTTGGAAATGGGTTGGGGAAACAGAGAGCAGAAGCAACAAATACAATGGGGCGATTATGATGATGAGTGGATTACAGTTCAAAGCTCAAATTACAACGCGATAGTGATCCCCGAGCTTGCTGATGGGGAGACGATATTGGGATATGGGGAGAGTAAAGCAGAAAAAGTAGAGATAGAAAGAAAAGGAGAAGAGGAAGAAGAAGTTGAGCAACCATCTAATGAAGATCAGATGTACTGGGAAAATGAATTTATGGAAGAATTAGATGGGTTGCCGGTAGATGAAGAGGTAAAGGAGTTTGATCCGGAGGGAGACCTTGCTTATTTAGAAGCTTTACTTGAAGGAGGCCCAATGACGGACATCAAACAAGAAGAAGTGGTGGTGGAAGAGGAAGAGCACCACAACTGGCCCGTGGTAGGGGTAACTGAAGATTCAAGGCCACGGGAGAGGGCAAGAAAGAAAGAACCTGGAAACAAGATATGGTTCCGGGTCCGAAGAGGGGCGAAACAGAAGATGGAGCAATTGAAGGACAACCACGACCGCTCTTATCGTTTCATGCCACGCATTCGGTTAATGCCAAGTAAGTTTAAATTCTGGTGGTCAGACCCGTTTGAAATTTTTAAAATCTTTTATAATTCCACCATTAGATTTTTAAATATTTTTTAGGACCGAGTGGAATTAAACGGGTTAGATAGGGTCCAAATCAAAGAGAAGCCTCCTGATTAAATTCAAGTGTGGGGAGGTTTTGTAGACTTTTGTAATTTTATATATATTCGGTATATTTTCGGTAGTTTGTGGCGTTGAGTCGTTTATTTTGTACCATGAGTTTAAATTAGTTGTTTTTGAGTCGTTTTTTTAGAGTCGGTATTGCTTTGGTTTTTGCTTGTTTTTGTTTATGCAGGTTTGGATATGTACCACCCGTACTCAATCTTCATTCGGGTGATTTTGGAGCTGCTTATCAAATTCCAGGCATTTATCGAGTGTACTATTCAGTGTCAAAGCCGATCGAGAATGAAATGCTATACGATCGAGCTGGATTGGACAAGAGTTTTGGAGCATACGCGATATATAACCAGCTAAGTCCTTTCCATTTATGCCCTTTGTCTTTTATTTCTTATTTATTTTTAGTTTTTTTGAGTCGTTTCCATCTTACATTGAGGGCAATGTAAAGTTTAAGTGTGGGGATGGGAACTATCGTTTAGTGTCTAGTTAGTAGAGTCTTGAGTCATAGAATATAAAAATACAAAAAAAATCAAAAAAAAAATCAAAAAAAAAATTGAAAAAAATCAGGAAATGTCCTTTAAAATAAGAAGTTTGCAAAAATAAAACGGAAAATGATAGAAAAGTCGGGTTTTTGTTCGGGTTCAAATAATCTATACATATAATAAAAGAAACTTGATTTGGGACACATGTCATTTAATGAGGGCATCAATAATTTATTGATAAATTTTAAATTAAAAAGAATTAAATATTATATTAGAATTTTATTTTGATTGTAAATTTATAGTCTAAAATATGTTTTAAATCTAATCTATAATTTATGGATTTAGTTTTGATTTGAAATTATTAAACAAAAACCCATAAAATTAGTAATCATTTAATCTATTCGTAAGAAGTAAAAGGATTGAATAAATAAATAAACAAATAAAGAAAATACGGTATCCAAACAAGACCATTTAATAAAACAAAATCAAACACGTAAATAAAAACACTAACCCGAATAATAACCCAATGCAATGAATATTATTTATTTTTAATAATAAATAATTTATGTAACTAATATATTTATTATTAGTATACTAATTGTGATAAAAGTAATTATTTCGTACAATTCATATTGGTTTATAGCTTTGAATACGAGCATACCTTATATTAATGTTAATGATAGCGAAAGTGAGAAAACTATATTTGGATGGTAGAAAATATAATATTATGCCAACATTAACCGTCAGAATAATCTACTATCAGATAAAATCAGACACGTTACCTTGGAACAAGAAAATGTCACAAAAAAAATATTTCGTATTTGGTCTGCATATTACTCTATATTATATATACTTAGATCATATTATGAACATATTTTTTTTATTTCACATTATAATTATTATTCACCCCGTGTATTACACGGGGCAATAACCTAGTAATAATATGAGATAATTTAATTGAGCTTGTGTCTAGTTTGGGATGCGCGGGTAGGCCTGATTCGGTTCTAGGTTCCTTTGATCTTAATATACCTAATTGCCGGTCTACTAGTGGGTTCTCATCTAGGGAAAGTGGGGAAATTGAAACCGCCAATAATAGTATAAGTGATGCCGTTATAAGCTAAGATTGTTAGAGTTTCTTGTCATATCTCGTTGAAAAAGGAAAAAATGAAAAAAATAATAATAAACGAGCTAGAAACTAAATGAAAGTAGCAATTTCTATGTAGTCTGGGTTGGGGATAGCGACTCTACAGCCGGATTACCGCTAGGGTGTGTGAAATCGACCTTGCAAAATAAATAAAAAGTACCGAAGCCTAAGTAATCCGAGTTGGGGATATCGACTCTACAGCCGGAATGCCTCTAGGTTAGGGAAAGCAACGTCTACGCTCGAAAAATGAAAAAAAAAACAAAAGAAAAAAAATGAAAAAAGTGATGAAAAGGAAAGAAAAAAAAAAGAGAAAAAAAAAAAAGAATAGATTTGATTTTAAACTCTCTTGATCTTGGTATAAAACGGTTAGGAAATAACCCAATGGTGGTTCCTTTTGTCCTATAAGCTTGAAGGGGGATTAGGTGGACTTGCGATTCTTAGCGTGAGACCCTAGGTTGATTGACCGCACTTGAATTAAAATTGCATGATAAGGGCTTGGAACCGGGTTTGGGTTTAAGAGGGTCAAATATACTTGCAATCGCGGCTAACACAAGTTTCGGTTTTAATTAGTAATTTAAGCTTTTGTCCCGAATGATTATTCCGTCTATGATTCCGTTTTGCATAATTCTTTTTCGAGGACGAAAAAAGGTTAAGTGTGGAGATATTTGATGTGGGGTAAAATACACATATTTGTCCCGTGTAAATTGTATAGTTTTAGTTTAGTTTTTATTTATTATTATTTGTTTTTAGTATTATATTATATTATTTGGTGTTGGGCCAGGTCCTGGTGCAAATGGAGCAAAAACGAGTAAAATAGAAATAACCAGCCAGTTGGGCAGAGTGAGACGCCAGTGACTGAATTAAATTTGCAGCTATTTCTGTTATTGGGCCGAGCCCACTATCTCTATTTTCTGTGATTGGACATAAAGTTTGGGCTGCTAAGATACCCATTAGACGAAAGGGCTGCCATATTATTCGAATTGTTGGAGGCTGCATATTATTTATTTTTGAAGGGAACAGATTTAAAAGAAAAATAAAAAGGGCCATGAAAGGCCTTATGTTCAGCGAATTTCATGCAAATCATGAAATTGGGCTTTTAATTAATTATTGATGCAATGTTATGTTCATATAAAAAACTCTAATGGATCATGGACAAATATACAAGATCAGGCGCAGGAGGCCCATTTATTTGGGGAGGCCACTAATATTATTTAGGTGGTTGTTGCTGAATTAAGGAAGGGACGCACGAACGAAAAAAGAAGGAGATCAGAGGAGGCGATTACAGAAGGGTTTTGGGAGCATTATTTGGCAAGGGTTGAAGGCTAGAGAATTATTGGGGTTGAAGCGGAAAGCTTAGAGATCAAGAATTAAAAAAAGGTTCTATCTCTCCGAGTTCTTTCTTGTTTTCTTAGTTATTTGTTTCTATGTCAATGAATTCAGTTTTTAATCTTTGTTTGTTTATTTTTAAAACAATGTTTCTTGGCTAAATACTTTAACTACCTAGGCTTATGACAATAGTTTAATAAAGATTGGATTTTTATTCGGTTTTTGCGTGGTTTATGGATTTTTCTTGTATTGTAAAGGCTATGGAATTTTAACTTGGTGTATATGCATGCTTGATATTTGTTTCATCGCTGTTTATTGCTTCGTATAATCCTTGGTGACGGTCTATATCACATAATAGGGTTGTGCTAGGGTTCTTGATTTAGGTGAGTGTCTATATCACATAATAAATCTTTAACTCTTTAAGGTGAAATTACGTAACTAACCTTAGAAGTAATATTCGGTAATTTAATAAAATCAAGTGTTCTGCTAATCTTGTCGCTGTGAGGCTCGAGGTTATTAATAGGTCTCGGTTTGGTTTATAGCTAGGTCTAAGAAATCGGTCTAGTCCTTAAACATTCTCTTGTCTATTAAACCAAGATTAAAACCCATAGTTGCCTTAGACTTTCGAGCTGTGAGGTAGATTGTCTTATTTAGGCACTTTCAAGAAACTAGAGGACTGTGAGGAAATCTAGAAAACCGGTAATCATAACAGCCTAGGTAATGCCACAAGAATCACCTTGAGAGGGATTGAGGGGCTTAGTTGGTTTCTTAATAGGTTTAGCATTTAAAGATCCCGGTTCCATACCACAAAACTATCGAATAGAAATCCATTCTGAATTAAACTTGCGTCTAGCCTAGGTAGTCTTCATCGCCACTGGTCAAAGCCTTCGTTCGAGTTCGTGTCTAGTCTTTTAGCATTATTTTATTATTTATTTAGGATTTTTAGAAACCCCCCTCATCAAATAAACAAATTAGTTAAGTCCGTGTCAGTCTAAGTCTAGATAAAGTCATTAGCGTAATTTAGTAGAGTCTCTTGGGTTCGATACTCGGACTTCCTTAGGCTATACTGCATCGATCGGTACACTTGCCGGTCGTGTGGTTTAGGTTTTAGAGAGTCTTTGTTTTATAAATTTAAAACTTAGAGAGTCTAGTTTAGGGTTTAATTTAGTTAATTTAGTTAAACCACTTTCAGCACATCAAGTTTTTGGCGCCGTTGTCGAGGACTCTTGGCGATTGCGTTGATTACTTTGTTCAGACTTAAGTGACATTATGCGTGCTAGTGTTTTTGTAGATTGAGTCATAGGAGTCTAATTGTCCGTGTTTTTTGTTTTCTTATTTATTTTATTTTTCTTGAGTCTAGTAGATATGTGTGAAATTTGTGAAGGGCCTCACTTTACAGTTAAATGCCCCCAATATGAGGGTCCCCTGCAGATTATGATACTAACCCCTTTGTGCAGCCACAGCAATATTCTTCGCAGGGGTATTCCACAAATACTAGCGAGAGGTTTCCACATTTTTTCAAGCTCATGGAGGTAATTATGATTTGCGTGCAGACGATAAAAGAATTTCAGGAGTGCGGGGATCTAAGGTTTCCGAAAATGATCGGCATACTTGAGCGAATGATCGGGCTAATAGGCCCAATGATAGAGTATGACCTCAGTCGGCAAAGGGATCCAAGGTGTGAAGAATGTGGTGGACCACACTGGTATGAAGAATGTGCGATCGCTGCTCGGTTGGAAATGGGTTGGGGAAACAGAGAGCAGAAGCAACAAATACAATGGGGCGATTATGATGATGAGTGGATTACAGTTCAAAGCTCAAATTACAACGCGATAGTGATCCCCGAGCTTGCTGATGGGGAGACGATATTGGGATATGGGGAGAGTAAAGCAGAAAAAGTAGAGATAGAAAGAAAAGGAGAAGAGGAAGAAGAAGTTGAGCAACCATCTAATGAAGATCAGATGTACTGGGAAAATGAATTTATGGAAGAATTAGATGGGTTGCCGGTAGATGAAGAGGTAAAGGAGTTTGATCCGGAGGGAGACCTTGCTTATTTAGAAGCTTTACTTGAAGGAGGCCCAATGACGGACATCAAACAAGAAGAAGTGGTGGTGGAAGAGGAAGAGCACCACAACTGGCCCGTGGTAGGGGTAACTGAAGATTCAAGGCCACGGGAGAGGGCAAGAAAGAAAGAACCTGGAAACAAGATATGGTTCCGGGTCCGAAGAGGGGCGAAACAGAAGATGGAGCAATTGAAGGACAACCACGACCGCTCTTATCGTTTCATGCCACGCATTCGGTTAATGCCAAGTAAGTTTAAATTCTGGTGGTCAGACCCGTTTGAAATTTTTAAAATCTTTTATAATTCCACCATTAGATTTTTAAATATTTTTTAGGACCGAGTGGAATTAAACGGGTTAGATAGGGTCCAAATCAAAGAGAAGCCTCCTGATTAAATTCAAGTGTGGGGAGGTTTTGTAGACTTTTGTAATTTTATATATATTCGGTATATTTTCGGTAGTTTGTGGCGTTGAGTCGTTTATTTTGTACCATGAGTTTAAATTAGTTGTTTTTGAGTCGTTTTTTTAGAGTCGGTATTGCTTTGGTTTTTGCTTGTTTTTGTTTATGCAGGTTTGGATATGTACCACCCGTACTCAATCTTCATTCGGGTGATTTTGGAGCTGCTTATCAAATTCCAGGCATTTATCGAGTGTACTATTCAGTGTCAAAGCCGATCGAGAATGAAATGCTATACGATCGAGCTGGATTGGACAAGAGTTTTGGAGCATACGCGATATATAACCAGCTAAGTCCTTTCCATTTATGCCCTTTGTCTTTTATTTCTTATTTATTTTTAGTTTTTTTGAGTCGTTTCCATCTTACATTGAGGGCAATGTAAAGTTTAAGTGTGGGGATGGGAACTATCGTTTAGTGTCTAGTTAGTAGAGTCTTGAGTCATAGAATATAAAAATACAAAAAAAATCAAAAAAAAAATCAAAAAAAAAATTGAAAAAAATCAGGAAATGTCCTTTAAAATAAGAAGTTTGCAAAAATAAAACGGAAAATGATAGAAAAGTCGGGTTTTTGTTCGGGTTCAAATAATCTATACATATAATAAAAGAAACTTGATTTGGGACACATGTCATTTAATGAGGGCATCAATAATTTATTGATAAATTTTAAATTAAAAAGAATTAAATATTATATTAGAATTTTATTTTGATTGTAAATTTATAGTCTAAAATATGTTTTAAATCTAATCTATAATTTATGGATTTAGTTTTGATTTGAAATTATTAAACAAAAACCCATAAAATTAGTAATCATTTAATCTATTCGTAAGAAGTAAAAGGATTGAATAAATAAATAAACAAATAAAGAAAATACGGTATCCAAACAAGACCATTTAATAAAACAAAATCAAACACGTAAATAAAAACACTAACCCGAATAATAACCCAATGCAATGAATATTATTTATTTTTAATAATAAATAATTTATGTAACTAATATATTTATTATTAGTATACTAATTGTGATAAAAGTAATTATTTCGTACAATTCATATTGGTTTATAGCTTTGAATACGAGCATACCTTATATTAATGTTAATGATAGCGAAAGTGAGAAAACTATATTTGGATGGTAGAAAATATAATATTATGCCAACATTAACCGTCAGAATAATCTACTATCAGATAAAATCAGACACGTTACCTTGGAACAAGAAAATGTCACAAAAAAAATATTTCGTATTTGGTCTGCATATTACTCTATATTATATATACTTAGATCATATTATGAACATATTTTTTTTATTTCACATTATAATTATTATTCACCCCGTGTATTACACGGGGCAATAACCTAGTAATAATATGAGATAATTTAATTGAGCTTGTGTCTAGTTTGGGATGCGCGGGTAGGCCTGATTCGGTTCTAGGTTCCTTTGATCTTAATATACCTAATTGCCGGTCTACTAGTGGGTTCTCATCTAGGGAAAGTGGGGAAATTGAAACCGCCAATAATAGTATAAGTGATGCCGTTATAAGCTAAGATTGTTAGAGTTTCTTGTCATATCTCGTTGAAAAAGGAAAAAATGAAAAAAATAATAATAAACGAGCTAGAAACTAAATGAAAGTAGCAATTTCTATGTAGTCTGGGTTGGGGATAGCGACTCTACAGCCGGATTACCGCTAGGGTGTGTGAAATCGACCTTGCAAAATAAATAAAAAGTACCGAAGCCTAAGTAATCCGAGTTGGGGATATCGACTCTACAGCCGGAATGCCTCTAGGTTAGGGAAAGCAACGTCTACGCTCGAAAAATGAAAAAAAAAACAAAAGAAAAAAAATGAAAAAAGTGATGAAAAGGAAAGAAAAAAAAAAGAGAAAAAAAAAAAAGAATAGATTTGATTTTAAACTCTCTTGATCTTGGTATAAAACGGTTAGGAAATAACCCAATGGTGGTTCCTTTTGTCCTATAAGCTTGAAGGGGGATTAGGTGGACTTGCGATTCTTAGCGTGAGACCCTAGGTTGATTGACCGCACTTGAATTAAAATTGCATGATAAGGGCTTGGAACCGGGTTTGGGTTTAAGAGGGTCAAATATACTTGCAATCGCGGCTAACACAAGTTTCGGTTTTAATTAGTAATTTAAGCTTTTGTCCCGAATGATTATTCCGTCTATGATTCCGTTTTGCATAATTCTTTTTCGAGGACGAAAAAAGGTTAAGTGTGGAGATATTTGATGTGGGGTAAAATACACATATTTGTCCCGTGTAAATTGTATAGTTTTAGTTTAGTTTTTATTTATTATTATTTGTTTTTAGTATTATATTATATTATTTGGTGTTGGGCCAGGTCCTGGTGCAAATGGAGCAAAAACGAGTAAAATAGAAATAACCAGCCAGTTGGGCAGAGTGAGACGCCAGTGACTGAATTAAATTTGCAGCTATTTCTGTTATTGGGCCGAGCCCACTATCTCTATTTTCTGTGATTGGACATAAAGTTTGGGCTGCTAAGATACCCATTAGACGAAAGGGCTGCCATATTATTCGAATTGTTGGAGGCTGCATATTATTTATTTTTGAAGGGAACAGATTTAAAAGAAAAATAAAAAGGGCCATGAAAGGCCTTATGTTCAGCGAATTTCATGCAAATCATGAAATTGGGCTTTTAATTAATTATTGATGCAATGTTATGTTCATATAAAAAACTCTAATGGATCATGGACAAATATACAAGATCAGGCGCAGGAGGCCCATTTATTTGGGGAGGCCACTAATATTATTTAGGTGGTTGTTGCTGAATTAAGGAAGGGACGCACGAACGAAAAAAGAAGGAGATCAGAGGAGGCGATTACAGAAGGGTTTTGGGAGCATTATTTGGCAAGGGTTGAAGGCTAGAGAATTATTGGGGTTGAAGCGGAAAGCTTAGAGATCAAGAATTAAAAAAAGGTTCTATCTCTCCGAGTTCTTTCTTGTTTTCTTAGTTATTTGTTTCTATGTCAATGAATTCAGTTTTTAATCTTTGTTTGTTTATTTTTAAAACAATGTTTCTTGGCTAAATACTTTAACTACCTAGGCTTATGACAATAGTTTAATAAAGATTGGATTTTTATTCGGTTTTTGCGTGGTTTATGGATTTTTCTTGTATTGTAAAGGCTATGGAATTTTAACTTGGTGTATATGCATGCTTGATATTTGTTTCATCGCTGTTTATTGCTTCGTATAATCCTTGGTGACGGTCTATATCACATAATAGGGTTGTGCTAGGGTTCTTGATTTAGGTGAGTGTCTATATCACATAATAAATCTTTAACTCTTTAAGGTGAAATTACGTAACTAACCTTAGAAGTAATATTCGGTAATTTAATAAAATCAAGTGTTCTGCTAATCTTGTCGCTGTGAGGCTCGAGGTTATTAATAGGTCTCGGTTTGGTTTATAGCTAGGTCTAAGAAATCGGTCTAGTCCTTAAACATTCTCTTGTCTATTAAACCAAGATTAAAACCCATAGTTGCCTTAGACTTTCGAGCTGTGAGGTAGATTGTCTTATTTAGGCACTTTCAAGAAACTAGAGGACTGTGAGGAAATCTAGAAAACCGGTAATCATAACAGCCTAGGTAATGCCACAAGAATCACCTTGAGAGGGATTGAGGGGCTTAGTTGGTTTCTTAATAGGTTTAGCATTTAAAGATCCCGGTTCCATACCACAAAACTATCGAATAGAAATCCATTCTGAATTAAACTTGCGTCTAGCCTAGGTAGTCTTCATCGCCACTGGTCAAAGCCTTCGTTCGAGTTCGTGTCTAGTCTTTTAGCATTATTTTATTATTTATTTAGGATTTTTAGAAACCCCCCTCATCAAATAAACAAATTAGTTAAGTCCGTGTCAGTCTAAGTCTAGATAAAGTCATTAGCGTAATTTAGTAGAGTCTCTTGGGTTCGATACTCGGACTTCCTTAGGCTATACTGCATCGATCGGTACACTTGCCGGTCGTGTGGTTTAGGTTTTAGAGAGTCTTTGTTTTATAAATTTAAAACTTAGAGAGTCTAGTTTAGGGTTTAATTTAGTTAATTTAGTTAAACCACTTTCAGCACATCAAGTTTTTGGCGCCGTTGTCGAGGACTCTTGGCGATTGCGTTGATTACTTTGTTCAGACTTAAGTGACATTATGCGTGCTAGTGTTTTTGTAGATTGAGTCATAGGAGTCTAATTGTCCGTGTTTTTTGTTTTCTTATTTATTTTATTTTTCTTGAGTCTAGTAGATATGTGTGAAATTTGTGAAGGGCCTCACTTTACAGTTAAATGCCCCCAATATGAGGGTCCCCTGCAGATTATGATACTAACCCCTTTGTGCAGCCACAGCAATATTCTTCGCAGGGGTATTCCACAAATACTAGCGAGAGGTTTCCACATTTTTTCAAGCTCATGGAGGTAATTATGATTTGCGTGCAGACGATAAAAGAATTTCAGGAGTGCGGGGATCTAAGGTTTCCGAAAATGATCGGCATACTTGAGCGAATGATCGGGCTAATAGGCCCAATGATAGAGTATGACCTCAGTCGGCAAAGGGATCCAAGGTGTGAAGAATGTGGTGGACCACACTGGTATGAAGAATGTGCGATCGCTGCTCGGTTGGAAATGGGTTGGGGAAACAGAGAGCAGAAGCAACAAATACAATGGGGCGATTATGATGATGAGTGGATTACAGTTCAAAGCTCAAATTACAACGCGATAGTGATCCCCGAGCTTGCTGATGGGGAGACGATATTGGGATATGGGGAGAGTAAAGCAGAAAAAGTAGAGATAGAAAGAAAAGGAGAAGAGGAAGAAGAAGTTGAGCAACCATCTAATGAAGATCAGATGTACTGGGAAAATGAATTTATGGAAGAATTAGATGGGTTGCCGGTAGATGAAGAGGTAAAGGAGTTTGATCCGGAGGGAGACCTTGCTTATTTAGAAGCTTTACTTGAAGGAGGCCCAATGACGGACATCAAACAAGAAGAAGTGGTGGTGGAAGAGGAAGAGCACCACAACTGGCCCGTGGTAGGGGTAACTGAAGATTCAAGGCCACGGGAGAGGGCAAGAAAGAAAGAACCTGGAAACAAGATATGGTTCCGGGTCCGAAGAGGGGCGAAACAGAAGATGGAGCAATTGAAGGACAACCACGACCGCTCTTATCGTTTCATGCCACGCATTCGGTTAATGCCAAGTAAGTTTAAATTCTGGTGGTCAGACCCGTTTGAAATTTTTAAAATCTTTTATAATTCCACCATTAGATTTTTAAATATTTTTTAGGACCGAGTGGAATTAAACGGGTTAGATAGGGTCCAAATCAAAGAGAAGCCTCCTGATTAAATTCAAGTGTGGGGAGGTTTTGTAGACTTTTGTAATTTTATATATATTCGGTATATTTTCGGTAGTTTGTGGCGTTGAGTCGTTTATTTTGTACCATGAGTTTAAATTAGTTGTTTTTGAGTCGTTTTTTTAGAGTCGGTATTGCTTTGGTTTTTGCTTGTTTTTGTTTATGCAGGTTTGGATATGTACCACCCGTACTCAATCTTCATTCGGGTGATTTTGGAGCTGCTTATCAAATTCCAGGCATTTATCGAGTGTACTATTCAGTGTCAAAGCCGATCGAGAATGAAATGCTATACGATCGAGCTGGATTGGACAAGAGTTTTGGAGCATACGCGATATATAACCAGCTAAGTCCTTTCCATTTATGCCCTTTGTCTTTTATTTCTTATTTATTTTTAGTTTTTTTGAGTCGTTTCCATCTTACATTGAGGGCAATGTAAAGTTTAAGTGTGGGGATGGGAACTATCGTTTAGTGTCTAGTTAGTAGAGTCTTGAGTCATAGAATATAAAAATACAAAAAAAATCAAAAAAAAAATCAAAAAAAAAATTGAAAAAAATCAGGAAATGTCCTTTAAAATAAGAAGTTTGCAAAAATAAAACGGAAAATGATAGAAAAGTCGGGTTTTTGTTCGGGTTCAAATAATCTATACATATAATAAAAGAAACTTGATTTGGGACACATGTCATTTAATGAGGGCATCAATAATTTATTGATAAATTTTAAATTAAAAAGAATTAAATATTATATTAGAATTTTATTTTGATTGTAAATTTATAGTCTAAAATATGTTTTAAATCTAATCTATAATTTATGGATTTAGTTTTGATTTGAAATTATTAAACAAAAACCCATAAAATTAGTAATCATTTAATCTATTCGTAAGAAGTAAAAGGATTGAATAAATAAATAAACAAATAAAGAAAATACGGTATCCAAACAAGACCATTTAATAAAACAAAATCAAACACGTAAATAAAAACACTAACCCGAATAATAACCCAATGCAATGAATATTATTTATTTTTAATAATAAATAATTTATGTAACTAATATATTTATTATTAGTATACTAATTGTGATAAAAGTAATTATTTCGTACAATTCATATTGGTTTATAGCTTTGAATACGAGCATACCTTATATTAATGTTAATGATAGCGAAAGTGAGAAAACTATATTTGGATGGTAGAAAATATAATATTATGCCAACATTAACCGTCAGAATAATCTACTATCAGATAAAATCAGACACGTTACCTTGGAACAAGAAAATGTCACAAAAAAAATATTTCGTATTTGGTCTGCATATTACTCTATATTATATATACTTAGATCATATTATGAACATATTTTTTTATTTCACATTATAATTATTATTCACCCCGTGTATTACACGGGGCAATAACCTAGTAATAATATGAGATAATTTAATTGAGCTTGTGTCTAGTTTGGGATGCGCGGGTAGGCCTGATTCGGTTCTAGGTTCCTTTGATCTTAATATACCTAATTGTCGGTCTACTAGTGGGTTCTCATCTAGGGAAAGTGGGGAAATTGAAACCGCCAATAATAGTATAAGGGATGCCGTTATAAGCTAAGATCGTTAGAGTTTCTTGTCATATCTCGTTGAAAAAGGAAAAAAATGAAAAAAAAAATAATAATAAACGAGCTAGAAACTAAATGAAAGTAGCAATTTCTATGTAGTCTGGGTTGGGGATAGCGACTCTACAGCCGGATTACCGCTAGGGTGTGAATCGACCTTGCAAAATAAATAAAAAGTACCGAAGCCTAAGTAATCCGAGTTGGGGATAGCGACTCTACAGCCGGAATGCCTCTGGGTTAGGGAAAGCAACGTCTACGCTCGAAAAATGAAAAAAAATGAAAAAAGTGATGAAAAGGAAAGAAAAAAAAAGAATAGATTTGATTTGATTTTAAACTCTCTTGATCTTGGTATAAAACGGTTAGGAAATAACCCAATGGTGGTTCCTTTTGTCCTATAAGCTTGAGGCGGGATTAGGTGGACTTGCGATTCTTAGCGTGAGACCCTAGGTAGATTGACCGCACTTGAACTAAAATTGCATGATAAGGGCTTGGAACCGGGTTTGGGTTTAAGAGGGTCAAATATACTTGCAATCGCGGCTAACACAAGTTTTGGTTTTAATAAGTAATTTAAGCTTTTGTCCCGAATGATTATTCCGTCTATGATTCCGTTTTGCATAATTCTTTTTCGAGGACGAAAAAATGTTAAGTGTGGGGATATTTGATGTCGGGTAAAATACACATATTTGTCCCGTGTAAATTGTATAGTTTTAGTTTAGTTTTTATTTATTATTATTTGTTTTTAGTATTATATTATATTATTTGGTGTTGGGCCAGGTCCTGGTGCAAATGGAGCAAAAACGAGTAAAATAGAAATAACCAGCCAGTTGGGCAGAGTGAGACGCCAGTGACTGAATTAAATTTGCAGCTATTTCTGTTATTGGGCCGAGCCCACTATCTCTATTTTCTGTGATTGGACATAAAGTTTGGGCTGTTAAGATACCCATTAGACGAAAGGGCTGCCATATTATTCGAATTGTTGGAGGCTGCATATTATTTATTTTTGAAGGGAACAGATTTAAAAGAAAAATAAAAAGGGCCATGAAAGGCCTTATGTTCAGCGAATTTCATGCAAATCATGAAATTGGGCTTTTAATTAATTATTGATGCAATGTTATGTTCATATAAAAAACTCTAATGGATCATGGACAAATATACAAGATCAGGCGCAGGAGGCCCATTTATTTGGGGAGGCCACTAATATTATTTAGGTGGTTGTTGCTGAATTAAGGAAGGGACGCACGAACGAAAAAAGAAGGAGATCAGAGGAGGCGATTACAGAAGGGTTTTGGGAGCATTATTTGGCAAGGGTTGAAGGCTAGAGAATTATTGGGGTTGAAGCGGAAAGCTTAGAGATCAAGAATTAAAAAAAGGTTCTATCTCTCCGCGTTCTTTCTTGTTTTCTTAGTTATTTGTTTCTATGTCAATGAATTCAGTTTTTAATCTTTGTTTGTTTATTTTTAAAACAATGTTTCTTGGCTAAATACTTTAACTACCTAGGCTTATGACAATAGTTTAATAAAGATTGGATTTTTATTCGGTTTTTGCGTGGTTTATGGATTTTTCTTGTATTGTAAAGGCTATGGAATTTTAACTTGGTGTATATGCATGCTTGATATTTGTTTCATCGCTGTTTATTGCTTCGTATAATCCTTGGTGACGGTCTATATCACATAATAGGGTTGTGCTAGGGTTCTTGATTTAGGTGAGTGTCTATATCACATAATAAATCTTTAACTCTTTAAGGTGAAATTACGTAACTAACCTTAGAAGTAATATTCGGTAATTTAATAAAATCAAGTGTTCTGCTAATCTTGTCGCTGTGAGGCTCGAGGTTATTAATAGGTCTCGGTTTGGTTTATAGCTAGGTCTAAGAAATCGGTCTAGTCCTTAAACATTCTCTTGTCTATTAAACCAAGATTAAAACCCATAGTTGCCTTAGACTTTCGCGCTGTGAGGTAGATTGTCTTATTTAGGCACTTTCAAGAAACTAGAGGACTGTGAGGAAATCTAGAAAACCGGTAATCATAACAGTCTAGGTAGTGCCACAAGAATCACCTTGAGAGGGATTGAGGGGGCTTAGTTGGTTTCTTAATAGGTTTAGCATTTAAAGATCCCGGTTCCATACCACAAAACTATCGAATAGAAATCCATTCTGAATTAAACTTGCGTCTAGCCTAGGTAGTCTTCATCGCCACTGGTCAAAGCCTTTAGAAACCCCCCTCATCAAATAAACAAATTAGTTAAGTCCGTGTCAGTCTAAGTCTAGATAGAGTCATTAGCGTAATTTAGTAGAGTCTCTTGGGTTCGATACTCGGACTTCCTTAGGCTATACTGCATCGATCGGTACACTTGCCGGTCGTGTGGTTTAGGTTTTAGAGAGTCTTTGTTTATAAATTTAAAACTTAGAGAGTCTAGTTTAGGGTTTAATTTAGTTAATTTAGTTAAACCACTTTCAGCACATCAGTGCTCTATGTGCTTATGTGATTCTTTGATTACGTGCATATGTGCTTACATGATTATATGAATAGATGTGTTCCTGAGCTTTATATGAAGTAGTTAGAGTAGTATGGGAGTCTATACTAGGGTTGATCGAAATTTGTGTCTGAGTCCTGTGGCGATGTCTATTGCAGACAATGTCGTCATTTGGATCATTTCATTCCCGATCTGCTCGTCGTAAGCATGAAGACAAGCGTATCGCTGCTCTCGTCGCTAAGCAGATGGCGAAAGTCATACCGCAAATCGTTAGCGAGCAGAACGAAAACGCTAGCAAGTCTTCTGAAGAGTCCAGGACTGATGATCCTAAATCTACTTTTAGCTTCAAGCAGTTCAAATCCTGCGACCCGAAAGAATTTACCGGCGAAGATGGGCCTACGGCCATGTTTCAATGGTTTGATTCAATCGAAGTCACCCTTCGCCAGAGTGGCTGTCCGGAAAACCTTCGCACTGTTAACGCCACCGGCGTCTTCCAATCCCGTGCTCTTGATTGGTGGACGGCCGAGAGAAACAAACGAGGGAACGATGCAGCATTTGGGCTGACGTAGGGCGAGTTAAAGGACATCATGATGCAAGAGTTCTGCCCTCCCCACGAACTCCAAAAGCTAGAGGACGAATTCTGGCATATCAAGCAGGATGGTGGAGATAACGCTGGTTTAACTGATCGCTTCAAGTAGTTGAGTATCATCTGCCCTGGTCAGGTTACTACCCCCGAAATCACCATCAAGAAGTATATCCGTGCTCTACCAGATTGCGTGACTGATTTCGTTCAAGCTGCAAAGACGACAATTATTAAGGAAACCTACCTGCTCGCTGCTGAGATAAATGACAAGCGAGTCTGGGCTGGTTACTTTGATAAAGCCTCCAAGAATCTACATCAAGTTACCGCTGCTCCCACCGCTGAAACCGCCACCGTACCGCAGTCTTCAAAGTCCTCCCGCCGCAAGAGAAAGAACAACAAGAACAACAACAGTAGCAAGAATTACGCTGTCACAGCTGCCGCTCCTCTCCAAGCAGTACCCGCTCAACCGCAGCCTCAACACCGCCAAGTAGCGGACCCCGTGACCACTGCACCGCCGTCCAAGCGTGCATATACTGGTCCTCACCCACTCTGCCCTACTTGCACCTATCATCATCCCGTGGGGATTGCTTGCGGATTCTGTGTTCACTCCAACGCGTATGACCATTTCACCGCCAACTGCCGTACTGGTCCACGTCAAGCTCCAGCTCCAGCTCAAGGTCAAGCTCCTGCTCAACAAGCTCTACTTCCTGCTCCTCAAGGCCAGCAAGCGGCTCCTGCACCCGCGATCCATGCTAGAGCTTGCTTTGCGTGTGGTGATCCCAACCACTTCGCAAACATGTGCCCAAACCGAGTGGTGAAGCAAGAGCCACAACAGCAGCAGCCTCAGCAACAACAGCAGCAGCAGCAGCAGCCAGCAGCCCGCGGACGTGCTTTCAACATCAACGCCCGCCAGGCGCAAGCGGACAACAATGTGGTTAATGGTACGTTCCTTGTGAATGGTATATATGCTTCGTGTTTGTTTGATACTGGAGCCGATAACTGTTTTGTATCGTTTGAATTCGAAAAGCTCCTTAATCGTAAGTGCGCCCATCTCCCCTCGACGTTCGTTGTTGAAGTTGCCACCGGAAGAACCGTCGCTGTCAATTCTGTTCTTCGTGATTGTACTCTCGAACTCAACAATCACGTCTTCCCTATCGATCTTATTCCGATGCAGCTCGGTAGTTTTGACATCATAGTTGGCATGGATTTTCTTCACGAAAATCGTGCTGAAGTTATTTGCTTCGATAAGATGATTCGCTTCTCGCTCGCTAATGGTGATCAATTGTGTGTTTACAGTGAAGTCGCGTCAAAGAAACTCCAACTCATGTCGTGTGTCCAGGCTAGCAAGTATCTCCGCAAGGAATACCAAGCTTTCTTGGCTCACATTGTAGTAGCGGAGAAGGAAAAGAAAAGAACCACAGGCGTGAACGATGTTCCCATTGTTCGTGATTTTCCCCTTGTCTTCCCTGATGAGTTGCCTGGTTTACCTCCGAGTCGTGATATTGACTTTCGTATTGATCTCATTCCTGGAGCCAATCCTGTTGTTAGAGCTCCTTATCGACTCGCTCCGTCCGAAATGCGCGAACTCTCGAGTCAGCTCCAGGAATTACTTAATAAAGGCTTCATTCGCCCTAGCACCTCTCCTTGGGGCGCACCATTTCTTTTCGTCAAAAAGAAGGACGGGTCGTTCCGGATGTGCATCGACTATATGGAGTTGAATAAGCTGACAATCAAGAATCGCTATCCCCTGCCTCGAATCGATGATTTGTTTGATCAGTTACAAGGTGCTACGTGTTTCTCGAAGATTGATTTACGCTCAGGCTATCACCAATTACGTATTCAAGAGGAGGATATACCCAAAACCGCTTTTTGCACTCGTTATGGCCATTATGAATTCGTTGTTATGCCCTTTGGATTAACCAATGCACCTGCGGTTTTCATGGATCTGATGAATCACGTGTGTAAACCTTTCCTTGACCGCTTCGTCATCGTGTTTATCGATGATATCCTGATCTATTCCAAGTCGAAAACCGAACACGCGCAACATCTACGTTTGGTTCTCGAGCTACTCCAGGGAAATCGACTCTATGCCAAGTTCTCCAAGTGTGAATTCTGGCTAGAGGAGGTTCAATTCCTCGGTCACATTGTCAATAGTCAAGGTATTTACGTCGACCCTGCGAAGATCGAAGCTGTTAAGAGTTGGGTTACCCCTAAGAACCCATCTGAAGTCCGTTCTTTTCTCGGACTAGCGGGCTATCATCACCGATTTATCGAAGGATTCTCTAAAATCGCCATGCCGCTTACTTCTCTCACGCATAAAGACAAGCCTTTTGTTTGGGGAACTGAACAAGAGACTGCCTTTCGAACCCTGAAGCATATGCTCTGCAATGCTCCCGTTCTCGCTTTACCCGACGGAAACGATGACTTTGTTGTCTACTGTGATGCCTCGAACCTTGGTCTTGGTTGTGTTCTCATGCAGCGAGACAAGGTTATCGCGTACGCGTCTCGTCAGCTCAAGATCCATGAGAAGAACTATACAACCCACGATCTCGAGCTTGGTGCAGTTGTTTTTGCATTAAAGATCTGGCGACACTACCTTTATGGCACCAATTGTACGGTCTTCACAGACCATAAGAGCCTGCAACACATCTTGAGTCAAAAGGAACTGAATATGCGCCAACGCCGATGGGTTGACTTCTTAATGATTACGACTGTGAGATTCGTTATCATCCTGGCAAAGCAAATGTTGTTGCTGACGCTCTAAGCCGATGAAGCTATTTGCATAGCGTTCGTAATATCCAGGCCCAGCATAATCTCGAAGCTCTTGTCAGCGACGACCAACATGTTTGTTTCACCGAACGAACTTTGAAGAAGGAAAGGATTCTAAACGATGGCACCCAGTTAGTGAATAAATCGAATGGGAAGTTCTATTATCTAGACCGAATTTGGATTCCCAAGCGCACCGACTTACGACAGATTCTTCTAGACGAAGCCCACAAGTCTCGATATTCTATTCATCCCGGTGCCGATAAAATGTACCAGGATCTTCGCTACAAGTACTGGTGGCCGGGCATGAAGAAAGATATCGCTCTCTATGTTTCGAAGTGCCTAACTTGCTCGAACGTCAAGGCCGAGCATCAAAGACCCTCTGGCTTACTCGTCTAACCCGAGATCCCTATGTGGAAATGGGAGAGTATAGCTATGGACTTCATAACGAAGCTTCCGTGCACGCCATCAAGTCACGACAGCATCTGGGTTGTCATTGACCGTTTGACTAAATCTGCTCATTTTTTGCCGATACGAGAAGACTATAAGGTAGAGAAATTAGCCCGAATCTACACCGATGAGATCATTTGTCACATCCCAACCGATGGCGGAATCATCGGGGCGTGGCACTGAGCGAAACAGATTGTCCAGAAGTTTCCATAACAACTATCATTACCATTCAACTCCCATACCGTATCTCAAATAGTTAAATAATTATTACAGACAAGCATCAAGACAAGTATTCTGTTCCGACAACTCAGATTTAAACATAGCTAATTTATTTGTTGGTTTCTAGGACTCCTTCCCTAGCCTCAATTTCATCACCAGCAAGTAAAGCACAGAAACAACCTAAGCACCTGTCACATACGTTAAAATAAAGTCAATACATATAATGTAAAGGTGAGCATACAAGTTTGATAATAGCATATAGAGTTCGAATTCGTTTACGCATAACCAGCACGTACACATAGTGAAATGAAGCACGTTAGTTATCGACATAGATCCATCGATACCAATGACTGCGGGTTGACTGCCCGAGGCAGTTCGCAATACATGATTACCACCGTAATCCATGCAAGTAAAAGATCCTTAACAACCCCCGTGCGAACGGGTGCTGAGTCCAAACTATAGTACTATCGTTGCTAAGGCAGGTAGACAACATTCCATGTGTAAACATAACAAACAAGCATTCCTAAGCCACGTATAACATGCGTAAATGGTTTAGCGTTAAAAACAGCTTGAGTAGTGTGATAGTTGTAGTTTGAATATTCGTAACGTATGTAACACCCAAAAGTGCTAAAAGCAAAAAGGGTTCGAGTATACTCACAGCGATTATGGATTGAAGGGAGCGCTTTTCAGCGAGTACAGTTAGCCTGAATAGATTCGATAGCGTAAAAATAAGTGGCATGGAAAACAGTACGGAAAGAGTGTGGGTAAGATGACTGATCGTGCGGATTGGTCATCCGTGCGGATTGGTAGTTCGTGCGAATGGTCATCCGTGCGGACAAGTTACTCGTGCGGACAAGTTATCCGTGCGGACAAGTAATCCGTGCGGATCAGCCATTCGTCCGGACTAGTCACTCGTGCGGATAACTTATTCGAGTGGATTGTTTCTTCCTAAGTTAAGGATGTGTTTGTGTATGATGGCTTGTGCTTTGGAGTTTTCGTTGTAGCATTTAGAAAACATCTAAGGATCTCTATCCTTCAAGCCGGTCGCGCGGACAACTATCCGTCCGGATGGTAGTCCGTGCGGACACAACCTTAAAGGTGAGTCACTTGGTGAAGTCCGTCCGGATGGTAATCCGTGCGGACAATGGTAATCCGTCCGGACAGTCTGTTCGCGCGGACAAAGACAATCCGTCCGGATAGTCTGTCCGTGCGCACAACTTGGCCGTGCAGATGAACATTGTTTGAAATTGTTAAGGTCTCAGTATCTCATGATCCGAAGAGTAATCCATTCAGAGATCGTCCGTCCGGATTGTTCATTCGTCGATACTCAAACCTCGTTTTTGAATGTGGGTCCCAAGTGTAGCTCGCCCGGGTGACAACCCGTCCGGATCGTCTGTCCGTGCGGGCAGCTTGTTCGTGCAGACAGCTTGTCCGTGCGGACAACTTCCTCGTCCTGGTTGCTCCGTCCGGCTACCCTTGGTCGCCTTTGTCGTTTTATCGAGACGTTCTGATTACGTGGCAACCATTTGGAATCGCATCCTTCCCGCATGACCGAGCCGGCCAGGAATCACCCTAACTCGGCTTGTCGGCGGTCTAGAACGGTCATTCCGGTCTAACCCGAAATCAGGTGTCTTGCGGTTAGAATCCAGATCTAGGACTAGCAATCACTAATATTGAGTGGAGGACTAGGACTGATCCGATTCGTACCGTTTTTTAGGGTAAAAGAAGGAGAAAACTTGTTTATTTCTTTCAACTCTTTTATCCTTTAGAAAAGTTTAGATTTAGGTGAAGTTGTTGTGAAATCTTGTGGAAATCGTTCAGATCCGAGTTATTCTTGGTGGAATGAGGTCACATTTGAAGTTCAAGAGAACTTCATGATGACGTCACCTTAGAATACCTCAAATCTTGATGATTTCATGGTTAAAAGTTGAGATTTGGAAGATGGAAAGGTGTAGATGTGTGTAGAGATCAAGAATGTACAAGTTTTAGAGCAAGATCTTACCTGGGTTGAGAGAAATAGGAGAAAAGGTGAAGAATGCGTGCTGGTCGGACGTCACTTGCCAAAAGTGGAAAGTTGGGAGAGTGACCCGGGTATTTATAGGATGCTAAAAGGGGAAAGGGTGATCCGTGCGGATTGCAGGTCACCGGGATGGGTTATCCATGCGGACTGGCCACCGTGCGGACTGGCAATCCGTGCGGATGGACCATCCGTCCGGATGTCGACTGAAAGGCGCGTTCGGGTGTGATGGCGATTCGGTTTCGATTGCGAGCGATTCGATAGGGTTTCCTAGTCAAGTTACTTTTAGTCCCAGCTACTTCGTATATGATACGGTTCGATTCGGAATTCGGGTTCGAGTTCGATTACCTTCGAGTTAGACTTCGAGTTCGATTAAGTTCGCTTAATACCCACAACAAAACATAAATAAACATGCACATGTATCACGTAAGGCACACACACACGTATGACGACAAGTAAAATACATAGCTCGAGTTACGATTTAATGTCGATTCGATTAGTATAGCTTGATTCTCGGTGGATTAACTTTATCGCATTGTTACTTCCTATAGTTCACAGTTGCGAGTCGATTGAAATACGGTTAACATGATTCGACTATTGCAATGTACGACACTTACTCCACATAATATAGTTAAAATAAAAACATTTCTACGAGTCAAGTCGCGCGAAATCGGTCGTTGACCTTGACCTTGACTTTGACTTTCACTTATGAAAACACGGGGTGTTACAGTCGACATGGGACGCCTTGCGACATCATCTCTGACCACGATGGTCGGTTTACCTCGCGTCTTTGGGAAACGTTTCAATCTGCTCTCGGTACTACTCTTAATCTAAGTACCGCTTTCCATCCCCAAACTGACGGTCAGGCTGAAAGAGCGATTCGTACCCTTGAAGACATGCTTCGCTCGTGTGTCATAGATTTCGGTGCTAATTGGGACACATACTTACCTTTAGTCGAATTCTTGTACAATAACAGTTGTCATTCTAGCATCCAAATGGCACCTTTTGAGGCATTATACGGAAGAAGATGTCGATCGCCTATTGTATGGCACGAGATCGGAGAGTCGCAAATAACCGGTCCTGAGCTGTTACAAGAAACGACTGACAAAATCCTCCAAATTTGAGACAATCTGCTGAAAGCTCGGAGTCGTCAGAAAAGTTACGCCTATAGACGCCGCAAGCCCCTTGAATTTGACGTTGGCGATCACATACTCCTAAAGGTCTCACCTTGGAAGGGTGTGATCAGATTCGGCAAGAAAGGAAAGCTCGCGCCTCGATATGTTGGACCCTTTAAGATTCTGGAAAGGATCGAAAAAGTGGCCTACAGACTCGAACTACTAGAGGAACTTAGCAACGTCCACCCGACTTTCCACGTTTCGAACCTCAGAAAGTGTCGAGCCGAGCAAGATTTACAAGTTCCACTTGAGGATCTACAAGTGGATGAAACATTACACTTCGTGGAGAAGCCTGTTGAGATCATGGACCGAGAAACCAAGAAGCTCAGGCACTCACGCATTCCCATTGTGAAGGTTCGCTGGGAAGGCAAACGCGGCGCAGAGTTCACCTGGGAACTCGAAAGTGACATGAAGGCGAAGTACCCGCAGTTATTCATTACAGCTAAGGCCTAATTTCGGGACGAAATTCCCTTAAGTAGGGGAGGCTGTAACACCCCGTGTTACGAAAGTCAAAGTCAAGGTCAAAGGAAGAAAAGATTGCTAATTGCGATCTGTCACTCCTTGCTTAACTACTGATTTGACTTTCTTAACTTGTAATCGAATCTCCTATTTTAATCGCTTTAGTTGTATTATGTGGAGTATCTGTGAATAATCGAGGTTTTATCGCATGTTTTATCACTTTATCGCTTATCGCATCGCAATCGCATTCACAACACGAATTATGCGTTCTGGATATTGTTTTACGTGTGTGTTCTATTTATTTGTTACTTGTGCATGTTTACTTTATGTTGTGGTGATTAATCGAAACGCAATCGCAACCCTATCGCAATCGCAGTCTAATCGCAAACGCTAAATGCAATTTACTTAGGATGATTGTATGTTAGATACAGTATTTGTGTGGTTATTATTACCCTATTGCATCGCTTAATCGAAACACGCTTAAACGCATCGCAACGCTCAATTCACGAAACTAAACGCCAAAACTCAACTTGTCGGACCACCTCGGTCGAATGGCCAATCGATCGAATGGCCATCCGATCAGATTGCCATCCGATCGAAGTGCCATCCGATCAGTGACCTATCCGACACTTGCACTCTTTCCCTTTTGGCAACCTATAAATACCCCTCTGTCACATCACAAGTGATGTGACAGCTCCCTCATTCGACCAGCAGCGTTCCAGACCCCATTTCCCTCGATTTCTCGCGATTCTTGTAAGTTTTCAATTCAAATCTTGTACTTCTATGATCTATACACACTTCTTCATCATTCTCGATTTTAAATCTTAACTTTTAACCATGAAATCCGTGGATTTGAGGTGTTCTAGGATGATGTCATCATGGAGTTCTTATGAACTTCAAGTTTTGGCTTCATTCCACCAAGAACAACTTAGATCTGAAAGATTTCCACATGAATAAACAATGTTATCGCATAGATCTAAACATTTTCGAAGTTAAAAGGATTGAAAGATGGTTTTCCAACTTTCTTTCAACTCTTTTACACTCAATGCACTCAAAACCGATAGAATCAGAGCTCATTCAGGCCTTCTACTCTTCTCTGGTGATGTGTCGGTTAGAGATCTGAATTCTATCAACGAGACAACCAATTTCGGGTTGAACATGAACACCGTCATGAACAGTTAACTGATCGGAGTGGGGTGATTCCCGTTCGATCGGATAACCTGGGTCTGATGGAGGTTCCGTTGTTTAAAACGTTGTCATACCGTCTCGATCAAACCGCAAAACTTTCAAAACTTAACAAACTTTCAAGTTGCGAAACGGTCAGATTCGCGGGACGGATTGCCGTCCAATCGAATTGCCATCCGATCGAACCGCAATCCGATCGGATTGCACTTGGACCTTCAACACTTAAACATTTTTTATGAACTTTCAAGGATCATTAGCTCTAGCGGATTACCATCCGATCGGTAGACCATCCGATCGAGTGACAATCCTGCTGTGAACTTATTCTCTGAGAAATACCTCACCGAACGGATCGCCACCCGATCGAACTGCCATTCGATCGAACGACCTGAAAGGTAGAGATACTTCTCTGATTTTGAAATGCTACAACGAAAACTTTAAAGCCATCATACACAAACACATCCTTACCAAACGAATGTCAATCCGACCGAATGGCCATCCGATCGGATGACCATCCGAACGGATTGACATCCGATCGAATGACCATCCGATCGGATTGCCATCCGATCGGATTACCGTTCAACACTTGGTCACTTTTCACCGTTTTACGCACCGTTCTTCGCTTATGCTATCATTAACTGTTCAGGCTAATCTCTCAGCGCTCCCTTCAATCCAAGAGAGTGTTTACTTGTTAAGCACGATCTGTGAGTATACTCGATCCCTTTTTGCTTTATGCACTTTTGGGTGCTACATACGTTACTTATTCAAATCACTTCGACACACAACGCAAACACTATTTATACGCTGACCATTATTGCATGTTACGTGTTATTCGATGAATGCTTGTATGTTATGTTAACACAGTGATTGTTGCCTGACACCTTAGCAATGATAGTACTATAGTTTGGACTCAGCACCTGTCGTGGACATGGGTTGTTAAGGGCTTTACTTCACGTGTCCCAGTGGGGATATGTGTTGCGCATTCTACAACTCGCAGTCACGTCTGTGCATATTTCTCTGTCGATAACCTACTAGCCTTCACTTTGTTACATGTTTCATGTTGGTTATGCGTAAACGATTTCGAACTCTATTTATACTATCAAACTTGTATGCTCACCTTTACACTATGTGTATTGACCGCTATTTTAACGTATGTAATAGGTGCTTAGGATGCTTGCTTGCTATTTGATGGAATTGAGCTAGGATGGAGTATAGAAACAAACTAAATAAAATCTGAGTTTTCGGAATGGATATTTGTCTTTGAGAACAATGTCTGTAATAACTGTTTTTATTTTATATGTTTGTGGTATGGGACATGAACCTTTAATATAATATAACTAATAGTTGTTATGGATTCTCCTGGACAATCTGTTTCGCTCAGTGCCGCGCCCTGATGATTCCGCCATCGGTTGGGGTGTGACAATCACAGCCTTGATTTATTCCCTGGTCAAATCCATGTTGAAGTTATAAGCAATGCCTACCACACAACCCTTTTTATAAGTTTTGTAACCAAATTGTATAATCCCAGTTCTATATATAACTAACTCACATTATGCAAAACTCTCCTAAATACTATAAATTTATGATCATGTTAAGGTCTTATAACCAAATTGTATAATCCCTTACAGGTAAATGAACATGTTTATCTATTTTCCTATACATTTCATTCCAATCTCCAAACAAATCACTGGTAAAAAAAAATAGACATTCAAAACAAGCACACCATTCAATATACATTCAACAATAAGCAAAGTTAAATAAGGATCATCGTTAAAGATCATTAGCCCTACTACATTGTTGCATACTACATTGTCATGTACCAAAACATGGGTTACCCCCGATCATTAATCCAACATTCCCAAAAGTTGATCATCCAAAGTAACCCACTTTAACTGTTATAGGCCAAACTGATCATCAACGACAAAAAACCCAAAAATGACTAGGTCCAAACTTAGCAACATCAATAGTTATAGTTAGGCTATTAGATAGGCATCGTATATGTACAAAAAAAACAGCCGGAAGCCTTCACAGGAGATGAGCGAAATAGAGCTCCACTCGAAACCCCCTCCCGGTCCTAATCAAGACCATGTACTGGATCCTAATGTGCCGGCTTGTCACCTGGACCTTGAATCCCACTAGAATTGCAAGAAAAAGAAAGCACATTTTAGGTATTGATCACGAACAAGACACGAATCGAATGACCCAATGACGCTTTTAATACATAATTAAGACAATGTGGTACCTATAACGTGGAATGTGATAAAAAACATTGTATTGTCTCATCATTGACCTGATTGATGATGATCGGAGCTCATAGTGGACGAAAATGTGCAATCGCCGGTGGGGTTTTCACTTCGAGAGGGTTTTTGGGGATGAGGGATAGGATTGTGGCTTACATCATAAGTTAAAGGATTAAATATGTAGGCACCTTTTTCAGATTTGGGGAAATGGCACTTTTACCCTTCGCGTCGTTAACTAAATGAACAGTCAACAAACGGTCATTAGTGGGAGGGACCTGATTATGACAAATCGACAACCACAAGGACCGAAGTGTTGAATTTTGAAAAATAGGGACTGAATGTCTAAGTGGGTGTAAAACCCAGGGTTGTAAATTTTACTTTACTCTAAAATTTTTATTAGTGTGTTATTCAAACCAAAATCTCAATTGTCGTCTTAAAATAATGGTTAAATCCTCATAAACTAAATCCTGCCCGCCACTGTTTAAAAGGGAAAATAGCTCTAACAAACTAGTTCGCTCCATTTCGGGTTTGAAACCACCAACCGCTAGCTGTATGGGTAGTCTTGGCTCTCATGTAATTCCCAAATTCTTAGAATTTAGGAATTTTTTATTAAAATTTATGTGGAAACATCAAAGAATAATTTCAACATACATACACTTTTTAACGGCTACTTTCATTAAGAAAAACCTAACAAGGTGCTAGGAGGCAACAACAAGAAAACCAACAAACATTACAATAGGCGCTTGACCAACTCCGACCAAATCAAATCCTTATATGGGGACCTATTTTAATCTGAAAAAAACTGCACGACTTGATTTCTTCTACCAACTTTTCCACATTCAGAACTACGGAAGAAAAGACCCGTTCGTTTCTTACCTTTTGTCACACCCCGACCGATGGCGGAAACATCGGAGTGAGACGAAAACGAGATTGCAAGAGACTTCAAAACACTAATTGTGACAAGCATTTAATAAACAAATTTCATTTCATTGCTAACATCAAGTTGTAACACCCCGTGTTTTCACAAGTCAAAGTCAAAGTCAAGGTCAAAGTCAACGACCGTTTTCGCGCAACTTGACTCGCAGAAATTTCTTTATTTTATTTGTTTTATGTGGAGTAAGTGTTGTTAATGACAATAATCGACGTATGTTTATCGTTAATCAATCGATCTACGACTGTGAATTATAGGAAGTAACAATGCGATAAAGTTAACTAATCAATAATCAAGCTATGCTGATCGAATCGACTTCTAATCGCAACTCGAGCTACGAATTTTTACCTGTTATTATACGTGTGTGTGTGTGTGCCTTACGTGTTACCTGTGCATGTTTATTTATGTTGTGTTGTGATAATCAAGGGAGCTCAATCGAAACTCGAAATCTAACTCGAAATGCAATCGAACTCGAATCGTGAACGAACTATGATAAATGGTGGAAAATAGATTATGCGAGATATGAGTGTTTGGGACTGAAAGTAATTTGACTAGGAAACCCTATCGTATCGTACCGCTCGCAATCGAAATCGAAATATCAAAAATCGTCGCGCAAAACACTCGAAAAGTGCGACTGATCGATCAGGCTCCCAGCCGATCGAACAGCCAGCCGAACGGACTGCTGTCCGATCGGACAGGCTGTCCGATCGAGCTGCCTGGCCGATCGGCCAGCACTTACCCCTTTTGGCATTCTATAAATACCCCTGTCATTGCCATTCTTTCCACTTTTGGAAACCTCTGACCGACCAGCACGCCCAGCTCATCTTTTCGCAGATTCCTTTCGATTCCGGTAAGTTTTCGTCCTAATTTTTGTACTTTCTTGATCTATACACACTCCTACACCTTTCTATCTTTCAAATCTTAACTTTTAACCGTGAAATCATCAAGAATCAAGTGTTCTAGGATGATGTCATCATGGGTTCTTGAAGAACTTCATGATTTGGCCTCAATCCACCAAGAATAGCTTGGATCTAACCGATTTCCATAATAACAAACAAAGATCTGTAGTAGATCTAAACATATACCCGGTGAAGAAGGATTGAAAGAGGGATATTCCAACTTTCTTTCAACTCTTTTATACTAAATGCCGTCAACCGATAGAAACAGGGTCTGCGACGTTTTGCAAATCACTTCAGTGGTTGCATGGCTCAAGATCCGTATTCTACCCACGAGGTTAACCGGTTATGGGTTAAACGTTAAACTCCGTTCCGAACAGTTCACCAGCCGGGTTTGGGTGATTCCTGCCCGTGCAGGGGAAACAAGTAAGAACAAGGGTTCTATGGTTCGACTCGTTGACAAATTACCTCGATATAACGATAAATAAACCAGAACAGCCAAGTGTTAGACGAATAGGCCGACCAGGTCAGAAGGCTGACCGATCGGACTGCTGTCCGAACGGACAGCCAGCCGATCGGATAGTCAGCCGATCGACCGGCCAGCCGATCGGTTAACACATGGTCCCACACAATCAACTAACAAAATTTGAAGACTAGTATTGAACGAACTGTTGTTCGATCGAACTACTGTCCGATCGGATTACTCTTCGGAGCATGAGATACTATGCTTCAATACTTAATCGAATTTTTCAACGTGTTCAATGCACTAGAAGTGCCACCCGATCGAACAGCCGTCTGATCAGGTGACACCCTGTTGTCCGATCGAACAGCAGTTGTGTTATTCGATCGATCAACTATCCGATCCACTGCACCATACTTTACATTTCATTTAAGGTCTTTGACTAGTTGACCTGTCCGATCGAACACCTGTCCGATCCAAAGACTAAACATTGCAATTCATTTGAATGCCTAACCGATCGGGTTGCCGGCCGATCGAACAGTCGTCCGATTGACCGACCTGAAAGGTAAAGGTACTTCATTATTTTCAAATGCTACAACGAAAACTTCAAAAGTCAAACCATCATACACAAACACCTACTTCTTATAGGAAGAAACAATCCACTCGAACAGCCATCCGATCGGCCTACCGACCGACCGGACAGCGGACCGAACGGACTGTCAACCGAACGGTCAGCCGTCCGATCGACCAGCTGTCCGACCCTACAACACTTGTTTTCCGTTTTACGCTTCACTTATCGTTATGCTACCCAATCTATTCAGGCTAATCTTACTCGCTAAGCGCTCCCTTCAATCCATTAATCGCTGTGAGTATACTCGATCCCTTTTTGCTTTAAGCACTTTTGGGTGTTACATACGTTACGAATATTCAAACTACAACTATCACACTACTCAAACTATTTGAACGCTAACTGTTAATGCATGTTATACGTGGTTTATGAATGCTTGTTTGTTATGTTTACACATGGAATGCTGTCTACCTGCCTTAGCAACGATAGTACTATAGTTTGGACTCAGCACCCGTTCACACGGGGGTTGTTAAGGATCATTTACTTACATGGATTACGGTGGTAATCATGTATTGCGAACTGCCTCGGGCAGTCAACCCGCAGTCATTGGTATCGATGGATCTATGTCGATAACTAACGTGCTTCATTTCACTATGTGTACGTGCTGGTTATGCGTAAACAAATTCGAACTTTATATGCTATATCAAACTTGTATGCTCACCTTTACATTATATGTATTGAATTTTATTTTAACGTATGTGACAGGTGCTTAGGACGCACACTTGGTAGGAATTTGAAGCTAGAATAAAGCTTTAGAGCCCAACAAATAGTTGTCTGTAGTGGTCAAACTAAGGGTCTCTAGAAGCAGATAAACAATTGCTCTATTTTGAAATCTGAGTTGTCGAAACAGAATATTTGCCTAGTTTTTGTCTGTAATAATTGTTGTACTGTTTAAGATACGGTATGGGACGTATTATTTTAAATTGAATGGTATTGATGATTGTTATGGAAACTTCTGGACAATCTGTTTCGCTCAGTGCCATGCCCCGATGATTCCGCCGTCGGTTGGGGTGTGACAGATTGGTATCAGAGCCATAACTATAGGGAATTAGGCAAGACTCGACCTAGTCCGGGTCGAAGTCTTAGAAACCTAGACTATAGTTAAGAACCAACAGACCGACTTGTGCGTATCCGTTAGGGAATATGCATGAGCTCACTACTATCACTCGCTATTCTCGCTTATTCTACACTATCACCACACTCGAATTATCAATTATGAATGGGCAGTAAAAGTCGAGAATAGGTGTGAAAACCGCGAACTCTCGACTAAAGTTGCTTCATCCACCCACATTTTAACTACAAACGAGGGGAATTATGCCAAATCAGGAGTGAAATCCATATTTTGATGAATAATCTCCTCAATTTTATTAAAAAAAGGACGAAGTTGTTAAGCCATGGGTCAAACCCTAACCTTGACGGCTTGTTCCACACCTTTTACAAAACTCCCACCAAAGTCTCGACGAACTCCAACGACCGAAGTCACAATATGACCAACGGGATGTGTGTCAAACGCCCAAGAATCGAGGCAGAAGTATAGTCCTGAAGGTCAAATGTGCACAACGGATCCTTTTGAATAGTTGAATCGCTTTGGTTAGTCGAAGTCTACTAGCCGCAGACAGTCTATCTCTCAATTTTTATGTATTTCAAACCCTGAACACGCAACTGGTGACTTTGATAATTCGTCGATTTTATGAGTTTATATGTGTTTTACCTGTTTATGTGTTTAAATTTTTGGAGATTTACTCGATTTTGCTTTCACTTCGATCGACACAGACGACTCGCATTGCTTTTCTATCTCAAACCGCTAACAAATCGTTGAATTGTGGACAACCTTAGGCTACGGTACGCTATTCGGTATACTAAAACGCGATCGCTATGGTCGAACGATCGCAAGCTTTGAATGATAGGTTTCTGTATTCTGACTGCCTCTTGTGAAAATGCTTCTTTGCTCTACGTACTTAGGCATTATGTGATTATGTGCCCTACGTGCTTATGTGATTTGTGCTCTATGTGTTATGTGTGTACGTAAATGTACGTGTTACTGAGCTTTAGTAAGTAGTAAACGTGTGAGGTGAGATTCGAATACAATGTATTGAGTTCCGTGGCGATGTCTATTGCAGACAATGTCGTTTGGATCCCGTCACGCACTTTCTCGTGAAGAAAAGAGAGACAAACGTCTTGCTTCCATCATCGCTAAAAGCGTAGCAAAAGCCGTGAGTGATGTTTATGAGAATGCCAGCAAATCGTCTGAGGAATCGAGAACTGAAGCTCCTAAAGCTACCGCCAGACCCTTCAGTTTCAAGCAATTCAAGTCTTGTGGGCCAAAAGAATTCACTGGCGAAGGAGGTCCTACTGCATTATTTCACTGGTTTGATTCCATTGAGGTTACTCTGCGACAGAGTGGTTGCCCGGATGACCTTCGAACTCTGAATGCTACCGGCGTTTTCCAGTCCTGTGCACTAGACTGGTGGACGGCCGAGAGGAACAAGCGAGGGAACGATGCAGCCCACGGTCTATTGTGGGACGAGCTCAATGAAGTTATGCTAGAGGAATTCTGCCCTCCTCACGAACGTCAAAAGCTAGAAGATGAATTTTGGCACATATAGCAAAAGGATGGTGACAATGCTGGTCTTACTGCTCGTTTCAAACAGCTCAGCATTATCTGTCCCGATCAAGTCAAGACTCCTGACATGACAATCAAGAAGTACATCCGGGCCCTGCCCGACTGCGTTGCTGATTTCGTGCAAGCGGCTAAGACTACGACAATCGAGGAAACTTATCTGCTGGCTGCTAAAATCAACGACAAGCGGGTTAAGGCTGGTGTCTGGGATAAGACTTCGAAGCATCTACATCAAGCTACCGCTACCGCACCAACTGCTGAGCCCACCTCATCGAGCAACAAGAGAAAGAACAGCTCCAGCAACAAGAACTGTGCGATCACTGCTGCACCGATTCAAGCTGTACCTGCCCAACAGCGTCAAGTAGCGACGCCTGTGGCCAATGCACCGCCTGCAAAGCGTGCATACACTGGGCAACATCCGCTCTGTCCTACTTGCACCTACCACCACCCGACTGCAATTCCTTGCCGCTTTTGTGCTCATTGCAATGTATACGGCCATTTTACTGCCAATTGCCGTATTCGTCAAGCTTCTGCCAATCAAGCTCTACTCACTGCCCCACAGGGTCAACAAGCTCCTCTGGCACCCGTAGTCAAAGCCAGAGCCTGCTTCGCCTGTGGCGACCCGAACCATTTCGCCAACATATGCCCAAACAGGGTTGTGAAACAAGAGCCTCAGCAACAGCAGCCACAGCAGCAACAACAACAACAGCAGCAGCAACAACAGGCCGCACGCGCCAGAACTTTCAACCTCAACGTGCGTCAAGCCCAGGCCGACAACAACGTGGTCAATGGTACGTTCCTTGTGAATGGTATTTATGCATCATGTTTGTTTGATACTGGAGCCGATAACTGCTTTGTGTCGTTCGAATTTGAGAAACTCCTTAGTCGTAAACGCTCCCAACTTTCCTCGACATTCGATGTTGAAGTCGCTACAGGAAGAACCGTCGCCGTTAATTCTGTTCTTCATGATTGTACTCTTGAGCTCAATAATCGCATCTTCCCAATTGACCTTATTCCGATGCAACTCGGAAGTTTTGACGTCATAGTAGGCATGGACTTTCTTCGAGAAAACCATGCTGAAGTTGTATGCTTCGACAAGATGATTCGATTCTCGCTCGCGAATGGTGACTTATTGTGTGTATACGGTGATACTACTTCAAAGGGTCTCAAGCTTATGTCATGTGTCCAAGCTAGCAAGTATCTCCGTAAGGAATACAGGGCTTTCTTGGTTAACATTGTAGTAGCGGAGAAGGAAAAGAAAGAGAAGAAGGAAGTGAAGGACGTTCCTGTGGTTCGAGAATTTCCTAATGTTTTTCCAGAGGATCTTCCTGGACTACCTCCAAGTCATGATATCGACTTTCCTATCGACCTCATTCTTGGAGCCAATCCTATTGCCAAAGCTCCTTACCGACTCGCGTCGTCCGAAATGCGCGAACTCTCAACCCAACTCCAGGAATTACTTGAGAAAGGCTTCATTCGCCGGAGCACCTCTCCTTGGGGCGCGCCGGTCCTTTTCATCAAAAAGAAGGACGGGTCGTTCCGGATATGCATCGACTATCGGGAATTGAATAAGTTGACTATCAAGAACCGCTATCCCCTACCTCGCATCGACGATCTGTTTGATCAACTACAAGGCGCTACGTGTTTCTCAAAGATCGACCTACGTTCAGGATATCACCAGCTACGTATTCAAGAGGAGGATATACCCAAAACCGCGTTTCGTACTCGTTACGGCCACTACGAATTCGTCGTCATGCCTTTCGGTCTAACCAATGCACCAGCGATTTTCATGGATCTGATGAATCGCGTGTGTAAACCATATCTCGACCGTTTCGTCATCGTATTCATCGACGATGTCTTGATTTATTCCAAATCGAAGACCGAACACGCGCAACATTTACGTTTGGTTCTCGAGTTACTCCAGGGGAACCAGCTCTATGCCAAGTTCTCCAAGTGTGAATTCTGGTTGGAGGAAGTTCAGTTTCTGGGTCACATTGTTAATAGTCAAGGCATTCACGTCGACCCTGTGAAGATTGAAGCTGTCAAGGGTTGGGTTACGCCTAAGAACCCGTCTGAAGTTCGCTCATTTCTCGGACTAGCGGGCTACTATCGACGATTTATCGAAGGATTCTCGAAGATTGATGTGCCGCTTACCTCTCTTACGCTTAAAGATCAGCCATTTGTCTGGGGAACCAAACAAGAGACTGCCTTTCAAACCCTCAAGCACATGCTTTGCAACGCTCCTGTTCTCACGTTGCCCGACGGAAACAATGATTTCATTGTCTACTGTGATGCTTCCAACCTTGGTCTTGGTTGTGTTCTCATGCAACGGGACAAGGTCATAGCTTACGCATCTCGTCAGCTCAAAATCCACGAGAAGAACTATACAACCCATGATCTCAAGCTAGGCGTAGTTGTTTTTGCGTTAAAGATTTGGCGACACTACCTGTATGGTACCAAGTGTACGATCTTCACCGATCATAGGAGCCTACAACACATCTTTAATCAGAAGGAACTTAATATGCGTCAACGCCGATGGGTAGAACTTCTCAACGATTACGACTGTGAGATCCGTTATCACCCAGGCAAGGCGACTGTTGTTGCCGACGCACTCAGCAGACGGAGCTATCTGCTTAGCACTCGTAATGTTCAAGCCCAACACGATCTCGAAACCCTCATCCGCGACGCTCAACATGCATGTTTTAATGAACGCACTTTGAAGAAAGAAAGAATCTACCACGATGGAGCCCAGCTTGTGAGCAAATCGAACGGGATATTCCACTTCCTAGACCGAATTTGGATTCCTAAACGAACGGATTTGCGACAAATTTTGATGGACGAAGCCCACAAATCCCGGTATTCTATTCATCCCGGTGCGGATAAAATGTACCAGGACCTTCGTTATAAGTACTGGTGGTCGGGTATGAAAAGGGATATCACTCTCTACGTCGGAAAATGCCTAACTTGTGCTAGAGTCAAGGCTGAACATCAAAGACCCTCTGGCTTACTCGAACAACCACCAATTCCCATGTGGAAGTGGGAAAGTATAGCTATGGACTTTATAACCAAGCTACCGCACACGTCATCAGGTCACGACAGCATTTGGGTTGTGGTCGACCGTTTGACTAAATCAGCTCACTTTTTGCCGATACGAGAAGACTACAAGGTAGAACGATTAGCCCGAATCTACACCGACGAGATCATTTGTAATCATGGGACGCCTCATGACATCATCTCTGATCGTGATTGATACACTCTAATTTACACATATTTTAGTCCCCCGTTTTACCCCTATTTTATGCGTTTTTGGCCGTAAAACCGTCGTTCGGATACTTATTTATCTACATTTGTGTTTACAGGCCTAAAACTGCATTTCAGACAAGATGATAGCAAAAACGAGGACTTTCCGGACGAAACGAAGAAGCTGCGGATATTCTGTTAAGAATTCAGAACTGGGCCTGTGGAACGGTCGTTCCACCTGATGCACGACCGTGCATCTCCGACATCGAAGATCATCTCGGAACTGAACGGTCGGTGCGACCTGGCGTGCAACATGTATAGCTCGGAACAGAACGGTCGTTCCATCCCGAAGAACGACCGTGCAACTTCAGATCTGGTCAACGATCCGGTGACGTATGCAGTATGGCGACCCATCATCAATAATTCAATAAAGTGAACGGTCGTTCCATATGGGGAACGACCGTGCAACAGCAAAAAACTATAAAAACACAGCAGAAACATTCTGCTCGTTATCTTGGGAAATTCTGGATTTTTGGAGAGCTCTCAGGCGATTTTAAGGCTCCGGAGGCACTAGCTTTCACCCGGATTCAAGCCACATTATCCCGATTAGCTCGATTACTACCCAGATCCTTAGTCTAGTACTTGTTTATGGTTTGATTTTCTAATCTTTCCAAGTTTTTGTTAATCTTTCAAGTACTTAGATTATGATTTATGTATTATTGTAGCCTTTGGGCAAAAACACAACAATCCCTTGCTAGATTATAACCATTAGTTTGTTAAACTTTGTTTGTAATGACATTTGAAGTATTTTCTATGTTAATCTTTGATGATTAGTTTGCAACCTTGTTATTGATATTGATTTCTTGATTATAAGTAATTTTGTTGGATGATTGGTGCTTGGTTAGTTAAGATAGTTGTAAAATGAAGCTTAATTAATCTTGTATTAGTAAACTTTGAATTTGGTTAACTAGTTTAACTTGGTTTAAATGTATGCATCATGATACTAGAAATGGTTAGTGATTTAATAAAATGTAATTATTGTTAATCAAGAGAGCTTGCCGTCACGGAAGGACCTAAACGGGTTAGATGGTGTCGTTATAAATTCTTGCCATGATTTGTTAGCTTAGTTAGTAGTTTAGGCCAAAATTGCTATCTTGGTGAATTATTGTGCAAGATTTGTAAAATGAACTCGGTTGTGATTTAATCTAGTTTATGCTTTTCTCGGTGGTTGCATTGTGTTTATCGGTGTCGCTTTCCTTGTTTAAGTGAGGTTAGAATAATCCTAACGGCTGCCTAACTTATTTTTAAGAGATTTTCATAGACATTTATCAATTATGCATTAAAGAACAATTTTAGGTGGTTAAAGTGTGTTTATCGTTTTAACTTTCCGAATGATTGTCATGTTAGGATTCCCGAAAGGGATACTAATTGTCTTGAATTGGAATATTGACCGAATGCTTCTAGTGCCAAAACTGACTTAGTTGACATGCTGTGGTTGTGTATTTAGCAAGGCTTTTTATCTATATTCTATTATGTTTTTATTATGTATTTGGTTATGTTTACTTTAGTTTAGTTTAAAATCACAAAACTTATGTTTTTTTACCGGTAGTTTAGTGACAAAGGTCTAGTATTATTTCTCCGCCCATTTCCGTGGATCGATACTTGGTTCTTACCGATACTTTACTACATATATGATGGGGTACACTTGCCTCTTTCGTGTGTGTTTTGATGTAAAAGTAATAATCACTTTTATAAATTTAAAACCCAATCGTGTGTAATTCATTGCAAAATATTATGTATATATACGCACACGTCAAGTTTTTGGCGCCGCTGCCGGGGAAGTGGCGAGTTTTAGGAACGACCCGAGTCATTTGGTTATCGGTGTAAATACTTGTTAATATTTGTGTATAATTTCTTGATTATTTATTTGTTTATTTATTTGTTAATATTTCTTGTTTTATTCGATTTATTCATTTTTGCGGTATTTTTGTTTCATTTATTTATTTGATCCGGGTTCATTTATTCGCTTATTCTTTGGGTTTTCGGCACCCTAAAGCCATTTTTGTATTAGTTGATTCATTTATTTATTTTGTTGAATTTTTATAAAATTTCGGGCTATTTTTCGGATTTTTATAAAATTTTCAGCCCTTTTCTAATAACTTTCTGCTTCTTTTCAGCTAAAAAAAAAAAAAAAAAAAAAAAAAAAAAAAAAAAGGGGCAGAATTATTATATAGTAATAAAATATTCATTGTGTGAAATTTTCGTTTGCAGGTTAATGTCCTCAACTCCCGCGCCTAATATTGCTGAGCCGGTTGACGAACCAGCGAATAATCTTTGGAGGAGTAGGAGGCTTCGAGAAAGGGCACGTGTCATTGCACAACGGATTGCAAACGCGATTGATGACCCGGTGATACTTTCTGAAAGCGAAAACTCGGGGGACGAAATCATGGCAGACGATAATCAACCTTTGAATGAGACGAATCAGCCCGGACGAGAAGGCTTGGAGCCCAGTATTATTAGACCCACTATTGATGCACCTTCATTTGAAATTAAATCTAGTATTATTAACATGGTGCAGAATTCAGTGCAGTTCGACGGGCGAGAGCACGAGGATCCCGGGAGACACATTGCGGCTTTTCTTCATGTTTGCTCCACATTCAAGATTAGGGATGTTTCGGAGGATGCGATTCGGTTGAGGTTGTTTCCGTTTTCATTGCGTGATAAAGCCAGAGCTTGGCTTATGTCACTTCCAGCCGGGTCCATCAGGACCTGGAATCAGTTGGCAGAGCAGTTTATGCATAAATACTTTCCTCCTGAGAAAACGAACAAGCTACGAAACCGGATTACTTCATTTCGCCAGGACGAGGGCGAATCGTTGCATGCAGCTTGGGAGAGATTCAAGGATTTATTGATTGATGTGCCACATCACGGCTATTCCAAGAGACAGCTGGTTTTGACTTTCTATCAGGGGCTCAGCTACAACACGCAGGAGCGATTAGATGTTAACGCAGGAGGCGATCTGGGAACAAAGACGCCGGCAGAAGCATATGATATTATTGAGAAAGCTGCGTTGAAATCCAGCTCACGCCGGGAAGGCGATAGAGGTCGGGCTACATCATCATCATCTCGCTCAGGAGCTCACGCTGTGGACGATTACACAGCCATTACTGCTCAAATCTCAGCTCTGGCAACGAAATTCGAGAAATCCCAATCAGCCGCGCAAGTTGGCCCTGGATGTGACCAGTGTGGAGTGTCACATGTGCCAGGTACGTGTGAGCAGGGTGTTATGTTTACCGGTTACGAAGAGGTGAACTACATGGGCAATCAAAACAGGCCCCAAAATAACCCCTACAGCAACACGTACAATCCAGGGTGGAGGAATCACCCAAACTTTGGGTGGAAATCTGGTTCTGGGAACCAGAACGCGCCCGGTTTTGCTCAACATGCTCCCGCGCCACAACATTCTCATGGTCAATCCTTTCAGCCTCAATATCATAATCAAGGCTCAGGAAGCAGTTCACAGCCGCACGCCTCTCAAAGCAATGTAAAGTTAGAGGAAATGATGGCACAACTGCTGAACAACTCCAATAGTGCTAATCAAATGGCTGAAAAGCGATATCAGCAGCATGAGGAGCGGTTCTTGGTCAATGAAGGAGAAATGCGGAGTCAAAAGGCTTCCATTCAGAATGTCGAGAATCGAGTGGGCCAGTTGGCAAAAAATGTTGTCGGAGAGACCCCCGGGTGGTCTTCCGGGCAACACGGAGCAGAACCCGAAGGGGCGTGGTAATGGCCCGCACGCGTAAAGTGTGGGGACATGAGTCTTGCTATCGACTCGCCGACAAAAATTTAGCATGAGTCTTGCTATCGACTCGCCGACAAAAATTTAGCATGAGTCTTGCTATCGACTCGCCGACAAAAATTTAGCATGAGTCTACGCTGCTGACTCGCCGACAAAAATGCAGCAGGAGCGTCTTTGGCGCTATAAGGGCAAAACTGTCCTTTTATTTGTTTTTGTAGTTTTAGCGTAATTTAGGTTAGTTAGGTAGTTTCATTTGTTTGTTTAGTTTCCGTACGTGCCGGGCGAAGGTTCTGTATTGTTATATTGTTAGAACAGTTGGTGTGTCGAAAAAACGGCGAAAAACGGCCTAAACGGGTGCTGTAAATAGCTTCTGCAGAAAATCTGCATCTGCACCTGATGCACGGTCGTTCCATCCTATGGAACGATCGTGCAATGCCGAGCAAGCCGGAACGGCAGATCGCACCCACCGTGCATCTCCGAGAACACGCTGCTGGGATTGAACGACCTCGGTGACGCACGACCGTTCCACCCGGAGAACGACCGTGCGACAGGCTGAGGGCAATTTGGTCATTTTGCACACTATATATATCATTATCTGCTGCAAAAACGATCATTCGCGAACCCTAGCAGCTGCAGCTCGTTCCAAGGCGATTTTTCACCGTTTCCCACGATTTTTCGCACGATCAATCACCCAACTTCGCACGGTACGTCTCTAGTGTTAGATTTCTTGTTTTGTTTCCTTTCTAGTGTAGTTTTCTTCCGATTTTTCAAGGATTTTTTAGGGTTCTCTTCATAAACAAATCGAAACCCTAACCCTTGTTAAATCGAAGTATCGTGAACACCCGGTTGATTTGCAGACCCCTGTTGACCCAATACTTGTTGAAATTTTGAAAAATCTGATTGTTCTAAGATCAGGGGTCGATGTCTGCAGACTCGGAAGTGCACGGTCGTTCCCCGGGTGGAACGACCGTGCGTCGCCGGCTATTCACGATATCTTCTGGCTTGGCCTGTTAGTTCTCGGTGACGCACGACCGTGCGACCCGGAGAACGACCGTGCCATATGCCCAGCACAGTTTGGACAGTAGCTTCATAATTGGCTGCTCGCTTGTTTTCAACTCAATTTTCTCCTGTTTCTGTCTTCCTAACAACATTCCCCATTGCAGATGGATCATCCTTTCCTACAATTTAACCCCAACATCGAGAAGGAAGCGTTATGTATACCAAAGCGCGATGAATTATGGGCGAGGCGCGATCAGTTTGGAGAGCCCCGCTGGTTGGACTGGGAGGTTATGCGTGACCTCAACCAGTATGATCGCCTAGATGAGATGATGACCCGCCCACTTGCCAACTTGGTCGGTTGCAACCGACCGGTTTATCGGGAGTTGACAATCGAATTCTTCGCCTCGTATAAGTATGAAAAGCCGGTTTTACATACAGAACCTGATTTCCGTTACAGGAATCGGGTCACCTTCAGGTTGTGTGGGCGATGGCACACATGGTCGGTGGGTCGGCTAGGAAGGAGGCTTGGGATTTATACGAGGGAGGACATGGATGATACCGACATCTTCAATGATCGGTACAATTTCCCCGATGATGCAGAGCGAGAGGCATTCTGGGCGCGTAACACTATTGGGGGTGGGGGCCCATACAACCCACGGATGTCAAAGGCTTCGCGCCTTCGAGACCCTCTGGTGCGCGTGATGCACCACGTTTTCAGCCATTCCATTTGCGGACGCATGGACAGTCAAGGTAACTGTCCAACGCCTGATTTGCTCTTTCTTTATGCGTTGGTTGACAAAGCACCGATCAACCTCGCCGCGAGAATGGCTGAATACTTTGTTAAGTGTTCAGGGCGGACCCACAATAGTGAGATCCACGGCGGACAGTACGTGACTGAGATCGCGTACAATGAGCGACTAATGACGCAGGGGGTGCTTAGGGGTCTCACTTTGGTCACTGAGGGGGTGCATGTGGACATCCGGTCTTTGAAGTTTATGGGGGTTATTGCTGAGTTACCTGGGAGAGATAGGTTGAGGGGTCAGAATGGAGAGATATGGGACCCATTACCTCCAGCTGAGGAGGTACATGAGGATGAGGACGAAGAGATGGGAGAGCAGCACGAGCCGCAGCCGCCGACACCACCACACTCACCGCAGCATCATGCATTTCAGCAGCATGAAGATTGGCCTACTTTTTACCAGCAGTTCCAGGACATGCGTGTCACACAGGAGCAGCATGGTACATACTTTGACCAGATCAGATCCAGCCAGGACGAGATTAGGGCCAGTCAGGCAGAGCTTCGGGCCGCACATGACCGACTAGAGCAGCGCCAGGATACTCTATACCAGGGGGTGTCCGCGGGTTTTTCTTATTTGTTCGGGGAGATGCATCACGCATACCCCAACTATTTTCAGCACCCGCCGGAGTTCCCACCGTGGAACCCCCCTAGCTATGGCGATCAGGGCCCATCTGGCACGAGGCATGATGACGATGATGATGAGTAGTTTGCGGGAGTGGTAGCACTTGGTGGTGTTTCATGTTTCAGTACTTTGTTTTTCTTTGGGTGTTTATTTTGACTTAGTATTTAAAACACCCCGGATATGTATTTTGAAACAATTTCCTTTCCGTTTTGTTGGATATTAGCATTTATGTACATTATGGTTGTTTGGTTTTTCTTTTTCTGTTATATTTTGGGTGTACACGACATACTTGCAGATTTTGTCTATCGGATCTTGGACCGGAGCACGTACCAGTTAGAGCTTCGGAAGTCTCGTGGCACCAACATCATCTTGAGGGGAGTATTTTTTATCCCTTTCTCTATATTTCGGGTCTCGCATTGGGGACAATGCGAAGTTCAAGTGTGGGGAGGGGGTTAACTTTGTTAACAAATAGCTTTGTTGTCCTCATTTAAAAAAAAAAAAAAAAAAAAAAAAAACAGAAAATCAGAAAAATCATTTAAAAATACTTATGTTTTGTATATATGTTGGTAAATAAACCGGTTGGTTGTGTTTTAGAAAGCTTCGGACTTGATAAAAACTCGACAAGCAAAATATTTTTGAAAAAAAAAATATAGAAAACCGGAAAGCGTGACAAACAAAAAAAGACTTGCATGATAGTTTTCACACTTTTACCCATTCCTTCCGTTACGTGAGCATATTTGAGCCTTATATTGTTATATATTTGTTCATTTCGGATATAGGAGTGAGCCGGATGTTTTGTGCAATTTAGAACTTGTCACTAGTATGCTTGTTAAGACCATGAACGTGCGGATTTGTGTAAACGTGATAGAGGCACTTAGATTACCCCTTTGTTGTGTACCTTGTTCTTTGTGTTGTGCTTCCCGTTCACCTTATATTACCCTTTAGGATTAACCATGTCGAGCCTTCCCGTTCACCTTTGTTTACCCACATTATCACCTACTTAACCAAATTTAGCCTTTTTATGTTTTTAATCCTTTTTAGTGTTGAAACTCGGTTAAAATAATAGTTTAACTAGCTTGTTAATATTTATATTTCATTGTATAGTTTGTTAAAAAAAAAAAAAAAAAAAAAAAAAAAAAAACAGAAAATAAAACACCCTAAAATAGGGTGAAGTTGATAGAAATCGAGCAATTTTGAATGCTTAAATGTTAAAAATCTTGTTGATAAGCTCGATTGCGCTTTAGTCGCCTTTTTAGGGCGTTTGTATGTAAAGTTGTATTGTTTCGTTGCTAGTTAAACGCTACTACCGAGTTTTAACCATTTTCGCCATTTTAAATGTCCACTTCCATACCCTTCGCCCAAGCCTTTCGTTACAACCCGTAAAGACCTCTTGATTTACACTTATTTGCATGTTAGTTGGTGGAGACGAGATCTTATGACAAGCTTATGATATTGCACATTTCATTGACTAGGCGTTGAGTGTTTACGCATACACATTTTATGTATGATTCATAAATAAAACCGAGTGTGTGTGAACATTGTGAGTTGGGTGAAGATTAACATGTGAGTCAATTAAATGTTTAGTCTCGGCTTTTTGGTTGTCGCTTTATAATTGCATATGCTTGTTTGGGTTTGAATCTTTTGATGTTGTCTTTCGACAAACCGGCTAACCGTTTATATATTAGTTTTCAATAAAATAGTGTGTAAATTATCGTTCTTGTTTGTTTATGTCTTTTATTGCTTTTTAGTTTAGCTTGCTTGAGGACAAGCAAGGTTTAAGTGTGGGGAGATTTGATACACTCTAATTTACACATATTTTAGTCCCCCGTTTTACCCCTATTTTATGCGTTTTTGGCCGTAAAACCGTCGTTCGGATACTTATTTATCTACATTTGTGTTTACAGGCCTAAAACTGCATTTCAGACAAGATGATAGCAAAAACGAGGACTTTCCGGACGAAACGAAGAAGCTGCGGATATTCTGTTAAGAATTCAGAACTGGGCCTGTGGAACGGTCGTTCCACCTGATGCACGACCGTGCATCTCCGACATCGAAGATCATCTCGGAACTGAACGGTCGGTGCGACCTGGCGTGCAACATGTATAGCTCGGAACAGAACGGTCGTTCCATCCCGAAGAACGACCGTGCAACTTCAGATCTGGTCAACGATCCGGTGACGTATGCAGTATGGCGACCCATCATCAATAATTCAATAAAGTGAACGGTCGTTCCATATGGGGAACGACCGTGCAACAGCAAAAAACTATAAAAACACAGCAGAAACATTCTGCTCGTTATCTTGGGAAATTCTGGATTTTTGGAGAGCTCTCAGGCGATTTTAAGGCTCCGGAGGCACTAGCTTTCACCCGGATTCAAGCCACATTATCCCGATTAGCTCGATTACTACCCGGATCCTTAGTCTAGTACTTGTTTATGGTTTGATTTTCTAATCTTTCCAAGTTTTTGTTAATCTTTCAAGTACTTAGATTATGATTTATGTATTATTGTAGCCTTTGGGCAAAAACACAACAATCCCTTGCTAGATTATAACCATTAGTTTGTTAAACTTTGTTTGTAATGACATTTGAAGTATTTTCTATGTTAATCTTTGATGATTAGTTTGCAACCTTGTTATTGATATTGATTTCTTGATTATAAGTAATTTTGTTGGATGATTGGTGCTTGGTTAGTTAAGATAGTTGTAAAATGAAGCTTAATTAATCTTGTATTAGTAAACTTTGAATTTGGTTAACTAGTTTAACTTGGTTTAAATGTATGCATCATGATACTAGAAATGGTTAGTGATTTAATAAAATGTAATTATTGTTAATCAAGAGAGCTTGCCGTCACGGAAGGACCTAAACGGGTTAGATGGTGTCGTTATAAATTCTTGCCATGATTTGTTAGCTTAGTTAGTAGTTTAGGCCAAAATTGCTATCTTGGTGAATTATTGTGCAAGATTTGTAAAATGAACTCGGTTGTGATTTAATCTAGTTTATGCTTTTCTCGGTGGTTGCATTGTGTTTATCGGTGTCGCTTTCCTTGTTTAAGTGAGGTTAGAATAATCCTAACGGCTGCCTAACTTATTTTTAAGAGATTTTCATAGACATTTATCAATTATGCATTAAAGAACAATTTTAGGTGGTTAAAGTGTGTTTATCGTTTTAACTTTCCGAATGATTGTCATGTTAGGATTCCCAAAAGGGATACTAATTGTCTTGAATTGGAATATTGACCGAATGCTTCTAGTGCCAAAACTGACTTAGTTGACATGCTGTGGTTGTGTATTTAGCAAGGCTTTTTATCTATATTCTATTATGTTTTTATTATGTATTTGGTTATGTTTACTTTAGTTTAGTTTAAAATCACAAAACTTATGTTTTTTTTACCGGTAGTTTAGTGACAAAGGTCTAGTATTATTTCTCCGCCCATTTCCGTGGATCGATACTTGGTTCTTACCGATACTTTACTACATATATGATGGGGTACACTTGCCTCTTTCGTGTGTGTTTTGATGTAAAAGTAATAATCACTTTTATAAATTTAAAACCCAATCGTGTGTAATTCATTGCAAAATATTATGTATATATACGCACACGTCAGTGATGCTCGGTTTACCTCACGACTATGGGAAACGTTTCAAACGGCACTCAGTACAACGCTTAATCTAAGTACCGCCTTCCACCCTCAAACCGACGGTCAGACTGAAAGAACGATTCGTACTCTTGAAGACATGCTCCGTTCGTGTGTCTTAGACTTCGGTGGTAATTGGGATAAATACCTGTCGTTAGTCGAATTCTCGTATAACAACAGCTACCATTCTAGCATCCAAATGGCACCATTCGAGGCATTATACGGAAGTAGATGTCGATTGCCTATTGTGTGGCACGAGATCGGTCATTCGCAACTAACCGGTCCGGAGCTATTACAAGAAACGACAGACAAAATTTTCCAAATTCGAGACAACCTGGTGAAAGCCCGGGATCGACAGAAAAGTTACGCCGATAAGAAACGCAAGCCCCGTGAATTTGACGTTGTTGACTACGTACTCCTAAAGGTATCACCTTGGAAGGGAGTAGTCCGCTTCGGCAAGAAGGGAAAGCTCGCGCCTCGATATGTTGGACCTTTTAAGATTCTGGAAAGAATCGGAAAAGTCGCCTACAGACTCGAACTACCGGAGGAACCTAGTAACGTCCACCCGACTTTCCGCGTGTCAAACCTCCGAAAGTGCCTAGCCAACCATGACTTACACGTTTCTCTAGACGATCTACAAGTGAACAAAACATTACACTTCGTGGAAAAGCCTGTCGAAATCATGGATCGCCAAACCAAGCAACTCCGACGCTCCCGCTTCCTATTGTGAAAGTCCGATGGGAAGGCAAACGAGGCGCAGAGTTCACTTGGGAACTCGAAAGCGACATGAAGGCGAAGTGCCCGCAGCTGTTTAAAGGGAAAGTCTAGAAAGAGAAAGTTCTCAAACGTGATTCACGGTGATGTACAACTTCCAGCTTAATTTCGGGACGAAATTCCCTAAACAAGGGGAGGTTGTAACACCCCGTGTTTTCACAAGTCAAAGTCAAAGTCAAGGTCAAAGTCAACGACCGTTTTCGCGCAACTTGACTCACAGAAATTTCTTTATTTTATTTGTATTATGTGGAGTAAGTGTTGTTAATGACAATAATCGACGTATGTTAATCGTTAATCAATTGATCTACGACTGTGAATTATAGGAAGTAACAATGCGATAAAGTTAACTAATCAATAATCAAGCTATGCTGATCTAATTCACTTCTAATCGCAACTCGAGCTACGAATTTTTACCTGTTATTATACGTGTGTGTGTGCCTTACGTGTTACCTGTGCATGTTTATTTATGTTGTGTTGTGATAATCAAGCGAGCTCAATCGAAACTCGAAATCTAACTCGAAATGCAATCGAACTCGAATCGTGAACGAACTATGATAAATGGTGGAAAATAGATTATGCGAGATATGAGTGTTAGGGACTGAAAGTAATTTGACTAGGAAACCCTATCGTATCCTACCGCTCACAATCGAAATCGAAATATCAAAAATCGTCGCGCAAAACACTCGAAAAGTGCGACTGATCGATCAGGCTCCCAGTCGATCGAACAGCCAGCCGAACGGACTGCTGACCGATCGGACAGGCTGTCCGATCGAGCTGCCTGGCCGATCGGCCAGCACTTACCCCTTTTGGCATTCTATAAATACCCCTGTCATTGTCATTCTTTCCACTTTTGGAAACCTCTGACCGACCAGCACGCTCAGCTCATCTTTTCGCAGATTCCTTTCGATACCGGTAAGTTTTCGTCCTAATTTTTGTACTTTCTTGATCTGTACACACCCCTACACCTTTCTATCTTTCAAATCTTAACTTTTAATCGTGAAATCATCAAGAATCAAGTGTTCTAGGATGATGTCATCATGGGTTCTTGAAGAACTTCATGATTTGGCCTCAATCCACCAAGAATAGCTTGGATCTAACCGATTTCCACAATAACAAACAAAGATCTGTAGTAGATCTAAACATATACCCGGTGAAGAAGGATTGAAAGAGGGATATTCCAACTTTCTTTCAACTCTTTTACACTCAATGCCGTCAACCGATAGAAACGGGGTCTGCGACGTTTTGCAAATCACTTCAGTGGTTGCATGGCTCAAGATCCGTATTCTACCCACGAGGTTAACCGGTTACGGGTTAAACGTTAAACTCCGTTCCGAACAGTTCACCAGCCGGGTTTGGGTGATTCCTGCCCGTGCAGGGGAAACAAGTAAGAACAAGGGTTCTATGGTTCGACTCGTTGACAAATTACCTCGATATAACGATAAATAAACCAGAACAGCCAAGTGTTAGACGAATAGGCCGACCAGGTCAGAAGGCTGACCGATCGGACTGCTGTCCGAACGGACAGCCAGCCGATCGGATAGTCAGCCGATCGACCGGCCAGCCGATCGGTTAACACATGGTCCCACACAATCAACTAACATAATTTGAAGACTAGTATTGAACGAACTGTTGTTCGATCGAACTACTGTCCGATCGGATTACTCTTCGGATCATGAGATACTATGCTTCAATACTAAATCGAATTTTTCAACGTGTTCAATGCACTAGAAGTGCCACCCGATCGAACAGCCGTCTGATCAGGTGACACCCTGTTGTCCGATCGAACAGCAGTTGTGTTATTCGATCGATCAACTATCCGATCCACTGCACCATACTTTACATTTCATTTAAGGTCTTTGACTAGTTGACCTGTCCGATCGAACACCTGTCCGATCGAACACCTGTCCGATCCAAAGACTAAACATTGCAATTCATTTGAATGCCTAACCGATCGGGTTGCCGGCCGATCGGACAGTCATCCGATCTACCGACCTGAAAGGTAAAGGTACTTTATTAAACTTCAAAAGTCAAACCATCATACACAAACACCTACTTCTTATAGGAAGAAACAATCCACTCGAACAGCCATCCGATCGGCCTACCAACCGACCGGACAGCGGACCGAACGGACTGTCAACCGAACGGTCAGCCGTCCGATCGAACTCCCGTCCGATCGACCAGCTGTCCGACCCTCCAACACTTGTTTTCCGTTTTACGCTTCACTTATCGTTATGCTACCCAATCTATTCAGGCTAATCTTACTCGCTAAGCGCTCCCTTCAATCCATTAATCGCTGTGAGTATACTCGATCCCTTTTTGCTTTAAGCACTTTTGGGTGTTACATACGTTATTAATATTCAAACTACAACTATCACACTACTCAAACTATTTGAACGCTAACCGTTAATGCATGTTATACGTGGTTTATGAATGCTTGTTTGTTATGTTTACATATAGAATGCTGTCTACCTGCCTTAGCAACGATAGTACTATAGTTTGGACTCAGCACCCGTTCACACGGGGGTTGTTAAGGATCATTTACTTTCATGGATTACGGTGGTAATCATGTATTGCGAACTGCCTCGGGCAGTCAACCCGCAGTCATTGGTATCGATGGATCTATGTCGATAACTAACGTGCTTCATTTCACTATGTGTACGTGCTGGTTATGCGTAAACGAATTCGAACTTTATATGCTATATCAAACTTGTATGCTCACCTTTACATTATATGTATTGACTTTTATTTTAACGTATGTGACAGGTGCTTAGGACGCACACTTGGTAGGAATTTGAAGCTAGAATAAAGCTTTAGAGCCCAACAAATAGTTATCTGTAGTGGTAAAACTAAGGGTCTCTAGAAGCAGATAAACAATTGCTCTATTTTGAAATCTGAGTTGTCGGAACAGAATATTTGCCTAGTTTTTGTCTGTAATAATTGTTGTACTGTTTAAGATACGGTATGGGATGTATTATTTTAAATTGAATGGTATTGATGATTGTTATGGAAACTTCTGGACAATCTGTTTCGCTCAGTGCCATGCCCCGATGATTCCGCCATCGGTTTGGGTGTGACACAAGTACATTGTTCGAAATAGAATTACAACAAGTTTGAAACAAAATAAAATACAACACGTTCTAGCTCAATGCTTTCCGCCTCATTCAATATATTATCCCTTTTCCATTTCCACTTCCAATTAGTAGCCCCATTTGTGACCTCAAAACAGTCCGCGACCATCTATGATTTATCTTTTTCAAGAGAGAAAAGGGCTGGAAAAGTCTTTCGTATAGGGTGTGCGGATAACCACGGGTCAAGCCAAAACCTTATTTTACTACCCCTTCCTACTTTGCCTTTTAAAATTCCCCAAACTTTCATTAGAAGTCGGCAAGAAATTCTCTAGTTTGCAATCGTGCTCCAAGTACCCGTAATGCTTTTAGAGTATGGAAGAACTAACCAAGATCGATTTATGCTATGTATAGATACCACCACTGTCCTCTATAATGCATTTGACTTATTTTTAAATCTTCACCATCACTTTGTGAGAAGACCAATGTTTGCGTCTCTAAGCGGGGTAAGACCAACCCACCCGCATCGATTGGTGTTGTTATTTTCTTACAACTTACCCAATTGTTTGGTTAATCATTTTGCTTGTTCTGATTTCAAGTTACACGGCAACATTGACATTACTGTTGACAGTTGATCAATTTGAAATAGCATCAAAAGCGGGGATTGTGGATGGCACTTTCTTTGGAGGATTGATTGTCAACAATACGGATTTTACAGGCTCTATGCAAATGTCATATACCTCATATGATGACTATGCTGAGGCGTTAACAAAAGGTGGAAAACACGGAGGTGCAGATGCCATTGTTGATGAGGTTCCATATATCAAGATGTTTCTTGGCAAGTACTCTAATGGGGACTACGCCATGGTCTCATCTGAACCTGTAACTTCTGGATTTAGTTCGTTGCGAAGCTGTCACACCCCCAAAATACCACATGCGGAAACCCCCGCGAGGCATGTGACGTACCAGGATCTAGCCACCAATCACATTGAACTCACAATAATATTTAAATAAAACTTTCATTTATTAACATTAAGTGTTACAACGTTACAAATAATTTACAGTATACAGCGGAAGCATAATTCATTCGTTAAGTGTTTTTAAACCACGTGTAAAAACCATTAGTCTTGTATTGCGATTCCATGTATGCCGACCCATGACCACTCCAGCCTCCCAGATAGCAAGTTCAAACAGTATGCACCTAAAGGCCTGCAAGGCATGTAACAACGAATCAACAACAAAGTTGAGCGAGTTCACAATTGGTCGTTCATTTTAAAGTTGTTCCAAAAACCATAAGTTCTTTTGAAAACCAGAAGTTAATCAGTTTCTTGTTTCCCAAACCATAACTAAAACCAGTGGAGGCTACCCCATGTTGTAAACCACTAGACTAGTTATATATATTGGCGTCCTTCCCAACCGAGGATGGAGGTACGTATTCTACCCAACCGAGAATACGCAGGTTAAATGTAGGCGTCCTTACCAATCCGAGGACGGAGGTACGTATTCTTCCCAATCCGAGAATACGCAGGTTTAGTGTAGGCGTCCTTACCAATCCGAGGACGGAGGTACGTATTCTTCCCAATCCGAGAATACAAAGGATTAAATGTAGTCTATTAGTGGTGAATATACAGGTTTCATCTTAGCTTCTTAATCCCATTCCCAACCCACCGGGAATCCCATGCCTTTAGAGTGTGAACTCACCTTGGTTTGCTCGGTAGGATTAGTCACTTGTTCACACTAAGTCAATCAAAGCCTATGATGTGCATATATACAACAATCAGTTTGCATCCAAGTTGATCACGTCATCACACAAGAGAATTATCGTAAAACATATGCGTTGCACTTTTAGTTCGTCTACTACTCATCAGTTAGACATACCACATAACCATGCACACACAAAATTAATACACGTATCCTTAACACGCTCGGCCCCGAACTTACGGCCAAAAACTTACTATCTGGGAGGTGCGGCCCAACAAGTATTCGGCCTAAGTGCATGTGTGTGTACAAGTGGCGCATCAAAGCCCAAAACTTAATTCATAACACCAGTAAAAGTTTACATCAATTTTTAGCACTCTGAGTTATAATAATCCATTAAGTTCGGCCCATCACAACATGTTATGTCAACCCGGCCAGCTTTGAACCCGAAGGAACCCACTGATCCATCAGGGCCCAACCCACTTCAGCGTGTAGCCCACATGTCCCCGAGTTAATTACCCTGCCCAGTTACCCCTAAGGCCCAAAACACTCGCATGATATCCCAAGTAAATTGCAGGCCCAACCACAAGTCATCAATAAAATGCATTCCTTTTCATTTTCTAAATCCACCGAATAAGACAAAAGCACATGATACTCACTTTTAAATCACTCACATGATACCTTATTATCTTCTCTCTCATATAAAACATGCATCACTAACTTGTACCTTTTACATGTTCGGTTGTACCCACCATGAAAATACAGTCTCAAGCAAGGAAGAAGAAAACCAAAACCCAGTTCATTAAATCGCACACTATTACTATCGGTCAAACCATCATCACACAAGATCAATACAATAATCAGCATATTTACAACTCTAATCATAACCTCTACAAGATTTCCCTACTCTAACGTTTTAAACACAACATTCAACGGCACACACATATCACGTATAACATTAAACTAGGCACACGTAAATCATGATCACATACCACTAACCTAAACTCTATGCAGATCATTGCATGGACATCTTTAGATTCAAAATAGCATAACATCAATTATTATACCAATTAGCCATATATTGGGCGTAACAGGAACAACCAAGTAGCATTAATCATACAATGATAACAACATCAATCATGCAATAACTATATGTTTATCAAGAATTAACAATAAATCAAGAATTGAATAAACGTGACCGAACTAACCAGGAGATTAATATACGCTAGACACGAAGGTTGGTCCCTAAGAGAAAGAGGCTTCGACTAGAGGGGGGTGTCTGCCGTCGCAAAAGATGAATGGGGTGATGATTGTTAGGGTTTGTAATGCTACATGTAATCTTATACAAACTTCACGTAAACAAATAATTGGGAAAAGACTCGGATTGGTTTGGGCTTAACATTCATGGGCCGATTTAATGTGAGAGGGTGTGTGAGGGGGTGCGGCCTTAGGCCCAAGTGGGTGGCTCGAGTATGAGGTAGGTGCGGTCCATTAATGTTACACATAAACATAAAACATCTAACAATTACGGTTCCTACCTTTCATATCCACCAAATATGACCATGCATCTAATCATTTATATATATTATACACAATTAAAATCAAGTAATTATTTAAGCAAGTTCATTTAGTACTCACACGTCAAGCATCGAAGGAACTAGAGTAGTATTGAAAACACGGGTTGTCACATCATCCCCAACTTGAAAGAAATTTTGTCCCGAAATTTAGCACGTAGTTACTGAGGAAGCTAGTTAGGTTGCGTAGTTTTCCTGGTTTTCCTGGGGTGTCACATTATCCCCCCGTTGGTTTGGAATTTCGTCCTGAAATTCCGCAGTAGCTTCAGCCTCAGTAGTGGTTTCATTGTTCTCGAACAACTGGGGATATTTGTGTTTCATTTGGTCTTCTAGTTCCCAGGAAAACCCTGGGCCACGACGGGAGTTCCAACGAACTCGAACAATAGGTATCCTGGTGCGTTTGAGAATCTTGACCTCCCGGTCCAAGATTTCCACTGGTTCTTCGACAAATCGCAACTGATCGTTGATGGTGTGCTCCTTGAAAGGAACTGTGAGGGTTTCATCTGACAGACACTTCTTCAGATTCGACACATGGAATACGTTGTGAACTCCACTGAGTCCTTCGGGTAGATTCAACCTGTAGGCCACCTTGCCAATTCTCTCAGTGATTTTTGAAAGGTCCATCATATCGCGGGTTGAGTTTGCCTCGTTTACCAAAATGAACTACACCTTTCCAAGGTAAGACTTTAAGTAGCATCTGATCCCCAACCTGGAACTCGAGTGGTTTCCTGCGCTTAACAGCGTAGCTTTTCTAACGGTCACGAGCCGCCGCCATTTGTTGTCGTATCTGAGCAATCTTCTCTGTTGTGTCTACGATGAGCTCTGGGCCAGTGATTTGGCTGTTTCTAACTTCTGCCCAACAAAGAGGTGATCAGCACTTTCGTCCACACAATGCCTCGAACGGAGCAGCCTGGATGTTGGTGGGGTAACTGTTGATATACGAAAACTCAACTAAAGGTAGATGCCACTCCCAGCCGTTACCAAAGTCGATTACACATGCTCGAAGCATGTCTTCAAGAGTTTGGATGGTGCGTTCAGTCTGTCCATCCATCTGTGGATGATATGCTGTGCTCATGTCTAGACGTGAGCCAAAGGATTTGTCCATCGCTTGCCACAAATCAGATGCAAATCGTGGGTCGCGATCGGAGATAATGGAGGTTGGCACCCCGTGCCTAGCAACCGCTTCTTTCAGGTAGATGACTGCAAGTGTAGAAAACTTATCCGTTTCCTTGATGGCTAGAAAGTGTGCTGGTTACGTGAGACAATCAACGATCATCCAGGTGATATTATTTCCGTTTCGAGTTGTAAGTAGGCTAGTGACAGAATCCATGGCAGTCTGTTCTCATTTCCATATGGGTGATTTTGGTTGCTGATGCTTCCCCTTGACTTTCCCACAAGTCAAACATCATTCACATTCATAGCTAGGTGGGCCTTCATGCCCTATTACCAGTGCAAGATTTATAGATTCTAATATCTCTCATCAAAGCCCAGACGACTAGGATATCGAGGCCTATGTGCTTTACTCACACAAGTTCCTTACGATTGACGCGTAGTAGAATCCATGGTCGTTTCATGAAGTAGCGAGTACCGTCCATCTTGCCAAAAGTTGCTCCTCCATGCCCCACATGGACCCGACTTGAAACTTCCCTTTCTTCAGCGCTTCAGTTTTGAACAGAGCGAGTATGATCAGGCAGGTTAGAGTCGATAATGAGTTGCAACGCTCGTGCTCGTTCAGGTTTCACAGTCATAATCATTCAAAAGTTTCATCCAGCGATGTCATTACACGCTTTAGCTCCTTCGAAACAACGGTACATGGGAGGCCCTTGTGATCGGTCTAAGTAGCGCATCTGGTACCGTCCAAGTAATGCCTCCAACTTAAATCCAAAGACCATGGTTTCCATCGCAGGTTGTGATTCGTGCAACTCTTCTTGTAATTCCACTACGTAAGCCATCACTTTCTCGTGTTGTATCGGCGTGTAACTGGGACTCTGAGTCGAATCATCATGGTATACCACTGATTCATCAGTACCTTCGGATAGAAACGATGCTCAGTGCATTGCAGAGTTGGGATTCGAAAGCTGAAAAGACGTCCTCATGTTTTGTATTCCACGAACACAGCACCCTGCTGTGCTAAAGAAGTTTAAGCTCTGCGATCTTTGGTGTCGATCAGTCCCTAACAAGATGGATCCTAGCAAGATCCACATGTATTCCCACTTCGTTGGTTACATGATCAAAATGCATCTCCCGAATCTAGATGTTACATTTAACAAGACTTCACACGTAATGGCTCCTCCCTCAGAAGCTCTAAAATAAGATACAGATGCCGTCCAAGATGTTCCTTTCTCCTGGAATGATTCAACACGTCATCAATAAGCATAGTCGATTCATGTGGTCTATAAAGCTGCTGGTGTGTTGTTTAACTCAAGGGTCATGGTGTACAAAGTCGCAATGGCCATATTGAGTTCGATATGCCGTTTTGGGAACATTCTCCCCTTGGACTTCCATCAGATAATAGCTCGTTCATTAATCAATCCTCGAATGGAAGCTTGTTCCTCGCAACTGGTCGACGGGTTGCCAATACATGGTCGAAGCAAACGGTTCTTGACTGCCACCTTGTTAAGTTCTCGATAATCATAATACATACGAAAAGACTTATCTTCATGGCTATAACTGGGGCTCCCCAAAGCGAAAAACTAGGTCCGCCAAAACTCTTGTTCAACAATTCCTGTAGTTGATTAGACAGCTCTTGCTACCTTTCTAGTGCAAGACGATAAGAGTACGAGTATTCGGAGCTGCATCTGACGTGAGATCAAACTGCGATTCTTCCTAATAGTTGTGGAAGGTAAACCTGAAAGTTCCTTGAGTAGCACACTGAGAGGAATCACGAATAATTGATAGATCCTCGATCCTAACTTCCTTAGCCTTAACGTCAGTAACGGTTGTTAACGTAGTGGGGTAATCTCTCCTTAGACACTTCTGGGCCTTCATTGCTGATATGCACTCTGACACTTCAGAACAGATAACGATTCTTCACTAAAGAGAGGAGTGCGCAAAGTTTTCTCCTTACAGGGTATAGCTGCGTGATATCAGATCGAGTTTGCATCCCAACAAGCATATGAGATTTAAATTGACGCGCCAACGGCCGAGTCCACAACAAGTTTGGTTTCAAGAAGTATCAGGGTTAAACAGAACAGAGACGAAGCGATTAACTACTCATACTAGCTGTCATGTTGCTATAATGCCTGGCGTCACTCACGCCATTCCTAAGTGCCCTTCCACAAGCACCACTACCAGTGTTGTTACAGTCACATGTATTCCCAACACTGTCATCGTTCCCTTAGTTGTTGTCATTTGACTTAATAACAGTCAGCCCTTGTCAATGTCACCTTTGTTTCCATACGGTAGGCTACGATTACGAGTACCTTGTTGTTGTCGAGACTGTTGCCTCTAAGGTCGTTGCCTGAAACAAAGCCCTACGATCTTTCATCAATAGAGTCCATTTTTTGCGCATTCTGTGCCACGTTCTAAGGCGCTACTCATTGTGCTGGCAGTTACACATTCAACACCATGGTCAATTGCCATCGCTCATATCCCGCTTGGTTCGTACGAGTTGACTCCCGTGAGTCGCTGTCTAGGGTTAAGGATTCGGCTGAAGTTAATCCGCTGATGTCCGTTGCCGGTAACTAGGGTCGTTCAAATGCCGAAGTCGATAAAGTACTACGTTTACCCTCTTGTTCATCGTCCTTGCAAGTTGACTGAGTAATACACGATATGTTACGAGAGTGTTGCAGAAGTGATCGCACTTCTGGATCTAAGGCGTCAATACGTTAAGTTTCCAGCAAACGGAGAAAGGTGAGAAAGAGACAGACCAATCATTTTCGTTGCAACATCCAACTCGGGGATGTTCGTACAAGCACCTAACATTCTACACAGTTCGCTAGGCGTTCAGATGGGTGTTTAGGTAATACTCGATAGCATCAAGATTTGAAAGGATCCAAAGAGGAATGAAAAGTTCACGTTCAAGTAGGGGACAATCACTGCTATGAACCCTATAGGTTTGTTATGTTTCACATCGATCAAATAACAGAACGGAACCCCTTTTTCACTTGTTAAGCCTCACTGGGACTCGCATGCACCCCACATTATTATTATGTGTGCACCCACAATAATATTACGATTTGCATGCTCATCTCAGTTCCTCCTAACTCATGTCAAATGGTTCCTCAAACTCGAATGCCAAATAGAGGTTATCAACACGACAAGACCACAGAAATCTAACATACTAACAACGCATCATAATGTAAACAAGCAATTCATGCAGTTATGCAATCGTGACGAGTGTGTGTCCATATGCTACATCATAAACAAGTGTTCACTAGTCATACAGTGCCATGAGTAAACGAGAGACGAACCTTGCAATCTGGAGCTGAGTGTCATGGTCGTATTCTTGTTTTCAGGACTGTTCGGCTATAGTCTGGTTTTATAAAAACGTTTTCCCCCTTTTTAAAACCAAGTTCACTATAACCAATGGCTCTGATACCAATCTGTCACACCCCCAAAATACCACATGCGTAAACCCCCACGAGGCATGTGACGTACCAGGATCTAGCCACCAATCACATTGAACTCACAATAATATTTAAATAAAACTTTCATTTATTAACATTAAGTGTTACAACGTTACAAATAATTTACAGTATACAGCGGAAGCATAATTCATCCGTTAAGTGTTTTTAAACCACGTGTAAAAACCATTAGTCTTGTATTGCGATTCCATGTATGCCGACACATGACCACTCCAGCCTCCCAGACAGCAAGTTCAAACAGTATGCACCTAAAGGCCTGCAAGGCATGTAACAACGAATCAACAACAAAGTTGAGCGAGTTCACAATTGGTCGTTCATTTTAAAGTTGTTCCAAAAACCATAAGTTCTTTCGAAAACCAGAAGTTAATCAGTTTCTTGTTTCCCAAACCATAACTAAAACCAGTGGGGGCTACCCCATGTTGTAAACCACTAGACTAGTTATATATATTGGCGTCCTTCCCAACCGAGGACGGAGGTACGTATTCTACTCAACCGAGAATACGCAGGTTAAATGTAGGCGTCCTTCCCAATCCGAGGACGGAGGTACGTATTCTTCCCAATCCGAGAATACGCAGGTTTAGTGTAGGCGTCCTTCCCAATCCGAGGATGGAGGTACGTATTCTTCCCAATCCGAGAATACGCAGGATTAAATGTAGTCTATTAGTGGTGAATATACAGGTTTCATCTTAGCTTCTTAGTCCCATTCCCAACCCACCGGGAATCCCATGCCTTAAGAGTGTGAACTCACCTTGGTTTACTCGGTAGGATTAGTCACTTTTTCACACTAAGTCAATCAAAGCCTATAATGTGCATATATACAACAATTAGTTTGCATTCAAGTTGATCACGTCATCACACAAGAGAATTATCGTAAAACATATGTGTGCACTTTTAGTTCGCCTACTACTCATCAGTTAGACATACCACATAACCATGCACACACACAATTAATACACGTATCCTTAACACGCTCGGCACCGTACTTACAGCCCAAAACTTACTATCCGGGTGGTGCGGCCCAACAAGTGTTCGGCCTAAGTGCATGTGTGTGTACAAGTGGCCCATCGAAGCCCAAAACTTAATTCATAACACCACTAAAAGTTTACATCAATTTTTAGCACTCTGAGTTATAATAATCCATTAAGTTCGGCCCATCACAACATGTTATGTCTCACAACCCGGCCAGCTTTGAACCCGAAGGAACCCACTGATCCATCAGGGCCCAACCCACTTCAGCGTGTAGCCCAGCTGTCCCTGAGTTAATTACCCAGCCCGGTTACCCCTAAGGCCCAAAACACTCGCATGATATCCCAAGTAAATTGCAGGCCCAACCACAAGTCATCAATAAAATGCATTCCTTTTCATTTTCTAAATCCACCGAATAAGACAAAAGCACATGATACTCACTTTTAAATCACTCACATGATACCTTATTATCTTCTCTCTCATATAAAACATGCATCACTAACTTGTACCTTTTACATGTTCGGTTGTACCCACCATGAAAATACATTCTCAAGCAAGGAAGAAGAAAACCAAAACCCAGTTCATTAAATCGCACACTATTACTATCGGTCAAACCATCATCACACAAGATCAATACAACAATCAGCATATTTACAATTCTAATCATAACCTCTACAATATTTCCCTACTCTAACGTTTTAAACACAACATTCAACGGCACACACATATCACGTATAACATTAAACTAGGCACACGTAAATCATGATCACATACCACTAACCTAAACTCTATGCAGATCATTGCATGGACATCTTTAGATTCAAAATAGCATAACATCAATTATTATACCGATTAGCCATATATTGGACGTAACAGGAACAACCAAGTAGCATTAATCATACAATGATAACAACATCAATCATGCAATAACTATATGTTTATCAAGAATTAACAATAAATCAAGAATTGAATAAACGTGGCCGAACTAATCAGGAGATTAATATACGCTAGACACGAAGGTTGGTCCCTAAGAGAAAGAGGCTTCGACTAGAGGGGGGTGTCTGCCATCGCAAAAGATGAATGGGGTGATGATTGTTAGGGTTTGTAATGCTACATGTAATCTTATACAAACTTCACGTAAACAAATAATTGGGAAAAGACTCGGATTGGTTTGGGCTTAACATTCATGGGCCGATTTAATGTGAGAGGGTGTGTGAGGGGGTGCGGCCTTAGGCCCAAGTGGGTGGCTCGAGTATGAGGTAGGTGCGGTCCATTAATGTTACACATAAACATAAAACATATAACAATTACGGTTCCTACCTTTCATATCCACCAAATATGACCATGCATCTAATCATTTATATATATTATACACAATTAAAATCAAGTAATTATTTAAGCAAGTTCATTTAGTACTCACACGTCAAGCATCGAAGGAACTAGAGAAGTATTAAAAACACGGGTTGTCACAGAAGCTCTTCCAACATAGAACACAAACCCGCAAATAAATATATGAAATCTCCTTCGTTTCTCTTATATATATTTCTAGTCCAAAAATAGGAATTTCTTTATTGTGTCCAAAGGGGGCATCTGTTACTGAAAAAAGTGGGATTGCGGATATGCGAGTGGACTGTTCACTTGTTGGAGATGCCGAGATACGTTGCTTTGGCCTCTCCTATGTCCGTCAACGAAGGGGTTGCCCAATAGTGACGGGAGCATCCCTTCTTTCTGAACACGAGGGGGTTGATGTGGTGCACCCAGTTGTGCTGGAAAATGGTCTGGCTTTGTTTCAAGACTTAGTTGTTTTGAACACCGGCATACTCCATACTCTGGCATACTCCATACTCCTGCAGAAGTGACTTAGTTGTTTCTAAGGTCCAGGTTTTCTCAAAGGCGCTGGTCATTATCATCCTGTGTGGTCAAACTCCTTAAGGACGGAAGCCCAACCTCCACTGGAATCATTGCTTCTATGTCATACGTTAGATTGAACAACGTTTCTTTGTTACCAGACTTTGGCATAGTTCGATGGGCCCAGAGGACTGTTGGCAATTTATCCACCAAACATCTGCCTTCTCGATCGAGGCGTTTCTTGATTCCATCTAACAAATTCCTATTGGCTCTTTCCACTTGGTCGTTGCCCTGAGGGTGGGCCACTGAGGTGAAAATTTGGTGTATGTCAAGCTCTTTACGCCAATCCTAGATTGTCTTGCTAGCAAACTGCGTTCCATTGTCGCTGACTAGGTATAATGGTAAACCGAAACATCAAACTATGTGTTCCCATAAGAACTTCTTGACATTGTCTGCCGTAATTTTTGCCATAGGTTTAGCCTTGACCTTTCTAGGAGCCATTGGAAAAAGGGCCTACGATATCGACCGCCCATTTTTGGAAAGGTCATGCAGCGGTTACTAGTATCATGTTGTTCTTGGGGAGCAAGGTTTGCGATGCATAACATTGACAACTCATGCATTTGCGTAATTCTTTGACTGCATCCTCATGCATTCCGGGCCAATAGTACCCGACATTGGTTATCTTTGCCACTACTGAACGGGGACCAGAGTGAATACCACATTTCTTTATCTAGGTATTCTACCTCCGTAGGGGAAACACAGCGCAATAGCGGGCCCAAGTATGACTTCCGATACAATGCTCCCCCCTTCGGTTCATATTGTAAAGCCTTTGCCTGTACCTTCCTTGATTCACCCTTGGACGCCAGTAATTCTCCGTTTGTTAAGTATTTTACCAGAGGTGTTATCTAGCATTCCTCCACAGCGCCCATAGAGGATACTTCTCCAGGCGCGTATGCAGCGTCTCTACTCTCACTTCATGTTCCATTCCTGATGTGGCCAATTTGCTGAGCGCATCGGCTATCTGATTTTTACCCCTATGAACGTGTATCAAGCTTACGCTATTAAACAGGGCGAGCAGGGTTTTTGCTTTAGCTAAATATTTTGCCATAGATTCATCACTAGCTTCGTATGTTTCATTTATTTGGTTATTTACCAACAATGAATCCATATATGTGTCGACTCTTGTGGCCCCCATAGCATGTGCCAGACGTAGCCCTGCCAATAACTGATGTGTGTAAAATGAAACATATAAATTACATCAAATGAGGCATAAAACTAAACCTTTTTTAGTATTAATGTTGGAAAAAGTGTGCTTTTGTCTTCCTTTTGTATTTTCAGGACCAAATAAGCTTAAATGAACAAAAGGAACAAATATGCAGCAAAAACTAACATAAATACAAAGAAAGGGAATAAACATGGCATGCCCGACCCCTCGACAACATCTCCCCAAGCAAAAACACTTAACAGAAGGCTGACCACGGCCCGTGCCCAGCGGACACGGGGGCGTGGTCAGGTGTCTGCAGAAATGGGCAAAGTTATAGAAGCTTCTATTCCCGACACGGGGGCGTGCCCAGATCAGCACGGGGCGTGGTCAATGCTAAGATTCACAGAATCTTGCAAATCTTGATAGTACAGATACGCTTCTGCACACGGGGCCGTGCCCAGCAAACACGGGGTCATGTGGAGCCTAATGCAGACAAGAGCAATTAGTGAAGGAAGAGAAAGAGGATGGCCACGGGGCCGTGTCCAACGGACACGGGGCCGTGGCCGGGCTACTGTTCTGGCTATAAATAGGGGTGCTTGGTTCACTTCAAAGGCATCTCTTGGCAAACCACCTCTCTCCCACTTTGCCACCACTACAACACCCACATCCACCACCATCATCCATCATCCACCTTAGAGTGTGTGTAGTAGTCTCGGGATCCAAGATTGATCGTAAGAGTTCTTGTCAATCAAAGGCCATGTTTGGCTAAGTCTCTTACATCACTTGGTGAAGACAAGCATTTAATGTAATACTTTTTATTTTTAATCTTTCCGCACTTTTTATTTGGTTTTGTATTAATGACTTTAATAACTAGTTTCTTATTTTGAAGGTGAAACTTCTTTATCATTTGTCCGTGGTGTCTTGGCATTACTTTACTGTCTATATAAACTAAAAGATTTTCACCATTCATATCTCTACGGTCTATATAGAGATATGTTGGCTACCTGGTCGGGGGTTAAGGGAATGGTTTGGTAAGGTTCTTGCCTTGTTCAGTGTATAGATCCTGCAAGGACCTGGGTCAAGCTTACTAGGACCTCCTTCAATACCCACTGGTATTGGATGGCGGGGGTGCGAATGGCTTAATCCCCTCATATGTAAACTACTATTAATACATTAACCCGACTACTTGGGATTGTATCCCTGCTGACTCAAACCACTTAGCCGAGTGTAACGTCGCCTTCAAAAGAGGGGCCTACCACTTTACGCATTAATAACTTAATTAATTATCTTCCAATATTCCGACCCTTTGGGATTGTATCATTGCTGACTCAAACCACTAGGTTGAGGGTAACGTCACCTTCAAAAGAGGGGCCTACTACTATAACTAAGATAATCTCTTAAAAGGCGAAAATCATCAAAGGTTACATTAAAGGCGAGTCGGATCCATGTGATTCATCTTGTCTATCTGTTTTTATTTTATTTTATTTTTATTTTCAGCATTTTAGTTTTTATTTTTCATGTTTATAACCTTTTCTAAAAATTTTGATTTGGTTAGACGTTGAGGATAAACCGGTATTAAAAGCTCATGTGTCCTTGGACGACCTCGGTATCTTACCAACGCTATACTACGCAGGGGCGGACTTACCATTTAGGTAGGGGTAGCCCCCGTTACCCCTTAATTTTTCAACGGTAGTGCAAATTGTTTTTCTTCCGACATTTTTTGTATTCCGTTACCCTTAAAAAATATTATGCTACCCCTCTGGAAAAAAAGAGAATGAAAATAGCTTGATCGGAAAAAAAAAATCGGGCCAAATGAATGAAGGTGGCAAGCGGCCGTGGGGATGTTGTAAATAGAAAAGGTATAATAAAGAGATGAAAAGAGAGGGATATTGTTTCTAACAATAGCAATACGCTTGAGGTGTATAAGAGATGATGGAGACACTTTGTTGCAGAATTGAGTATAACATAAAAGAGAGTGTATAAACTTTAAAGATTTTTGAATGATAAAGCAAGGGTAATAACTAAATGAGGATGTCGATTGATGATACAAAATAGGTAAAGAAGAAAAAGGAAAGAAACAATTTCATCAAATTCATTCTTAAATTAAAGATTCTAATTAGATAAATTACTAAGGTTTTCCCAACTAAAAAATTCAATTAGTCAACTGTTTTCAAAATGAAACTTTAATCACGTAAATGATTCGCCATTTCCTTTTTAAGTTAAACAATCCTATTTAAAAACAAAATTTAGTATTCTTATTTTTTAATCTAAAAATCACGTAAATCAAATCATATTTAGAAGATATTTTAGGCTCAAATTTAATATTTTTATTTTTTTAATAGTTAGATTATCTTATGATATTAGGTTCAAATTTAGTATTGTTTTAGCAGTTGGTTTATATATAGTATAATAATTAAAATGCAAAAACATCTGAATGTTTTTTATTGATCCCTTTTGAGTTGTTATTTCTATTTTATATAATACTTGATTAAAACAATTCTAGTTTCTTAAGTTTTTTGATTGAATAAGAATACTTGTGATGCGATGAGCTATAGAAACAAGAATAACAAGCAACAAAAAGGAGAAAACTCTTCACAACAAATCTATTATGACTCTTAATATATTTCTAGGTTGTATTCGAGCCAACTCGAGTTGAGTCGGGTTGAGCTCGAGCTTAATATAAAAACTTTAGATATGTTCGATTTCCATTGTGCATTTGTAATGACGTTTGACGTACTTTTGTTGATTATATAAATTTTAGTTTAATTATATATTTTTCATATGATCCGACCTGAACCGGATTTAGGGTTTATGTGCAATTGGTTTTAGAGTTTCTGTGCAAATGTGCAATTGATTATGGGTCACTTTATAATTTCCGTTTACATTGTATGAAGTACGATAAAAAAAATTTGATCGTTACCCCTAAAAGTTTAGTCTAGATCCACCACTGATACTACGCTCACGATGGGTGCACTTGCCCATGTGTGTGTTTAGTGTTAGTAGAATATCGTGTTTTATAAATATAAAACTTGAATAATGTGTAAAATGGTCTTAAATTATCAATAAAAACATATTACCCTTCGCACACACCAAGTTTTTGGCGCCGTTGCCGGGGACACAAGGATTTTAAGAAAGTTAGGAATCAACGGCCTAATCGTTTTTCTATTTTTTTATTTTTTTTAGGATTTTTCTAGATTTTTCAGCTTCTGCAAAGCTCAGCACGGGGCCGTACCCGCTGAACACGCCCCCATGCCCAATCTTTGGTACTGGCTATCCTGTTTTAAGTCAGACAGTAGCTGAACACGGGGCCGTGCCCACTGAACACGGGGCCGTGCCCAAATTTCAGTTACTGAAAACAGAACCGTAAGATCCCGACGGTTGGTAATTTCTGATACAAACATGAGTGATACTGATCATTTTTACTTTCGCTCCTCTTATGGTGCGTAGTGTCAAATATGTGGCGGACCTCATGAAAATTTAAAATGTTATTTTTTAAATTCCACTCCCCACTATATAGACCCGTCGTTTTCCTATAACCTTAAGATGGGCGAAAGTAAAAATAATCCCTATCTCTCCCTCGAATGCTCTCAATCATCTCTTCTAGATGAAATGATTCTCGAAGAATTATTTCAAATAGAAGAGGTAATTCTCCAATTGATAAGAGAGCTTGAGATGGAAATGAGTAATTCATCTCAAGATGACGATCAAGGAGAATTACTGAAATCGCATTCGGAATATAACAACATCGTTGTTCCCGAAAGCACCTCTAACTATAGTGAGGACATGAGCGATAGTCGTCCCTGTGTCGATTGTGCCGTGAAGGACTCTCCATCGGTCTCCACCGATGCATACATAGACCTGAGCGATTCGACATACACCTTCTTTAACGAGAGCCCGGATAAGGGAAATAAAGGTTGGTCTCGCCCTCCGGTATTTGGCTTAGGATTCACCCTTTCCGATAACCTCTTACGTTCTTGTCTAAAACTAGGGCAATTAAGGTACCTCAGGCACTTCGGTGTTGTTCCATCCAGTAAGGAACCGCCCGATCTGGATAAAATCCTTAAAAATAGACAAAACTTCATAAAATTCTCTAGCCACGGGGCCGTGTCCAGGTCAACACGCCTCCGTGCCCACCTGAAGATTTGTGTCCGACTTTAAGTCGGAATACGGACAAAAAGTGTCAGATTCTTGTCTGGCCACGGGGCCATGGTCAGCGTGCTGTCGTTTTCTATAAATGCAGCAAGATTCCTGCACTCTTGGACCCATTCCAAAGACAAAGATCTGGTGGGATCTTCACATATACCCTATAAGGTATATTCTAAAGAAGGTTCTCAACAACCATCTTGTCTTTACTACTTTTGTCTATTGCCTTCTTCTTCTCTAACTCCTCAAAACCTCCATTAAACCTTGAAATCTTCAAGTTTTCAAGCTTTATTGTGATATTTGATAGGCTTTTAATCAAGGAATCTTGTCAAAAATAAGTTTTATAACACTGTTTTAAGTTATTTCTGCTCAGAAATGTTTCAAAAGCCAGAAAAATAATTTAAAACTCCAAGATTACTTGTTTCAAAAACCTACAGATCGGTGGCCACGGGGCCATGCTCAGTGAGCACAGGGCCATGGCCGGAGATACTGTTTCATTAAATTGAACTTTTCGACTTGTTTTCTTAGAATGTCGAGCCAGAATAGCGGAACCTCTTCAGCTCACTCAAGGAACAGTCGCAGGGAACGAAGGCCTTCGATCGAAGCAACCCTTATACGTTATGTAATGGCGCTAAGAGAGGCACTCGACGAGATGACATCCGTAGAAGAAGTCCTAATCGACCGTATCAACTATCTAACAGTGGGGCTAGAAAATAGCTTCCAAGAGATCAACCTTTTGCACCAAAGGTTGAATATTCTTGCAATGCCTCCTATGGAACCGATCTTTCCCCAAGAAGATTGGAACTTGACACAAGAAGTTATTAATCCCACCGGATGGGACGACATTCCCCCGGAACCTCCTATTGACACCTTACAAGAGGTTTCGGTGGAAGTCGCACCTCCTCAACACGAGGAAGACAATGAGCCCGCCTTCCTTCTCCCCCTGGAGATAGAAGAATGGCTTAACGATGTGTGAGGGGCCCTTTCCGAAGAAGAAGTTCTACAAGCCTTTCTCAACCGAAAGAATCATCTTTTCGGAAATTTTGTTCTTATAATAAAAATATCTAGGCTAGGACTTCTTAGAGGTTTAAGATTTCTTGCATTTTATGACCTACTTATCCAGTTTTTAGTATGTACTATTTATTTTCTAGGAATTATGTAATTCACTCTTGAATGAAATGTGGTTTTTAATTGATTAAATGGTGTTTGGATGATGTTGTAATGGTTGAACACACTCGAAAAGGTGGAGGTTACCAAGGGAAAGAATAACCCACACCCCATGCACGAAAACAGAGCCTCCCGATAATTTTCCTTCATTACAGCAAGTTCAGCACGGGGCCGTGCTCAGCCCAACACGCCCCCGTGCCCAAGGATCTGCAGAAAATGCCCAGTACAGGTAACTGGACACGGGGCCGTGCACATTGAACGCGCCCACGTGCCCAGCCTTCTGTTTAACATGGTACTGGCGATCTGAGCACGGGGCCGTGCCCGGACCAACACGGGCCCATGTCCAAATGCCCAGTAACAAAAATCTTGTTTTTAAACACCTTTTTACACATTCAATCAACCTAAAAACTTATTTTTGGGACACATTGAGGACAATGTGTAATTTAAGTGTGGGGGATGCTAAAACCTTGAATTTTGCAAGTCCTAATAACAAGGCTTACACAAAACTCTATTGGAACCGCTAATCACCCCAAAATTTTTTCAAAAACTTTTCATTTTTTTACTTGTCTTACTTTAATTCAGGAATAACAAGTTCTAAAAGGTTATATTTTTACAAATTTACAACCGACAGCGTCGTGATAAAAAGAACCAACATAAGAAAATTATGAAACGACATGGAAAATCTAGTTAAAATTTGATTATATATACTTGATCACATTATAAACCCATTCCCACAATAAGTGAGTTTTGAGCCTTTATTAAGCAAATAAGCATACATCTTTAAACTAAATGCTCATTTTTCGTTTCTTGTGTGAATAGCCGCTTGGTTCTTACGACTCTAGAACTTGCCACGACGATACATTCCCGGTCCTTACCAACTTAAACCCAAGTAAGTAAATGATGGAGGCATTATGACTAACCCATTTTCTTTTCAACACCATTATTTTTCATTTTATTTATCACCTACCCAAAATCCCCTAGTCAACCCCTTTGAGCCTAAACCTTTTCATTTCTAAACCCACAAAACAAACACCCTTTACCCACCAAAACCCTTTTTCTTTTAAACCCTTTATTTTAGTAGAAAGCTCGGTTTGTCTTGTGACGTTTCTCTAATTAAAAAAAATGAAAGTCTAGCAATAAACAAACAAAGTCCTTAAATAATCTTTGTTTGAAAATGCTTAGTTTGAATAAAAGTCACAAAAACAAAGAGTTTTACGACGACCGACACTTTTTACGCTTTTAGCCCGTTTTACTAATTTCTAACCCAAAACCACCTACCTTTAGCCCAAGCCTAACCCTTCCCCAAGTCCTCTTGATATTTACAAAGGTTTATAGTTAAAAAGGAGGATGATTGATCGCTTAGCAAGCATATGGTAGAAGTAAGTTCCATGCCGGTCTCGAGTGTTTCACAAAAATACATCTTCGGCCGAGTGTTGAGTGATCTCCCGTGAGGTATGTGAACTTGTATATAAATGGAATTTTAAAGAGGCATGTTATGCCCAAATAAGTAGTTTCTCTTATGAAACGTTCTAAATAAATCATAATGAATAGGATTGTAAGTAGTATAAAAATAAAGCCCAATAAAGATCTTGGATTCCCGACACTCAAGACAAGCCCAAAACTTCTCTTCTACCCATTCCATTTGGGTGTGTAAGCCACATAATAAAGAGTTTTGCTTGAGGACAAGCAAAGATTCAAGTCTGGGGGTATTTGATGTGTGTAAAATGCAACATATAAATTACATCAAATGAGGCATAAAACCAACCATTTTTTAGTACTAATGTTGGAAAAAGTGTGCTTTTGTCTTCCTTTTGAATTTTCAGGACCAAATAAGCTTAAATGAACAAAAGGAACAAATATGCAGCAAAAACTAACATAAATACAAAGAAAGGGAATAAACGTGGCATGCCCGACCCCTTGACAACATCTCCCCAAGCAAAAACAAGAAACAGAAGGCTGACCACGGCCTGTGCCCAACGGACACGGGGGCGTGGTCAGGTGTCTGCAGAAATGGACAAAGTTATAGAAGCTTCTATTCCTGACACGGGGGCGTGCCCAGCTCAGTGCGGGGCGTGGTCAACGCTAAGATTCGCAGAATCTTGCAAATCCTGATAGCACAGATACGCTTCTGCACACGGGGCCGTGCCCAGCGAACACGGGGCCGTGTGGAGCCTAATGCAAACAAGAGCAATTAATGAAGGAAGAGAAAGAGGATGGCCACGGGGTCGTGGCCGGGCTACTGTTCTGGCTATAAATAGGGGTGCTTGGTTCACTTCAAAGGCATCCCTTGGCAAACCACCTCTCTCCCACTTTGCCACCACTCCACCACCACTACAACACCCACATCCACCATCCACCTTAGAGTGTGTGTAGTAGTCTCGGGATCCAAGATTGATCGTAAGAGTTCTTGTCAATCAAAGGCCATGTTTGGCTAAGTCTCTTACATCACTTGGTGAAGACAAGCATTTAATGTAATACTTTTGATTTTTAATCTTTTCGCAGTTTTTATTTGGTTTTGTATTAATGACTTTAATAACTAGTTTCTTATGTTGAAGGTGAAACTTCTTTATCATTTGTTCGTGGTGTCTTGGCATTACTTTACTGTCTATATAAAGTAAAAGATTTTCACCATCTATATCTCTACGATCTATATAGAGATATGCTGGCTACCTGGTCGGGGGTTAAGGGAATGGTTTGGTAAGGTTCTTGCCTTGTTCAGTGTATAGATCCTGCAAGGACCTGGGTCAAGCTTACTAGGACCTCCTTCAATACCCACTGGTATTGGATGGCGGGGGTGCGAATGGCTTGATCCCCTCATATGTAAACTACTATTAATACATTAACCCGACTACTTGGGATTGTATCCCTGCTGACTCAAACCACTTAGCCGAGGGTAACGTCGGCTTCAAAAGAGGGGCCTACCACTTTACGCATTAATAACTTAATTAATTATCTTCCAATATTCTGAGCCTTTGGGATTGTATCCTTGCTGACTCAAACCACTGGGTTGAGGGTAACGTCACCTTCAAAAGAGGGGCCTACTACTATAACTAAGATAATCTCTTAAAAAGTGCAAAAGTGCGGAAATCATCAAAGGTTACATTAAAGGCGAGTCGGATCCAAGTGATTCATCATGTCTATCTGTTTTTATTTTATTTTATTTTTATTTTCAGCATTTTAGTTTTTATTTTTTCATGTTTAAAACCTTTTCTAAAAATTTTGATTTGGTTAGACGTTGAGGATAAACCGGTATTAAAAGCTCTTGTGTCCTTGGACGACCTCGGTATCTTACTAACGCTATACTACGCTCACGATGGGTGCACTTGCCCATGTGTGTGTTTAGTGTTAGTAGAATATTGTGTTTTATAAATTTAAAACTTGAATAATGTGTAAAATGGGCTTAAATTATCAATAAAAACATATTACGCTTCGCACACACCAATAACGCTTCGTATTCTGATTCATATTTGAACAGTCGAACTCGAACTTTAGGGCATACATCAACTTAACCCCTTCCGGGATGATTAACATGAGACATGCTCCTGCTCCTTTGCCACTGGACGACACATCTGTGTACAGCTTCCAAGTTTCATTGGCGGTACTAAATTCCGGGGCTTCTGGGGTTACTCCCTGGATATGTTCCCCCTCTAGGATTTCAGCTATGAAGTCTGCCAATACTTGACCCTTGATTGATGTTCTCCTTCGGTACTCGATATCCAACCCCCAGCTCAATGGCCCATTTTGCGAGCCGTCCTGAGATCTCCTTCTTGTTCAAAATCTGGTGTAGCGAGTAATTTGTCAAGACTTGAACTTTATGCCCTTGAAAGTACATCCTGGGGCGCCAGGAGGCATGGACTAGTGCTAAAACCAATTTTTCCAATATGGGATACCGAGTTTCTAGATCTGTCAAAACTCTACTGACATAGTAGATTGGCATTTGCACTCCCCCACGTTCTACCATGAGAACTGCGCTGACCGCATAATGAGCCACGGATAGATACATTTAGGAGTTGTTGAAGTGGGATTAGGGACAGCAAAATTGGTTTACACGAAGTGGGCTGAAGATGGTAGACTAAATTAGGTCGATGTTGTTTGGTGTGGGCTGTAGTTTGTGCAGAGTGAGCTGTGAAGAGCAAGGTATTTGGAGGGGATGGGACTATGGTAGATTGGATGTGGGGCCATAAAAGTGGGTATAGTTGATTTGTTAAGAAGTCATAGGAGGGTGTAGGGGTAGATGATTGGTGGGCACAAGGAAAGTTCATTTCCTCGAAATGAACATGGCGGGAAATGGTTATTTTGTTTGTTTTTATGTCTAGGCAATTGTACTTCCGGTGGTTCGATGGGTATCCTAAGAAAACACATGTGTTGGACCGGTATTTGAGTTTGTGGATGTAATAGATGGGATAAGTGGGTAGCATAGACAGCCGAAAGCCCACAATTGGTCATACATGGGAAGCTGAAGGTAAAGTAATTTGGTTAGGGTTTAATATTACTGTATGATAGGGGTCGGCTTCTTGAGATCCTTCACAAGAGAACCAAAAGGGTAAATTTCAATAGAAATTAGGTTAGCACAAGAAAACCAAAAGGGTAAATTTCAATAGAAATTAGGTTAGCGATTGTAAGACAACGAATAAAAAGAAGGTTTTTGATTAAATGAGGGGTATAAATAATATGATTCAATTTTTGAAGTGGATAAAATGGTGGTAGGTGTTGATTTCCATATCCAGTTACGAGAATGGTTGTTCCATTTCCAAAAATGATGTTTCGCGATATGCAATTACTAAAATAATAGAGATGTTACCTGGCTGGTTTGTTATATGTGTGGTTGTCCTGGTAACCAAATACCAGTTTTGATCAAGTGAGGTGGGTTTAGAGACATGGTGTGGTGTAGAGTGCTTGTTGAACATCTGTTGGGGTGTACTCTCTCATGTATGCTTGAATCGGGCGTGGCCCGAGGAGGATTGGGCTGCAGAATTTAGGTTGGGCCTCGAAGTTGTAGTGTATGGACAAAGTGGGCTTGTACTGTTGTTGATAACCAAAATTTGGGCTGGTCCAATTTGGTGAAAAAGGGGCCCAAAGGTGATGGGAATAGCCATACTGGACTGTTGGGTAGTATCCACTACCTTTGGAACTGCGACCACAACCCCGACTTCTGCCCAAGCCATGGCCATGACCGAGGTTAGTTGAGTTGTGAGGATGGTTGCAAAAGTCGCTAGGCGGTCGACTGGGAAGTTGAGAGTACTGAGCCTAGGTGGAGAGTACTCGGGGAGTACTCGGACATGTTAAATTATAAAGAAATTAGGTTTCGAAAATTAAATATATGTCAGATAACATAAATTTACTAATATTTATAACAAAATCCATGAAAATGATATTCATTCTTTAATATGATAGGCATAGAAATTATGTTTTATTTTTTTTTTAAGTCATACTCGGCCAGAGTTGACCTACTAGATCCGATTTTGACAGAGGTTGACTGCGTTTGATTGATTCCGAGTAACTAGGCGGAGGATTGATGTTGTAGCCAGGACCGGACCTCATAGAAATCCAGGAGTGGTGAGGATTAATGTTGTAGTAGCATAGCATTCCTCTCGTATTGCTCGTTAAGATCGGTGATCAGTTGAAGCACTAACTTGTCATTGGGTATAGGGGAACCAACATTAGCCAATTGGCCAGAGTCCTATAAGGCTTGACAGTAGGCCGAGATGTTTGCAAAACCCTCAAGACAGAGTGGTTGAAATCTATTGATTTAGATGAAATGCATGAGAAGCTTTGTTATCTTGGAAGATGTTTTCTAAGGCCATCCAAGTGTAATAGGCCGTGGTGTTCGGTGTTGGAATGTTAAGGGCAATGGCATCAATCCTCTCCCATATGTCATTAGAGTGAACGGGTTTGGAAGACTCTTTCTCGAAAGAAGGTGAGGAGATGAGGAAACAACAAAGGGTAGGGGTTTGGGTTGGAGGTGATCATACACTTGGCCTTGCAATGTATTTGAAGAGCTCCGACCAAGTGGTATAGTGGCTGGTTTCCTTCTCGAGTGAAACATGTATGAAGTTTTTAATGTTTGATACTGTAACATCAGGGTGAATTTTGGAATCCATAGGTGACAAGGTTTGTGAAAAAGAATAGAAGAGGAGATCAATGAGAAAGGCTGAAGGTCGATGAAGATGTAATCCGCGCTAACACTAGTTAGAGAAAAAAAATCAGGCTATGAAAGAATGGACTTCTCGAAAGTTGATCTCTTCATTGATGGTTATTGAATATATAATACAAAACTGTATCTCAATTTGGAGATGAGATACAACAAGAATGCTAATTTCAAGGAAATATAAATACCTAAAATACAAATAAACATATCGACTATTAGGGACCATCATAAGACTATAACAGGGAGAAGTGAGGCTTGGGGCCTTACAAATTGAAGGCAAGAAGTGGTAGATGAATGCTTTTGTGTGAGCATAGATTCACTCTGTACATATGTACTTTATGTCTAATGTGCATATATGTTTAGGAATACATGGGGCAATGAGACGTAGCTATGTTTCGCGCTTATTTAAATCAAGTTGAAACTTGAAACCAAATACTTGCAAGAGGGAACAATTGATCTTACCGGTGAACATAGCTTGCAATCTGTCTCCCTTTGAGTCCCTTGCATGGACAACAATCCTTGTTTTGTAACTATGATTACGACGATAAAAGTCTGATATTGCCATCATAATGCTACTATGAATGGATTTACCAATCCATGACTCCATATCAAGAACGATCCCTACGTCTACATCTATAAGGTTTGCGCATAATACGCTGTTTAAAGTGCATAAGAACAATGGCATACAAAGGCTGCAGGTGCTCATGGCGAGCATGGGTGGCTTGTTATCAATTGGTGAGGATTATGGACATAAAAAAGATAATATTTATAACCAACGACCCAAAATTCAATGTGCAGATATTAGGGGGTAGGGCGCTTTCCATCACTCACAACATCCAATCAAGTTCCGTCATGTCATTGAGCATTATTGCATCACTAAGATTTTTGTGGAAATGTCCATCACTCACCACACACTCATCTCCATCATCAAAATCATTTACAAAACAACTGAATTCCAACGCGTGATGGTAAGGACGCGTTATGTATCCAACACGTGAAGATTCCCACCGGCGGCAGTGTTTCACTCCATTCCACGCGTGAACAAATGCTCACCACGGGACGCCCCGGGTAGCCTTATAGCAAGTTTCAAAACTAGTTAAACAAATTTAAAATAATTCTATCGAAATTGCTTAGCTTGATTATTACTTTTTTTATTCATGAATATTAAATTGTTTTACTTTTTGGCAGCTTTTATGAGAGAGTAAACATGTGTCCCTTATCTTTCTAACTTGTTAGACTCGTTCGATTTTCGCAAATTTATTCCATAATGTCTATTGAAAGTAAATTATTCGCTCATGATTGACTTGAGGGTTGACGTTTTAGATTTACAAAGCCGGAGCAAATGAATAATAAAATAGTTTATTTAACAAACTAACTAACACGAGCCATGGATATGCATGTTTATGAGTAACAAGAATAAAATCATTATAATTAGTAAGGGTGTACATAACTGACAGCGGGGATCTAGAAAAAACGTTAAGGGACAACGTTTTAAAAATTTTATTTTCTACTGAGGCAACGAAATCGGAAAAAAGTTAAAATTTTTTCAAGATTTACACTACCGCCAGTATGTCAAGGGTAGCGGGAACTACCCCTCGTCCTAACCTAATAACTGAGGTAGACCAATTGAGTACTATTAAACAGAATAGATTTTCTAAAATGGGGTAGACTTTTCAACGCGTTAGTTAGACTTTTGGCATCTTAACTCATGAGTCATGACCAAGCATAACCACTAGACAGATCATTAATATTGTAGTAATTCTACTACCGGTTATTCTCTTCAAACGGGTAGATTTTCTTTATGGAAAAATCATATATTGTATGGAAAAATCATATATGAAAGATGCTTAATTTTTTATCTATTATATATATATATATAGGGTTAGGATATAATAGGAAGTTTATTTGGGTAGGAAGCCTAGAAAATAATCTTGAACATCCATTTATTTAATCAATGACTAAGATTAAATGAGTGAAAATGAAGGAAAAAAAAGAGGTGCGTGGGTTTATTTAGTGACATTCTAGTCAATCCAAGGCAATAGTTTATCTCTCCTTCAATTCCCCCCCCCCCCATTTTTTAAACGTTAATAACTCTTTCATACGACATTATTTTTTTTTTTATAAAAATTGCAACAAAAAAACGAGCAGTGTTTTATCTTTAAAACGAGTATACTATTGCTATATTTTCGAAAAATAAAATTTGAAAACCCAGTTGCGTAAAACGCAATAGAAAAAACTCAGTTGCGTAAAACGCAATGAAAAAAAACCTAAAAAATGACATTTTTGTAAAACGCAATGCACAAAAAACATAAAGAAATGTCTTATTTGTAAAACGCAATAGCCAGAAAACATAAAGAAATGTCTTAATTTTAAAACGCAATAGCCTAAAAACACAAAAGAAAGTGTACTTTCTAAAACGCAATGGACTGAAAACACATAAAAATGTGTTTTACCTAAAACCCATTGCACCGAAAACACAAACAAATGTCTTGTTTATAAAACGCAATGGTCAGAAAACACTTAAAATGTTTGTTTTCTAAAACGCAATAGACTGAAAACACATAAAAATGTGTTTTACCTAAAACGCAATGCACCAAAAACACAAAGAAATGTCTTATTTATAAAACGCAATGGCCAGAAAACACTTAAAAATGTCTCATTTCTAAAACGCAATGGCCTAAAAAAAACAAAAGAAAGTGTTATCTCTAAAACGCAATGGACTGAAAACACCTAAAAATGTGTTTTACCTAAAACGCAATGACTAAAAACACTTCAAAAATGTGTTTTACCTAAAACGCAATAACTAAAAACACATAAAAATGTGTTTTTTCTAAAACGCAATGGCCAGAAAACACATAAAACTCTCTTATTTCTAAAACGCAATGGACACATAAAACTGTCTGTGAATTGTCTGTGAATTGTCTAAACCAGAGAGTAGCAAATCAAAAATTGTCTGAATTGTCTACGAATTACTGTCTTCGAAATGAGCCAATGTCTGAACCAGAGAGTAGCAGCTCGACCCCAGCCAGGGGCTCTACCCCTTGGACCCCGCAAGGGGTTGCCGCCCCTTAGACCCTGCCACCAGGGGCGCTGCCCCCGAACCCCTGCCAAGATCGTAAAACGCAATGACTAAATCAAAAACCCAGATTGTAAAAATGAAATTAAAGAATTTCTTACATGGATTGAAGCCGATTTCTTCAACGATTGACGAAATTTGAATTATAGAAACACTTATCAGCGATCGAATCGAACGGTTCGAGTGATTATCTTCAAAATCACGGGAAAAATGAGATTTTGAATGAAATTAAACTGGGTTTTCTTCAAAAAAAAAAAAAGCTGAAGAACACGTTGATCGGGTGTTTGAATCATTGATTGGTGACGAAAATCGCACTATAATGTAGTGATTATTGAGATAGAAAGTGAAGAAATGGTTGAAGATGATGGGTTTTGAAAATGATGGGTTTTGATGTTACTGTGAAGAAGAAGGAAGAAGAAAAGGATAAGATTAACTAAAATACTCTTCCTCTTTATTTTAAATTTTACCACATGTCCTAATCCTATTGCTTCCTATCATTCCTAGCCAAAATAAACTTCATATTTGATCCTCACCCTATATATATAGGCTGAGAATCATTTTAGAACTCTAAATAATTACAGAACTTTCAGAACTCCTAATAAACAATTATTTTAAATATAAATTTCTATATTTAGGGTATTTTTATCATTTATCATATGTATTTTTATGATTACATACATATTAAGAGTAGTTTACATATGTATAATAATCAAATTGTATATATATATGGCTAGAAATTGATTATAAAGTACAAAATTCCTAAAAAAGTGTAAAAAATCATAAAATACCGTAATGTCAACTATAAAACATACCTAAAACCTACAAATAACATCATAAAGATTACTAAAACATCATATACGAGTTCTGTTTTGTGTTTCGGATGATAAGGCTCTGATTATTCAATGACTAACATTATGTGTTTTATGTTGATTATCATGTTGTGTTTTATATTCATAGTTCTACAATAGTGTGTTTGAAGTTTTTTTATAGGTTGCTAGGGTTTGGATATTGTGTTTTAGTAATCTTCAATATGTTATTTGGCTTTTTAAGTGTGTTTTATAGCTGAAATTACAATGTTTTACGACTTTGTATACTTTTTAGGAGATTTAGACTTTGTAGCCAAACATACCCATATATAATACAAAGGGAGAGTTTAATAGGGAACACTAAAAAAGTAGGGAATCGAGTAACCATTCATTTAACATGTTAAAAATTCAAGTCAACATGTTAAAAATCATTTTTTTTTTAATTTGAGAGCTTTTGCATATAACTACATGTATAAGCCTTTTTAATAAAAAATTCAGAAACTAAAACAATCTTAAAAACAGTAAAAAAAGGAAATCTATTTTTTATAAAAATGATTTTTTTATTAAAATAGCTTCTACACATTTTCATATAGAAAAGCTCCAAAAAAAATTGAAAAAAATAATTTTTAGCATTTTAAATTAATAAGATATACTCAACATGTTAAATATAGTGTTCTGTGTTCCCCACCTTTTTAGTGTTTCTCATTGAATCGCGCGCGCGCGCGGACACACACACACACACTATATATATATATATATATATATATATATATATATATATATATATATATAGGATAAAGATAGACAGAAAACCCTTTTTACATAGAAAACTCTAAAAACCCAAATGGGAACCCATTTTTACCCAACCTCCCGACATTTTTTTTTTTGAAAAAAATTACACATGTAATATACATGTTTTAGAGTGTTTTGGTCCAAAAAAAACAAAAAAGCGCCGAAGGGATTTTTTAAAAAAAAATAAACAAAATTCAGTGCCTAACATGTGTTAGACAACAATGCTGAAAGTTGCTGAAATTTTTTTTTTTTTTTTTTAAAAAGATCCCTTCGGCGCTTTTTTGTTTTTTTTGGCCCAAAACTCTTAAAAACATGTATATTACATGTGTTAATTTTTTCAAAAAAAAAATGTCGGGAGGTTGGGTTTTCTAGGGTTTTTCATATAGATAGGGTTTCCTATGTAGCCTTGCCCTATATATATATATATATATATATATATATATATATATATATATATATATATATATATACATATATATAGGGGGCCGCTAAAATAGAAACCACCTCCAGTTGTAAGAACCGCGAGAACCACTCTCAACCAATCAGGAAAAGGGATAATTTGGTCATTTACTCTTAAATGTCTAATCTATTCTCTCTCTCTATTTATTATGACTGACATTTATCCTCTCTCATCTCACATTTACTCTATCCTCTCTCATCTCACATTTACTCTCTCCTCTCTTATCTCCATTCAAGATCTGGTTTAAATGGGTGGTTGGCCGATGATGATGATGACCAGTACCCCACACCCGGTTCTCCGATGATGATGGTGTTTCCGGCGACAACCACCAGCCAAACACTCCCCCCCTCTGTCTCTACAGTAATCGCCGGCCACCCACCAGCCGTCGATGAACGGGTGTGACGGCAGTGGTGTACGGTAGGGTGTGGCGGCAGGGTTTAGGGCCGGAGAAAGAAAATGGGGGGGGGGGTTGTAGTGGTGGTCGTTTGTGCGACTTGGGATTTCTAGTTTATGCTCTGGTCGACGGCTGGGTGGTGCCGTGAGCGGCGGAGGTCCCGGTCTCCTCCCGACGAGTTCCTTGGCCTGTTTTGTTGATTTCTCTGGTATTTTTTTTATCTCTGTTTTGATATGTTGGGGATTTTGATTTGGTATGTGGGTCTGATGAACTATGTGGGTTTGATGTTCGAATCTGGGTTTGAATCTTTGTGTTTTAATTTTGTTGAATCTGGTGGTGGGTGTTCGAATCTGGGGTTTTTTTTTGTTGAATATGGGTTTGAATTTTGTTGATTCTGGGTTTTAATTTTTGTTGAATCTGGTGGTGGGTGTTCGAATCTGGGTTTGAATCTTTTATGTTTTTTCTGCAGGTTTGATTCTGTTGAATATGGTTTTGAATCTTGGGGGTTTGACTTTCTGGGATTGATTCTGTTGAATCTGGGCTTGAATGTTGTTCATGTTGAATCTGGGTTTGAATGATGTTATTGGGACCTTTTTTGATCCTGTTGAATCTGCGTTTGAATGATATTGTGTTTTTGAATGATGTTCATGTTGAATCTGGGTTTGAATGTTGTTCATGTTGAATCTGGTGGCTTTTTGAATCGGCGGTGATGATGCAAAAAAAAAAGGACGATGGCGCGGCAAGGATGGTGGAGGGTAGGTTTTTGAACCCGCAACCCCACTTTGCAGCCCCCTGATGTTCGGAAAATCTGAGCCAAAACTTCTTCTTTTTTCCAGAATCCACTCGTTCTTTTTTATTTTTGTTTGTTGGGTTTTTTATATTTTTTTTTTTTTGAGGCGTCGATGATGATAGCAAACCATCTGAGACACCTACCCGAGTAACGATTTTCTGGGTGCGTTCGTTTTTGTGTAAAAAAGTTTTTGTAAAAGAAAAAAAACTTAAACCGTAAACTTTTTAAAGTAAAACGTAAAATGTAAAAATTTTAACGTAAAAAGTTTTACGTAAAACATAAAAACGTAAAACGTAAAAATTTTAACGTAAAACGTAAAAAACCGACGCGTAAAACGTAGAAAAACGTTAACGTAAAAACGGCGCGTTGGAAAAACGACGCGTGAAAAAGTCGGGCGTAAAACGGGTCGTAAAAAACGGGAACTAATAAACGGGTCGTAAAACGGCGTGAAAAAACGGAGCGTTAACCGGGTCGTAAAAAACGCGCGTAAAAAACGGGTCGTAAAAAAACGCACGTAAATTTTTTTTATCAAAAATTATGATTTCAATATGTTTGTTTAATAAAAAAAACTGATTTTAGAAAAAAAAAACATTTAATGCAAATAGGACAAAGGTGTATTAAAAAAACAATAAAACTAATAAGACAAAAAAAATAAAATTACTTAAATACCCTTTTTGAGTAAAATATTAAAGACATAATAAGACAAAAAGCTTTTAATATTAATATTAACTACTTTTAATCTCATCCATCCATCTAGTTGATCTAAGGGCTAAAAAGTGGTTCCCATGGTTCTTACAACTAGAGGTGGTTTTCATTTTAGAGATCCCCTATATATATACATATATATATATATATATATATATATATATATATATATATATAGGGGGCCGCTAAAATAAAAACCACCCCCAGTTATGAAAACCACGAGAACTAATATTCACCGATGAGAAGCTGCCATGTCATTTATTCACATGTGTCTTTGGGGGGGTATTTAAGTAATTTTGCTATATGTCACCTTTTCAATCACATATCAGCAGCCTTTCACAAGCAATCATGCATTTTTCAAGAGGCAAATGATGATTTGTATTATACTGTACACATTCACAATCCCAATGTTAAACTACTCCCAATCCTTTTTTATACAAACATCCATCACTACTCCTGCTTATTTCATTCCACACCACTAAAGCTCCTGCCCCATTCACCCACCTCACGGAGTATATTCACACAAAACCCCAGTATGTCTAAGGCTTCAATCACCGACGGCGACGGCGATCTCACCAACGACAATATGGTTGTAGGTGACAATCGATTGGTTGGCACACCCCAACGGTTACCAAATATTCAGCCGACATTAGGGTTCCGATAAGATTCACTGAACACCGGTGTTGGAGATGTCGCCGTAGATACTCTGTTTTCATGGCAGAATCATTTATCTAGTGCATCGGACAGAGAGGTTATACTTGACCACGTTCCTAGTGCCGACACCATCCATGTATCCCATGAAGCACCACCCACCGGGTTTATTGACTGTGGATCAACTTCGGCTCCTTTCCAGAATCCATCGATACCAGCGACTCAAGTGACAGACAATGGTAACCTTTATTTTTCTCCCATATACTGGTGAACACTGATTTTTTTTTTGTTAGCATCAGTATCAAGTTTTTACGTGGTTGAGTTTTTGGCATACATCCCCACATGTTATTTGTATACTGGTTTTACAATTTGACGCTGGTTTAGACTCTAATTTCATGGTTCAGTTTTTTTATACACCATATGTTGGTTTTGCAAAACGTGGGCTTCCGTTTTTTCAACAGGCCCTAGTTTTGCAAAGCGTGGTTCAGTTTTTGTATACACCATTCCGTAAATTGTTACATTCGGAACCAATACCCGAACAACCCCCCCCCCCCCTCAATGTGCAAATGGGGACACATAATCCAAGTTGTCGCACCATCGAGGTATACACAAGGCCATAATTTGTTTCACAGACGACACACCATCGTGTGGCTTCCCTTTTTTTCACCCCCCGCTATATATAATTTGTATGCTATTAGTTTTGTTAGTCGTCTATTACGTCTCTCATGTATATATATTTTTTTGGTTGTTTTGGTACACAGACCGCGTCACAGATTCTGAGGAATGCTTTTCCTGGTTCACTCCGAATGGGACGCGCTACTGGTGCCCGTCTGCCCCAGATAACCTTAGACCAAAACTTGAAACCATCTTTCAGCAATGGGAGGACGTTGTCGAGATGTACGATCTATACGCAGAGCACTGTGGGTTTTCGACTAGGCTTGGAACCATTAAGAGGAAGAAAGGAGCCATCAGGCATCGTTACATTGTCTGTTCCAACCACGACAAGCCGCAACTTAATAGGAAGTTCGTCACACTTGATGAGAAATCGCTGAAGATAAGACAGTCAACTTTCCGGATCTGTGACTGTAAAGCCTGTATACGTGTGAAGTTCGATCAGACGTCGCGCAGTTGGGTTATGTATCACATCGAAGAAAACCATAACCGTCCAATGGTCCCAATACACAGCAGAGATCTAACCAAAAGACGGTGGAGGCTTGATTTTTTTACCAAAGAATTCATCCACCGAGCTAGTCTTAGCAAGGTTGGCCCGTCGGTGGCCCATAGACTCCAAGTAAGCCTTGGGGGGGGGCACCACAACGTGAAGGGTACCACAGACGACTTTAGGAACTTTGCAACCAAGGTTCGCATGTTCATTGGCGACAGGGACACGCAATCTGTCACACCCCGATATTTCCACGTTTGACCGGTGGGCCCGGTAGGGGAGTATCGTGACGTAGTTGATATCATCATAGTCAAATAACACAATATATCATTGCACAGCGGAAGCAAAAGATAAATATATTACAATCCGAATATAAAGTAATATCAAGTATTACCACGGAAAGTAAAGGATCCACAGGCGGATCTTAAAACATAAACATTGTTCAACAGACTTTAGACGCCTAGAACTTGCAAGATTCCTTATTAACGTCCTGAGCAGCTTCCAGCCTATTACGTACTTGTACCTGTCACTTAGACTTTTGAAAATACGTCAGTTTTCACTGGTAAATACACTCAACCGACTCATTTGGAAATGTTTATGAAAATTGGTTTAGGTGCACAAGGCACGAAAATATTTTGACACTTTGATTAAAATGCTCAAGGCAAAATTAATCTTTTATACTTGGGACAATCATATTTATAATCTTGTATACAGATTTACATGTTCGTTGTACGTTCAGGGCCCGATGTAGAAACCGAGTCAAAGTTAACAGACACACCACAGTATAGGCCCACAAGAGAGTGGGATACCGTTTCCCTTATGCACTGTCAGGTGTATGCCTACATCCCGTACATAAGTCGTGGCCATTTTATAATACAATGATGTCAAGGATATCCGGGACATGGTCATTAACCCCTAAAGGCTTTTATTTCAAACAATACAGATTAAAACGGGTTACCTCAATAATTTAATCACAATACGATTAAACATTCAATACCCGACCAAGCGGTATTATTATAATACCGTATCCCAAGCCCGTATAGGGAAAATAAGTTAAGAGTATTTACCTGAGCTAGCTCCTGTCTTAAATAGCAAGAATTATAATAACTCAGCCGTATTCACTTAAGTAAGCGTAGATACAATTTACCGGAAGGCTCTAGTCTGGAATGATGGCATAAATAACCAATTAGAATACTAACGGGTCTTTAATTAAGCCTAAACTTAGACCGGTTAGTTTTTAAAGAAAGATACGGTTCAAACGCATGATAAGGCGAAGACCGGTTTAGAATGTGGTTTTGACCCGGCAAGCTTGTATGCTTGTTTAATATGGGTAACTTAAACACATTCTGGATTTTGAGATGAAAATGATATGGTTTGACCCGTTTCGGCTAAATTATGTAAACTAGTTACATAAGCCGATCCGAACGCGAAAAGTGCGTAACGAGTAACCAACTGAATCATATATAGGTTTCCTAAGTTAATATGTCTTAATTATGTAGTGATATTAGTAGGATACCTTCCATTATGCCCAAAACGAGTTTAATCTCAAAATAAGCCCCGTAGGGGTATTTTGGTCATTTTAAAGGTTATAAAAGAGATTATCTAAGTTTCTGAGATTCGGGTCTGAATACATCAGTAAAATAACTTATTTTATTAGGTCATAATATTTGGTAATAAGTCTTATGTGATAAAATGGTTTTAAACCCAAACTATGCGTTTAATACGCGTAAAAAGCTATTTTAAGCGATTTCCGGGTTATACAGGAAATCTAAGTTTTCTGATCAGGTTATAAAGTTTAAAATACTTCATTTATTAAATAAAATCAGTAGCAATTGGATTGGTGTCAAAATATTATGTAGAACTCTTTTTATACACAAAAATGGTATAATTGGTATTTACCGAATCAATGTCATAACCTTAGGTTATGAGCAGGTTAAAAATAATTAAAAACCTTTAAAAGTCCCAAAATTTTATATTACATCAGTGGGTAAAAGGTTTGGTGTCAAAAATTGGGTTTAGATAGGCTTTATGCTAATTGCGCCGTTTAATTACTAAAAGGCGTTATAATTTCGCTAATGAGCATAACTCCTAGTCTAGACCTCCAAATGATGTGAAGTTTTAGGGACATGATTATAAATTAGTAATAAAGATTATTGTCCTTTCATATTTCTAAAATTCTCGTTTTATGGTCAAAAGGGCATTATGGTCAACATTAAGCATTTAACGGAAACGTGTAAACGAATCGGACAATCAACGATCCAACTACAGAGGGTTATACTATCATGTAACCTGGTCCTAAGGAAGCTCTAAGGCATTTCCAAACCATACTAAATCGGGTCAGAACTGAAGTCAAAGCAAAAAGTCAAAGTTTTGCGACTTTCGGTTCCGAACCGGGTCTAAACAGAAAATTGTCGGGTCGAACATGTTTAGACATGTTCTTACATTTATTACTAAGTTATATGAATGATAAAATAGGTTGTATTCCTTCTACAATGTTAATTAGGCGTTAATTTGCAAATTAAGGTTATGTTGACTTTTTCTAATCAACTTTGACCCGACATTTGATCTAGTTAGAGTGGGAATCAGAGGGAGCCCTTTTAAGGGTTTAATGCCCACATAATTACCAACGTATAACTACTTTCAATTCGACTAATCACTGGACCATTAGTGATTAATCATGAAGTCAACCGTTAATTACGACGGTTTGACTTTTAAGCTAAAACTAAGCAAAAACTCAACTAAGAAAGGTTAAGCATACTTACTGAAGTCCTATGCACGATTAGGAAGGACTTGGGTCTGCTCTTAAGCTCCAGAAATGCAGAAGTGAGGTGTGATCAATGGTTGCAACATGAGGCCTTTATATAGTGTTTTAATCTCATTAGATTGTTGACAACTAAGGCTACAACTGATCATGGATCACCCACAAGTGTCCCTAAGTGCCTAGGAATGTTTAGGGGTCGCCCATGGATGAGAAAATATCTTCTTAAGTCGGTTCCAAGGCTGAACAGCCAACATTCACGTTTTTCTGCATCTGGGGGTCTGACGCGGCCCGCGTAAGATCTTAATGTGTCTTACGCGGCCCGCCTAAGGCCTGACTTCAGGTTTAAAAGCTTTTTCAGTTTGCATCCTTGGCTCTTGGCTCTTCGAAAGGTCAACCACACTTTGTTTCTTGCATTTTGAGCCCCTTAACTTGACTTATAAGGGCTTCAAGTCTTATACCCACTTTGTTAAGCCCTTGGTTATCACCCGAAAAGTCATAACTTTCAACGTTTACGCTTTAAACCCCTCGCATACGAATTTGATCATAACTTTCTCATACGATAACGAAACTTTATGAAATTTCTATCATGTATTCTAGTGAGCATAATTTATCGTTACAAAGCTTCGGGTTTGCTAAAAGGTCACTCAGAGGTATAACTTAAACTTGTTGACACATTTAACCCATGTAGTTTGTAATCTCTCACTTTCTTTCATAATTAGCTTCGTATGATCCATGATTTATTCGTTTAAGGGTATAAACATCATGTAGGGATATTGTAGGGTATATTTATCCATTGTTGACATTTTGAACCCTTATATTCACATACTTTTCATGTTTGTCAACTTTAGTCCCTCTAGAGTATTCTTTCACATGTTCAAGCTTATGACACGTGTCAATACATTATAGGACGTGAATTTCCGAGGTGTTACATCCTCACCCCCTTAAAAGAAATCTCGACCTCGAGATTTGCTAAAATGATGGAAGTACTTTTTGTCGCATAATGGACTTAACTTCTATCACATATTTGGAGTCTTTCCAAGCTCCCAAAGTGACCCCTATATTAGGTACATGTATCCTTTTGGAGCTTCTTAACCTGTCGATCCTCAATCGATACAGGATGCTCATCACATCATAAGTCTGCATATCATTATGTGATAGTGCTTCTTGTCTTATTGGCGAAACACCTCCTTCAGTCACTAGTGTGCAATGTATTGCGAGCTCTGCCAAGCTCCTTAAATAGGTTTTAGCTTATAAGCTACTTGATCTTGATACATTCGATTTCCTTCGAATGGTTCTATATATTCAGAGCTTAACTAGCCTAAAAATTTGACAATTTGGCACACCCTTCCTGGGTGATATCTTTTGTTGAGCCTTATTTCTTAACAAGAATTTAGGAGGTTTGCTATTTTCATTAATCCTTGATTTTCTGCCAAATACTGGCATCTTACAGATGATTATGAATTTGCGTGATCTTATTTGTTGTTTCCAATGCAACTTTCAGATCCCGATAATTGAACTTACCAATCTATTGTCCTAACAATAGATGTTTAACATTCCATCTATACAAGGTCTCCAAGGGAGCAGCCTTGATGCTTACATATCAACTATTATAGAAAAGCTTATCTTAAGGTGGGATGGTTATTCCAACCTCTGCTTAACTAACTTTAAGGAATAGCTAATCCTTGTCGTTAGTCGAACAATTCGACGATCCTGGGCAACTGATGGCGATTCTTAATTGTTGTTAAAAGAGAGTTGCGGCAATGAATGCATAAGCAAAATGAACCGTCTTTCTTACCTAACAATATCAAACTCTCGGAATATCGAGTTAGGCTATATGATTCTCCTATCTTAAAATTTACTTAATCAGGGTTTCAGTTATACCATAATCAACATGGAGTTCTTACAACACTCCACCCCAAAGCGGGATGTTAATCTTAACTCTACTTGCCTCTCGGGAAGTAAACATGGTAGTCTTAGGAGAAGATAATCAAAATACAAGGAGGTTACAGAGATTTTCCAAATCTCAGGCTCTAGTTCATCCATCCTCGCTTGTGCCAAATGAGTGACACTTTTATGTTATGAGTCCACATGTTCCTTTACCAGGAAACATTTATTTGGAAAAATTTCTATTTTCTAGATATCTTCCTTGAATGCCATTAGCTGACTTTAGTACCATATGATCATTGGGATATCTTTGTGGTTCCATGCATTAAACCTCCATACTGATCAGGCATGGAAGAAATCTATGGAACATATTAAGATACACCAATCCTCATATGGCGCTTTTGTCATACCATCTGGTATTCGTAATCGATGGAGATCAAAGAGATATCAATTACATATGATGATGTACTTAAGATTTCTGACAGGAACAGAAGAAATGGTTTCTATGATTTGCTATCTGTAAGCTTTACCTTACACTTAATATCTAGGATTCTTATGATAGATTTTTAAAAGTCTAATATACCTACAATTTATGAAGGATTTATTGGTATCCGTATTAAAACAGAATTCTTAGCATTTATACTTAAAGAACGTACCCAACGTTACTATTGATATGGACTACTCCTGACACTCTTTAGGAGAGTTTAAGCGCTATCATTCTTAGGCTTTCTATCCTTAGCCGTATTTCCTTTGACAGATTTAGGGCACGTAGCATTTGGCTCCTTGAACTTTTTCACGGCCTTCTTCACAGCTTTTCCAACAGCTGCGTCTATCATAGTTTGAAGAACATCTTTGGAAATTCTAAGGTTTACAATTGTAGTATCATTAGTATGCGTCGCATCATCAATGGCATGATTGACTGTTGTCTTATCCGAGTTTGTCATACTCAAGATTTGGTTACTATTACCAATTGAATCCGTTACTTAGTTGCAATTCAACAATTGCTATTCATCACCTTGATGGCCTTAACATGTACTAACCATGGTTTCATTAAACTATCCAGGCCAATATGGCACTAACATTCTTAATGAACGTTATTTTTAAAATATATCAATATCACTTAGCCTAGGTCACAAAAGACCATCAATGGCAATTAAGGGTTGGACCGAGTCCATCACCTTTTTGACAGGTTATCAAAACGTCACATCTGTCTTTATTATATTGATGAATTTGGATAGCTTGAAAGCTTGCCATAAGGATGTCAGAAAAGAGTGATTCCTAATAGATATAAAATATCAATCTAAGATTTTTTGGAGCATTCTCTAAAGTATCATCGGTCAATTTCTACCTCGCATTATTATAATACCGTATCCCAAGCCCGTATAGGGAAAATAAGTTAAGAGTAATTACCTGAGCTAGCTCCTGTCTTAAATAGCAAGAATTATAATAACTCAGCCGTATTCACTTAAGTAAGCGTAGATACAATTTACCGGAAGGCTCTAGTCTGGAATGATGGTATAAATAACCAATTAGAATACTAACGGGTCTTTAATTAAGCCTAAACTTAGACCGGTTAGTTTTAAAGAAAGATACGGTTCAAACGCATGATAAGGCGAAGACCGGTTTAGAATGTGGTTTTGACCCGGAAAGCTTGTATGCTTGTTTAATATGGGTAACTTAAACACATTCTGGATTTTGAGATGAAAATGATATGGTTTGACCCGTTTCGGCTAAATTATGTAAACTAGTTACATAAGCCGATCCGAACGCGAAAAGTGCGTAACGAGTAACCAACTGAATCATATATAGGTTTCCTAAGTTAATATGTCTTAATTATGTAGTGATATTAGTAGGATACCTTCCATTATGCCCAAAACGAGTTTAATCTCAAAATAAGCCCCGTAGGGGTATTTTGGTCATTTTAAAGGTTATAAAAGAGATTATCTAAGTTTCTGAGATTCGGGTCTGAATACATCAGTAAAATAACTTATTTTATTAGGTCATAATATTTGGTAATAAGTCTTATGTGATAAAATGGTTTTAAACCCAAACTATGCGTTTAATACGCGTAAAAAGCTATTTTAAGCGATTTCCGGGTTATACAGGAAATCTAAGTTTTCTGATCAGGTTATAAAGTTTAAAATACTTCATTTATTAAATAAAATCAGTAGCAATTGGATTGGTGTCAAAATATTATGTAGAACTCTTTTTATACACAAAAATGGTATAATTGGTATTTACCGAATCAATGTCATAACCTTAGGTTATGAGCAGGTTAAAAATAATTAAAAACCTTTAAAAGTCCCAAAATTTTATATTACATCAGTGGGTAAAATGTTTGGTGTCAAAAATTGGGTTTAGATAGGCTTTATGCTAATTGCGCCGTTTAATTACTAAAAGGCGTTATAATTTCGCTAATGAGCATAACTCCTAGTCTAGACCTCCAAATGATGTGAAGTTTTAGGGACATGATTATAAATTAGTAATAAAGATTATTGTCCTTTCATATTTCCAAAATTCTCGTTTTATGGTCAAAAGGGCATTATGGTCAACATTAAGCATTTAACGGAAACGTGTAAACGAATCGGACAATCAACGATCCAACTACAGAGGGTTATACTATCATGTAACCTGGTCCTAAGGAAGCTCTAAGGCATTTCCAAACCATACTAAATCGGGTCAGAACTGAAGTCAAAGCAAAAAGTCAAAGTTTTGCGACTTTCGGTTCCGAACCGGGTCTAAACAGAAAATTGTCTGGTCGAACATGTTTAGACATGTTCTTACATTTATTACTAAGTTATATGAATGATAAAATAGGTTGTATGCCTTCTACAATGTTAATTAGGCGTTAATTTGCAAATTAAGGTTATGTTGACTTTTTCTAATCAACTTTGACCCGACATTTGATCTAGTTAGGTGGGAATCAGAGGGAGCCCTTTTAAGGGTTTAATGCCCACATAATTACCAACGTATAACTACTTTCAATTCGACTAATCACTGGACCATTAGTGATTAATCATGAAGTCAACTGTTAATTACGACGGTTTGACTTTTAAGCTAAAACTAAGCAAAAACTCAACTAAGAAAGGTTAAGCATACTTACTGAAGTCCTATGCACGATTAGGAAGGACTTGGGTCTGCTCTTAAGCTCCAGAAATGCAGAAGTGAGGTGTGATCAATGGTTGCAACATGAGGCCTTTATATAGTGTTTTAATCTCATTAGATTGTTGACAACTAAGGCTACAACTGATCATGGATCACCCACAAGTGTCCCTAAGTGCCTAGGAATGTTTAGGGGTCGCCCATGGATGAGAAAATATCTTCTTAAGTCGGTTCCAAGGCTGAACAGCCAACATTCACGTTTTTCTGCATCTGGGGGTCTGACGCGGCCCGCGTAAGATCTTAATGTGTCTTACGCGGCCCGCCTAAGGCCTGACTTCAGGTTTAAAAGCTTTTTCAGTTTGCATCCTTGGCTCTTGGCTCTTCGAAAGGTCAACCACACTTTGTTTCTTGCATTTTGAGCCCCTTAACTTGACTTATAAGGGCTTCAAGTCTTATACCCACTTTGTTAAGCCCTTGGTTATCACCCGAAAAGTCATAACTTTCAACGTTTACGCTTTAAACCCCTCGCATACGAATTTGATCATAACTTTCTCATACGATAACGAAACTTTATGAAATTTCTATCATGTATTCTAGTGAGCATAATTTACCGTTACAAAGCTTCGGGTTTGCTAAAAGGTCACTCAGAGGTATAACTTAAACATGTTGACACATTTAACCCCTCTAGTTTGTAATCTCTCACTTTCTTTCATAATTAGCTTCGTATGATCCATGATTTATTCGTTTAAGGGTATAAACATCATGTAGGGATATTGTAGGGTATATTTATCCATTGTTGACATTTTGAACCCTTATATTCACATACTTTTCATGTTTGTCAACTTTAGTCCCTCTAGAGTATTCTTTCACATGTTCAAGCTTATGACACGTGTCAATACATTATAGGACGTGAATTTTCGAGGTGTTACATCCTCACCCCCTTAAAAGAAATCTCGACCTCGAGATTTGCTAAAATGATGGAAGTACTTTTTGTCGCATAATAGACTTAACTTCTATCACATATTTGGAGTCTTTCCAAGCTCCCAAAGTGACCCCTATATTAGGTACATGTATCCTTTTGGAGCTTCTTAACCTGTCGATCCTCAATCGATACAGGATGCTCATCACATCATAAGTCTGCATATCATTATGTGATAGTGCTTCTTGTCTTATTGGCGAAACACCTCCTTCAGTCACTAGTGTGCAATGTATTGCGAGCTCTGCCAAGCTCCTTAAATAGGTTTTAGCTTATAAGCTACTTGATCTTGATACATTCGATTTCCTTCGAATGGTTCTATATATTCAGAGCTTAACTAGCCTAAAAATTTGACAATTTGGCACACCCTTCCTGGGTGATATCTTTTGTTGAGCCTTATTTCTTAACAAGAATTTAGGAGGTTTGCTATTTTCATTAATCCTTGATTTTCTACCAAATACTGGCATCTTACAGATGATTATGAATTTGCGTGATCTTATTTGTTGTTTCCAATGCAACTTTCAGATCCCGATAATTGAACTTACCAATCTATTGTCCTAACAATAGATGTTTAACATTCCATCTATACAAGGTCTCCAAGGGAGCAGCCTTGATGCTTACATATCAACTATTATAGAAAAGCTTATCTTAAGGTGGGATGGTTATTCCAACCTCTGCTTAACTAACTTTAAGGAATAGCTAATCCTTGTCGTTAGTCGAACAATTCGACGATCCTGGGCAACTGATGGCGATTCTTAATTGTTGTTAAAAGAGAGTTGCGGCAATGAATGCATAAGCAAAATGAACCGTCTTTCTTACCTAACAATATCAAACTCTCGGAATATCGAGTTAGGCTATATGATTCTCCTATCTTAAAATTTACTTAATCAGGGTTTCGGTTATACCATAATCAACATGGAGTTCTTACAACACTCCACCCCAAAGCGGGATGTTAATCTTAACTCTACTTGCCTCTCGGGAAGTAAACATGGTAGTCTTAGGAGAAGATAATCAAAATACAAGGAGGTTACAGAGATTTTCCAAATCTCAGGCTCTAGTTCATCCATCCTCGCTTGTGCCAAATGAGTGACACTTTTATGTTATGAGTCCACATGTTCCTTTACCAGGAAACATTTATTTGGAAAAATTTCTATTTTCTAGATATCTTCCTTGAATGCCATTAGCTGACTTTAGTACCATATGATCATTGGGATATCTTTGTGGTTCCATGCATTAAACCTCCATGCTGATCAGGCATGGAAGAAATCTATGGAACATATTAAGATACACCAATCCTCATATGGCGCTTTTGTCATACCATCTGGTATTCGTAATCGATGGAGATCAAAGAGATATCAATTACATATGATGATGTACTTAAGATTTCTGACAGGAACAGAAGAAATGGTTTCTATGATTTGCTATCTGTAAGCTTTACCTTACACTTAATATCTAGGATTCTTATGATAGATTTTTAAAAGTCTAATATACCTACAATTTATGAAGGATTTATTGGTATCCGTATTAAAACAGAATTCTTAGCATTTATACTTAAAGAACGTACCCAACGTTACTATTGATATGGACTACTCCTGACACTCTTTAGGAGAGTTTAAGCGCTATCATTCTTAGGCTTTCTATCCTTAGCCGTATTTCCTTTGACAAATTTAGGGCACGTAGCATTTGGCTCCTTGAACTTTTTCACGGCCTTCTTCACAGCTTTTCCAACAGCTGCGTCTATCATAGTTTGAAGAACATCTTTGGAAATTCTAAGGTTTACAATTGTAGTATCATTAGTATGTGTCGCATCATCAATGGCACGATTGACTGTTGTCTTATCCGAGTTTGTCATACTCAAGATTTGGTTACTATTACCAATTGAATCCGTTACTTAGTTGCAATTCAACAATTGCTATTCATCACCTTGATGGCCTTAACATGTACTAACCATGGTTTCATTAAACTATCCAGGCCAATATGGCACTAACATTCTTAATGAACGTTATTTTTAAAATATATCAATATCACTTAGCCTAGGTCACAAAAGACCATCAATGGCAATTAAGGGTTGGACCGAGTCCATCACCTTTTTGACAGGTTATCAAAACGTCACATCTGTCTTTATTATATTGATGAATTTGGATAGCTTGAAAGCTTGCCATAAGGATGTCAGAAAAGAGTGATTCCTAATAGATATAAAATATCAATCTAAGATTTGTTGGAGCATTCTCTAAAGTATCATCGGTCAATTTCTACCTCGCATTAAATGACCGGAGTCCTAATCAGCGGAGACAACAGTTCTCAACATTTATTGTTCATTATAGATTCATATGTGCCAGTATCAAATAAATTTCTGCATAAACTGCTTGACAAGGAAAGGTACCTGCTTTATAGTTATCATTCTGCAGCATCTCCTGGGCGTTCGTCTGGAAGACTCATGCGTTTGTTTTCTTGGCCTCTTCGGGCTTCTTCTGATTCCTAGGGCAGTTGGTCCTTATATGCCCCTTCTCGTTGCAACCATAACAGGTTGCGTCCTTCAACTTCTTGCAATCCAAGGTTTTATGTTCCTTAGACTTGCAAATTCCACAAGGTAGAGGCTGGGATTCAAATCTGCATTTCCCGAGGTGGTATTTCCGACAGGTTCCGCACCTGGTCTTCTCACCCGACTGCTGGCTGTCTTCCTTAAATCCGGAACTCTTCTTATCCTAAGAGTTCCTCTTTGTCTTCCTATCGGAGCGATGAGAATTCTCATCCTCCCTTTTACGCTTTCCCTCTTCAGAGGCTTTGGCAGCCTTGTTTCTGACCACATCGAGTGTGAGAGATAGCGACAGATCTGCCGCTGACCTGAATGTAGTAGGTCTCGATGCTTTCACACTGGCCTTTATTTCTGGGGCTAAACCCCCAATAAAGCGAGCTATTCGTTTTGGTTCCGGTGTGATCAAGTAAGGAACCAATCGAGACATGGTATTGAAACTTGTAAGGTATGCTTGACAATCTAAGTTCTCCATGACTAATGTCAAGAATTCAGTCTCAATTTTCTCAACTTCATGTTGAGGACAGTAATTTTCTTTGATAAGAGTGACGAACTGATCCCAAGTCATGTTGTACAAAGGGATCTTCCCCGTAGCTTGGATCAGTAACCTCCACCAATCTAGAACTTCTCCTTTAAAAGATTGTGAAACAAACTTCACAATGTCTTGTTCCGCACAACCGCTGATGTCAACAACAGTGTCCATCTCCTCGAGCCATGTCATGCAATCGATGGCTCCTTCTTCTCCTGTAAAGTCTCTGGGCTTGCAGGAGACAAAATATTTATATGAGCAGGTCTTAACTGGTGCCTCTTAATGAAGCACAACCTGTCTAGACGGAACACTCCTCTGGTTTGACGAGTTATGAACATCGTCTTCCTTTGACTCATGTGATTTAGAAGGGGGCTTACTACGAGCCACAGATAGAGTCTTAGAGTGTATATCACTTGATTCATCATACTTTCTATTGAGGGCTCGTGTAACGGCATCATCTATTAATGCCTGCAGTTCTGCACCAGTTATATTAACTCTGGTAGCATCATTATTCTCCCTCGGGTGACTGTTAACCTCATCTGAACCAGCCATGTAGTTTGATTGCTACATACATATTGACAATTATTTATTCAGAGGTTATTATGGAATCATCATTTTTGACGATTCATCAACCATGGTAATATAAACCATATTGGTTAATTTGTTAGTTATATTTAATTAGTATTTTCATTATAATTTACCCTAGTTATAAAACATTAAGGATATAAAAGTGGCGCAAAAGGCCTAGTCACAAGGACAGTTTTAAATTTATAAGCTATGACTTCAGAGAGTCGAGGCATTAAGGTTTGAACATATTTCATTACCTTTTCTTGACAGAGAGTCAAAGACATCAACTGTCTTTTGTGCCTTAGGACAATAAGTATGGCCCGTAGGCATTTCATCACTTATGGATGTTTATAATATGATCATCTTCATTTGATGATATTAGTCAGGATCGCATTAATCATACAAACTATTATGCTTGGACGTAGTCCAACATCTTTAGACGGGGGTCAGAGACCACCACGATCGTTGTCTTATCGGACAACAAGTTTGGCCCGTAGGCACTTCATCACTAAGGGATGATTATTTCATATAAGGGAATTTAGATTAACCCCCTTTTTAAAGATGGCCTGTGTGACTTTAACGATTCACAGTTTACCAAAAATGTGGACAGAGAGTCAAAGACTACTACTGTCTTTAGTCTCAGATGACGTTAATTATAGCCCGTAGGCACTTCACCCTTAAGGGATGATTATTTCAAATAAGGAAATTTAGATTAACCCCCTTTTTAAAGATGGCCTGTGTGACTTTAACGATTCACAGTTTGCCAAAAATGTTAACATACTTACAGATGTTAACAGGGATTGGAATCTTTTAGATAAGTTTTACCGTCTTGGCCATGTCTACAATGACATTTAGGCTAGGTTTTACCTTTAAGATTCTTTTAATATTTAACGCAGAACAATCCTAACTTGAAATGTTAACAAGGATCTGAATCTAATTGTGGAACTACCGTCTTGGCCCTGTCTTAAAATGACACATGAGCTAGGTCTTGTCCTTTTTAGATATTGCCATTTTATTATAATGGTAGATCTTATAATATAGGAATGATATTTTAAATATAATCGTTCCATAAAAATTAAACAAGTATATGGTTGCCCTAAACGGGACTTCTACCGAAAATGACTTGCCCATGCAAGGGCTAATCAGAAAAATAACAAAGGAACCAAATAAGGGCAAAATAAAACGAATTAGGATTAGTCCTATGTTCTTGTCTAGACTCAAGAATGTGCAACTGTGTAACTGAGATTAAACACAAAAAGGCTAGCGTTTAATTCACTCAGTGTTGGCTCTGATACCAACCTGTCACACCCCGATATTTCCACGTTTGACCGGTGGGCCCGGTAGGGGAGTATCGTGACGTAGTTGATATCATCATAGTCAAATAACACAATATATCAATGCACAGCGGAAGCAAAAGATAAATATATTACAATCTGAATATAAAGTAATATCAAGTATTACCACGGAAAGTAAAGGATCCACAGGCGGATCTTAAAACATAAACATTGTTCAACAGACTTTAGACGCCTAGAACTTGCAAGATTCCTTATTAACGTCCTGAGCAGCTTCCAGCCTATTACGTACTTGTACCTGTCACTTAGACTTTTGAAAATACGTCAGTTTTCACTGGTAAATACACTCAACCGACTCATTTGGAAATGTTTATGAAAATTGGTTTAGGTGCACAAGGCACGAAAATATTTTGACACTTTGATTAAAATGCTCAAGGCAAAATTAATCTTTTATACTTGGGACAATCATATTTATAATCTTGTATACAGATTTACATGTTCGTTGTACGTTCAGGGCCCGATGTAGAAACCGAGTCAAAGTTAACAGACACACCACAGTATAGGCCCACAAGAGAGTGGGATACCGTTTCCCTTATGCACTGTCAGGTGTATGCCTACATCCCGTACATAAGTCGTGGCCATTTTATAATACAATGATGTCAAGGATATCCGGGACATGGTCATTAACCCCTAAAGGCTTTTATTTCAAACAATACAGATTAAAACGGGTTACCTCAATAATTTAATCACAATACGATTAAACATTCAATACCCGACCAAGCGGTATTATTATAATACCGTATCCCAAGCCCGTATAGGGAAAATAAGTTAAGAGTATTTACCTGAGCTAGCTCCTGTCTTAAATAGCAAGAATTATAATAACTCAGCCGTATTCAATTAAGTAAGCGTAGATACAATTTACCGGAAGGCTCTAGTCTGGAATGATGGTATAAATAACCAATTAGAATACTAACGGGTCTTTAATTAAGCCTAAACTTAGACCGGTTAGTTTTTAAAGAAAGATACGGTTCAAACGCATGATAAGGCGAAGACCGGTTTAGAATGTGGTTTTGACCCGGCAAGCTTGTATGCTTGTTTAATATGGGTAACTTAAACACATTCTGGATTTTGAGATGAAAATGATATGGTTTGACCCGTTTCGGCTAAATTATGTAAACTAGTTACATAAGCCGATCCGAACGCGAAAAGTGCGTAACGAGTAACCAACTGAATCATATATAGGTTTCCTAAGTTAATATGTCTTAATTATGTAGTGATATTAGTAGGATACCTTCCATTATGCCCAAAACGAGTTTAATCTCAAAATAAGCCCCGTAGGGGTATTTTGGTCATTTTAAAGGTTATAAAAGAGATTATCTAAGTTTCTGAGATTCGGGTCTGAATACATCAGTAAAATAACTTATTTTATTAGGTCATAATATTTGGTAATAAGTCTTATGTGATAAAATGGTTTTAAACCCAAACTATGCGTTTAATACGCGTAAAAAGCTATTTTAAGCGATTTCCGGGTTATACAGGAAATCTGAGTTTTCTGATCAGGTTATAAAATTTAAAATACTTCATTTATTAAATAAAATCAGTAGCAATTGGATTGGTGTCAAAATATTATGTAGAACTCTTTTTATACACAAAAATGGTATAATTGGTATTTACCGAATCAATGTCATAACCTTAGGTTATGAGCATGTTAAAAATAATTAAAAACCTTTAAAAGTCCCAAAATTTTTTATTACATCATTGGGTAAAAGGTTTGGTGTGAAAAATTGGGTTTAGATAGGCTTTATGCTAATTGCGCCGTTTAATTACTAAAAGGCGTTATAATTTCGCTAATGAGCATAACTCCTAGTCTAGACCTCCAAATGATGTGAAGTTTTAGGGACATGATTATAAATCAGTAATAAAGATTATTGTCCTTTCATATTTCCAAAATTCTCGTTTTATGGTCAAAAGGGCATTATGGTCAACATTAAGCATTTAACGGAAACGTGTAAACGAATCGGACAATCAACGATCCAACCACAGAGGGTTATACTATCATGTAACCTGGTCCTAAGGAAGCTCTAAGGCATTTCCAAACCATACTAAATCGGGTCAGAACTGAAGTCAAAGCAAAAAGTCAAAGTTTTGCGACTTTCGGTTCCGAACCGGGTCTAAACAGAAAATTGTCGGGTCGAACATGTTTAGACATGTTCTTACATTTATTACTAAGTTATATGAATGATAAAATAGGTTGTATGCCTTCTACAATGTTAATTAGGCGTTAATTTGCAAATTAAGGTTATGTTGACTTTTTTCTAATCAACTTTGACCCGACATTTGATCTAGTTAGAGTGGGAATCAGAGGGAGCCCTTTTAAGGGTTTAATGCCCACATAATTACCAACGTATAACTACTTTCAATTCGACTAATCACTGGACCATTAGTGATTAATCATGAAGTCAACCGTTAATTACGACGGTTTGACTTTTAAGCTAAAACTAAGCAAAAACTCAACTAAGAAAGGTTAAGCATACTTACTGAAGTCCTATGCACGATTAGGAAGGACTTGGGTCTGCTCTTAAGCTCCAGAAATGCAGAAGTGAGGTGTGATCAATGGTTGCAACATGAGGCCTTTATATAGTGTTTTAATCTCATTAGATTGTTGACAACTAAGGCTACAACTGATCATGGATCACCCACAAGTGTCCCTAAGTGCCTAGGAATGTTTAGGGGTCGCCCATGGATGAGAAAATATCTTCTTAAGTCGGTTCCAAGGCTGAACAGCCAACATTCACGTTTTTCTGCATCTGGGGGTCTGACGCGGTCCGCGTAAGATCTTAATGTGTCTTACGCGGCCCGCCTAAGGCCTGACTTCAGGTTTAAAAGCTTTTTCAGTTTGCATCCTTGGCTCTTGGCTCTTCGAAAGGTCAACCACACTTTGTTTCTTGCATTTTGAGCCCCTTAACTTGACTTATAAGGGCTTCAAGTCTTATACCCACTTTGTTAAGCCCTTGGTTATCACCCGAAAAGTCATAACTTTCAACGTTTACGCTTTAAACCCCTCGCATACGAATTTGATCATAACTTTCTCATACGATAACGAAACTTTATGAAATTTCTATCATGTATTCTAGTGAGCATAATTTACCGTTACAAAGCTTCGGGTTTGCTAAAAGGTCACTCAGAGGTATAACTTAAACATGTTGACACATTTAACCCCTGTAGTTTGTAATCTCTCACTTTCTTTCATAATTAGCTTCGTATGATCCATGATTTATTCGTTTAAGGGTATAAACATCATGTAGGGATATTGTAGGGTATATTTATCCATTGCTGACATTTTGAACCCTTATATTCACATACTTTTCATGTTTGTCAACTTTAGTCCCTCTAGAGTATTCTTTCACATGTTCAAGCTTATGACACGTGTCAATACATTATAGGACGTGAATTTTCGAGGTGTTACACAATCGGTGATCGAGAAGATGAAATACTGGGTCGACCACTTACCGAACTACACTTTTAAATATAGCATGGAAAACGGCGAGATACGTCACTTGTTCTGGGCAGATGAAATTTCCAAGATCAACTATCAAGCTTTTGGCGATGTCGTCGCGTTCGAAAAATAGAACGCGACTTGGTATTTATATACACACCACTGTCCGCACCCACGCTTTGCTGGTCTACCTCGCAACATACACTAGGGGCGTCGTCTGCTGCACGCAAGCCCGCTGAACGGGCTGCGCCGATAGACGAGGGGTGGTTAATAAGTCGAGAGGCAATTTTTGACTTCGTCATCCCTCGCCCGTGTCCAACAGACACCGGCCCCGCTTCCAATGTCGTATAGTGGTCAACAACCTTCTCACCTTCTCTCGTTTTAATGCTTACATCCCCCCATCCCTTCGTCCACCCTCGCCCTTAAGGCTGCTAACTCGTCTACCCACTTATCAACACAGCTCGTCGCTCTCGATGTACTCTCATCATTCTTTTCAACAACACACAAGTTCACTCTCTACTCAAACAAAAGGCACGATTAGGCTATATGGTTACACCAAAAAAAATTAAAAGAAGGTTATACCTGTACGTCGACGTCTTTCTCGGCTGTACCGTCACTTAGCGGCTTCACCTCGCCACGCCCAAAACCCCCATTCGCAATTTCGTAATCTTGCCGACGGGTCAGAATTCCTTCGTCCAGAAATGGATGACACGGACCCCATCACAGGTGTTCCAGGCTGGCTGCCGCGTGCTGTCCACGTACAGCAACTGCAAAAAAAATTAAAAAAAATAAATTAAAATATATATAGAAACGCATACTCTCCGTCAAGATTTTCAAAGGCCCAACCCACCAACACTTCGGGTCCCGTGGCCTCCATTTTTTCTTACACTTTCTCAAACAGTCAACAATAAAACCACACCAGTTGTAATCTTCATATATATGTTTGGCCTAAAACCTGCAAAATTTCACTTTAAATGAGCAGCATAGCAAATCATACATCTTCAAAGCAGAGGTAACATAGGGCCATTCCCTAATAAAAATGATGTGTTGAGTGTTATTAGTTTTTAATGTATATATTAAGCCATTTTTAACACTTTTTAGCCAAGTTTTAAATTTATAAAACACGATATTTACTAACACTAAACACACATATGGGCAAGTGCACCCATCGTGAGCGTAGTATAGTGTTGGCAAGATACCGAGGTCGTCCAAGGACACAAGAGCTTTTAGTACCGGTTTATCCTCAACGTCTAATCAAATCAAAAGTTTAGAAAAAGGTTTTAAACTAGAAAAATAAAAACTAACTAAAATGCTGAAAAATAAAAATAAAAGTAAAAACAGATAGACAAGATGATTCACTTGGCTCCGACTCGTGTTTAGTGTAACCTTTAATTATTTCCGCACTTTTGCACTATTTAAGAGATTATCTTAGGGGCTGTTTGTTTTTACTTATTTTGTCTGCATAGACACTATGTCTGCAGGCGGGCAGACATAGTGCCTTGAAGCTTGTTTGTTTTTTTTTTAAACAGATCTTCATATGGCTTCTTTCATCTTAAAAAAAAAGCTATAGAACTTTGCTTCATACATCTTCACAAAACCCTTCTTCTTCTTCTTCCCTCTTCTTCCCTGCCACCCTTCTTAACATGACTCACCACCACCACCAACCACCACCACTGCACCACCACCACCAACCATCGCCGCACCACCACCACCACCAAGCACCGCCGCACCACCACCACCAACCACCGCCGCACCACCACCACAACCAACACCACCAACCACCGCTGCACCACCACCACTGCACCACCACCACCACTGCACCACCACCACCACCAACCACCGCTGCACCACCACCACCAACCACCGCTGCACCACCACCACCAACCACCACCACTGCACCACCACCAACCACCGCTGCACCACCACCACCAACCACCACCACTGCACCACCACCACCACCAACCACCGCTGCACCACCACCACCAACCACCGCTGCACCACCACCACCAACCACCACCACTGCACCACCACCACCACCAACCACCGCTGCACCACCACCACCAACCACCGCCGCACCACCACCACAACCACCGCCGGCAATACACCGAACAACCACCTCCACCACCGAATCCGTCACACAACTTCATTCTTATATTTGCATAAAGAAAGTTTGTGCAGACATTATCAATTTATAAAAACAAACAGGCTTATATTTTCAGCTTACAGATCTTCAGACCACATCTTCAGTTGCAGACATGAAAACAGATGAAATCAGCTTGCAGACAGTTTATGTCTGCAAAAAACAAACAGCACCTTAGTTATTGTAGTGACGTTACCCTCAACCCAGTAGTTTGAGTCAGCAAGGATACAATCCTAAAGGGTTGGATTATTGAAAGATAATTAATTAAGTTATTAATGCATATTATGGTAGGCCCCTCTTTTGAAGGTGACGTTACCCTCGACTAAGTAGTCTGAGTCAGCAGGGATACAGTCCTAAGTAGCCGGGTTAAAGTATTAATAGTAGCTTACATATGAGGGGATCAAAGAGTTTGGACCCCCGCCATCCAATACCAGTGGGTATTGAAGGAGGTCCTACTAAATTTGACCCAGGTCCTTGCAGGATCTATACACTGAACAAGGCAAGACTCTTACCAAACCGTTCCCTTAACCCCCGACCAGGTAGCCAACATACCTCCATATAGACCGTGGAGATATGAATGGTGAAAATCTTTTATTTTATATAGACAGTAAAATAATGCCAAGACACCACGGACAAACGATAAGGAAGAATCACCTTCAACATAAGAAACTAGTTATTAAAGTCATTAATACATAACCAAATAAAAAGTGTGAAAAGATTAAAAATAAAAAGTATTACACTGGACACTTGTCTTCACCAAGTGATGTAAGAGACTTAGGCAAACATGGCCTTTGATTGTCAAGAACTCTTACGATCAATCTTGGATCCCGAGACGACTCACACACTCTATGATGGACAATGGATGATGGTGGTGGATGATGGTGTTGTGATGGTGGTGGGTGGTGGGTGAAGTGTGAGAGAGGTGGTGTGCCAAGGGATGGTTTGCAAATGAGCCAAGCACCCCTATTTATAGCCTGAACAGCAGCTCGGGCACGGCCCCGTGTCCAGTGGGCACGGCCCCGTGTCCATCCTCTTCTCTGTCTTCATTAATTGCAGTTTGTCTGCATTAGTTGACCACGCCCCCGTGTCCGCTGGGCACGACCCCGTGTGCAGAAGCGTATCTGTACTATCAAGATTTGCCTGGATTCTGCGAATCTTATAGTTGACCACGGCCCCGTGTCCGCTGAGCACAGCCCCGTGGTGGGCGATGGAAGCTTCTAAAACTTTGTCTTTTATGCTGACACTTGGGCACGCCCCCGTGCTCAGTGAGCATGGGGCGTGTTCAGCCTTCTGTTCTCTTGTTTTGCTTGGGAAGATGCTTTCGGGGAGGTCGGGCATGCCACGTTGGTTCCTTTTCTTGTATTTATGTTAGATTTAGTTGTCTTTTTGCTTCTTTTGTTAATTTGAGCTCATTTAATCCTGAAAATACAAAAGGAAGACAAAAGCACACTTTTTCCAACATTAGTACTAAAAAAGGGTTAGTTTTATGCCACAATTGATGTAATTTATATGTTTCATTTTGCACACATCAAATACCCCCACATTTGAATCTTTGCTTGTCCTCAAGCAAAACTCTTTATAATGTGGCTTTACACTCCCAAATGGAATGGGTAGAAGAGAAGGTTTTTGGGCTTGTCATAGAGTGTCGGGATTTCCAAGATTCTTTATTAAGTTTTATTTTTATTTATTTACAATCCTATTCGTCATGATTTATTTAAAACTTTTCATAAGATAAATTACTTATTAGGGCATAATATGCTTCTTTAAAATTCTATTTAAATACAAGTTCACATACCTCACGGGGGATCACTCAACACTCGGCCGAAGATGTATTTTAGTGAATCACTCGAGAGCGGCATGAAACTTACTCCTACCATAGGCTTGCCAAGCAATCAATCCTCCTCATTTTTAACTATATACCTTTGTAAATATCAAGGGGACTTTTGGGTGAAGGGTTAGGCTTGGGTTAAAGGTAGGTGGTTGGGTTAGTGGTTAGTAGAAAAAGGGCGAAAAGCGTAAAAAGCATCGGTTTTCGTAAGACTTTTTTATTTATGCAATTTTTTATTTTGATGAAGCCATAATTCAAACAAAGTTATTTTGATGAACTTGCTTGTTTATTTCTTTTGCTTCATCATCAACATTTTTTTTTGAAAGTCATACGAAAAACCGAGCTTGTTACTAAAACAAAGGGTTAAAAATAAAAAGGTTTTGGTGGGTGAAAGGGTGTTTGGTTTAGGTTAAGAAATGAAAAGGTTTAGGCTCAAAGGGGTTAACTAGGGGGATTTTGGGTAGGTGGTAAAAAAAATAATAATAATGGTGTAGAAATAAAAAGGGTTAGTCCTAATGCCTCCATCATTTACTTACTCGGGTTTAAGTTGGTAAGGACCGGGAATGTATCGTCGTGGCAAGTTCTAGAGTTGTAAGAACCAAGCGGCTATTCACACAAGAAACGAAAAATGAGCATTTAGTTTAAAGATATGTATTTGTATGCTCAATAAAGGCTTAAAACTCACTTTTGTGGGAATGGGTTTTTATGTGATCAAGTATATATAATTAAATTTTAACTAAGCTTGTCATGCCTTTTCATAATTTTCTTATGTTGGTTCTTTTTATCACGACGCTATCGGTTGTAAATTTGTAAAAATATAACCTTTTTAGAATTTGAAATTCCCAAGTTAAACCTAGACAAGTAAAAAAAATGAAAATTTTTGAAAAAAAATTTGGGGTGATTAGCGGTTCCAATAGAGTTTTGTGTAAGGCTTGTAAATAGGACTTGCAAGATTCAAAGTTTTAGCATCCCCCCACACTTAAATTACACATTGACCTCAATGTGTCCCAAAAATAAGTTTTTAGGTTGATTGAATGTGTAAAAGGTGTAAAAAAGCAAAATTTTATGTTACTGGGCGTCTGGACACGGCCCCGTGTTCAGGTGCCAGTAACAAAAAGTTGAACAAAAGAAACAGAAGCTTGGACATGGGGGCGTGTTGGGTGAACACGGCCCGTGTCCAGTTTACCTGAACTGGGTATTTTCTGTAGACTGTGCAGCACGGGGCCGTGTTGGGCAGGCACGGCCCGTGCTGAACCTGCTGTAATGAAGAAAGTTCGTCGGATGGCCCTGTTTTCGTGCATGGGGTACTGGTCCAAGTTTCCCTTGTTATCCTTCACCATCCCGAGTGTGTTTTATTCATTACAACATCAATCAAACACCAAATTAACTAAAACCATCATTCATTAGGTCATAGAGAAAATTATAAAATAATCCTAAAAGTTTTGAAAACAAAGCAGAAATTAAATTTTAAGGGTCCTAAATTAGATAGGTCAAGTGATACGTAAAATCATCCTAAGGAGCTCTACTAATACAATAATAACCAAAATTCCGGAAATAGCTTTCCGGTATCTAAAAGTTTTGTAGAACTCCGAGCCGAGAGGTATTCCCTAGATGTTGCTAGAGCCATTCTTCTATCTCTCTTGGGAGAAAGAAGGCGGGGTCGTTTTCTTCAACATCTTGTGGAGGGGGAGAGACACCAACAGGAACCCCTTGTAGTACGTCCCGAGGGGGCTCTGAGTGTATCGCGTACCATTCGGCCGGTATGATGACTTCGGGAACCACATTCCATGCCCTTTGGGTAATGATTGGAACCAAAGGAGGAGAGGCGAGAATGTTCAACCTTTGGTGCAAAAGGTTGACCTCTCAAAGACATCCCTCTAGTCCCACCGTCAAATGATTAATACGGTCAACCAATGCTTCTTCCACCCCCGTCATCTCATCAATGGCCTCTCTTAAGGCGTAAACGTAGTTTACAAGAGAGTCTTCAACCGTTGATGATCTTCTCCCTTGTCGGTTGTTTCTGGAGTGTGATGAAGATGCTCCGCTAGTTCTGCTCGCCATTATGAGAAAACATACCGAAAAGAGTTCAACTTTATGGAATCAGTGCTTCGGACACGGCCCCGTGTTCAATGAACACGGCCCGTGTTCAGATGTCTGCAGATTTTTAGGATAAGGGATCATGGAGTTTTAATTTGTTTTTATGATGTTATAAAACGTTTTTAAGCAGAAACAACTTAAAACATTGTCGTAGAACTTATTTGAGTGAATTGCAAGGATTGTCCTTTATCTTTATACCCATTTGCAGGCGCTGTCCTTTATGTTTAAAATTGACAAGTTTTGTACTTTATGCTTTCAAATCATACACGTTTTGTCCTTTAGCCCTAACCCAGTTAGATTTTTCTGTCAAATCTGGTCATGTGCAATGCACATGAGGGAAAAATTGTCTTTTCTTCTGAATTGGTGTATAGGAATTATTGTCTAGTGGAGATGGATATGATCGGGTGGTTCCGCTAGTGGCACGATGATACTCTAGTGCTCCGTCAGTGATCCAAATTTGTCTTTCAAAAAAAAATAAAAAATAAAAAAATAAAAAAAATAACTAAGCTACATACTAAAATAAACTTGACAACTACTGGAACATGGAATGAGTTAATGGGCACATAACACTCTAAAGCGGCGATGTACGTTGTGGGACTATTTAAGATTTTGAGTTTAAATATTAAAAAAACTGCAATTTAGAGTTTAAATATTAAAAAATAAAATCCTTTGATTAACTATAAGATTTTGTTACCCCTTTAAAGTAGGAAGTTTTGTTGATATTAAACTAAACCGTAAAGTAAATTCAATGAGTTATTCAACAATAGTTATAGTTTTAGTGTGAAAAATGTTAGTGTTGCCAGCTTTTAATAAAATATATGATAATAACTAAAAGCTTTAACCACTTGTACACTAAGGAATCATCTATTTATACATTTTAATCCGCATGTCAATACTGACCAAGACAACTATCGAAACGTCGGCAAAAAATGAGTAGGTCGTCACGGTACCTTTGGATTTTTTTTAAAACATTATAGTTTATAAGATATTGAAAGAATACGTAAAAGAATTATAAATTTGTTGTTGAGGGGGAAAAGTGTAACTAATTATCCATAATTTTGTTAAAACAAAGGGATTTAAATGCAATAAGATGATGAACTAAAATATAAATAGTGTTAAAAAGACCAATTTATCCTCATTTTAGGGGTGTATCTATAAATAAAGAGGGAAGAATTTCTAATTTTTTGGGTAACTTAAAATGCCATTCCCTCATGCATTATAATATAGTATAGATTTGTTATAACTAATGTTATTACAATTATGCTTATTACGTGATTACACATTTCAATAATAAAAATACTATAATGAAATTCATTACGTGATTACACATTCAATATAAATCCATTATGTGATTACACATTCAATATGATTTGTTATAACTAATGTTATTACAATTATGTTTATTACGTGATTACACATTTCAATGATACATAGTCAACTATTGTTACGTAATTACGTAATCACTTAGTGGGGTTTCACATAAAATACTATAATGAAATCACATAACCACGTAATGAGTATTCAAAATCTTGTATTCAGAATCACGTAATCACGTAGTCATGTGTTGCGTATTCAAAATCACGTAATCACGTAATGGGTATTCAAAATCATGTAGTTTTTTAAAAAGAAAACTATAGTAATAAGTTGCTCGAATTAAAGAGAATGAAATGTTCGTTAATACCGTGTAATTTTTATAAAAAAAATATTAATGTATGAAAAAGTTATAGTCGTTTGAAAATCAGGGGGTGGGTTTTATAAGTCAACAATATTGGATTTTCCTGTTTTGCCCTTTTTACACTTGTTTTTGTTTTTAGTTATGTGAATTCTAAATTTGAGACCACTTGATCTCAATCATTAATCTTGCAAATGAAAGGCCAAACTCCTTTCTTACACTTTGTACACTTCATTCCTCTTGTATAATCACCATTCTCTAGTTGCATATAACACCTGCTAAAGCTTATGTGATTATTTGAAAAAGGGCCTGTAAATTATATATATATATATGGGTAAGGTTATTGTAAAAAAGACCAAAAGTGTGAGAAAGGTAAGAAAGAATCTCAGCCATTAGATCTAAATTAATTGAAAAGGGTAAACAAGTAATTTTATCATTAATTCAATTAATTAAAAACTTCCCATAACCGCCACCTTAATTATAGGAAGTATATAACACCATTCAGTAAGTATATAACACCATTCAGCAAGTATATAACACCATTCAACCTTAATTATAGGAAGTATATAACACCATTCAGCAAGTATATAACACCATTCAGTAAGTATATAACACCATTCAGCAAGTATATAACACCATTCAGCATTTAGCAAGTATATAACACCATTCAGCAAGTATATAACACCATTCAGAAAGTATATAACACCATTCAGTAAGTATATAAACCATTCAGCAAGTATATAACACCATTCAGCAAGTATATAACACAATTCATTGACTAAACATCTGATCGAAACATATTTTTTTCTCTATATAAGTATAGTAATATGGTACTCATATTAAAGATAAAAAAACGCTCGTTATTATGGTGTAATTTAAAAAAAAAAAAAGTTATGTATAAAAAAGTTATTGACGTTTAAAAAAGACGGAAGGAAGTTACATGTGCATTACCTAATTTCTAGTGGAGTTAAAAGACTATATTGCCCCTAGATATTTCAAATTAGTCCAAATTAATGAAAATATTTTACAATTTGGTCCCTATTGATCTCAACCATTAGATCAAAAGATCTAATGGCTGAGATTCTTTCTTACCCTTCTCACACTTTAGGCCTTTTTTACAAGATCTTCTACCTATATATATAAATATATATATATATATATATATATATATATATATATATTATAATTGCAGAATATTATATATAATTACAACCCTATTTTTATCACAAATTATCAACTGCAGTTGAGTGGTAGTTAGGAGGGTTTTTAAGTTGCGGGTCACGAGGTCGAAACTTGATGTCATCGTTTTTTACAATTTTAGTGCTCATCTATCTTTTATATTAAAGCAAAATAATTTTGACCAATTGACCATGATGTGGCATAGGTCTTTAGCCAGATAATTGTGTGTTTGAGCGGCAAAATGGATTTCATCTATTTCCCTTCACTTTTGTGAGCGGCAAAAGGTTTTCCTCCATTCTCCTTCATTCATTTGTGAAACAGCTGTGTTCTTCATATGGAAACTTCAATTAATCATCAATCACTTCAAAATCTTCTACAAAATTATGAATACGTTTCCATTTCTTTTCCCTTTATTACCTTCACACGCTCTCTCTCTCTCCGATTAAACTCCTTTCAGTTTCTTCCATACCTATGAAAACCCTAATTGACAGCCGTATTCAATCAAATTTGTAGTTTCTCATACCTATCAAAACCCTAATTAAAACATCAACCATGATAGAGGCAGTGAAACCAGGCAGTGGTTGTGTCTAGCGGCGGCAGTGGTGGTCTAATGTTGATGGTGGAGGAGTCGCGACAGCAGTGGTTTTGTGGTACTTGAATCTTCGTCTCAATCATTCCCTACGCCATCTAATGTTTTACAGGTTCGATTCGATTTTTTTTTTAATTGGGTTTGAATTCGAATTGGATAATGAGTTTTAATGATTTTGATTTGTGGGTTCTGTATATCTTAATAATTAGGGTTATTTATTGGATGATTTTGATATGACAGAGATGTTGAAAGAAGATGCAAATAGTGGAAAAGTGTCGTCTGATGTACCTGCTGCACTCAAAGAATTGAATGCAAATGTTGATGATTTTACCTTATAAAACGCCCCTAACTTATCATTTTCAAAAGATCTTAACGTGGGGATAATTTTTTTAAAATTTTCGGCATGACCCGTTCGTACATAGACCACTAACACCTGTTTTATACGGTAAACCATTTCAACATAAAACATCCTTGACAAAAACCCAAAACGGAACGTTTACTTTGTTTACAGCAAGACTACCACTAATAAGTTTTTATCCAAACCATAAAGACGTCAAAACACTACACAAGTTAAAGTACATAAGACCAAAAGTTTAGACCATGTTATAATAACTTATGACGGAAGCGTGTAGTGGGCGTAGATCAAGTGTGCTCATTCCAAATTGTCCGACCGCCTAGGTTGAGGATTTACCTACATACAACAAAAACAATTAAGTTAGTATTTCGTCACCAACTCAATTAATTAATAATCCGATTCGTCTCTTCACGATTTTACATCATTCAATTACTTTACTAACCGTTAAACGGTTCATTACATGTTTGCCTCAACGTAGAGACTAAACATACTATTCTTAACCTACCCGCTAACGACGGATACTAGTATTATTAATATAACCTCCATTCGATTTGTTCATGATGAACAAACATATTCTTTACATTCTTACACTCACACTCCAATCCGAGAAAGACGGATCGAGTAGACTTTCATTCGTTACATACTTAACTTCCCATACCCGGTTCAAATAAAAAGAACCGGATATGATGCATTATCTTTCGTAACTTATTCATTCCTTACAATCCGTTTATGACGGATCTTACTTTTACTTTCAAACAACCATAGATTTCAAATCTCACAATTTTAACATAACAACACAATACAATTGAGATTATTATACATATGACAACATCATAGAAATATGGTATACACTAACGTACCTCGATCTTGTGAACCTTCCGATTTCCTAGTATTGGATCCTTATTCCTTCACGCCTATAACAACACGTTCATTCGTTTATTTAGTACAACCAAGTCTCATTCATTCATCTTCCAAATCATACATATTATTCTTCTAAGCATTTCATCAAACACTTGGTGGTCATCATATATACAAGCATACAAAGCATGAATTCCTACTAGTTCATCTTATAATTCATCGACAATAAATACATGTTCATATCTTTCTTTTATCCTACATAAATTTCTAAGATTCTAGCATTACAACATCACCATATTTCAAGATTTCACATAACTATAACCACTTTGATCATCCTATTCATATCACAAATTCATAAAGTGGGTTTTTACCAAAATCTTTCAAATAACCTAAAATCAAACATGATTCTTGTCCTGGAAGGTAATTCTAACTCAGATTTCTCACATTTAGACACAAGAATTCGAGATTGGGTTGAACCCCTCATCCTACAATTCATGATTTCAGAAATTAAACTTACCACTTCAGAAATTGAGGTTAGCTACTCGAAATTAGGGCTCATGCATTAGATTTTTCCTTTGTTTCAGGTTTAATTGCTTGATTTCTTGATGTTAGGGTTTCCCCCTCTTGCTCTGCTCTCCTATTCGATCGACCAGATCCCCACACACACTTTGTGTGTGGGTTTTGAGCTCTTTTATTTTAATTACCCGAAATTTTGATATGTTACACCTTTAGTCCCTCAAGTTTATTTACTTATATAACTTTAAACCTCACCCCTTTATTATTTATATCATACATCAAATCCCATTAACTAGGTTAAGTTTTAAATAAACTTTTTAACTTATCAAGTAAACATTTTTGGGGTGTTACAAGTCTACCCCCCCCCCCCTTAAAAGGGGTTTCGTCCCCGAAACCTGGGCACATAACAATTTAAACATTTACATACCGAAGAGAAAAGGGTAGTGCTTCCTCATTTCATCTTTCGCTTCCCATGTAAGTTCCGACCCCTTACGGTGTCGCCATTGAACCAACACTTGTCTAACGACTTTGTTGCGAAGATTCTTCACCTTAACGTCTTTAATGGCTATTGGTCTTTCGACATAATTTAATCCCTCGTCCAACTCGATGTCATCGAGAGGTACTAATGCTGTTTCATCCGCAAGACACTTCCTCAACTGCGATACGTGGAAGGTATTGTGAATCCCGTCTAGTGTAGACGGTAATTCTAATCGATATGCAGCCCTTCCAACTCGAGCCAAGATTTTAAATGGTCCTATATAACGAGGACCTAACTTACCCCATTTACGGAAACGGATTATACCCTTCCATGGAGATACTTTCAGTAGAACATAATCTCCGACTTGAAATTTGATAGGACGCCTTCTCTTGTCCGCATAAGCTTTTTGCCGATCCTGGGCTGCTTTCAGTCGAGCTCTAATCAATTCAATCTTTTCATTCGTCACTGCTATTAAATCACTTGGCGCAAGTTCTCTCTGTCCAACTTCGCCCCAACACACAGGAGTTCTACATTTCCTCCCGTATAATAGTTCATAGTGAGCCATTTTAATACCACCATGATAGCTATTATTATAAGAAAATTCCGCTAGTGGTAAATGGTCATCCCAATTCCCGCCAAAATCTAAGGCACAAGCTCTTAACATATCAACAAGCGTTTGGATGGTTCGTTCTGATTGACCATCAGTCTGAGGGTGATAGGTTGTGCTTATGTGTAGCTTCGTGCCCATACTTTCATGAAACTTATGCCAGTAACGAGAGGTAAATCTAGTATCCCGATCTGAAACGATTGACACGGGCACCCCGTGTCGAGATACAATCTCATTCATATAAATTTCCGCCATTCTCTCAGAAGAGTAAGCTTCTCGAATAGGTAAAAAGTGGGCACTTTTTGTGAGTCGGTCTACGATTATCCATATTGCATCATGCCCCTTTTTCGTTCTAGGAAGCTTGGTTACCAGATCCATAGTTAACTCCTCCCATTTCCAGACTGGAATTTCCAAATGTTGTAACTCCCCGTATGGTTTTTGATGTTCTGCTTTCACTTGGGAGCATCTTAAGCATTTCGAGACATACTTTACAATGTCGCGTTTCATACCAGGCCACCAATAATTGGTCTTGAAGTCCCGGTACATCTTGGTTGTCCCGGGATGTATTGAGTATCGTGAGTTATGAGCCTCGTCAAGTAGAGCGGTCTTGAATTCGCAAAATCGTGGTATCCAAATTCGACCGAATCTTGTTTTGAGTCCGGTCGAATTTTCTTCTAAGTTATCGGCTACACCTTTTACTCTTTCTTTCTTTAGGTCTTCCGCTCCAAGAGACTTTATTTAAGAATCTCGTATCATATCAAGCAAACGTGGAGTAACTATCATCTTCATGGATTTTACTTGAATCAAAGGTGGAGACTCTTTTCGGCTTAACGCGTCCGCCACCACGTTCGCCTTTGCCGGATGATAAAGGATATCGTAATCGTAATCTTTAATCAGTTCCAACCATCTTCGTTGCCTCATATTCAAGTCTTTATGTTCGAAGAAATATTTGAGGCTTTTGTGGTCCGAGTAAATTGTACATTTCGTACCATATAGATAATGCCTCCAAATCTTTAAGGCGAACACCACCGCTGCCAATTCCAAATCGTGTGTTGGGTAGTTTACCTCATGCGGTTTTAATTGTCGTGAAGCATATGCGATAACCTTTCCCCTTTGCATCAAAACACAACCTAAACCCTATTGTGAAGCGTCTGAATAGACAACCAGGTCTTCAGTCCCATCCGGTAATGTCAATACCGGGGGACTCGACAGTTTCTCCTTTAATATTCGAAAGGCTTCCTCCTGTTCTTTACCCCACACAAATTTTTCTTTCTTCCTCGTCAGTTTTGTTAAGGGTAATGCTATCTTCAAAAAATCCTGTATGAACCTTCTGTAGTACCCCGCGAGGCCTAGAAAACCTCTTATTTCAGTTGGATTTTTCGGGGAAACCCATTTCATTACGGCCTCAACCTTTGACGGATCTACTAAAACACCTTCCGAATTGATCACGTGACCCAGAAATTGCACCTCTCTGAGCCAGAAGGCACACTTTGAGAATTTCGCATAAAGTTTTTCCTTACGGAGAGTTTCAAGTACTTCACGCAAGTGTCTCGCATGTTCAGTCTTGCTTCGCGAATAGACTAGAATATCATCTATGAACACGATCACTGATTTATCAATCATAGGTCGGCATACCCGGTTCATAAGATCCATAAATGCAGCCGGCGCGTTCGTCAATCCAAAGGACATAACTAGAAATTCGTAATGCCCATATCGGGTTCTGAACGCGCTTTTTGGAATATCTTCTTCTCGCACTCTAACTTGATGATACCCCGAATGCAGGTCTATCTTAGAGAACCAACTCGCCCCTTATAATTGATCAAAAAGATCGTCAATTCTTGGTAAAGGGTAGCGGTTCTTCACGGTCAACTTATTTAATTCTCTGTAATCGATGCACATGCGCATCGACCCATCTTTCTTCTTAACGAATAAGACAGGCGCTCCCCAAGGTGACACACTCGGGCGTACGAAGCCCTTGTCGAGAAGATCTTGTAATTGTGTCATTAATTCACGTATCTCGGTGGGGGCTAGCCTATATGGAGCCTTAGCTACCGGTTTTGCACCTGGGTTTAACTCAATTCGGAACTCTATTTCACGCTCAGGAGGGAGTCCCGGCAACTCTTCCAAAAATACGCCCGGAAACTCATTCACTATTTCGACATCTTCAATCTTCGAGAGATTTCGTTGAACGTCCACCACGTAAGCTAAATAGGTCCTACTTCTGTTAATTACATACTTGACTGCTTGGGCAATAGTACAAAGTTTCGCTTCTAGGTTTCTTTCTCCTTGGATTTTTAATTGGTTTCCACTCGGAGTTTGGCCAGTTATAGTTTTACTTTCACAATTTATCTCCACGTGGTTTCGGGACATCCAATCCATACCCACTATTACTTTAAATTCCCCCAAAATCATAGGTATAAGGTCGATGTCAAACTCCTCATCTTCTATAGTTAACTTACAACTTCTACAAATTTCGATAATTTTTACTATCGGCTATTTCTACCTCTAAGAGTGTCGTCATTCTTTCAATTCTAAAGGAAGGGTGTTGCACAATTTCACTCGAAATAAATGACATGGTGGCTCCACTCCGGTATCAAACAATACGTACACTGGCAAGGAATTTAACAAAAAGATACATGAGACCACATTCAGGTGAGACTTAGCTTCTTCGGATGTGATTTGGAACATCCTTCCTTTTGCCCTAGAGCCATCCTCGTTCTTTCCTTCCTTCTTTGATCCTTGCTGGAGTTTAGGACACTCCGACTTAACATGCCCTTTCTGGAAACAGTTGAAACAAGTCTTCGGGTTATTAGGGCATTTGTAGGATGTATGCCCTTCTTCACCGCACTTATAGCACCCCTTCTTACCCAAAAGGCATTCCCCAGTATGAAGTTTCCCACATGTCTTGCAAGGAGTAATACCACTTTTCGACTTATCTTTCCTTCCCTGGTCTTGGAACCTCGCCTTTTTAGATGGACTTGCATTTGTCCCCTTTTCTGTCGACCTCTTTTCACCACGTTCCTCCTGTCTTTTAATCTCAATTTCTCTATCTCGTGCCAAATTGATAAGCTCGTCAAGGGTTTCACATTTTGAGGGAGTGATGAACTCCCTAAATTCTGCCTTCAGTATGCCATAAAAGCGATTGATCTTCATTCTTTCGGTCTTCACAAAGTCTCCACAAAACTTCATCTTATCCAAGAAAGTGTTTGATATTTCGTTTATCGACTCGTTTTTCTGTCGGAGGCGTAAGAAATCCTCCTGAATCTTATCAATGGCTGACTGAGGACAGTGATATCTCATGAAGGGTTCCTTAAATTCTTGCCAAGTCATCATTTGGAGTCTATCCTCACCTACTTCCTTGCTATACGCATCTCACCAATCTTTCGCCTGAAAAGAGAGTTGACCAGTAGCGAACATCACTTGATCTTCCTTATCACACCGACTTCGTATAAACACTGCCTCTATGTTCAAGATCCATCTTTGGCATGCTATCGGATCGATTTTGCCATCATACGTTGCAGGATTGCATGCCATGAAATCTTTATATGTGCATCGTCATTCCTTGCTTTTACCTTTAGATCCCTCAATCAATTCCTTTAATTCTTCGATCTTGCTAGTCATCATTGCATCCACAACTCCCAACACTCTACTTTCTACTTCTTGAGCTAATCGTGGAAGATTAGCTTGCATAACCCTTTCCGCCACTTCTGTGACTTTATTATTAAATGCTTCTTGACGAGCCGTATCATCATCATCATTAACACTTCTTGTATCTGCCATCTACACAATATCATGTTTTGCGTTTAATTCGAATCATAAGCTTTTCAATATATCATAGTTCATTAGTCCGTGTTTACTTCATTCGCATTCTTACATTTTAAATTTTACTCCCTTTTAAACTTTCATCATTCATTTGTGTCATTCGACACATTACTTTCGGATTTTACAAATTTCTTTCCATCGTAACCACTAATTGTGATTACATATATCTTGTTAGGCCTTATATGGACCCTACATAAACATTGAATAGGCTTTCGGACGAACCGGAAACTCAAAATGCGAAAAACAAAACAAAAAAATTTCAGCGGATTTAACTTCCGCGGACCGTCGGCGACGGCCTCACATCCCGTCGGCGACGGGCTCTTAAAATGTGGCGTCGGCCACTTTGTCCGTAGACAGCCGATTAAGGCGTCGGCCCAAAGGGGGGCGTCGACGACGGTTGGCAGCCCGTCGGCGACGGCCTCCCGATTGCTGAAACGCTGCTGCACTTGTTTTTTGGCTGATTCGACCATTTCCCGGGTCCGTTTTCAGCCACACGGGTCCAGGGACTTCCCATTTCACCCACATTATCACTTTTTAGAATAGATAACTTTAAAACTTATTCCGTGAACACATTGTACATGCTTATATTTACCGCTAATTTAAATCTTTACCTCTTAGCGGTCTTGGAGTGAGCACACTTTCGAGCGAGCCATCAGTTTGAGTTCAAGCACTACTACTTGTGCTCGAATCCCTCAAACCTCGGCTCTGATACCAACTTAAAACGCCCCTAACTTATCATTTTCAAAAGATCTTAACGTGGGGATAATTTTTTTAAAATTTTCGGCATGACCCGTTCGTACATAGATCACTAACACCTGTTTTATACGTTAAACCATTTCAACATAAAACATCCTTGACAAAAACCCAAAACGGAACGTTTACGTTGTTTACAACAAGACTACCACTAATAAGTTTTTATCCAAACCATAAAGACGTCAAAACACTACACAAGTTAAAGTACATAAGACCAAAAGTTTAGACCACGTTATAATAACTTATGACGGAAGCGTGTAGTGGGCGTAGATCAAGTGTGCTCATTCCAAATCGTCTGACCGCCTAGGTTGAGGATTTACCTACATACAACATAAACAATTAAGTTAGTATTTAGTCACCAACTCAATTAATTAATAAACCGATTCGTCTCTTCACGATTTTACATCATTCAATTACTTTACTAACCGTTAAACGGTTCATTACATGCTCGCCTCAACGTAGAGACTAAACATACTTTTCTTAACCTACACGCTAACGACAGATACTAGTATTATTAACATAACCTCCATTCGATTTGTTCATGATGAACAAACATATTCTTTACATTCTTACACTCACACTCCAATCCGAGAAAGACGGATCGAGTAGACTTTCATTCGTTACATACTTAACTTCCCATACCCGGTTCAAATAAAAAGAACCGAATATGATGCATTATCTTTCGTAACTTATTCATTCCTTACAATCCATTTATGACGGATCTTACTTTTACTTTCAAACAACCATAGATTTCAAATCTCACAATTTTAACATAACAACACAATACAATTGAGATTATTATACATATGACAACATCATAGAAATATGGTATACACTAACGTACCTCGATCTTGTGAACCTTCCGTTTCCTAGTATTGGATCCTTCTTCCTTCACGCCTATAACAACACGTTCATTCGTTTATTTAGTACAACCAAGTCTCATTCATTCATCTTCCAAATCATACATATTATTCTTCTAAACATTTCATCAAACACTTGGTGGTCATCATATATACAAGCATTATGTACAAGCATACAAAGCATGAATTCCTACTAGTTCATCTTATAATTCATCGACAGTAAATACATGTTCATATCTTTCTTTTATCCTACATAAATTTCTAAGATTCTAGCATTACAACATCACCATATTTCAAGATTTCACATAACTATAACCACTTTGATCATCCCATTCATATCACAAATTCATAAAGTGGGTTTTTACCAAAATCTTTCAAATAACCTAAAATCAAACATGATTCTTGTCCTGGAAGGTAATTCTAACTCAGATTTCTCACATTTAGACACAAGAATTCGAGATTGGGTTGAACCCCTCATCCTACAATTCATGATTTCAGAAATTAAACTTACCACTTCAGAAATTGAGGTTAGCTACTCGAAATTAGGGCTCATGCATTAGATTTTTCCTTTGTTTCAGGTTTAATTGCTTGATTTCTTGATGTTAGGGTTTCCCCCTCTTGCTCTGCTCTCCTGTTCGATCGACCAGAACCCCACACACACTCTGTGTGTGGGTTTTGAGCTCTTTTATTTTAATTACCCTAAATTTTGATATGTTACACCTTTAGTCCCTCAAGTTTATTTACTTATTTAACTTTAAACCTCACCCCTTTATTATTTATATCATACATCAAATCCCATTAACTAGGTTAAGTTTTAAATAAACTTTTTAACTTATCAAGTAAACATTTTTGGGGTGTTACACCTTAGCAGGTTCCTCAGGTTATTTTCGATTTGTATGGTATGCTTTTTATGTGTTAAGAAGATGATTATGTCTTTAAATTACAATTGAATTAGTTTGATCTAGAATATGAGAAGAGGTTTGTAAGAATTTATTAGGAATGAGATATATCATTTGCTTTTGAATATGTATTGATTTATATGAAATTTGGGTTTATATAACAGTGAGTTTGATTGACAAAGGTAATAAACCAGAAGTAGAATTTTTTAAGTTTAGTGTTTTTTTTGAAGCTATTATGAATTTTAAGTAGACTATTTTGTGATTAATTTTGTATAGGCATTTGATAGGCTTCTTTATATTTTTTTGTCACTCGCAGTTTCGAGCTTGATAAACAAGGATAAAGTGGAATCAGTGGTCCCGAGCTTCTTCTCAGGTCCATCATCGTGATTAGTTTTTATTCTTTTATCACTCTTATTTAGAGATAGAGGATCCTGTACATTAATCCAGAAGTGTGAGAAGTGTATTATAACACTATATATAACGCTATATAACACCATATAAACACCGGGTAACACTATGTAACACCATATAACACTATGTAACACTATGTAACACTATATAACTAATATAACAATATATTTTGTCGGATAGCATGTCTATGATAGATGTATAGTGTTATATATTGTTATATAGTGTTACATAGTGTTATATGGTGTTACATAATATTATACGGTGTTTATATGGTGTTATATTGTGTTATAATACACTTCTTACACTTGTCACACTTCTGGATTAATGTACAGGATCCCTACCCCTTATTTAGATATTGATTGTATTATGAGTATTATGTTCATTGATACCTTTAAATCAGAATACAAATTCTGGACCATGATCTAATGGTGGTAAAAGTCCACAGTCTGGTGGTTTTGATGATAAACCACCAACTGAGAGCCCTAAAATTCAAGCAGCGGGAGTTTTCTCCAAGGGCTTGAGGATATTATGTGAAAAACAAAGTTGCTTTCTAATTCGTTATATAATAGCTAAAAGAATATTATTCAAAAACACAATGACAATAAAACAATGTTATCCAAACGGGATGCTTATGCGCAAAATTTGATTAACTCATGTACATTTTAATCCAAATTTAATTATTTAGTTAGCATAATTCAACATGTTTGCTTCGTTGTGTATAATCCGGAAAAATTGTAGTTCTGAATCTTGCTTACATTTCTGAACTTTGCAGGCGCTTGTGATTGATGAAGTGGGTATTTCTTTTCAGAACTCATTTTGATGAAGTGGGTAATTTTTTGTCAGACCTCATTTGGTGATGCAAGCGAACTACCATGTATATTCCAAACACTTAAGTTTAGTTTTCTAATCAACTTAGCATCTGATGCAATTTATTGTGCAGGTGTGAGTGTAATTTGAGTGACACGTACCTAATCTGATTATTCGGTCATAGATGATACAGTCCAGTAGCATAATTAGTAGTGGAAAGCTAATTTTGGAATGATGAACAGAATTCATGGCTTCATTTTTGTCAAGTGAAGCTAGATCATCAAGAATATGTTCATTAGAGGCAGTGGCGGAGCCAAAAAAAATTTTCTTATGGTGTCATCTTTTATGGATACCCCGGTTTATGTAACCCGAAGTCGAACTTTTTTGGATCGGTTCGGATCTAGTCGGGTCAAATCACATAATAAAAGCAAATATCACAGTAAAAGTACAATGTTATTGAATTAAAACACATAATAAAATTATAAAGTCATTTGAAATATATAATAAAATGCATTTCATAGTTGCTATGTATGCATTTTGATGTTTTGAAAACGATTCATAATTTTTTCAATGGCAGCTTAAAAAAAAACCTCTTTTTCATTATAACAAACAAGTGTACGCATCATTCATATGATCATCAAACATCCTGTTAGGTTAAACAATAGAAACAAAACCAATTAGACATGGGGCTATAATGCTTACTGGATTAGAAAAAATAAAAATTAAGCATGGACCTTTAATGATTTAAAGTATACTAATTAAATTCAAGTAACTGGGCTTAATTTTTGAAATATAAATTTGTTTATTATATAATTGTTTTAGAAGAAAACAAAACAATGGTGTTGTTTGTAAAAAAAAATCAATGGTGTCGCTCGTAAAAAAACAATGGTGTCGTTTGAATTTTTCCTATTATACGTTGTATTTGCTACACAAAATTCAATGGTGTCGGACGACACCGTTGTTCAAAGTGTGGCTCCGCCACTGATTAGAGGCGCTTATATTCATGGCTTCACAAGTCTCTAAGGTTGAAGAAAGGGAACACGCTTTTGCTAAGTGTGGACATCGGAACTAGGGATGAGCTCGGTACCAACCGGTACCGGTACCGAAAATACCGGCACCGAAAATCCCCAACAGTGGTTACCGGATCCGGTACCGAATATACCTTGTACAGTATGGTTCGGTACCGGTATTTGAGGGTAAATACCAGTACCGAAAATGTCAAAAGTCGGTACTGAATCGGTACCGAAAATGTACCAGGTTCGGTAAATTCGATACCGGTACCATTTGCTCATCCCTAGATTCGGAACCGCCTTCATCTAGTGGTTGATGCCAAAAAAATGCTTTAATATACGTTTAATTCTCTTGTAGATGTTACTACTCAAATGCTACTGGGTAAATGCTCATTTATTACTTCATTTTGTCTGTAAAATGAATAAATTACTTATTTTTATGCTTTAAAAACAAGTGCCAATCATGGGAGAAGGATATTGAAATGAAAGAAATGGAAGAGCTTATGGGCCTACTAACATACTTGTGAATTTTTTTTTAGCCAGACCATGCAGAAGAAAACAATATCATCAAGAAGAAATTCTTAGAAGTGGTCGGAGACGAAGGGGATTCATCATAGGTATGTTATTGTTCTTTCCCTCTTTGTTTTTTTATTCTTAAGCCGTTTTCTAACGTGTTTTGCATATCTTCAAGAAGAAATTCTTAGCATTCTCAATTCTTCCACTCCAAGGTGAGTTATGCTGATTCGTTAAGAACTTAAGATTAGGGTTTATTTTTGTTCAAATTACGTTTTTTTTTACAAATTAGTTCAGATTAGGCTATTTTTTGTTACATCGATATGTTCAAATTAGGCTTTCTTTTTGTTCAATTGTGTTCATCAATTTTATTTTATATTTTATGTTTATCTCACAATTCAATTCCTCTCCATCAATTTATTTGTTCATATTTGATTTATTGATCTTCTGATGTACCTGTTTCTTAGTTGTTTCAATCTTAGGTGTGTGTATATATCTATCAATTTTGTTCACATAATTTAAATTCAAGCCATCTTTAATTTACGCTTTAGTAAATTTGTAGACCTAAAAATCAAGTTTTTTTTTTTGGTTTTGTCACAATTTTTTTCAAACAGCGTGATTAACTTTAATTGAAATAGGTGGCCGGGTGCTGTTAAAGGTAATTTTTTTTGTTTAACGAGTCGTCTTAGATTGGCTTCCTACGGCTGTGAATTTGATGAGTCAGCTAGCCATCTGTTTTTTGGATTTAGTTTTGTTTGTGTTGATTGAGTAATGACACAAGTTCATTCTTTTTATTTTTAATCTTTTGTTGGGATGAGAAACAACTGCATTTTCATCTCATAATGAAATTGATAAACACATAATCTTAGATCTAAATATGCAGGTTTGTGTTGGAGACAACGATTTTTGCGTCATTGGATCAAGAAGAATGCAGAGGTTTATTTCCATTATTTTCACATACAAATACTCACTCCGTTGTTAATTTGCTCTGTACACTTTCTTCTAAACTGTTTTTAATTTTGGTTAGATGATCTGAGCACCCTTTTTCGGTATGCATTATTTATTTTTCTCTATTTTCTATATATGAGGTACCAGCAGATTGTTTTTTTTTTTCTGTGTTCAAAATTATTGACTTGTTCTTCACATGAACTGCTATTACGAATTCGTGAGTTAAATCTATTGATTAGGTGCAGACAGAACTGATATTGGTGTTAATTTTTCTGATCCCATTATATTTTGTTGTCGTTTTAGTTATTCATTTTCCCAACGACCATTGTCAGATCATCCAAATATGAAGGTATAATGCTATAAATATATATATTAAGCAGTCTAAGCACGTTATCATCCAAGTTTTTTATATGAAAAATTGTAGTTCTGGATCTTGCTAAAATTTCTGAATTTTACAGGCGCTTGCGATTGATGAAGTCGGTAATTTCTTTTTAGACCTCATTTGGTGATGCAAGCGAACTACCATGTATTTTCCAAACACTTAAGGTTAGCTGTCTAATCAACTTAGCATCTGATGCAATCTATTGTGCAGGTGTAAGTATAATTTGAGTGACATATACCTAATCAGATTATTCGGTCATAGATGATACGGGTCAGTAGCATAATTAGTAGTGGAAAGCTAATTTTGGAATGATGAACATAATTCACGGCTTCATTTTTTATCAAGTGAAGCTAGATCATCAAGAACATGTTCATTAGAGACGCTTGTATTCACGGCTTCACAACTCTCTGAGGTTGAAGAAAGGGAATACGCTTTTGCTAAGTGTGGACATCGAAACTAGGGATGAGCTCGGTACCAACCGGTACCGAACCGAAACCGAAAATACCGGTACCGGTACCGAAAATCCCCAAGAGTGGGTACCGGTACCCAAAAACCCCAAAAGCTGGCATGTGAATTTATATCTATAGAGTTGGATGGATATAAGGCATCATCAGTTAGTATTGTGTGAAGTCAGGGAATTGTTATAAATGGGTCTGGTTGTTCAATTGATTATGTATCTTGGTTGGTTCAGTTTATCATTGTGATGGGCATCTATTATCATTGGGTTTAATTCAGCAGTTGGTTTGGAGTATGAACTAGAAGAAGACGAAGATTACCTAGACTAATGGTTGCTATTAGTCTAGGCACGTTTCATTAGTGGTAATTTATGACTTGGGGCTTTGAATAGATTAAAAAACACAATTGTTGAGTCCATTGATGGTTGGTGTGCAAAAAAAGCGGGTCATCAAGTGGTTGTGGGTATAATATTATTAGTTAAATACGGCTCCAAGGTTATTCGGCATATACAAGTGTGGTTTGCTATATTGGCGGAAAGGAAGTAAAAAGTTGGGTGAATGCGGGTCAATATGATGATCCAATGGCATGATGTTTGGTCGAGATTGTTCATCGTATCCGTGTGAATTTTATAGTCTGCTTTGAGGTGTGGTTAATTTGTTTTTAGCTTTGGTCTGTATTAAGGAAGTAAATTTAGGTGTCATTAGCTTCTTTTTGTTTGTTAAGATGGTAGTATTTTCTATAAGTTGGCCTCGGCTGAGGTGAAATTTTTGTACCCTTTCAGTAGTATTAGACCGTGGGGATTGGTGGGGCTTGGGTTGGGCATTGGTTGACACGTAGAATGGGAAAAAAAACCCACGCCCATGGGGTATGGTGGGGCTTCGGTTGGGGGCATGAGTTGACACATGGCCATTGAGAGCCCGCCATGTCACCTTGCTAGCCCGTCACACGCCCGGCTTCAAACCCACGCCAAAGGAGTCACGCCCAAACCCAAGCCCCAACCCAAACCCTCGGAGTGGTGGCTTAGGCGTTTTCCCCCAACCCAAGCCCTATACCCCATGTCGTTAATGAAAGCTGTTTGGCTGGTTGAAAAAAGTTTATGGTTGCTGTGTCCAGGCATTAATAGTGGGGCCCATAGATAACCTAACCCGTAACCCCACCCCATTTCATCCCCTTCATCAGCAAATTAACCCCACCATCATCCTTCTACACAGTCACCGCCTACACCCTACACCATCACCGTCACCTGCAACTCATCGGGTTCTTCAGAAAACCTGTTACATTCTCAAAACCCTATATATGACCCGCAGTAGACTTATAAACTCACGGTTAGTGTTCTTTTGCTGAAAAAATGAGTGTAGATGATGGGAACTAACCTTTAGCCGGAGCTTCATCGGAATGTCGAGGTGATCGGGAAAATGGATCGGAGTTTAAGAACCACGCTGCTACTAGATCTGTTTGATGAAGAAAACCGTCTCCTTCGCCGACCCTCGAACTAGTCACAATTTTCTTTACTTTTTTTTTTACCATCACATACGTTTTCTATTGTCTTCGACATGGTATATTTTGTACATTTTTGTGTAGGAACTGAAGGATTCCGGTGATGTTTGTTATGGTGGCGCACGGCGGATCTGCTGGTTCGAAATATTTAGAGGTCTTGTTCTCATAATTAGTTTTTTAATAGCTTGGCTGCTCAATTACATCGAGAAAGAGCAACCACTCAAACAATGATTGAATGCTCCTGAAAATCCAGTGGCGCGATATTTGAATGCGAAGTAGTCGAGGTCTTCTTCGGTGAACCATTCAGGTAAGGTGTATAGTGGTGGGTTAAAACAATTTGCAAAGTCTTTTGGCATCTTTGGTAGAGTTGGGATTCGTTTGAAATAAAATGTGGCTAGTAGCTTTTTGGTAGTAGCTTCTGTTTAGGGTTTGGTTGGATCGCTGGGTAAATCGTAAATGTTGCAGGTTTGCCGGAATGGTCTCCGATCAAATTGGTTGTTGAGATGAAGAGCCGGAGAAGAAAGATAGGGTTTTTTTTTCGATAGATGGGTCCCACAAATATATATCTTTAAATACTTAATGAATTAATAAAAGGGTATCTTAGTCATTTTGCATGACTTAACTGGAAAACTTAACTGTCATCGACCCTGAGGAGCATTTGAGTAACAATTTGTCAAACCACAAGGAGCAAACATGCTATTTTGAAAAGATGGGGACTAAAGGTGAAAAAATGACAAACCACAGGGACCATCCGGGTAATTAACTCTAAATACATGGATCAAATCCTTATCAAATTAAATCAATGTTTCAATATTTTAGTTTTTCATTATAAATAATATATCATTTAATAAAAGAAATTCTTAGAATAGAGTAAAATGCACGGATAGTCCCTGTGGTTTTGCAAAGTTTCAGCTATAGTCCCCAGATTTTGGAAATTACACTCATAGTCCATGTGGTTTGACAGTTTGTTACGCGGATAGTCCCTGGAGTGGATGGGGGTTAGTTTTCTAAGTTAAGTTGGTGTAAAATGACTAAAATACCCTTAGGATTAAATTAAAACATTAACCCTTTAAACCCTTGTATCTCTTTCATCTCACGCACACACAAACACTCACTCACCAGTCACCACCATCTGCCGCCACCACTTACACCAGCAGTGGTCGGATCTATCTGCAGCAGCGATGGATGGATCTGATTTGTTCATAGGGTTTCCACCACCACCACCTTCAACCTTCACAACAACAATCGACAAACAAAAATCAAAATCAAGCAAATCATCACTACTTATACATACAACATACAGATTAACTACGAGATTAAAAAAATTTAATGATTCAGATGAAGGGGAGAGAGTTGAACGTTGCTCCACTGTTCACATCGCCGTACAAATTGATGAAGGAGACCGTCACTGTTAAGATTCAGATGGAGGGACCCGTCGCCGTTCAAATTAAGATGAAGGGCACCCGTCACGTTCAGATTCAGAAGAAGTAGAGCCTTCGCCGTTCAGATTCAGATGAAAGGGGTCGTTCACGTTGTCGCCGGAGCTTCTCTATCTACCATCTCGCGCCACACTCTCTCTAACTTTCCTGTTTCTCTCTCTCTCTCTCTAAGCTTTTCTCTGTATCTCTCTATCTCTAAATTTTTCAGATTTGAAAAGGGGTGTGTCTTAATGGGTGTAGGACGGTAGAGGTGGGTTGTGGAGGTGGGTGGTGCAGGTAGAAAAGATGAAGTTGGTGGTGAAGATTGGATGTTGATTTTTAAATAAAAAGTGGGTCCCACTTAATTTATTAAAGTTTAGTTATATTTTTTATATTTAAGTTAATGTATTTTAATGATAAGGGTATTTTAGTCATTTCACACCAACTTAACTGAGAAAACTAACCCCCATCCACTCCAGGGACTATCCGCGTAACAAACTGTCAAACCACAGGGACTATGAGTGTAATTTCCAAAATCTGGGGACTATAGCTGAAACTTTGCAAAACCACAGGGACTATCCGTGCATTTTACTCTATAAACTTAAATGAGTTTGAATTGACTCACGTTCATAACTTACGATTAATAGAACGTTTTACACCGATATAATTTTACACTTTGTAAACTGTTTTATTTTAAGATTTATTTTAGTTTACCTCTAATATATGATATTCACTATATATTTAAGAAAAATTGTTTTACACGGTTTAGTTTTATTTCTAAATGAAATTGCACTAATTTTAATGTTATTTTGCTAAGTTCGTGAAAGTAACGTCAAAAGGGGGGAGACGGTTAATCATGCATCATGTAGTGGCGTTGATAGCCGAAAGACAAGGGGTGCATGCACTAATCGGCATTGGTTTCAATTGTTGAGTGTTATGTGCCTTATGTCTAAGGTTCGATGCAAAACTACTATGGAGCCGGGGTTCTCACCGGAAGCAGCATCTTTATTCATACGGGGTAGAGGTAAGGTTGTCTACATTTTACCCTTCTCAGACCCTACCTTAGCTTTGCTATTTGTGAGACTTACTAAGTATGATGATGATGATGAAATTTTATCGTAAATGAAGTTGTAACAAATATAATATATTTTTCATTTCTATAACAATTTATATAGTGAAAAACAGATTATCTGTTCATATATCTTTTGATACAGTATGAACTATTAATAAAACTATAGTAATATTGTGAAGCCTTTTGTAAAATTTTGAACGATTCAAATATTCATTGGCATTTCATAATGGAGTTTGGTTAATGATACCTAGATCAACTACTAGGGATCAACTCGGTATCGGTACGGGTACCAATACCGGTAGCATAAAGTGTCAATATGGGTACCGGTACCGGTACCGAAAAAGTTTGATACGGTACCGGTATTTGTGTGTAAAATTCGGTAAAATACAGGTATCGCACCAAAAATACCGATACTGAAAATGTCTAAACATAAGAACCGAACGGTACCGAAAAAAATAGTTACCGAAAATTCGGTACCGGCACCAAGTACCAAATACTCATCCCTATAAAGTACTATATCATGCTCTATACGTATTTAGTTGTAGTGACATTTTACAAATTAAATATTTTCTGGATAAATTTGTGATAACATACATATATACACTTTTAATACATGAAATGATAGGTTATTAACAAATTTATAATATTAGTTACGTGTTTATTTTCTTAAAAATAACATACGTATATATTCATACGCATGAAGATCCTTACTTACTTTTGCTATGAGTTATAGTTACATGTTTATTTTCTTAAAAATAACCTACATATATATTTATACACATGAAGATCCTTACTTTGGCTATTCGTTATATTACCAAAAGGATTTAACTATTTAACAAGTTTATTATACGGATATTAACAATTATAGTGTTGGTGTTTATGTACTTGAGTCTACGATATTAATGAAACTTCGAGTAAAGTGTGTGGGTGTGTGAGATGGTTTATGTGTGTCTTATCTAATTTAAAAAAAATCACATTTGTTTTATGGTTTTCTATTGAATTTGTTTCATGCATTTAAGTTTGTTTGACGTGGTGTTTGATCTTTATATGCTTTTTTTACATATATGAATGAATCTATCCTCAAACAGTAAACTAATAATCTTATCGGGTAAATTATACTTTTCGTCCTTTATGTTTGTATTGGATTGCAATAGATGACATTTAACTTCAATATATACAGTCAAAGTCATTTATTTGTAAAACCTATTACACCATGCGTCCTTTGACGCTAACCTAATTAAAATTTGTAGTTAAGTATGGCATGTGCTAGGCACATGAGGGTACTTTAGTAATTTTTCTCATTTAACACAAAAAAAATAAAACTAAAAAAAACATTATACTACATATACATTTGTAAGCTGGGGGGGGGGGGGGGGGGGGGAATAGTGTCAGGCAGCTGCCTGGCACTTCCCTATTGTACCAAACTATTTTTAATTTAATTTTATTTCCAGTTTAAAATTACGTTTTCGTCCTTCGTTTAAAATTACATTTTTGCACCCAGCTCAAAATAAAATTATAATCTTGCACCTAGCTCAAAATTACGCTTTTGCCCTCGGGTCAAAAACTTATTTTTACTTTTGTTCCCAGTTTAAAATTACGGTTTCCCCTCCGTTTAAAATTACGTTTTTGCCCCCGGTTCAAAATTAAATGCTGTATTTTCCTCTAGCTCAAAATTACGATTCTGCCCTCAGCTCAAAATTACGCTTTTACCCACAATTCAAGTATTTTCAAGTTGAGGGAATAGTGCCACCCTATTGGACCAACCAATTTTTAATTTAATTTAATTCCCATTTTAAAGTTACGCTTTCGTCCTTCGTTTAAAATTACGTTTTGCCCCCAGCTCAAAATAAAATTATAATTTTGCCCCTAGCTCAAAATTACACTTTTGCCCTCGGTTAAAAACCTCATTTTTAATTTTGTTCCCAGTTTAAAATTACGGTTTCGCCATCCGTTTAAAATTACGTTTTTGCCTCGAGTTCAAAATAAAATGTTGTTTTTCCTCTAGCTCAAAATTACGATTCTGCCCTCAGCTCAAAATTACGTTTTTACCCACAGTTCAAAATAAAATTATGTTTTCCCCCCTAGCTCAAAATTATGATTTTGCTCTCAGTTTAAAATTATAATTTCGCCTCCCGTTCAAAATATAATTACGATTTTGCCATCTGTACAGACATAGATGTTATGAGAGATAAATATTCGGTTTATTGCCCCGCAACGCGGGCAGGGCAAAAACGAGTTAAATATAACACCCATGTCCCTCTCTTCTTCTCTCTTTCGTTCCCTGTACTGTTTTAACATCTTAGTGACCATTAATTCATTATATATTATAGATATTAAGAAAACATTGTATGGAATTAGGTTCATTCATATTCTTAGACATTGAGTGAATGATTTTTTTTCTTTATTGCTCTGTTCAGAATCATCATTTTGTGTTTCTCTTATTGACGTTACCTATTCTGGCGAACTTTGACAGTAATCCGGCGGCCAACGATGGTCCAAGCTTCATTGCAATGACAGCGACAGTGGTAGATTGGTGGCGGTTGTGGTCTCCGATGGTCTTTCTGATGTGTTTGGCAACTTCTTTTGGTTTAGATCTGGCATAATGACGGCGGAGACAGTGTTTCTTGGCGATTGAAGGCAGCACTTGGTGTTGATTACAAACTGAAACAACTGCATCTCCAGCGGCGGCTTGGTATCTAGGGTTTTTAAGTCGGCCGGCCAACGACGATAACCTTGTAAACAGTCTTCCGGCTAACCCAAGTAAGTCTATTGGACTTTGGTATTGGTTAATTTCATGGGTTATGCTTCTTTGCTCATTGATTTTACAAGCAACAGGTTGAGGGGATTTTACCACTTTTGATGTGTTTAGGACATTAAAACCAAGAATCATCTTGAATTTTGCTTGAGATTCCCTAATTTTAGTTGGGACACATAGACTTTGCTGGTTTTTATGAATCCAGATTGCTCAAAAAGAGATTTTTACTCAGTTTGTGTTGTAGTTGAAAGGGTGGTGGAAGGTGCTAAAGAGAGGGACTTAATCGATAAAGAGATTTTATGGTGGCTTGTCGGAGTTTTGAACTTGGTGGTGGTGGGTTGGTGGTGGTAGCAAATGGAGAAGAAGAATAATGACAAAAGGATATGGTTTTATTCTTTTAAATAAAAGGGTAATGTAAAATTACTGATATGCCCTCATGTGCCTAACACATGACCAAACTTAACTGATAAATTTAACTGGATTAAGGTTAAAGGACGTATGATGTAATGAGTTTTACAAATAAAGGACTGTGACTGTAATTATTGAAGTTAAAGGTCATCCATTGCAATCTGATACAAACATAAAGGATGAAAAGTGTAATTTACCCTAATCTTATCTCATAATTTGTATAGGATATTCTGTGAATGTCATCACAAATTAAAAAAAAAAAAGCCCTTATAGTTAAAAAATATTTATGATTAATAACTAATAAAATAAAACAACACTGTTAAATAATTTAATTTATTGTGAGACCACCCGTGTAACATACGGGTACTTAGACTAGTTGTCTTATAAATGCCCACACCCCTTTCATCTAATGACAAAAGAAGTATTGATATATCAGTATTTCCTTTTTTTTCATGATATCTTTTATCTTTCACTCAAGTTTTCTTTTCCTATTCACTTTTTTTTTTTCAAACAGCATAGTTCTTTTATTGTTTAATATTATTATTAATTATAAATATATTTTGTTTTTTTCTTAACTTCTAAAATATTTTTTTTAAACTATTCGATCTGACCTGAATCTGTTTGATATGTTATAGTACTCGTAATAGGGTTTGATCGAATTGCTGAGTGACGCAACAACACAACAATGGTATTGATTTTTTGTTTTGCTAGGGCGTTTAGGGCCCTTCTTTTTATCTTGCCCAGGGCCCAAATTTATTTTAACATTTTCGGAGACGACCGTGTTGCTGATCTAAGCAATTTACATTGACTTATTTTAAACGGCACTTATTTATCTCAAAACATGCAAGATTTCTTTGCATTGAATTTTCCACGTCCTTGTTTACCATATCAAAAACTGATTATGATTATTCAAAGTCACCGTCTATAGATATTGTCTTTTATTTTGTGTGTTCATAATTCCACCAGCGCCTTAATTAATATGCTTGCCTTGGTCTTTGGGTAATGATGCGCATCACAGGTTAATAACAAGCACCCATGCCCACCATGAACACCAACCTCTGTATGCTATTATTATTCTTATGCTCTTTAAACCTCGGATTATGTGCAAACTTTGAAGATGTAGACGTCGGGATTGTTCTTGACATGGAGTCATGGATTGGTAAATCCATTCATAATAGCATTATGATGGCAGTATCAGACTTTTATACTCGAAATCGTAGTTACAAAACAAGGATTGTTGTCCATACGAAGGACTCAAAGGGAGACAGATTACAAGCTATGTCATCCGGTAAGATCATCCTCTCTAGTTAGTGTTTGGTTTTGGATTTTCAATATGATATTAATCAACAAGAAACATAGGTATGCCTCCTTGCCCCGCGCATGTTGTTGAGGATTCAATATTCATATAGTTGAACTTGCTTACCGTAATGCCACAACTATATATTTTCATTGTTGATTAGTTCTGTTTAAATATGGCTCAAACTATTGGCACACCCAAGGTGCCTATTTGCACACTTTAGCGTTTATATACGCAACGTATAGGGTTGCATAAAAATTTGTGTCTGACTGATGTCAGTTCTGGCTGCTTCTGTATAGGCCTATATACGGCATATATAAGTGTTTTTTAGAAACATTTATACAATATTAATCGTTTTAGCAAAGTTTTATATAAAACATAAGTTTTCTATTTTAAATAAATAAAAAAGTAAGTTTTTCAACATTTTTATACAACATTAATCATTTTTATACGATAAATATTGTATCGTGTAGGTGTAGTATAGGTCCCATATTGACCTCGTATAAGCCTATAAGTGTGATTGTCAGCTTGATCCGGTTCCTGTTTAGGATGTATTTTCTTGAATGTAGTACCGAAATCTAGGGTTAGGATTTCGTGAATGTGGAGAGATAGGGGAGACAAATTATGTGTTGATATTATGAGAGTCTAACCTTAATTCCCCTCTAGTAATCTCCTTATATATATCTAATGGGAAACCTAATTAGTTAATAAGGGTAATATATTCCATCAACAATTACCAACTAATTATATTATAGATATAATATATTTTGATCTATATATTATAAAGAGTAAATTGCCACAATCGTCCTTGAGGTTTAGGTCGGTTTGTCAGTTTCATCCAAAATGACTTTTTGTGCCAAATAGTCCTTCACTTTTGGCATTTTTTGTCATCCAAACCATTAACTTAGTTTACCTGTTCTATTAAATTGAAGGATATTGGATGAAACTAACAAATATAAACCTTTGGGACGATTTTGACAATTTACTTAAATTCTTTTTAATTTCTTTTGTTTAATTAATTTTGTCACATATATATAAACCATAATATACATACAGTTCTTATAAAAAAAATTAATAGTTTTGTCACATAACTTTTATAAATTTTTATCCAACCACTAACTCAGTTATTTTTTCTATTAAGGTGAATGATCTTTTAAATTTAATAAAGTTAGACAAAAATTTATTTCCATTTTTTTTATATACATCAATTTTATAAAAATAAAATCTAATTTAAATTTTATAAAACTAAAATACTAATAACCTTATAGAAAAAGGTCAAATAAACAAATCTTATCATATGTACAAAGTTTGTAATTTATCTTCTACTCTTTTAAATTCGCTCCTAACAAAAAACAGAAGTCATTGCCCCCCCCCCCCCCCCCCCCCATATCAAACAACGTATCATTACCAAACCTTAAAATTACCCACCAAATAGTAAGTATAATGTCATGAACCAAAAGTTTCTTTACTCAAACGACTCGTAATAAATATTAGTTAGTTACCCTCATAATCTTAATTAGATAAATATTTTATTTATGCCAACATATTTCTTAGGTACTCAACACATTTAAAAATATGTAACGTTTTACAATATTTTTCTATCTCTACACTTGATTAAATACTAAAAGTTGTAATCGATTGTTATGTGTTGCACACCATTGGTATTTATTTTATATATTGTTTTCTCTTTATAAAACTGATCTATATAAAAAACTGGACATTAAATTCTGCCTTAATTTATAAAATTTAAAACATCCTTCACCTTAACAGAAAAAATAATCTAAGTTAATGGTTTGGATGAAAATTTATAATAATTATTTGACAAAACTATTAGTTTTTTTAGAAAAACTGCATGTATAATCTGTTTTATATATATGTGACAAGACTAATTAAATAAAAGAAATTAAAAAGAGTTTGAGTAAATTGCCAAAATTGTCCCTGATGTTTTATATTTGGCAGTTTTATCCAAATATCCTTCAACTTAACATAAAAAGTAAACTAAGTTAGTGGTTTGGATGAAAATGATAAAAAAATGCCAAAGATGAAGGGCTGTGTGGCACAAAAAAAAAAGTCATTTTGGATGAAACTAGCAAACAGGCCTAAACCTCAGGACGATTTTGACAATTTACTCTTATATAAATGATTATAATGGCTAGATGATTAAATATAATATTAGATGGTTCCATATGATTTGTACTACCATGGCTTTTCATATTGCCACATCTATATATTATGTAGATCAAATAAGAGGTATGATTTGGATGAGAAGGCTAAAAAGCCATAATAGAGTGACATATGATAAGGAAGAAAAAACATAGGGATGGACATTTTATAGTCAATCACAAATTAGTCTTATGTAACCTTAGATGTAAAAAAAACTAGCACATCCTTACGGTTCATCCCACCTCACACAATTTATTGTGTTTAAATCCATTACGTTTTTTAATTATGTTTTACAACAAAATGATAAAAACATATTTTATTGTGTTTTAGTCCAATGCGTTTTATAACACAATGATAAAACACAGTTATTGTGTTTTATAACAAATTGATAAAAACACATTTTATTGTGTTTTAATTTGATGTTCATTGTGTTATAGTTTGTTTGCCCTATCCATTGTGTTTTACGCATATGGGTTTTCAAACTCTTTTTTTCCAAAATTAGAGCAATAGTATACTCTTTTAAAAATAGAAAATGCTTGTTTTTATGGTTCATGTTTCTAAAAAATAACGGAATATGAAAGATATTAACGTTTTAAAAAAATGGAGGAAGTGAAAGAGAGAGAAAATATCATCTTGAATGACCATAATATCTCTTCAAAACTCACATGCTTTCTTGTTTTTGTTGAATTTCACATATTTAATCTTAGCGATCTATTTTACAATCTAGTGGCTTAGGGGAGGAGGGGTGGTCACTAGTGATAGATTTCTATCACTACCAAGCACCAATCAACTCATGTCATGTCATCATCCAATATTCTATCACTAGTGAGACCATGTGTAGTGGTGAAAGAAAATAATGCCCCCACCATGGGGCATTATTCGACACGTGTCATCCTAGTCAGCATGGGGCATTATTCCAAAAGTGGCATAATGGGGCATTATTCCAATAACGCCCATGCAATCATTTCACAATTATTATTTTTTTTTAATTTAAAACATAAAAAACTTCATTAATATAAAATAAAAATTACACTACTTGAAAAAAAAAACAGAAAATAAAAAAACCGAAAAATAAATAAAGTTAAAAAAAATAGAAAATGATCTAGAAGAGTCCATATTTTTCTCGAATTTTTTGGCGACGCATTTGCGCAAGGATCAACGCATCGCCTTGGAGGTGGTCGATAGGTTTGGACAAAAACTCAATGTCCTTTTCCATTTGCCTCGCCTCTTGCATCTCGTTAAACTTTTTGGTTTCGGCCACTCGTTCTTTCATAATCTCATAACATTGGTGGCCGAGGTCGCGAATGTCTTGGAGACGACGGTTCATCTCCTCGAAATCTTCCTTTAACTCGAGATCGGAAGACGACTCCACCATTTTTTTCCCGGTTCGCTTATCCTTTCTTCTACCGGGCGGTCGGGTCAACTCTTCTTCAAGTTCCTCGTCAACGTCCACCACCTCATTTAGATCGACATTGCGGGCATCCGATGTCGGTGTTTCAGGGTCAACGGAGGATGATGTTTTTTACCGTTTAGCTCGACGTCTACTACTAGACGTCATGGTACCTACTCGCGCCCACTTTGGACTTTTTCGTAATAGATCCCAACACTTATAGTACCCGAAAGGGCATTTCGTTTTCTCGAACTCGTCCAAAGTCCTCGTTAAAACCCCGACGTCAGCTTCACCGCTCGGGCGATTATCGAAGTTACGTTGGTACACTTCTTGGAACGCATGACACTTGTTGTTGATGTCGGTCCATTTGCTAGAAATGGAATCTTTGTCCCGATGTTCGCCTTGACCCCACGTGCTATAAAAGAGTGCACGAACCCTATCCCAAAAAACGGGGCCCGTTTGAAAGTTTGCTACAAATTTAAAAAATAAAAGTAAAAATATAAGTTGTATGTTAAAAATAAAAGTACAAATATAAGTAAAAAATAAGTAAAAAAAATATAAAAGTTACCGGTTTCGTGGTCCTCCGAAATGTCGAGCCACGCCCGAGTCAACGCGAATTCCTCGTCCTTCGTCCATTTAAGGTGAGTTTTTGTACGTCGAGGTTCGTCATTTTCCTTCTTCTTATGCGACCTTCTGCCGCGTTTCGATTTCTCTTGCACCGGTTCGGGTTGCGTCTCCGGCACGAGATCGACATCGGGTTCGGATTCGGCTTGTTGTTGTGACGGTTGCGACCCGCCGGCTTGACCATAGCCGAAGGTGGGAGGCACGAACGGAGTGGCGCCACTCAAGTAAGCCGCGTACGTTAAAAAGCTCGGGTCCATGTCTTGAAGGTTATACGGGTGTTGCGGTTGGGTTGTGTTCGGGTTCGTGGGTCTTGCGGGGACACCAAAAGGGGGTCGGTATGGATGTATGATTGTATAAAATATAAAAGAAGTAGGAGAGAAAGTAAGAGTTTTTTTATAAAAAATAGGAGAAAGTGGGTTGATATATATATAGTGGGTAAATTTTTGAATTAAAAAAAAAAATAAACACATTTGACCGTTGGCAACGGTCCATTCTCGCCCCCCTATGCAATTTCAGCGTTTTAAATAAAACGCCAAACTCAATTTTTTTCGAAAATAACGCCCGGAAACACCGGGTGTAATGGGGGGGGGGCGTTATCCGGCGTTTTTTTTGAATTTTTTTTAAAAACCACGCCCCACTACGGGTGGTCTGATAGAATTGTAGTGGGGGTGGTATCACTAGTGATGGAATTCTATCACTCCCAAATTTTTTTAATTTTCATTTTAAAATTAGAAATTAATAATAAAACACTAAAATATAAATTTCATTAAACTTAAAAAATAAATTACATAGCAAAATAAAAAAACAACTAAACCTTAGAAAAAAAACTAAACGGGTGGCATCTCCCAACCCCACTTTGCGTAAATCTCGCGCTTTTGTTGAATGACGATTGAATTAAACGGTTCGTCGAGATGGTTGTGCTTTTCACACAAGATTTTTAAATCATTTTGTCTTTCAACCGTTTTCAAGTGTTCCTTGTACGCCTGCTCGCGTTCAACTTTTGCGGACATAATTATATCTTTTCTTTCTTCGGCCTTCTTGTATCGCGTGATTTTCTCCTCTTCGATTCTAAAGATCGACTCCGCCACCGCTTCCTTCCCTTTGCTTGACGATTCACCACCTCTCCTGCGGCGTGGCCTTGTAGGTGTATCTTCTTCAACGGGGTCGTCAACGGGTTGATCGGGTTCGTCAAGGGGGTCGTCGTTTAAGTTCATTTCGGGCAAGTTATCCGACGCGGAAGTCGTGTAGTTCCCCGAATCGGATGTCTTTGATCTTTTCGAACCTCCTCGTTTTTTTGGAGCCGTAGGACCACGCATGTCAACCAACTCAACGGGGACCCACTTCGGGTGATTTCTCGCAACTTCCCATGCGGCCACGTGTGGAAAACTCCTCTTTTTGTAGACATCGCAATACATTTCGGTGGCTTGTCGCATGATTGTCGCCTCGCTCGCTCCACTTTGTGGGTTTCAGTTCTACAAAAAATATATAAGGTTATGTTTTTAAAAAAAAATTCTGTTTTAAAAAAAAACACAGTTTTCTGTTTTTTATAAAAAAAACAGTTTTCTGTTATTTAAAAAAAAAAACAGTTTTCTGTTTTTTTTTTTAAACTGTTTTCTGTTTTTAAAAAAAAAACTGTTTTCTGTTTTTTTGTTAAAACTGTTTTGTTTTTTTTTAAACTGTTCTGTTTTTTTTTTTTAAATTGTTCTGTTTTTTTTTAAATAAAAACTGTTTCTGTTTTTTATAAAAAAAACAGTTTTCAATGAAAAAAGATTTAAACTTTAATAAAAAAACATACCTTTTTAATGAAACAAGCGTTGAACTTGCTAATTTTCCCATTCAAATCCGTCCATTTCGACGTCATTTGGTCCATGTTTCGTATCCTTGCACCGGGAAGTTGCCTAAAATGATTAATGACCCGTCTCCAAAACGCATCATTTCTTTGCTCGTTGGCATGTTTCCTGCTCTCCGAGATGTGCAAGTACGCCTGCACCAAGGACACCTCCTCCTCGCTCGTCCATTGTTGTCGGACGGTTGGGACGACTTCTTGAACGTCATCATTTTCTTCTTCTTCCTCTTCCTCTTCTTCTTGTTGTTGTTCTTGAACGTAATCATCATCTTCATCGTCCTCAAGACTTTGTTGTGGTTCACGATACGCGTTTGCAAATTGACGGATGAGGGTGTTGTCTTCTAGTAGTGGGTCGAGTTGGTGGGGTTGGGTTTGAAAGTTTGGAAACGATTGGGGTTGAAATTGGTGAGGTTGAAACGGTGGAACGAACGGTTGGTTTGGTACGTTTGCGATTGAAAGGGTGGATATTGTTGGGTTTTAAAGTGTGGATATTGTTGGGTTTGAAAGGGTGGGACTTGGTCGGGTTCGTCTTGCAACCTAAAGCGCGTCGGGTCGCCAAGATTCGCTCGAACCTTGGGTCTTACGGGATTTTTCTTCGTACCCGAACCTCTTTTTTTCGAACCCCCACCTCTCTTGCTTGAACCTTCCATGTTTCTTGTAAAAATATTTTTTGAAATCAAATGGAGAATTGTATGATTTTTTGAAGTGAGTTGGATAAATTTTGATATGAAATGTATTGGGTTAAAATAGATTTATATAACATTCAAAAAAAAAATACCCAACGTTCATTTTTACCCCCCCAACGGTCACCCATCAACGGTCCTTTTTTGATTTCCAACGCGTTATACATTCAACGCGTTAACTTTTCCACGCGTGATGCAAGGGGCGGCGGCGGTGTTCGGTGGTGGATTAACGCGTGATTGGGTGGTATCACGCACCACCCCGCCTGCTCTTAGCCTTCATGTGAAAAACCAACTTCCTTATCCTCACCCTATATTTTCATATCTTGGTTACATATGAGCTAAAATACCATGGGTTTTCATATGGTTATTATGAAAAATCGGGAAATAAACCCCCACCTTCCACTAAGCTACGCCCTTGGGTTAGACTATAGGCACACTACTCACATAGATATTATCCACACACCATTGACATGTTTTATGGTCCGTATAACATTTTCCACATCATACGGACACGTATAGGGCCTGTATTGTAGATGAACCTTTGGTGACGAAAGTTTGGATGATCACCTTTAGAGTTTTGGTAGTTGGTTTTATGTTTTACACGTTTTATAATTCTCCTAAGTGTTAGCGCACTTAGAAGGTTATATGCGCTAACGTTAACATGATTAATTAGCGTAGTTATGGGGCCTTAAAATCACTAGCCTGTTAGCGATGTTAAGGTGGTTCGCGCACTTAGTCAACTGCCTATATGTTGATGTAGGCAAGTTATTTTGAGCAGTTTTTCTGAGAGTTGTGAGCAGTGTGTGTATACTGTGTACTGCACTGTTTTATGTTCACAATCAATAGAAAAGAGTTATTTACACTGTGTGTCAATGTCTAAGCTTGTATGATGAATTCCACACATCGTGTGCATTAGTATTCCGAGCCTATAGGTTCTAGGGGACGTACACGTATGATACATGGACCACGCCTGTATAAAATTTTAATAAGGTTTCATACAAGTTATTATACGGCTCCTATAAAATTGACTGATATGATAGTGGTGCGTTGTGTTAGAAGTTATACGGGCATATATACAAAAGAATCTGACTATACAGGCTTTATAAACTCATACAGCCCAAATGATGTGACATGCAAACTGGTGTGCAAATTTGGTGTTGTGTAATATCACCCTTAAATATTCACATGCTCGGTTTTTTTCTCAAACTGTGTATTTCTTTCACTTGCTTGAACAGTATTTGAACTTCTTAACACCATCAAGGTGAATACAATCATAGGACCAGAAACATACATTGGATCAGAACTACTGGGATCAATTGCTGATAGGGCCAAGTTACCTATAATTTCTTTTGCTGCTGGTAAATCCCTAATGGAATATCCTTACCTGCTCCATGTTAAAGAAGACGATTTTTGTATGGCCAAAAGCATATGTGCTCTTGTCGAATCTTATAAATGGAGGGATGTTATCTATGTGTATGAGGACACTGATTATGGGTCAGAGTTATTACAAAATCTGTTTGAATTGTTCCAAGAAAATAACATACGAATTACTTACAGAGTTGCCATTTCCGCCTCAGCAAAAGATGATCTAATCGTCGAGGAGTTGCGTAAGCTAATGAGTATACATACATCAGTAATCATTGTCGATATGTCACCTTCACTAGCATCTAGATTGTTTCCAAACGCGAAGAGGCTAGGAATGATGAGCAAAGAATATGCATGGATTTTAAGTCAAAAGACCACTGACATCTTTCGATCAACAAAATTTGAAGTTATTGAATCATTTCAAGGAGCACTCGGTTTTAGATCTTATATACCAGCATCAAGGAGACTGCATTACTTCACAAATAGATGGAACAAGAAGTTTACTAGAAAGGTGCATGTGCTTGCAATATGGGCGTATGACATAATTTGGGCACTTGCCAGTGGCGGATCTAGGATCCACGCCAAGCCGTAACGTTTTATAAATAAGCCGTAACGAAATCGAAAAAACATCAAACTTTTCCAAAATTTACACTAAAAACGTCAAATTTTTCCGAGCCAAGCCGTAGCGGAGGTTACCCCCGGTTAAGGCTAGGTCCGCCCCTGGCACTTGCGGAATCCATTGAGAGAGTTGGAGTCCCACAAAATGGCACGTTGCTTCTAGATGAGATTTTGAAATCCAAGTTTAAAGGCATGGGTGGTGAGTTTAGGCTTACTGAAAGAAATCTGATCTCTAATGGATATGAGATTGTGAATGCGGTCGATCATGAAGAAAGGAAAGTGGGATATTGGACATTGTCGAAAGGCATTACAAGAACACTCCGTACATTTAACGATGATGCTCTACGTTCTGGTATTGGTATGGAAGATGTTATCTGGCCTGGAGGGTCTACTGCCGTTCCAACGAGTCATGGTAAAAAGTTAAGAATTGGGGTCCGGACTGGACTAAGATTTAAAAACTTCGTATATGCGGTTTATGATGATAAGAATCATGTCACAAACGCCACTGGGTTTTGTGTTGATGTTTTCAATGCTTGCCTTGAAGCGTTACCGTATGAAGTGACATACGAGTTTGTTCCATATGCGAATGGAAGTTACGACAAACTTATAGAAAAGGTCGTTAATAAGGTACTCACAGAATAACATTCCAATTCATATATAATATGCATCAGTAACTCAAAAACATAACTAGTTTTTGTATATGCCAAACAGGAAATTGATGGGATCCTGGGAGATTCAACAATCTTGGCTAAAAGATATGAATTTGTTGATTTCACCTCATCTTACACTGACCTTGGTCTAGGAACACTAGCTAAAACCAATAGAAAAGATATGTGGATCTTCTTGAAGCCACTGAATACAAATCTATGGCTAACTTTTACTGCTTTCCTTATCTTCAATGGCTTGGTTATTTGGGCTATTGAAGCTATGGACCAAGAATCGAAAAGTTCGTCATCTCAAGGAATTGGAACGATCTTTTGGCTCATCATATTGACCATATTTTCTGCACAAAGTTGTTTTCCTTTTTTCTTAAATATATGTAGTATAAATGTATAATATTACCATCTTAAAATGAACTTTTATTTATTTCCGGGTGTTTTAGCAAAATGATAAGTTTTTTTCTGAGAGGTTTTTGTAAGTGTTTTGCTTTCTAGGGAGCTTGCTATTGGATTCTAAAAAATAAAACACTAGATATTCAAGTGATAAGCAAACTCCTCGGATACACTAAAATGAAGAAAAAAAAAAAAGAGGATCAGTCCGCTCCTTTGACTAGCGGACTTCTTAGAAAAAAAAAAAAAAACCTGCTACAAACCCTTTTGATTTTTCTAAAACACCTAATAATGAAAATAAAAATATATATCTTGAAACACATAAATTATTCCAGCATCTCATTATTTGTGTTGTGTTTCACATTGTAGAAGAGAAGTTGGTAAGCAACCTGTCAAGATGTGTGATGTTTGTTTGGTTAATTGTGGTGCTTGTCCTAATTTCAAGTTACACAGCAACATTGACTTCACTGCTGACAGTTGAACAATTTGAAATTGCTTCGAAAGGGGGGACTGTGGGTTTTCACGGTGGCTCTTTCTTTGGAGGAGTGACGGTCAACAATACGAATTTCACAGATTCTAAGCAAAGGCCATATTACTCATTTGAGACGTATGCTGATGCGTTGACGAAAGGTGGAAAACATGGTGGTGCAGATGCCATTGTTGATGAGGTTCCATATATCAAGATGTTTCTTGGCAAGTACTCAAATGGCGATTATGCCATGGTCTCTTCTGAACCAGTTACTTCTGGATTTGCCTTTGTAAGTATCATATAATTACTCATTTACATTTATATTTTATTTTTTTTGCGTATACACTTATCACTAATTAAGATCTTTATCATTCAGATATTTTCAAAAGGTTCTCCACTGGTAAAAGATATATCAAGGGAAATAGCTAAAATAAGAGAAAATGGAAGTCTAAAACTTTTGGAGAAGAAGTGGTTTGATAATGAATTTTCTGTACTACCCCAAGAAGATTCTTCTACAAAGCCAGCTAATAACTTGAGCCTTGAAAGATTCGGTGGTTTGTTTATTATTAGTGGTGTATCTTCGTGTTTAGCCCTTATAATCTCTGTAATTTATGTAATTCGTGCTAAACTGGAGATCCATAGTATTATTTCAGTTTTAGCGGGACGAGGTTTAATGGATACCGTAAAGCATCTCTTGCATAGAAAGGCGATTTAAGATAGCTAGGAGTGTAATATTGATACTACCAACCCAACACATTTGTTGTAAATAACATAGCTCTACTGAATAAAAATTCTAGTTTATTAACACTTCATTAGCTTAGAGTATCAGCTGCTAAGATTCATGTAGTGAGAGACTCTGCGTTATGTAATGTGGTATTATCTTGATGATATGTTAATTTGCGAAAAAAAATGAAAAGTGGTTAAGCGCTAAACAACAGTCTTAGAATATTATGAATATAAAGTGATTATTGGAAGTATGTAAATTATGTGTCTACAATCTACAGGCTTAAAGGCTAAAGCTATCTAATTGCACATATAAAAGTGAACTGAACATTTTTGGAAGCATAAATCATGTATTTGAAAACGCTGAAAACTGATAAAAGACTCATGGTTAAACCATAGACGCCGCCTTGTCCTTTCCAAGTTTCAGTTCAAGAAAATCTGGGTAGTTGCTTTCCTTTGTCCAGGGACGATGATTACAGTATTGTATTATTAGGTTTTCTTTATAGATTCTCACTTCTAATTCATTCACTTGATATCAATTCAGTCTCACCAATGAACTGAGCTAGTGATGGAGTGGTAAGGGGGAGACCCAGTGTTCCAAGTAACCCATGTTCCATTCCTACCCTCACCATGTAGTTTCGGTGGCACCTGGTAATGATGGGAGACTAGGCGAGTAGACGGCGATTGCTAGTTTGATCCTTGAACTGAGTGGGTTTTACCTCACCGCACCGTCGTGCCTTTGGGTGAATGTTCACAGGCTTCGGCCCTAGGTGAGGGTTTTCCCTGGTTCGCAGACGAGTATATTCAGATGTGATGAATTTCGCCAGTAGCCCATTTGGAGGATTTGTTAACCGATCAAAAAATATCAATTTAGTCTCATAGTGCAAGTATACGCTAGGATCTAAATCATGTGTGGTAAAATACTTCGCTTGTTTTGAAACATACGTTGTGACCTTGAGGTCATGGGTTCTAGCTGTGGGAAACAGCCTACTACGCAAAGTGTAGGTTAAAGCTGCGAACAACCGATCCCGCCCCTCCCAGGACCCTGTGCGAATGCAGGAGGTAAGCCAAGCACAGGGTTCACCCTTATAACTCTTGTTCGAACAAAATATCTTGATAAATTGATTTCACAGTGGCATTTGACCTCAAAAGGTCAAACCTTTGCATCTCTTAAAGAAGAGAGTACATTTACAGCAAACACAGACACAAATAACATAAGAAGTGCATATATTAGAGGATTACATTTCCAGTGTCAGCTAATACAACCAAGTTTAGAGCTAAACAGACCCTTAACATTTTTTTTCCTTCCATTTTTCACTTTTTTTAATACTAATACAGTAAACATCTGGTTAATCCAACAGGGTTAACTCCTACAAGTTAAAATAAGTTTCTTACCATTGCCTAGAACCTTAGTGAAGATAAGGAGCCTGGTACTGGTACGCAGTCGGGAAATAGTGGCCGCGGTTAGGAGGCATGTTATAAGGTGCAGTGGCCATGTTATAAGCATACGGTCTGTTTTCATACATGTACTGAGTTGGCGGCGCATACCGGTTATCTGTCATCCTACCATAGAAGCTCTTGTCAGCAGCAGAAATGTTAGTGTGTCGGGGTGCTATGCTAATGCCGTTGGCTCGGGGTCTTTTGGGTTGAGGTTTTGAAACTTCTGTGGCTTGCTTTTTGTCAGCCTTTGCCTTCTCTAGATGAAGAATTCGTTTTTGAAGTGGGCCCGGGGGGTACTCGTCTTCAAGCTTGTGATCTTCAATACACTTGATGACTGCTTTTAGTGCAAAGAGCTCTCTCTCACTGACATCATTCTACAAATTGAAAAATTCAACATATAAACCTTTAGAACACTATCATGTGATGCACAGAATGAGACTGAGCAACGAACCTGTGCATTAGGAGACAAATTTGGTGATTTGATGACTGACGGGACTCTCCTTGACTCGGTCAAGTATGATTTCAGTAGTGAAACTGGAGAAAACCGTTGTGTAAGCTCAAACGAAAATGCTAAGTTAACAGCATCGATATGCCTTCCATTATTCAGTAACACATCAATTACACCTGACAAAAAGCAAAACAGAGTATAAATAGCGCAAACCATCTTCTTTTCTCCATCTCACGCTATAAGTTTTAGTGACACCCTTAATAATATAGTTCTTATTAATGAAAATCAGAAAAATGAACAAAAAACTTGCTTGAGGTCGGCCTAACCCGGCTCAAACCAATTAGACCGTTAAGCCTGTAAACGAACCGAACGTTCATGAATTGTCTGTGAACTTGTTCGGCGGGAAGCTCGTTTATTTAGTAAACGAACAAACATGAACACAATTTTTTGTTCATTTAATTAAACGAGCAAGCATGAGCACGCCTTTTGTTCGTTCATTTATGTTCGTGAACATCCATTTATGTTCGCTTATTTACATTCGTTTATCCCTTTCCATTTATGTTTGTTCATTTCAATTTAAATACATAAGTAGTTATATTTAGGAATACCGGATTTTAATAATCCCAACTATTCGTCATTGGCCGCCAACAGTCCCAACTTTATAAATAACCACTGGCAGTCCCAACTATTAACATATTGGCCTCCAATGGACCTGACTAACAGAACCCTAACTTCGTTAGTCTCCGGTCGCCGGAAAAACTTTTTGGCCAGAAAAAAGGTTCCTAAAGGTCCGATCTAAGGTTACAAAGAGGATTGGGACGAAAATGCTGAGTTTTCCGGCCAAAAAGAAGTTCTCCGATGAAAAAGGAGTTTTCCAGCGACCTCAATAATTGGGGCTTTTACTAGAAAAAAGGTTCCTAAAGGTCCTTAATAAGGTTACAAAGAGGTTTGGGACGAAAAGGTTGAGTTTTCCGGCCAAAAATGAGTTTCCTGGCCAAAAACGCTTTTCCAGTGACCGGAGACTAACGGCGTTAGGGTTCTGTTAGTCAAGGTCCATTGGAGGCCAATATGTTAATAGTTGGGACTGCCAGTGGTTATTTTTGAAGTTGGGACTAGTGGCGGCCAACGGCGAATAGTTGTGATTATTAAAATCCAATAGTTCTTATATTTATATAAATATTAAACATAGGAGGAACTTTCTAACTACTTATATAAATATAACTAATTGGTAATTGGGTTTTCCAATGGAATTTATTGTAACAAATCCCTAGTTTATATAAAAAATAGTTTATGTTCGTTTATATTTAGTCAATTATATTCATTTGTATTGTTTATTGTTTGTTAGATTATGTTCGTTTAAGTTTCTTTATTTATGTCCGTTTATGTTCGTGAACTGTTCGTTTAGGTTTTAAACGAACGAACATAAACGAACACGAACATGTCCGTTTTCTTAGTAAACGAACATGAACAAAAAAATGTGTTCGATTATATGTTCGCGTTCAGTTAAAGTTAAATGAACGAACACGGACATGCCTCTGTTCGCGTTCGGTTCATTTACACGCCTATAGACCGGCACTTAAAAACTAAATGTTTTGACCCGTCGCCCAACCCACCCAAATTTTCCATGCGGAAAATAAGAAATCGGAAAAGGAAAACCAACTTGGAATCTTCTCTGACAACCCAAGAAAGCGGCAGAGATCAGCAGTCTGGCGGCGGCGAGAAACCATCGGTATCAACTTGGATAAATCTTCTCGAACAAAATCAGAATCAATACCAAAAGTGGCAACAAGTTGCAAGAAAGCATGAGCTTCCAAAGAGTTCCCATTACTGGCATCCACATCAAGACCATCTAACTTTGGTTTCCACTCTTCAGCAATAACCTTTGCACGGTCCTTCACGTCTTTCGAGATAACCTTTGAAACAGACTCGTCACCAAAATTTTTTAACAAGATGCTAAGACACTCCATCAACATGATACATGTTCGTCGTTGACCTAAAAGATTCGAATCTTTTTTTCCATCCTCTGATGATACGTAGAAACCGTTAAGTGAATCCAAAACCAGACCACCGATATCCGCTGCAGCCTTCAATGCAATCGGAATCTCCTCCTTAATAGAAGCAAGATTCTTTCGGTTATCTGATATGAATTTGTGGAGTCCCTGTGCGTCGTTCTCCTCACATAGTTTGGCAAGCTGGGGATTTGTTAGTGCTTTCACATCACTATCAGATAACTTTTTCATATCATCAGGTTGTGTGATCCCATTTGTGCGTTTCGCGAGGGCATCGGCGATTGAGACAACGGCGGCATCTCGCTTCTCTTGAAGTCTCTCCAATGAGGCTGCTTCTTTGGCCATTACGGCTGCTTGACGTCTCTCCAGAATTTGTTGGGATTGTGTTGTTTTTGTTTCAAACTCTTTTTCTTGGTCTTCCAGTACGGTAAAACGCCTCTTTAATGACTTCTCAAGACCATGAAAATGATCCTCGATTTGTTTCCATTTCAGGCCAAGGGTCACTGCTCGATGACTTTCCAGCTCAGCAAATGCTCTCTGAAGTTGTTGCATCTTAGAGGTTGTCGACTCTAAGAGTGTAGCAACCGATTTGACATCTTCCATGACGGACTAGGAACCTTCAAATATACCAAAAATCTGTTTAGTGATACGACAATAAATATAATAAATATTTAGTGGATATCAAATATACTAGCAGATGGATCTTCTAATTCTCAAATAACTGCATTCATGTTTCAAGCAAATACATGAAAAGAAACTAAGGTAATTGCATTTTCAAATAGAAATAGACAGTGCCACTTAATTTGATTATATTACTAGTTTCTTTCTTATTGATTTTCGATTGTTACACTTTTTGTATGAATAAGATATATATTTTGGCAGCCCTAAAATATGGATGGCAGTTTACAGCCAATTTGAGGATCCTAGTTCAGTGAGAACACTATTTAACCCACTCATGGAGACAACAGATACTGGTGACCCACTCAGACAACAGGTATAATGGATACAACACAAGCGGTTGGGACATTAAAAATTGTATATGGTGATTTTGGTCATATCCACTGGTAACTAAGGTTACCAAGCATCTTTTACCAGTTGTAACATTGGTTGATCTTGACAACCGATAGAAAAGAGCACTGTGATAGTCCGATGGATCAACCCCAGTTATGAAAAGCAATGATCAGTTTGTGTATAACAAAGAAACCATGTCTCATCACGAGGAGAAAAAAATAAAGGCCGTTGTAACATTAAACCGTTACTAGTTATCAATGGTAAAAGAGGATGTCTAATAACCAGGAGAAGAGGCTTCAGGGTCAATAACAAGGCCTGAATATATATGTAATTTGTTTAAGGAAAATTGGATTTTAATAATCCCAACTTTGAAATATTGCCCGGCAATCCGCAATAGTCTCAACTACGGAAATGTTTTGTGACAACAACCCCAAGTTTTAACTTATTTTCCCTTAGCGATTTCATACAAACTAAAAGTTAACCCAGTTAGTTTTTTGCTGACGTGGATTGCCACATAAGCAGTCCATGTCATCAAAACTTTGCCATGTAAGCAGTCCACGTCATCAAAAGTTTGCCATGTAAGCAGTCCACGTCATCAAAACGTTGACTTATTTGCCACATAAGCGGTCCACATTAGCAAAAACTAACTTGGTTAACTTTTAGTTAGTGTGGGATTGCTAAGGGAAAATAGTTTAAAAGATGGGACGGTCACAAAACATTTCCTTAGTTGGGACTGTTGCCGGCCAATATGTTAAAACTGGGTTATTGAAATCCAATTTTCCTTCTTTTATAAAAAGTCATAAACTTATCATGGGAAGTCGACAATCAAAAAAAACAAAATGAACAGGTCCTAATCAACGAATAACCTATGGAACGCATCTCTTCATAGATTCTTATAAACAAGTGAAATCAATTAACAAAAAAGAAAAGAAAGCCATCCATAAGAGAATCTAAAATCTCATCAACCGCACCTCTTTCAACAAAATGAGCATGAAAGCTGGAAGCATAGTCTAGCAAGGAGTTATCGATACCAACAAGTTAACCCTTGACGATTTGACCAAAAGATCAGCAAAAATACAAATATACAATATTCCCAAAATTGTTTAAAACAGTAAGAGATCAACCAACATGTACACTATATATCGAGAAAAATAACACATGCATTCGAACATCCCTAATGCTTGATCCCCTCAAAATAAGCCCTAACTTAGGCATCAGAAATCAACACCAAGGAAATTTCTACAAATATCCTAATAATATTACCAAACACAAGAAGGTCTTCTGGCCATAAATCTACAATGTATGTATGATATTAAAACCCTAACCCTAACACCAACACTAAATCATAATGATGAGGCTAATCAATCATGCAACTTACTAAACCACTTCATCAACGAGACAATGACGCCATTAAAAATGTTATTAAACATCCTGAAACGGATAAACGAGTTATTAACTTCATGAACAACGTGACAGCTAGATCAGCCGACACACCAAGCTTACAATCACATACAACAACACATATAAACAAATCATAATCAAGTGGAACAGAACCTAGCTAAATTCGAACCAAATTTCATAAATTTGAGCCCTAATTTCATAATCAACTGGAAGAGAGCTGGTTGAAAAAAGTAGTTGATCTGTCACTCAATTGAAGTATGAGTGGTGTTGTGTAAAAGAAACGAAAAGAAAAACAATGAGTGATGCTTACTTACGGCGGCGAATGGGAGAGTGGAATCAAGGCATTTTGGAGGGTTTGATTGAATTGAGAGGGAGGGTTAGGGTTACAGAGAGTAATGGAGAAAGGGGAAAGTGAAATGGAGCAGAAGAAATAGTGTCTTTCTTCCCTTTTTTAAGTAAGTTGGTGTTCTTTTCGCTTCTGCCAGACTCATCTTCTGCTATTGCCAATAACAAATTATTATTACTGATATTCATAAAACTGGTTATACTTGTATAATAAAAATATCCCGCCTCCTAGCTCAACCGGTTATCCCCATGTTGGTTAAGGTTGGGCCGGCTTCCTCCTTGGAGATCGCCGGTTCGACTCCTGGCTGCGGCATACGGGGGGTGAGACGTCCCAATGATGGATCGTATCCTACCGAGGCATGGTGCGGTCTTGAGGACAACCCGGTTTTACCCAGTTGTTACCCCATCGAGTCTCTCGTGTGGGGGCAGTATGGTTTCCGGGCGGAAGTCAGCTTGCGCAACGGTCGGGGCCCGATCGAACATCGCGTCCGGAAGAGCGGGGCTGACGGGGGATTGTCTTCGACATGAACCCGGTGACCTAGGTCCTGTACATTGAAAGTCACCTTCCAAAAAAAACTAAAAATAAATAGAGTAAACTACAATTTTACACCCTGAGGTTAGGGGCCATTGGCACTCCTACCCCCCCCCCCCCCCTAAGGAAATAATTGCAAAATTACACCCCACTGTTTGACCTTATGTCGCACTTTTACCCCCCGCCGTCAAATTGGGTTAACAGTCAACTGTGTTTCATGAAAGTCAAAGGGTAAAATTGTCCTTTCACTCTTATCTAAAGCTTCTTGGATAAACTAAACCCTATAAGTAACATACCCACGCACAATTACCCCCCCACCTTCCCACCATCGAGCTCTTACCTTCTTCTCCGATCACAACCACAGCCGATCATAACCACCATCGATCCACCATAAACCGGCGACTCCATCTTCTCCGATCACAACCACCATCTTCTCCGATCACAACCACCATCGATCCACCATCTTCTCCGATCACAACCACCATCGATCAGTCGAAATGCCGGTCTTCTTTTGGCTACTCCGCTATATCATCCGCCACACGAAAGGTATAATCTGCCAATGTTAGTTAATCAGGGTCAGATTTAGTCATTATCATGTTATACACAGGGGTTAGGGTCTGATTTGGTTCATGTTGGTTTTTTTACAGTTGACCTGACGATGAGCTTATCAAGCTCATCTTTGGTGTTCCACCTGGTGGTCTCTGTGTTTGGGAGGCCTGTCCTCAACTTCCATCTACCACCGGAGAGTTGAGCGGATGTTTAGTCTAGTAGTTATTAGGCTTTTGTGTAATATGTAGGTTAACTTAACTTAATCGAAGCTTTTGTGTAATATGTAGGTTAACCTAAGGTAACTTATTTAGCTTTTGTCTAAAAGCTTTTGGGTATTTTGTTTGATCAAAATTAGGTTGTTGACATTATGTTTGATCAAAAAAGCTTTTGGGTAATGCATACAATCTCCTATATCCTCTGTGTTAAAATGCATACATTCAGGTTGATTATGCATTTGCAGCTTGTTTAGTAACCTGAATGTTCTAAAATGACAGTTTCCTTGGTTGATCACACTGAATGTTCTGAAAGTTGGGCATGAAATCTGAACCTTATGTTTGATTGATTGTATGCATTTGCAGGTTGTTTATGTATGATGTTTGACAGTTTCCTTGCTGACAGTTTGTTTATGTATGATGTTTGACGGTCATGTACCCCCAATGTTTATGAATGTTCTGAATGTGCTGACAGTTTGGGCATAATCATGTATGATGTTTGACAGTTTCCTTGCTGACAGTTTGGGCATGAAATCTGAACCTTAAGTATGATGTTTGATCAAAATTAGGTTGTATGCATTATGTTTGATTATGTTTGATCACACAGTAATCAAACAGCCTGCAATGAGGCCTTTGCACTGCAATGAGTCCTTCAGTTTGGGCATAATCATGTGCATACACTTATGTTGACCTGGTTGATCATGTATACACTCATGTGCATACACTTATGGTCACAGTTTGGGCATAATCATGTGCATACACTTATGTGCTGCAAATTGTGCCATACTCAAAAGTGCCATAAGTTCACATTAGCAGCACACTTATGTGCTCCAAATTGTGCAGCACACTCAACAGTGGCTAAATCAGATTCTGGATGTATACACTTATGTACTGCAATTATGATTCTGGATGTATACACTCATTATGTTGACATTGCAGGTATGATTGTATGCATTTCCACTGGTTGAACAGGTATTTGCTTGTTGGTTTGAACACCTTTGCTTGTTAGGTTTCAGATTTTTTAACAGGTATGATTGTTACGTTTCAGATTACGTGTTCAAAGAACAGGTATTTGCTTGTTAGGTTTTCGATCAAAGAACAGGTATTTGATTTTGGCGGGAAGGGTTTTGTAAATTTCAGGGGGTAATAGAAAAGGACAAATTAGTAATTTACCAATGGGGGGTAATTGTGCGACTTAACAGGAATGTTGGGGGGTAAAATGTAAGGGTAATATAGTCATTTCAACTTAGACTTAACAGTTCTGCTACCCAATTTGACGGCGGGGGGTAAAAGTGCGACATAAGGTCAAACAGTGGGGTGTAATTTTGCAATTATTTCCTTAGGAGGGTAGGAGTGCCAATGGCCCCTAACCTCAGGGTGTAAAATTGCAGTTTACTCAAATAAATATAGTGCATGTGGTGTATTAATACAATCTGCTATTGCCAATAACAAATTATTGATATTCATAAATCTGGTTGTACTTGTATAACTATAAATAAATATAGTGCATGTGGTGTATATAATAATACAATATTGAGGATGATATATTAAATTAAGGATTTTAGAATGTCTGGAATCGGTGAGAAACATAACATTTAGGTTTGAGATTTTAGAAATTTGCATGTAGTAATTCGGTTGGGGTTGAAGCCATAACTATATAACCAAAATTAAATTTTTTGATGTTTCAAAAACCGATAGGTTTCAATTATTTGGGTTTTGGTTAATCAGTTACGAACATTGGATCGATTTAGTTTTGAAACAATAATTGAAATTTTACTTAGACCAACACCTTTAATTTAAATGCGTCTTTTAGATCAAAAGACCAACTAATAACGCTAAAGTCATGGGGTTATTAAATTATAGTCAACTAGGGATGGCAAAATGGGTGGGTTGGGTAGGTTTGGGTAATGGGTTATGATAGGTATGGGTTAGGATAGGTTTGGATTATGATGAGTTTGTTAAAAAATGGGTTAGGATGGGTTTAGGTCAAAATGAGTTTTTGTCAAGATGGATTTGGGCATGATAAAAAATCCAAAAAATTTTAAAAAATCCAAAAAATAATAAAAAATCTAAAAAAATAAAAAAAAATCTAAAAATTCTAAAAAATCAAAAAAATAAAAAAAAATCAAAGAAATTCTAAAAAATAAAAATAATAAGAGTTAATTACATAGTTAGTCCCTATGGTTTGCACAAAGTAACATACTTAAGTACTAATAGTTTAAAATCACATTCTAAGGTATTAACTTTTCATTTTGTAACGTTTGGAGGTATTAACGTCATTTGTAGGTTTAAAATCACATTCTATTAGTACCTAATTATGTTATTTTGTGCAAACCACAAATACTAACTATGTTACTACCCTAGAAGTTAATACCTCCAAACGTTACAAAATGAAAAGTTAATACACTAGAAGGTGATTTTAAACTACTAGTACCTAAGTATGTTATTTTGTGCAAACCACAGGGACTAACTATGTAATTAACTCTAATAATAAAAAATCCAAAAACTTCTAAAAAATAAAAAAAAATTAAAAAAATTCTAAAACATCAAAAAATTTCTAAAAAATTTAAAAATTCGAAAAAAGCAAAAAAATAATAAAATAATAAAAAATTCTAACAAATCCAAAGAATTATAAAAAAATCCAAAAAATAATAAAAAATCCTAAAAATTCTAAAAATCATAAATATAATTAAAAAAAACAGAAAAATTCTAAAAAAAAAAAATAATAAAAAATCCAAAAAATTCTAAAAAGTCAAAAAAATTCTAAAAAATAAAAAAAAATCTAAAAAATCAGAAAAAATTCTAAAAAAAATCCAAAATTTTTTTATTATTTTATTTTTTATTATTTTTCGATTTTTTAGATTTTTTTATTTTTTGGATTTTTATTTTTATTATTTTTTAATTTTTTATAATTTTTTGGATTTTTTATTTTTAGATTTTTTTTGATTTTTTAGAATTTTTTATTTTTTAGAATTTTTTTTATTTTTTGGATTTTATCATTATTTTTTTTATTTTTTAGAATTTTTTAGAATTTTTTGGATTTTTTTTTTATTTTTTTGAATTTTTTTTATTTTTTTTATTTTTTAGAATTTTTTGGGTTTTTTTATAATTTTTTTTATTTTTTAGAATTTTTTGGATTTTTTATTATTTTTATTATTTTTTAGAATTTTTGGATTTTTTATTATTTTTTTATTTTTTAGAATTTTTTGGATTTTTTTAGATTTTTTATTACTTTTTTTTTTAGTTTTTAGAATTTTTTTGATATTTTTGATTTTTTAGAAATTTTTTATTATTTTTAATTTTTTATTATTTTTAAAATTTTTATTATTTGTGAAGCAAACGTCTACGAACACTCGAATAGATGAAGAATCTGCCTGTGATGCTCTTTTTTTAGTTACCCATTTACCCATCGTAATACCTATCCCGACCCACGAATTATTTTAAATAGATATCATATAACCCATACTAACCCATCCTTAATTATTTCTTAACCCATCATGACTCATCCTCATTTTTAAAATGACCTAAAAAACCTAAATAGGTTTTTATTGCCAGCCGGTCAACCAACATATCTCATTTCATTCTTCAAAAGCCACCAATGTGTGACAATCTTCAAAACTTATTCTTTGTATAACCATCAGGTGCCACAAGATACAATTCATCTAGTTAACAATGAACATAGTGTAATATGTGACAACCCTCAAATTTCATGTAACCGTACAAGGGAAGAAAACCACTCGAGTTCCAGGTTGGGGATCGAGTGCTACTCAAAGTCTCGCCTTGGAAAGGCGTAGTTCGTTTTGGATAAGGAAACATATTATACCATGGTTAATAGAGTATTAGAGCTTATAAGTATTAACCACAAGTCTACCCTTCTCTCACTTCTCAACACCATTTCACCATCACTCTCCTCCCCTCTCTTCCTTGTGTTCGGCAGCCACCATCAACCACCATACCACCACCATCAAGTTCTTGTTCAACCATTTTCCATACACTCAAAGGTGGTAAAGATCATACAAGTAAGCTTGGTGCACTCGGAAGCTCAAGGACCACTCTAGTTTTCTTTTATCCACCTCATTTACATCTTGTTTCTTCCCTAGCCTTGAGCTAGTAGTAAGTGCCTCTAAACATCATCTTGATCTTGTTTATGGTGGTTAATAAGTGATTTAACGGTTAAAATTTAGAAACATTAAAGAACATAACATAAACTCTTGAACATAAGATGAATAAGATGGATAAAGAGAAGTTATGTGTGTAAATCATGGAGATCTTGTGTTGTTATGATTGTTGGTTGATTATCTGATGTGTTGCTGGTTAATATTGATGTTTGATGTTGTTGTGATCACTAAACATGTTAACGGAATCAATCGAACACAATTTAGAAGGTTAAAAGCTGATACAGTAGGTTGTTTGGTAATTACAGCCAACTTCAGTTGGCTGTAACAGGACCATAACTTAACGAGAAATGTATTTCCTAAAGTCTAGGGTTATGTATTATGAAATACGGTTCTAATGGCACCGGAATCATAATTTTTGGACTTCGTTTACTATTTTTAAAGCGTCATTTTGTAACAGCAGCTAGAGCTGCATTTTTCTGCTGAAAATATGCGTTTTGTTTTCTGTCATAACTTGAGTTCTGTGTAGAGTTAGATCATAAAAATTGTACTGTAGATGACCACCAATGTATTTGTAATTCTCTCACTGGAATTTCGTAAATCGGACTCTCGATGAATTTTAAATAAATTATTCCGTAGACTGTAGTCAGAAAAAGATAAATTTGAGTTCAGTCCGGAAAATGAATTTTTATAAAATATTAGTAATGAACTGGACCCTGATATTTTTACACAATAAAATTTGGAACGTTTAAGACATTCTGTAAGAATTTGGGAATTTTTGGAATAAGTTAACTATTTTATTAAAATGTCCGAAAACAGCCCGGTTTTGAATATTAATGCTGAAATGACATAAGTTGTAATTTGCATGTCTAAATGTCGGGTAGGTTATCTGTGAATGATATAACATGTTATATGTGTTATGTGTATTATCGTATGTTTGTTTATGAGTGGGGAATGGATGGGAAACTTATATGGGCATAAACCGTTAAAGTGGTGCATGTTATGTTATAGATACGTGTAGGAACTTTGTGCTCTATTTGAAACCACTAAATGACTAACTGGTAATCATACTAGGACGTGATTGACCAACCTTGATTGCTAGCTATATTTGAGAATCTAACCGAGCAAACCGAGGTGAGTTCACACTCCTAAGGCATGGGATTCCCGGTGGGTTGGGAATGGGATTAAATAAATACTCGTACTATCATTAGTATTAAACTACTTTTCACTGTCCTCGGATTGAAGGGCACGTACGTAAAACCTACGTACACTCATACTTACTACGGTCCTTGGATCAAGAAGGACACGTACACACACGACTAGTCTACAACATGGGAAGCCCCCACTAATCATCGCAAACATATTTGGGAAATCGCGATACGGATTAATACTATCCACATGGGAAGCCCCCACTAATCTTCGCAAACATTCCTGGGAGACCGCGATACGAATTAACACGATACATGGTTCACAAAACGAACATATGATTTACGAAACGAATGCTATAACTAAATAACCAACTGTGAACTCACTCAACTTTGTTGTTGACTCGTTGTTACATGCCTTGCAGGTCGTTAGGTATCTATGGAGCTTGCATCGGAGTGGGAAGAGTCGTTGTGGGACATGGACAGCTGTGTGCCATACTAAACTTTTGAAACGTTTAAACTTATGACTTGGTTTTAAACATTATGCTTCCGCTTGCAACTTAAACTATTGTTTGGTTTAGACACCAATTGTATTGTGTTAGATCTTTATATATTACTCACATGCTTGTTCAATATGATTGGTGGCTTGATCCTGGTCATGTCACGCCTCCAAGCGGTGACGCTCCGCATGGTGGATTTTGGGGGTGTGACAGATTGGTATCAGAGCCATTGGTTATAGTTAACTTGGTTTTAATAAGGGAAAAAAAGTTTTTGTTAAAACCAGACTATAACCTGTACAGTGCTCAACGATCCACAACGACGCTTTGCTCCACGTGCAAGACTCAACACTATAGGTAATATGGTTTATGTTTGTATTGCCTACCTGCTAGTTTAGGCAGCACATTTGATCATGGTATGCTTAGTTAGCATAACAACTATTGTATGAAACTTTGTGTGCTTACTCTGTTCTGTCACTCCACACTTACGCACCTTGCGACACCTTTCTTACGTGAGTTCCTTCGATGTGAAGACCATGAGTGGACGTCTCGACATGACCCAGGGTCAGCTGACTACCTTGATTGACGAACGGATGGCTGAAGCCTTAGCAACCTAATCAGGGAGTCAAACCATGCACTCTCAAACACGCATGGGCACCTTCAGGGCATTCCTGAAATGCAAACCTCCCACTTTCGACGGCACTAGAGGAGCAATCGACCTTCTACACTGGATCCGGAGAATCGAATATACATTCGAAGAGAGTGAAAGCCCTTCCAACAAACAAGTAGAGTACGCTACTAGCAAGTTGCAAGGGAAAGCATATTCTTGGTGGAGCGCACAAGTGCAGATGCTCGGATTGGCAGACGCGAATGCCATCCTTTGGAGCGACTTCAAGGATTGGATTAAGGAAGAGTTTTGCCACCTGGACGACCCTCTGAAACTTGAGATAGAGTATTATGGTTTGAAGATGGAAGGATCAAAGATTGAGGCATACACAAAGAGGTCCAACGACTTGGCTGACTTATGTCCTAACTTGTCACGACCCATATCTAGACAGATCAAGCTATACCTCAGAGGCTTAGTCCCGGAGATCCAAGGGTCTGTAATTGAGGCCAACCTTTCCACAATCCAGCAAGTCATTCGTTTGGCGCACCAACTCACCGATCAGGCGGTGGAAGAGGGCAAGCTGCCCAAGCGCGTTAGCACTACTGCTACTGGTGCTCCCAGCAATGACAAGCGCAAGTGGGATGGAAATTCGGGCAGGGGTTCCACTCCAGTTCAGTCCCAGTCCCAGCGGCGAAAGACAGATGAACACAGGAGCCCCAGTCAGCAGTTTTCTGGAAATTAAGGTCAGGGTGGATACAGGGGAAATCACCCTAAGTGCAATCGATGTAGTTTGCACCACAGCGGGCCATGCTACAAGGGTCGTTGTCAGAGATGTAAAAAGCCTGGACATAAAGCCAGATATTGCAGGAGCTCAAGTCCTGCGAATCAGAATCGACAACAGCAGCCACAAGCTCCCCAGAACCAACAGCACACCAGCAGGGTAATAAGGGATGTTTCCAGTGCGGTGCTGAGGGCCACTTCAAGAGGCACTGTCCACGGCTAAATCAAAATCAGAATCAGAACAACAACCAAGGAAATGAGAACAACAATGGAGGCAAAAACGGGAGTAACAATAATGGCAATGGCGCCCTAGGTCGCACCTTCGTGATTGGTCAGGCTGACGCAAGGAACGATCCCAACGTTGTGATGGGTAAGTTTCTTCTGAATGACTTCTTTGTTACTGTTTTATTCGATTCGGGTGCCGATACTAGCTATGTGTCCCTAAAAGTTAGTCGAATTCTTAATCGTACCCCAACACTTTTGAACACCAAGCACACGGTAGAGCTAGCAAACGGTAAAAGTCTTGAAGCCACACACATAGTTAAAGGTTGTAACCTCGTCTTAGCTGGTCAGACCTTCTCTATCGATCTCATTCCTATCGTTCTGGGTAGTTTTGACGCTGTCATTGGGATGGATTGGCTATCTCATCATCAAGCGGAGATTGTTTGCAAGGAGAAAATCGTCCGCATTCCTCGTTCTGGTAAAGAGCCCCTCGTAATTCAGGGTGACAAGAGTGGTGCTGTCGTAGGCATTATCTCTTTCCTTAAGGCCCAGAAGTGTTTGCGAAAGGGCCACACTGCCATTCTGGCGCTCGTTACTGACACATCAATGGAAGAGAAGAGAATTGAAGACATCCCTATTGTGCGCGATTTTCCTGAGGAATTGACTGGTCTTCCGCCTCATCGCCAAGTTGAGTTTCAAATCTAGCTAGCTCCTGGAGCAGCACCAGTAGCTCGAGCACCGTATCGTCTAGCTCCATCAGAACTTGAAGAACTGTCCACGCAATTATAAGAACTCTTGGAAAAGGGTTTCATACGTCCTAGCTCTTCGCCCTGGGGAGCTCTAGTGTTATTTGTAAAGAAGAAAGACGGTACCTTCAGAATGTGTATTGACTACCGCGAACTCAACAAGGTGACCGTGAAGAATCGTTATCCTCTTCCATGCATTGATGACCTATTCGACCAGTTGCAAGGGTCGAGTTTCTACTCTAAGATTGATTTGAGATCGGGATACCATCAGCTGAGAGTCCGAGATGAGGACGTCTCCAAAACAGCATTCAGAACTCGCTACAGCCATTACGAGTTTCTGGTTATGCCTTTCGGATTGACGAATGCACCAGCGGTCTTCATGGATCTCATGAACCGAGTGTGCAAGCCTTACCTGGATAAGTTTGTCATTGTATTCATCGACGACATCCTGATCTATTCTAAGAGTCAGAAGGAACACGAGCAACATCTACGACTTATGCTGGAACTTCTTCGAGCAGAGCAGTTGTATGCCAAGTTTTCGAAATGTGACTTCTGGCTTCGCGAAGTCCACTTTCTAGGCCATGTGGTAAACAAGGATGGGATTCATGTAGATCCATCCAAGGTTGACTCGATCAAGAACTGGCATGCACCCCACACACCAACAGAAATCCGCCAATTCTTGGGTTTGGCAGGATATTACAGAAGATTTATCAAAGATTTCTCCAAGATTGCGCAACCTCTCACTTCACTGACTCAGAAAGGTGTCACCTATCGTTGGGGTGATGCACAGGAGTCCGCATTTCAGCACTTGAAGGATAGACTTTGTAGCGTGCCTATCCTCTCATTGCCTGAGGGCACAGATGATTTTGTGGTTTATTGCGACGCTTCCATCCAAGGACTTGGTTGCGTGTTGATGCAACATGACAAGGTCATTGCCTACGCATCACGCCAACTTAAGGTTCACGAAAGGAACTACACTACACACGACTTGGAACTGGGAGCAGTTGTTTTCGCACTTAAGATATGGAGACATTACCTGTACGGTACCAAGTGCACCATTTACACCGATCACAGGAGTCTCGAGCATATCTTCAAGAAAAAGGAGTTAAACATGCGTCAACGCTGATGGGTCGAGCTCTTGAATAATTATGAATGTGCGATCAAGTACCATCCGGGCAAAGCCAATGTTGTGGCCGACGCCCTCAACCGAAAGGATACTATACCTAGGCGTGTACGTGCTTTACAGCTTACCATCCAATCCAACCTCCCCTCTCAGATTCGCGATGCTCAGGTCGAAGCATTGAAAGCAGAGAACATCAGGGCTGAGTCCCAACGAGGATCGAGACAACGACTAGACCAAAAGGAAAACGGCGCCTACTATGTAAACGGACGCATCTGGGTTCCACTGTATGGAGACCTACGCGAGCTTGTGATGGATGAAGCACATAAGTCTCGTTATTCGGTACACCCTGGTTCGGACAAGATGTACCACGACCTCAAGACTACGTATTGGTGGCCTGGCATGAAAGCCCACATAGCAACCTACGTTAGTAAGTGCTTGACTTGTGCGAGAGGCAAGACGGAATATTAGAAACCATCAGGCCTACTTCAACAACCAGAGATACCTAAATGGAAGTGGGAGCAAATTTCCATGGATTTCGTTACTGGCCTGCCTAGATCTCAACGCGGAAACGATACCATTTGGGTGATCGTAGAAAGACTGAACAAGTCTGCACACTTTCTGGCTATCAAAGAAACGGATAAGTTTTCTACTCTTGCAGACATTTACCTAAAAGAAGTGGTGTCAAGGCACAGAGTGCCAACCTCTATCATATCTGATCGTGACGCGCGTTTTACTTCTGAACTGTGGCAAGCTATGCACAAGTCTTTTGGCTCACGTTTAGATATGAGCACCGCTTATCACCCACCAAATGGATGGGCAATCTGAACGCACCATCCAAACCCTTGAAGACGTGCTTAGGGCATGTGTAATCGACTTCGGAAATGGCTGGGAAAAACACCTCCCGCTAGTGGAGTTTTCATATAACAACAGTTACCACACCAGCATCCAGGCTGCTCCGTTTGAGGCATTATACGGACGCAAATGCCGATCACCTCTCTGTTGGGCAGAAGTTGGTGACAGCCAAATCACTGGCCCAGAACTTGTGGTAGATACCACCGAGAGAATTGCTCAGATACGACAGCGAATGACGGCAGCTCGTGGTCGTCAGAAAAGCTATGCTGATAAGGGAAGAAAACCACTCGAGTTCCAGGTTGGGGATCGAGTGCTACTCAAAGTCTAGCCTTGGAAAGGCGTAGTTCGTTTTGGCAAACGAGGCAAGCTCAATCCACGTTATGTCGGACCGTTCGAAATCATTGAGAAAATTGGCAAGGTAGTCTACAGGTTGAATCTACCTGAAGAACTCAGCGGAGTTCACAATGTTTTCCATGTGTCGAATCTGAAGAAGTGTCTGTCAGATGAAACCCTCATAGTTCCTCTCAAGGAACTCACAATCGACGACCAGCTGCGGTTCGTCGAGGAACCAGCAGAGATTACTGATCGAGATGTTAAGATTGTCACACCCCAACCGATGGCGGAAATCATCGGGGCATGGCACTGAGCGAAACAGATTGTCCAGAAGTTTCCATAACAACTATCATTACCATTTAATTTAAGTTAACATGTCCCATAGCACGTCATAAATAGTAAACAAATTATTACAGATAAACATCAAGACAAATATCCTGTTCCGACAACTCAGATTCAAATGAAAGTGAAGATAGTTTATTTATTGGTTTCTAGGACCCCATTTCCTAGCTTCGATTTCATCACAGCGCAGAGAGCATCCTAGACCCCTTTCCTAGCCTCAAGTTCACAGCATGCTAAGCATGCTAAGCATGTAAACTTCCTAAGCACCTGTCACATACGTTAAAATAAAGTCAATACATAAAATGTAAAGGTGAGCATACAAGTTTGATAATAGCATATAGAGTTCGAATTCGTTTACGCATAACCAGCACGTACACATAGTGAAATGAAGCACGTTAGTTATCGACATAGACCCATCGATACCAATGACTGCGGGTTGACTGCCTGAGGTAGTTCGCAATACATGATTACCACCGTAATCCATGCAAGTAAAAGATCCTTAACAACCCCCGGGTAAACGGGTGCTGAGTCCAAACTATTGTACTATCGTTGCTAAGGCAGGTAGACAACATTCCATGTGTAAACATAACAAACAAGCATTCATGAGCCACGTATAACATGCATTAACGGTTAGCGTTCAAATAGTTCGAGTAGTGTGATAATTGTAGTTTGAATATTCGTAACGTATGGAACACCCAAAAGTGCTTAAAGCAAAAAGGGATCGAGTATACTCACAGTGATTTATGGATTGAAGGGAGCACTTAGCGAATACGGTTAGCCTGAATAGATTCGGTAGCATAAGGATAAGTGAAACATAAAACAGGAAACAAGTATTGAGGAGTCGGACAGCTGGTCGATCGGACGACAGTTCGATCGGACGACTGACCGTTCGGCTGACAGTCCGCACGGTCTGCTGTTCGATCGGTCAGTAGGCCGATCGGATGGCTGTACGAGTGGATTGTTCCTTCCTTTGAGAAGGATGTGTTTGTGTATGATGGCTTGTCCTTTGGAGTTTTCGTTGTAGCATTTTGAAAACATTGAAGTACCTTTGCCTTTCAGGTCGATCTATCGGACGGCTGTTCGATCGACCGGTAGCCCGATCGGTTAGGCATTCAAAAACTCAAAGTGAAGTCTTTCGATCGGACAGGTGTTCGATCGGTTGGTAAGTCAACAAGTCAAAGGCTTAAATGAATTGTAAGATGGATCGGATGGTTGGTCGATCGAATAGCACAACTGTTGTTCGATCGGACAGCAGGGTGTCACCTGATCGGACGGCTGTTCGATCGGGTGGCACTTCTAGTGCATTAAACATGTTGAAAATTGATTAAGTGTTGAAGCATAGTATCTCATGATCCGAAGAGTAATTCGATCGAACAGCAGTTCGTTCAATACCATTCTTCAAGTCAAGTTGTTTGTGTGGGACCATGTGCTAGCCGATCGGCTGGCCAGTCGATCGGCTGGTTATCCGATCGGCTGGCTGTCCGTTCGGACAGCAGTCCGATCGGTCAGCATCCTGACCTGATCAGCCTTGCGTCTAACACCTTGGTTGTTCTGTTTGTTTGTCATTTTATCGAGGTACTTCGACAGCGAGTAAAACCATAGATGCCTCGTTCTTACTTGGCACCTCGATCGGACAGCCTGTCCGATCGGACAGCAGTCCGTTCGGCTGGCTGCTCGATCGGCTGGGAAGCCTGATCGATCGGTTGCCCCTTTCGAGTGTTTTACGCGACGTTTTCTGATATTTCGATTTCGGTTGAGAGCGGTTCGATACGATAGGTTTCCTAGTCAAATTTCCTTCAGTCTCAACTACTTCGGTTGTGATTTGGGTTCGAGTTCGATAGCATTCGAGTTAGATTTCGAGTTCGATTGAGTTCGCTTGATTATCACAACATAACATAAATAAACATGCACAGGTAACATGTAAGGCACACACATACGTATAAACAATTAAGTAAAATTACGTAGTTCGAGTTGCGATTTGATGTAGATTTAATTAGCATAGCTTGATTAACTTTATCGCATTGTTACTTCCTATAGTTCACAGTCGTAGGTCGATCGAGTAACGATTAACACAATTCGATTATTGCAATGAACGACTGATGTGTTAAAAATGCAACATATAAATTTCATCAAATGAGGCATAAAACTAACCCTTTTTAGTACTAATGTTGGAAAAAGTGTGCTTTTGTCTTCCTTTTGTATTTTCAGGATTAAATGAGTTCAAATTAACAAAAGAAGCAAAAAGACATCAAAATCTAACATAAATACAAGAAAAGGAACAAGACGTGACATGCCCGACCCCACGACAGCATCTTCCCAAGCAAAACAAGAGATCAGAAGCCTGAACACGCCCCGTGCTCAGCCAGCACGGGGGCGTGCCCAAGTGTCAGCAGAAAAGACAAAGTGGTAGAAGCTTCTATTGCCCACCACGGGGCCGTGCTCAGCGGACACGGGGCCGTGGTCAACTATAAGATTCGCACAATCCAGCAAATCTGCATAGTACAAAGATTCTTCTGCACCACGGGGTCGTGCTCAGCGGACACGGGGGCGTGGTCAACTAAAAAGACAAAACTGCATTAAATGAAGAAAGAGAAGGATGTGGGCACGGGGCCGTGCCCACTGGACACGGGGCCGTGCCCGAGCTTCTGTTCAGCCTATAAATAGAAGTGCTTGGCTAAAGCTCAAACCATCCCTTGGCACACCACCTCTCTCACACTTCACCCACCACCCACCACCACCATAACACCATCATCCACCACCATCATCCATTGTCCATCGTAGAGTGTGTGAGTCGTCTCGGGATCCAAGATTGATCGTAAGAGTTCTTGACAATCAAGGCCATGTTTGCCTAAGTCTCTTACATCACTTGGTGAAGACAAAGTGTCTAGTGTAATTCTTTTTATTTCTAATCTTTTCGCACTTTTTACTTGGTTTTGTATTAATGACTTTAATAACTAGTTGCTTATGTTGAAGGTGATCTTTCCTTATCGTTTGTCCGTGGTGTCTTTGCATTATTTTACTGTCTATATAAAATAAAAGATTTTCACCATTCATATCTCCACGGTCTATATGGAGGTATGTTGGCTACCTGGTCGGGGGTTAAGGAAACGGTTTGGTAAAGCTCTTGCCATTGTTCAGCGTTTAGAGGTCCTGCAATGGACCTGGGTCAAATTTAGTAGGACCTCCAACACTTGACGGTATTGGATGGCGGGGGTCCAAACTCTTTGACCCCCTCATAAGTTAACTACTATTAATACTATAACCCGGCTATTTAGGACTGTATCCCTGCTGACTCGGACTACTTAGTCGAGGGCAACGTCACCTCCAAAAGAGGGGCCTACCATAATTTGCATTAATAACTTAATTAATTATCTTCCAATAATCCACCCTTTTAGGATTGTATCCTTGCTGACTCAAACTACTGGGGTGAGGGTAACGTCACCTTCAAAAGAGGGGCCTACTACAATAACTAAGATAATCTCTTAAAATAGTGCAAAAGTGCGGAAATAATCAAAGGTTACAATAGATACGAGTCGGAACCAAGTGATTCATCTTGTCTATCTGTTTTTCTTTTTATTTTATTTTATTTTCAGCATTTTAGTTAGTTTTTATTTTTCTTAGTTTAAAACTTTTTACTAAACTTTTTGATTTGATTAGACGTTGAGGATAAACCGGTACTAAAAGCTCTTGTGTCCTTGGACGACCTCAGTATCTTACCAACACTATACTACGCTCACGATGGGTGCACTTGCCCATATGTGTGTCTAGTGTTAGTAAATATCGTGTTTTATAAATTTAAAACTTGATTAAAAAGTGTTAAAGGGGCTTAAAATATACACCTAATATATATAACACTTCACACGCATCAAGTTTTTGGCGCCGTTGCCGGGGACACAAGGATTTTAAGAAAGTTAGGAATCAACGGCCTAATCGTTTTTCTTGTTTTTCATTTTTTTTAGGATTTTGTTTTGTTTTTCAGCTTCTGCAGAACTCAGCACGGGCCGTGCCCGCTGAACACGCCCCGTGCCCATTCATTGGAACTGGCAATCTTGTTTTAAGTCAGACAGTAAGCTGAACACGGGGCCGTGCCCACTCACCACGCCCCCGTGCCCAAGTTTCAGTTACCGAAAACAGAACCGTAAGATCCCGACGGTTGGCAATTTCTGACACAAACATGAGTGATACTGATACTTTTTACTTTCGGCACTCTTATGGTACTATGTGGTGTCAATTATGTGGTGGTAACCATAAAGAATTAGAATGTTTTTTTCTAAATTATAAACCCCACTATATAGACCCATCATTTCCTAGTATCCTTAAGAGGGGCGGAAGTAAAAATAATCCCTATCTCTCCCTCGAATGCGCCCAACCGGATATTCTAGGAGAAAGAACTTATTAATTGGTTAAAAGAACTTAGGGAAGATTTCAATAATCTTTTCCAAGACGATAACCAAGAAGAGAGGTTGGAAACGCATTCAAACAACTTCATTGTTTCTAATGATGCTTCTAACTCTAGTGAGGACTTGAGCGATAGTCGTCCCTGTGTCGATTGTGCCGTGAAGGACTCCCCATCGACTTCGTTCGATGCATACATAGACCTGAGCGATTCGACATACACCTTCTTTAACGAGAGCCCGGGAAAGGGTTGGACTTGTCCACCTACATATAGCATAGGAATCACCCTCACCGACAACCTCTTGCGTTCTCGTCTCAATCTAGAACAATTAAGGTATCTTAGGCACTTTGGGGTTGTTCCATCCAGTAAGGAACCGCCCGATCCGGAAAAGTTCCTTAAAATAGACGCACTTCATAAAACAGCCTTCCGACACGGGGCCGTGCCCAGGTCAACACGTCCCCGTGTCCACCAAAAGATTCCCTTCTGACTTTTGTCAGAATACGGACAAAACGTGTCAGGATCTTGCCTGTACACGGGGTCGTGTCCAGCCGACACGGGGCCGTGTCCAGCACGCTGTCGTTTTCTATAAATGCAGCCAAGAACCCTGCACATTTGGACCATCCAGGGACAGAGATTTGAAAGGATTTTCTAACTTACCATCCTAGGTATGTTCTAAAAGAAGGTTCTTACAAGCATCTTGTTCTTTCCTCTTTTATCTATTGCCTTCTTCTTCATCTTTCTTGCACCAACAACTCCATTAAAACTTGATGTCAAGCTTTGTTGTGATGTTTATTGAATTTTTGTTCAAGGAATCTTGTTAAAAATAAGTTACACAACATTGTTTTAAGTTATTTCTGCTCAAAAAGCTTCATAAGTTAAGAAAATAATTTGAAACCCCAAGATTCCTTGTTCTAAAAATCTGCAGAAAGTTGAACACGGGGCCGTGCCCGTGGTACTGTTTCATTAAAACGAACTGTTTTTGGATTGTTTTCATAGAATGTCTAGCCAAAATAGCGGAACCTCTTCTGCACACTCAAGGAACAGTCGACGGGAAAGGAGGCCATCGATTGAAGCAACTCTCGTAAGATACGTAATGGCGCTACGTGAAGCACTTGACGAGATGACTTCAGTGGAGGAGGTCCTCATTGACCGTATAAACTATCTCTCGGTGGGGGTTGGAAAACAGTTTCCAGGAAATAAACCTCTTGCACCAGAGGTTAAACATTCTGGTAACACCTCCTGTGGAACGAATCCTCCCTCAAGAGGATTGGAACCTCGCACTTGGAATCCAAAATCCTACCGGTTGGGACGACATTCCGGCGGAACCTCCTCTTGAAGAACTCCAAGAAATCCCGGTGGAAGTTACACCTCCTCAACCCAATGCTCATGAGCCCGCTTTTCTTCTCCCTAGGGAGATCGAAGAGTGGCTCGCCGATGTATGAGGAGCCCATACCCGGAGGAAGAAGTTGTCAAGCCACTTTTAACCGAGAGATCTATTTTTTCGGAAATTTTGCTAGTAGAATAAATAGTAGGCTAGAAACTTCTTGGATTGGATTTCTTGTGTTTCTTTGACCTAACTAGCTAATATTTTAATTTTTAGGACTATTATGTAATTCTCTCTATGATTAATGAATGATGGTTTTAGTTAATTTGGTGTTTTGTATGGTGTTGAAATGAATAAAACACACTTGAGATGGCAAAGGATGCAAGGGAAACTTGAACCAGCACTCCATGCAGGAAAACAGGACCGTCCGATAAAATTCTTCGTTTACAGTAAGTTCGGCACGGGCCGTGTCCGCCCAACACGGCCCCGTGCTGCACAGTCTGCAGAAAAAGACCCAGTTCAGGTAACTGGACACGGGCCGTGTTCACCCAACACGCCCCCGTGTCCAGGCTTCTGTTTCTCTTGTTTTAATTTTGTTACTGGCACTTGAACACGGGGCCGTGCCCGGATAACACGGGGCCGTGTTCAGCGCCCAGTAACACAAAAATTTTTCCTTTTTTAACACCTTTTACACATTCAATCAACCTAAAAACTTATTTTTGGGACACATTGAGGACAATGTTTAATTTAAGTGTGGGGGGGGGGGGGGGATGCTAAAACCTTGAATCTTGCAAGTCCTAAATACAAGCCTTACACAAAACTCTATTGGAATCGTTAATCACCCCAAATTTTTTCAAAAATTTTCATTTTTTTTCTTGTCTAGGTTTAAGTCGGGAATTTCAAGTTCTAAAAAGAACCAACATAAGAAAATTATGAAAAGGCATGACAAGCTTAGTTAAAATTTGATTATATATACTTGATCAAATAAAAACCCATTCCCACAAAAGTGAGTTTTGAGCCTTTATTGAGCATACAATTACATATCATTAGACTAAATGCTCATTTTTCGTTTCTTGTGTGAATAGCCGCTTGGTTCTTACGACTCTAGAACTTGCCATGACGATACATTCCCGGTCCTTACCAACTTAAACCCGAGTAAGTAAATGATGGAGGCATTAGGACTAACCCTTTTTATTTCTACACCATTTTTTTTTTTACCACCTACCCAAAATCCCCCTAGTTAGCCCCTTTGAGCCTAAACCTTTTCATTTCATAACCCAAACCAAACACCCTTTTTACCCACCAAAACCTTTTTCATTTTTACCCCTTTGTTTTAGTAACAAGTTCGATTTTTCGTATGACTTTTCAAAAAAAAAAAAATTGTTGATGATGAAGCAAAAGAAAATAAACAAACAAGTTCATCAAAAATAACTTTGTTTGAATAATAGCTTCATCAAAATAAAAGTTACAAAAATAGAAAGTCTTACGAAAACCGACACTTGTTACGCTTTTCGCCCTTTTTCTACTAACCACTAACCACCAACCCAACCACCTACCTTTAACCCAAGCCTAACCCTTCACCCACAAAGTCCTCTTGATATTTACAAAGGTATATAAGTTAAAAAGGAGGAGGATTGATTGCTTGGCAAGCCTATGGCAGGAGTAAGTTCCATGCCGCTCTCGAGTGATCCACAAAAATACATTTTCGGCCGAGTGTTGAGTGATCCCCGTGAGGTATGTGAACTTGTATATAAATAGAATTTTAAAGAGGCATGTTATGCCCTAATAAATAATTTATCTTATGAAAAGTTTTAAATAGATCATGACGAATAGGATTGTAAATAAATAAAAATAAAATTAAACAAAGAATCTTGGAAATCCCGACACTCTACGACAAGCCCAAAAACTTCTTCTCTACCCATTCCATTTGGGAGTGTAATAGCCACATATTAAAGAGTTTTGCGTGAGGACAAGCAAAGATTCAAGTGTGGGGGTATTTGATGTGTTAAAAATGCAACATATAAATTTCATCAAATGAGGCATAAAACTAACCCTTTTTTAGTACTAATGTTGGAAAAAGTGTGCTTTTGTCTTCCTTTTGTATTTTCAGGATTAAATGAGCTCAAATTAACAAAAGAAGCAAAAAGACATCAAAATCTAACATAAATACAAGAAAAGGAACAAGACGTGACATGCCCGACCCCACGACAGCATCTTCCCAAGCAAAACAAGAGATCAGAAGCCTGAACACGCCCCGTGCTCAGCCAGCACGGGGGCGTGCCCAAGTGTCAGCAGAAAAGACAAAGTGGTAGAAGCTTCTATTGCCCACCACGGTGCCGTGCTCAGCGGACACGGGGCCGTGGTCAACTATAAGATTCGCACAATCCAGCAAATCTGCATAGTACAAAGATTCTTCTGCACCACGGGGTCGTGCTCAGCGGACACGGGGGCGTGGTCAACTAAAAAGACAAAACTGCATTAAATGAAGAAAGAGAAGGATGTGGACACGGGGCCGTGCCCACTGGACACGGGGCCGTGCCCGAGCTTCTGTTCAGCCTATAAATAGAAGTGCTTGGCTAAAGCTCAAACCATCCCTTGGCACACCACCTCTCTCACACTTCACCCACCACCCACCACCACCATAACACCATCATCCACCACCATCATCCATTGTCCATCGTAGAGTGTGTGAGTCGTCTCGGGATCCAAGATTGATCGTAAGAGTTCTTGACAATCAAGGCCATGTTTGCCTAAGTCTCTTACATCACTTGGTGAAGACAAAGTGTCTAGTGTAATTCTTTTTATTTCTAATCTTTTCGCACTTTTTACTTGGTTTTGTATTAATGACTTTAATAACTAGTTGCTTATGTTGAAGGTGATCTTTCCTTATCGTTTGTCCGTGGTGTCTTGGCATTATTTTACTGTCTATATAAAATAAAAGATTTTCACCATTCAGGACTGTATCCCTGCTGACTCGGACTACTTAGTCGAGGGTAACGTCACCTCCAAAAGAGGGGCCTACCATAATTTGCATTAATAACTTAATTAATTATCTTCCAATAATCCACCCTTTTAGGATTGTATCCTTGCTGACTCAAACTACTGGGGTGAGGGTAACGTCACCTTCAAAAGAGGGGCCTACTACAATAACTAAGATAATCTCTTAAAATAGTGCAAAAGTGCGGAAATAATCAAAGGTTACAATAGATACGAGTCGGAACCAAGTGATTCATCTTGTCTATCTGTTTTTCTTTTTATTTTATTTTATTTTCAGCATTTTAGTTAGTTTTTATTTTTCTTAGTTTAAAACATTTTTCTAAACTTTTTGATTTGATTAGACGTTGAGGATAAACCGGTACTAAAAGCTCTTGTGTCCTTGGACGACCTCGGTATCTTACCAACACTATACTACGCTCACGATGGGTGCACTTGCCCATATGTGTGTCTAGTGTTAGTAAATATCGTGTTTTATAAATTTAAAACTTGACTAAAAAGTGTTAAAGGGGCTTAAAATATACACCTAATATATATAACACTTCACACGCATCAACGACACTTACTCCACATAATACAAATAGAATAAAGACATTTCTACAAGTCAAGTTGCGCGAATCGGTCGTTGACTTTGACCTTGACTTTGACTTTCATTTATGAAAACACGGGGGGTTACAGCCTCCTCTTGTTTAGGGAATTTCGTCCCGAAATTAAGCTGAAAGCCGTAACATATCGTGAATCACGTTGAGAGCTCTTTGTTTGGACCGAGTTGAAAACCGGGACCTACAAGTGGTATCTGAGCAGGTTCTCGGTTGCGAAGGTCAAACGCACAGATTCGTACAATAATCGGTGGTTCTATAGATTAATATGAAATCGTACAAAACACTAAAGTCACAATACTACTTTCTCTCTGTAACTTCACCCTTCAAACAACTGCGGGTACTTAGCCTTCATATCGCTTTCGAGTTCCCAAGTGAACTCTGCGCCTCGTTTACCTTCCCATCGGACCTTCACAATAGGAATGCGTGAGCGCCTGAGCTGCTTGGTTTGGCGATCCATGATTTCGACAGGCTTTTCCACGAAGTGTAATGTTTCGTTCACTTGTAGATCGTCTAGAGAGACATGTAAATCGTGGTCGGCGATGCACTTTCGGAGGTTTGACACGTGGAAAGTCGGGTGGACGTTGCTAAGTTCCTCCGGTAATTCGAGTCTGTAGGCGACTTTTCCGATCCTTTCCAGAATCTTAAAAGGTCCAACATATCGAGGCGCGAGTTTCCCTTTCTTGCCGAATCGGACTACACCCTTCCAAGGTGATACCTTTAGGAGTACGTAGTCACCAACGCCAAATTCACGGGGCTTGCGCTTTTTATCGGCGTAAACCTTCTGTCGATCCCGAGCTTTCACCAGGTTGTTTCTGATTTGGAAAATTTTTTCTGTCGTTTCTTGTAATAGCTCAGGACCGGTTAGCTGCGAATGACCAATCTCGTGCCACACAATAGCCGATCGACATCTTCTTCCGTACAATGCCTCGAAAGGTGCCATCTCGATGCTAGAATGATAGCTGTTATTATACGAGAATTCGACTAACGGCAGGTGTTTATCCCAATTACCACCGAAGTCTAGAACACACGCACGGAGCATGTCCTCAAGAGTATGGATCGTTCTTTCAGTCTGGCCGTCGGTTTGAGGGTGGAACGCAGTACTTAGGTTAAGCGTTGTACCGAGTGCCGTTTGAAACGTTTCCCACAATCGCGAAGTAAACCGAGCGTCACGGTCAGAGATGATGTCACGAGGCATCCCATGATTACAAATGATCTCGTCGGTGTAGATTCGGGCTAATCGTTCCACCTTGTAGTCTTCCCGTATAGGCAGAAAGTGAGCTGATTTAGTCAATCGGTCGACCACAACCCATATGCTATCGTGACCTGATGACGTGGGTGGAAGCTTGGTTACGAAATCCATAGCTATGCTCTCCCATTTCCACATGGGAATTGGTGGTTGTTCGAGCAAGCCAGAGGGTCTTTGATGTTCAGCCTTGATTCTAGCACAAGTTAGGCATCTTCCGACGTAGAGAGCGATATCCCTTTTCATGCCCGGCCACCAGTACTTGTAACGAAGATCCTGGTACATTTTGTCAGCACCGGGGTGAACCGAGTAGCGGGATTTATGGGCTTCGTCCATGATAATCTGTCGCAAATTGGTTCGCTTGGGAATCCAAATTCGGTCTAAGAAGTGGAATATCCCATTCGATTTGCTCACAAGCTGGGCTCCATCGTGGTAGATTCTTTCTTTCTTCGAGGTGCGTTCGTTGAAACATGCATGTTGAGTGTCGCGGATGAGAGTTTCGAGGTTGTGCTGGGCTTGAACATTATGGGTGCTAAGCAGGTAGCTCCGTCTGCTAAGTGCGTCGGCAACAACATTCGCTTTGCCTGGGTGATAACGAATCTCACAGTCGTAATCGTTGAGAAGTTCTACCCATCGGCGTTGACGCATATTAAGTTCCTTCTGATTAACGATATGCTGTAGGCTCCTATGATCGGTGAAGATCGTACACTTAGTACCATATAGGTAGTGTCGCCAAATCTTTAATGAAAAAACAACCGCGCCTAGCTCGAGATCATGAGTTGTATAGTTCTTCTCGTGGATTTTGAGCTGACGAGATGCGTAAGCTATGACCTTGTCCCGTTGCATGAGGACACAACCGAGACCATGGTTGGAAGCATCACAGTAGACAATGAAATCATTGTTTTCGTCGGGCAATGTGAGAACAGGAGCATTGCAAAGCATGTGTTTGAGGGTTCGAAAGGCGGACTCTTGTTTAGTTCCCCAAACAAAAGGCTGGTCCTTATGTGTAAGAGAGGTAAGGGGTACAACAATCTTCGAGAATCCTTCGATAAATCGGCGATAATAGCCTGCTAGTCCGAGAAAGGAGCGGACTTCGGACGGATTCCTAGGTGTAACCCAGCTCTTAACAGCTTCAATCTTCGCAGGATCGACGTGAATACCCTGACTATTTACAATGTGACCCAGAAATTGAACCTCCCCTAACCAGAATTCGCACTCGGAGAACTTGGAATAGAGTTGGTTCCCCTGGAGTAACTCGAGAACCAAACGTAGATGTTGCGCGTGTTCGGCCTTCAATTTGGAATAGATCAAGACATCGTCGATGAATACGATGACGAAACGGTCGAGGTATGGCTTACACACGCGATTCATAAGATCCATGAAAACCGCTGGTGCGTTTGTTAGACCAAAAGGCATGACAATGAATTCGTAATGGCCGTAACGGGTTCGGAATGCGGTTTTGGGTATATCCTCCTCTTGAATGCGTAGCTGGTGGTAACCTGAACGTAGATCGATCTTTGAGAAACACGTAGGGCCTTGTATTTGATCAAACAAATCATCGATACGAGGCAGAGGGTAGCGGTTCTTGATAGTTAACTTATTCAATTCCCGGTAGTCGATGCACATCCGGAACGACCCATCCTTCTTTTTGACGAAAAGGACTGGTGCGCCCCAAGGAGAGGTGCTCGGGCGAATGAAGCCTTTTTCAAGTAATTCCTGGAGTTGGGTTGAGAGTTCGCGCATTTCTGACGGTGCGAGTCGGTAAGGAGCTTTGGCGATAGGGTTGGCTCCAGGAATGAGGTCAATACGAAAGTCGATATCATGACTTGGCGGTAGTCCGGGAAGATCCTCTGGAAAAACATTAGGAAATTCTCGAACCACTGGAACGTCTTTCACTTCCTTCTTCTCTTTCTTTTCCTTCTCCGCTACTACGATGTTAGCCAAGAAAGCCCTATATTCCTTACGGAGATACTTGCTGGCTTGGATGCATGACATAAGCTTGAGCCCCTTTGAAGTAGTATCACCATAAACACACAATAAGTCACCATTGGAGAGCGAAAAACGAATCATCTTGTCGAAACATACAACTTCAGCATGGTTTTCTCGAAGAAAGTCCATGCCTACTATGAAGTCAAAGCTTCCGAGTTGCATCGGAATAAGGTCGATTGGGAAGATGTGATTGTTGAGCTCAAGAGTACAATCACGGATAATAGAATTAACAGCGACGGTTCTTCCGGTAGCGACTTCTACGTCGAACTTCGAGGAGAGTTGGGAACGCTTACGATTAAGGAGTTTCTCAAATTCGAGCGACACAAAGCAATTATCGGCTCCAGTATCAAACAAACATGAAGCATAAATACCATTCACAAGGAACGTACCATTGACCACGTTGTTGTCGGCCTGGGCTTGACGCACGTTGAGGTTGAAAGTTCTGGCGCGTGCGGCCTGTTGTTGCTGCTGTTGCTGAGGCTCTTGTTTCACAACCCTGTTCGGGCACACGTTGGCGAAATGGTTCGGGTCGCCACACGCGAAGCAGGCTCTGGCTTTGACTGCGGGCGCCGGAGGAGCTTGTTGACCCTGTGGGGCAGTGATTAGAGCTTGATTGGCAGGAGCTTGACGAATACGGCAATTGGCAGTAAAGTGGTCGTATACATTGTAGTGAGCACAGAAGCGGCATTGAATAGCAGTCGGGTGGTGGTAGGTGCAAGTAGGGCAGAGCGGGTGTGGCCCGGTGTATGCACGCTTTGCAGGCGGTGCATTGGCCACAGGCGCCGCTACTTGACGTTGTTGAGCAGGTACAGCTTGAATTGGTGCAGCAGTGATCGCACAGTTCTTGTTGGTGGAACTGTTCTTTCTCTTGTTCTTTCTCTTGTTGCTTGATGAGGTGGGTTCAGCAGTGGGTGCGGTAGCAGTAGCTTGATGCAGATGCTTTGAAGTCTTATCCCATACCCCAGCCTTAACCCGTTTGTCATTGATCTCAGCGGCCAACAGATAAGTTTCCTCAATCGTTGTGGTCTTAGCCGCTTGCACGAAATCAGCAACGCAATCGGGCAAAGCTCGGATATACTTCTTGATGGTCATGTCGGGAGTCTTGACTTGATCGGGACAGATAATGCTGAGCTGTTTGAAACGAGCAGTGAGACCAGCATTGTCTCCATCCTTCTGCTGTATGTGCCAAAATTCATCTTTCAGCTTTTGACGCTCGTGAGGAGGGCAGAATTCCTCTAGCATAACTTCCTTGAGCTCGTCCCACGACAATCTGTAGGCTGCATCATTTCCTTGCTTGTTCCACTCGGCCGTCCACCAGTCTAGAGCACGGGACTGGAAAACGCCGGTAGCGTTCAGAGTTCGAAGGTCATCAGGGCAACCACTTTGTCGCAGAGTAACCTCAATGGAATCAAACCAGTGAAATAGTGCAGTAGGACCTCCTTCGCCAGTGAATTCTTTTGGCCCACACGACTTGAATTGCTTGAAACTGAAGGGCCTTGCGGCAGTCTTAGGAGCGTCGGTTCTCGATTCCTCGGATGATTTGCTGGCGTTCTCATAAACATCACTCACGGCCTTTGCTACGCTTTTCGCGATGATGGAAGCAAGGCGTTTGTCCCTCTTTTCTTGGCGAGAGAGTGCATGGCGGGATCCAGACGACATGGTCTGCAACAGACATCGTCACAGGATTCATCACATTGTATTCGAATCTCACCTCACACGTCTATTTCTTACTAAAGCTCAGGAACACGTATACTTACGTAAATTACTTATCACGAAATCACAAAATCACATAAGCACATAAAGCACACAGTCTTTTAATTCCTAAGCACGTAAAGCACAGAAGTAGAGAAACACATACACATCTTAACTAATAGAGGCAATCAGAAAATAGAACCTATCATTCTAAGTCTGCGATCGTTCGAAAAGAGCATAATGTAAGCTAGGGAGAGAAACTAGAGAGAAAGGCGAAAGGTGATTCACGTTTCTTTGTACCTTCTATGTCTATATCGAATCACAGATTATACTACGTCTCGTGTTTCGGTCTCGTTTGTGTACGGATTCCGCACGTTACACGTTCGGTTCGCAATCGTTTCGGAGTCAAAACCGGGATATTACAAGAATCACGGTAAATTGTACGTTCTTGTGTGTTCGGTCACGCACGTTCACGGTTTTCGCACGTTGAACGTGTCGTTACGCAATCGTTGGGAGTCAAAATGAGCACATAAATGGGAGATGGCACATAAAATCGGCAACTATCTTTGAAATACTAAAAAAATCGGGAGATAGATCGTCTGCGGCTAGTAGACTTCGACTACCCAAAGTGGTTCGACTATTCACAAGGATCCGTTGTGCACTTCTAACCTCTAGGACTATGCCTTTGCCTCGAGTCTTGGGCGTTTGGCACTCATCCCGTTGATCATATCGTGACCTCAGGTCGTTGGAGTCCGTCGAGACTTTGGTGAGAGTTTTGGTATAAATGCGGAACAAGTCGTTAAGGTTAGGGTTTCACCCCTGGCTTAACAACTCCGTTCCTGTTTTGATAAAATTGAGGAGATTATTCATCAAAATATGGATTTCACTCCTGATTTGGCATAATTCTCCCCGTTTGTAGTTTAAAATGCGAGTTGGTTGAGCAACTTTAGTCGGGAGTTTGCGGTTTTCACACCTATTCTTGACTTTATTGCCCATTCATAATTAGAAATTTCGAGTGTAGTGAGAGTGTAGTGTAAGCGAGAATAACGAGATGTAAGCTTGTACTTAATCCGTACCGGTTAAGCACTAGTCGGTCTGCTGGTTCTTAACTATAGTCTGGGTATCTAAGACTTCGACCCGGACTAGGTCGAGTCTTGCCTAATTCCCTATAGTTATGGCTCTGATACCAATCTGTCACACCCCAACCGATGGCGGAAATCATCGGGGCATGGCACTGAGCGAAACAGATTGTCCAGAAGTTTCCATAACAACTATCATTACCATTTAATTTAAGTTAACATGTCCCATACCACGTCATAAATAGTAAACAAATTATTACAGATAAACATCAAGACAAATATCCTGTTCCGACAACTCAGATTCAAATGAAAGCGAAGATAGTTTATTTATTGGTTTCTAAGACCCCATTTCCTAGCTTCGATTTCATCACAGCGCAGAGAGCATCCTAGACCTTTCCTAGCCTCAAGTTCACAGCATGCTAAGCATGTAAACTTCCTAAGCACCTGTCACATACGTTAAAATAAAGTCAATACATAAAATGTAAAGGTGAGCATACAAGTTTGATAATAGCATATAGAGTTCGAATTCGTTTACGCATAACCAGCACGTACACATAGTGAAATGAAGCACGTTAGTTATCGACATAGACCCATCGATACCAATGACTGCGGGTTGACTGCCTGAGGCAGTTCGCAATACATGATTACCACCGTAATCCATGCAAGTAAAAGATCCTTAACAACCCCCGGGTAAACGGGTGCTGAGTCCAAACTATAGTACTATCGTTGCTAAGGCAGGTAGACAACATTCCATGTGTAAACATAACAAACAAGCATTCATGAGCCACGTATAACATGCATTAACGGTTAGCGTTCAAATAGTTCGAGTAGTGTGATAATTGTAGTTTGAATATTCGTAACGTATGGAACAACCAAAAGTGCTTAAAGCAAAAAGGGATCGAGTATACTCACAGTGATTTATGGATTGAAGGGAGCGCTTAGCGAATACGGTTAGCCTGAATAGATTCGGTAGCATAATGATAAGTGAAACGTAAAACAGGAAACAAGTATTGAGGAGTCGGACAGCTGGTCGATCGGACGGCAGTTCGATCGGACGGCTGACCGTTCGGCTGACAGTCCGCACGGTCTGCTGTTCGATCGGTCAGTAGGCCGATCGGATGGCTGTACGAGTGGATTGTTCCTTCCTTTGAGAAGGATGTGTTTGTGTATAATGGCTTGTCCTTTGGAGTTTTCGTTGTAGCATTTTGAAAACATTGAAGTACCTTTGCCTTTCAGGTCGGTCGATCGGACGGCTGTTCGATCGGCCGGCAGCCCGATCGGTTAGGCATTAAAAAACTCAAAGTGAAGTCTTTGGATCGGACAGGTGTTCGATCGGTTGGCAAGTCAACAAGTCAAAGGCTTAAATGAATTGTAAGATGGATCGGATGGTTGGTCGATCGAATAGCACAACTGCTGTTCGATCGGACAGCAGGGTGTCACCTGATCGGACGGCTGTTCGATCGGGTGGCACTTCTAGTGCATTAAACATGTTGAAAATTGATTAAGTGTTGAAGCATAGTATCTCATGATCCGAAGAGTAATTCGATCGGACAGTAGTTCGATCGGACAGCAGTTCGTTCAATACCATTCTTCAAGTCAAGTTGTTTGTGTGGGACCATGTGCTAGCCGATCGGCTGGCCAGTCGATCGGCTGGTTATCTGATCGGCTGGCTGTCCGTTCGGACAGCAGTCCGATCGGTCAGCATCCTGACCTGATCAGCCTTGCGTCTAACACCTTGGTTGTTCTGTTTGTTTGTCGTTTTATCGAGGTACTTCGACAGCGAGTAAAACCATAGATGCCTCGTTCTTACTTGGTCTCCCGGGTCGGACAGGAATCACCCGAATCCGGTCGGTGGTCTGTTCGGAACGAAGTTTAACATTTAACCCGAAGTCGGTTAACCTCGTGGGTAGAATCCAGATCTTGAGCCGTATAGCCACCGAAGTGGTCAGTAAACCGGCTCGGGTTCTGTTTCCACTGGTTCGAGTGAAAAGAGTTGAAGAAAGTTGGGAAAATCCATCCTTCAACCCTTTTCACCACGTATAAGTTTAGATCTACAAGAGATCCTTGTTTGTTTATATGGAAATCTGCTAGATCCAAGTCATTCTTGGTGGATTGAGGCCAAAACATGAAGTTCTTCAAGAACTCATGATGACATCATCCTAGAACACTTGATTCTTGATGATTTCATGGTTAGAAGTTTAGATTTGAAAGACAGAAAGGTGTAGGAGTGTGTATAGATCAAGAAAGTACAAGTTGTAGGACGAAAACTTACCGGAATCGAGAGAAATCTAAGAAAAAGCGAGTTGAGCGTGCTGGTCGAGCAGAGGTTTCCAAAAGTGGAAGGAATGACAATGACAAGGGTATTTATAGGAAGACAAAAGAGGAAAGGGCTAGCCGATCGGCTGGCACCTCGATCGGACAGCCTGTCCGATCGGACAGCAGTCCGTTCGGCTGGCTGTTCGATCGGCTGGGAAGCCTGATCGATCGGTTGCCCCTTTCGAGTGTTTCGCGCGACGTTTTCTGATATTTCGATTTCGGTTGAGAGCGGTTCGATACGATAGGGTTTCCTAGTCAAACTTCCTTCAGTCTCAACTACTTCGGTTGTGATTTGGGTTCGAGTTCGATAGCATTCGAGTTAGATTTCGAGTTCGATTGAGTTCGCTTGATTATCACAACATAACATAAATAAACATGCACAGGTAACATGTAAGGCACACACATACGTATAAACAATTAAGTAAAATTACGTAGTTCGAGTTGCGATTTGATGTCGATTTAATTAGCATAGCTTGATTAACTTTATCGCATTGTTACTTCCTATAGTTCACAGTCGTAGGTCGATCGAGTAACGATTAACACAATTCGATTATTGCAATGAACGACACTTACTCCACATAATACAAATAAAATAAAGACATTTCTACAAGTCAAGTTGCGAATCGGTCGTTGACTTTGACCTTGACTTTGACTTTCATTTATGAAAACACGGGGTGTTACAAAGATCCTCAAGCGTACCAGGATACCTCTCGTCCGAGTTCGTTGGAATGCCCGTCGTGGCGCAGAGTATACCTGGGAACGAGAAGACCAAATGAAACTCAAGTATCCCCAGCTGTTTAAGAAAAACGCAACTACTACTGAGGCTGAAGCTACTGCAGAATTTCGGGATGAAATTCCAAATCAATGGGGTGATGATGTGACACCCCAGGAAAACCAGGAAACCAACGCAACTTAACTAGCTTCCTCAGTAACCACGCGCTAAATTTCAGGACAAAATTCTCTTAACAGGGGGAGAATGTGACAACCCTCAAATTTCATGTAACCGTACAATTTATTAATGTTAATTAAAGTACTTGATGACTGTGCTGAATCATTTAACTGCTCTCTGATTACTGTGTTATACTTACATGTATTTGTTAACATACTAGTAGTGTACAGAAAAGTTACTAAATAGTCTGGTATGCTTTCCTGAGTGTTGAAAATTAAAAAAAAAACGTTACAAAAATATATACATAGGACACTTTACGGATTAATTAAGCAGTTTAACGGGACAGTGTCAAACCGAACAACCGGACTTTACCCGGAACATGAAAATATTACCAAACACATTGTTTTTACTTCTCTGAGCTAGTTAGGGTCCCCGAACACCCTAACACCCTTTATATTAAATAACACATAATAATGTCCTAACTAAACACTTTGAAAACTAACTAGATAGTTACCATCACATTATAACCCAACCCTATACCCCCCCCCCCTTCGAAATCGGTTATGGGAGTGGGGGACACCCCCATCGATTTCTTTATTATTTAATTGAACTTGTTTATGGATAAGGAAACATATTATACCATGGTTAATAGAGTATTAGAGCTTATAAGTATTAACCACAAGTCTACCCTTCTCTCACTTCTCAACACCATTTCACCATCACTCTCCTCCCCTCTCTTCCTTGTGTTCGGCAACCACCATCAACCACCATACCACCACCATCAAGTTCTTGTTCAACCATTTTCCATACACTCAAAGGTGGTAAAGATCATACAAGTAAGCTTGGTGCACTCGGAAGCTCAAGGACCACTCTAGTTTTCTTTTATCCACCTCATTTACATCTTGTTTCTTCCCTAGCCTTGAGCTAGTAGTAAGTGCCTCTAAACATCATCTTGATCTTGTTTATGGTGGTTAATAAGTGATTTAACGGTTAAAATTTAGAAACACTAAAGAACATAACATAAACTCTTGAACATAAGATGAATAAGATGGATAAAGAGAAGTTATGTGTGTAAATCATGGAGATCTTGTGTTGTTATGATTCTTGGTTGATTATCTGATGTGTTGCTGGTTAATATTGATGTTTGATGTTGTTGTGATCACTAAACATGTTAACGGAATCAATCGAACACAATTTAGAAGGTTAAAAGCTGATACAGTAGGTTGTTTGGTAATTACAGCCAACTTCAGTTGGCTGTAACAGGACCATAACTTAACGAGAAATGTATTTTCTGAAGTCTAGGGTTATGTATTATGAAATACGGTTCTAATGGCACCGGAATCATAATTTTTGGACTTCGTTTACTATTTTTAAAGCGTCGTTTTGTAACAGCAGCTAGAGCTGCATTTTTCTGCTGAAAATATGCGTTTTGTTTTCTGTCATAACTTGAGTTCTGTGTAGAGTTAGATCATAAAAATTGTACTGTAGATGACCACCAATGTATTTGTAATTCTCTCACTGGAATTTCGTAAATCGGACTCTCGATGAATTTTAAATAAATTATTCCGTGGACTGTGGTCAGAAAAAGATAAATCTGAGTTCAGTCCGGAAAATGAATTTTTATAAAATATTAGTAATGAACTGAACCCTGATATTTTTACACAATAAAATTTGGAACGTTTAAGACAATCTGTAAAAATTTGGGAATTTTTGGAATAAGTTAACTATTTTATTAAAATGTCCGAAAACAGCCCGGTTTTGAATATTAATGCTGAAATGACATAAGTTGTAATTTGCATGTCTAAATGTCGGGTAGGTTATCTGTGAATGATATAACATGTTATATGTGTTATGTGCATTATCGTATGTTTGTTTATGAGTGGGGAATGGATGGGAAACTTATATGGGCATAAACCGTTAAAGTGGTGCATGTTATGTTATAGATACGTGTAGGAACTTTGTGCTCTATTTGAAACCACTAAATGACTAACTGGTAATCATACTAGGACGTGATTGACAAACCTTGATTGCTAGCTATATTTGAGAATCTAACCGAGCAAACCGAGGTGAGTTCACACTCCTAAGGCATGGGATTCCCGGTGGGTTGGGAATGGGATTAAATAAATACTCGTACTATCATTACTATTAAACTACTTTTCACTGTCCTCGGATTGAAGGGCACGTACGTAAAACCTACGTACACTCATACTTACTACGGTCCTTGGATCAAGAAGGGCATGTACACACACGACTAGTCTACAACATGGGAAGCCCCCACTAATCATCGCAAACATATTTGGGAAATCGCGATACGGATTAATACTATCCACATGGGAAGCCCCCACTAATCTTCGCAAACATGCCTGGGAGACCGCGATACGAATTAACACGATACATGGTTCACAAAACGAACATATGATTTACGAAACGAATGCTATAACTAAATAACCAACTGTGAACTCACTCAACTTTGTTGTTGACTCGTTGTTACATGCCTTGCAGGTCGTTAGGTATCTATGGAGCTTGCATCGGAGTGGGAAGAGTCGTTGTGGGACATGGACAGCTGTGTGCCATACTAAACTTTTGAAACGTTTAAACTTATGACTTGGTTTTAAACATTATGCTTCCGCTTGCAACTTAAACTATTGTTTGGTTTAGACACCAATTGTATTGTGTTAGATCTTTATATATTACTCACATGCTTGTTCAATATGATTGGTGGCTTGATCCTGGTCATGTCACGCCTCCAAGCGGTGACGCTACGCATGGTGGATTTTAGGGGTGTGACATAATATAACTTATTGGTGGCAACCCTTTAATTAACTATGTTAGTGGGTTATTTTATAACACAAAACACAACCTATCCAGGTAAGAATCGAACACCACTTATGTTATATTACATATTGTTGAATGATTTTACTTAAAAGTGAAAACTATTGGAAAGAATTTAAAGTTTACAACGATTTTCTTTTATAAAAAAAAACAAAAGTTTACAATGATTTTCTTTTATTAAAAAAAACAATATGCTTATTTTTAATTAATTCGATTGCTTAACTAACTTAGTTGAATAAATTATATATGTGGATAAGTCGATGCAATATTCCGAAGTATCCGAAATATCTGATAAATATCTGAAAATATCCGAAACTACCCGAAAAATATCTGAAAACTTATATTCGGATATCCAAAACTATCCGAAATACTCGATTCCGAATATCAAAAAATAATAGAAAAATAAAAATTAAATAAAAATTGGATATTCGGATATCCGATTCACTATCCGATCGGATCGGATATCCGAAATTTCGGATACGGATTCGGATAGTGAAATCTGGTATCCGAAAATTTCGGATATCCGGTTTTGAACACCCCTAGTCAAAACTATGTTATGTATACAAGAGATTTGAGAGCAAATGCATATAAAATAATTTGAGTTAACTCACGATCCGAACCAGGTCAAACTCCGACTCAGCTTGTTAACATACCAAAGCAAGCCAAGCCGACTCGGCTCTTTTAAAACAGAAGATTAAAAATACTACTCTCTTTAATCCTTTTCTTAAGTAGGTGTTCTTTTTGCTTATGCCCTCATCTTCTACTGTTGCCATTTGCCAATAAGAAATTATTGATATTGGTTATAGTTGTACAACTCTTTTAAATACACAGTACATGTGTATTTAATACAATTTGAGCATGATCTATAAAATTTAAGGATTTTATTTCATCATAATAGATAAGATGACTAGCCAAGAGCCGATAAAAGTGTTAAAAATAAATTGCTTAGCTTTTGTTTTCTCGTCTACCTTTTTTTCCATAATTTCTATGGATAGACCACCACAGTAAATTGAACCTCACATCTTAAAAATTGACCTTTCTCACTCCGTCACTACCATCGTGGCCACCTTTAGTCGACAAATGCCCCCTTCCCAATGCAGGTCACGATTTGAATTTTAATATCCAATGGGTGCTATATTGTTTGATTTGAAGAGAGACGACGATTAGTTGGTAGTGAGGTAGAGATCGGAGTTGGGGGTTGTAGGGAGGGTTGTGGTGGTGTTACAATGGTTCTCAAGGCAACGATGACACGTTATGATTTTAGTCTTTGAAAGTGTCACGTTAACAAAGTAAAACCATATAGGCGTCACATGTAGACCACCGAATCACATGTAAAAGTTATTACGTAACAAATGTCTATGGTAATAATAAAAACTTCTATGTATCATCGTTCTTTCTAATATGTGTACATGTATCATATTTGAACATTTGTGAAACTATGAAGTTATCATGTATGTTGACCTATATATTTTGTGACACTTTAGGCAAATTTTATATTATTCTGTTTAGTCCACATGAGAGATACCGAGGAATGCCCCTTCTTAAAATATCACTAAAACGTTTTGGACGTATTGGTCGTGGATGAGAGGAGAACTCCATGATTAAGCAAACGAAATTGATTGCTATGAAGTCGGATGTTGCAAATAGTATTAGAGCCACTTACTTTCTATTCTATTTAAGATGGTAGGATAAACCTCACTAAGAACGATAAATAGCAATGAACGTGTTTGTAACACCTTAGACGAGTCTCACATCATGTTGTACTTATGATCTAACCAATGAGATATAGCATGTCATAAGGAATGTTTCCCCTCAAGAATCACCAATTTATTTTGGACGTATTGATTGTGGATGAGAGAACTCCACAATTATGTGTGCTCAGATTGGGGTACTAAAGACATGGGTTACATCATGTGAAGCCTCCACCTTAGCAAGCCAAAGCGGAGTTATGAGCTTTTTGTATGCCAAACTTGTGATTGGTATGAATGATACCATTTTAACTAGATATGTATCACTAAACAAAAATAATATCTTGAAACTACCTGATTAATGCAAAAACTTCGGTCTATTTTGGTCCATATATGTTTATATGGATTAGGATCAAATACAAAGGCTCCTAATTATAAGAAGGGTACAAAGGCTCCTAAAAAACCCACTACAAAAAAAAAAAAAAAAAAAAAAAAAAAAAAAAAAAAAAACTTAAACATCCACCACCACCCAAAAACCTAAACCCCCGGTGGGACCCACCCCCTCCCCCATCACCCACCCAAATTTTTTTTTGTTGCCGAGGGGGTGGGGGTTTAGGTTTTTGGGTGGTGATGGGGTGGGGGTGGGGGTGGGTGTTTAGTTTTTTTAGGTTTTTTTTGGGGGGGGGGGGGGGGGGGGAGGGGTTTAGGTTTTTGGGTGGTGGTGGGGTGGGGTGGGGGTGGGTGTTTAGGTTTTTTGTGGTGATGTAATGGGTTTAATTTTATATTATTGGACGCTTGTCACTCTATAAATACTTCTTACACTTCTTACAATTAAAATGTAGTGGGTGTTTAGCCTTTGTAGAATAACTTAACTCATGTTCATATAAAAATGTATCATGTGGTGGGCGCTCGGGGGGCAAAAGTGAAAGTGCACTAATTTTAACGTTATTTTACTAATTTCGTGAAAATAACGTTAAAAGAGGGGGACGGTTAATCATGCATCATGTGGTGGCGTTGATAGCCAAAAGACAAGGGGGTGCATGCACTAATCGGCGTTTGTCTCAATTGCTGAGTGTTATGTGCCTTATGTCCAAGGCTTGATGCAAAACCACAATCGAGCCGGGGGTCTCATTGGAAGCAGCCTCTCTATTCCTACGGGGTAGAGGTAAGGCTGTCTACATCTCACCCTCCTCAGACCCTACCATAGCTTTGCTATTGGTGGGATATACTGAGTATGATGATGATGATGATGTTCATATAAAAATGTAACTATCATATTCATCACGTAAAAATATAAACATGTGACATAAACATTAAACATCCATACTGTGTGATCTTAAATTATTAACAAAAAGGTCCAAAAGATCAATAGCTAAACAAAAATAAATTAAAGAAACTTTATGAAGGCACACGGTTGACACATTTTTAAACCTTATATAAACCATGCAAAGATGGATCGGTTAAAACAAAAATCAAAGCCGGAGAATATAAGGTTGAGTGGTGTGGAATAAAGCCCGTAGGTTATTTAAGACACCACGTAAGAACAGAAGACGTCGCCAGAATAAATGGGTCAAAGTGTCACACTTTTGCATTGTCCAGTTTTGTCAGGTTAATCCCATGGTAGACCAGGGGACCGCAGGCAAATATGATCAATCTGAGTATCTGACCAAGCAGTACCAGTCACCAACGCGATTCAACATCAATGTATTGTGTTTATAAAAACAATCACTAAAGACACGGGCGGCTTATCGGCTTTACAACGTTGGGAAACAAGCCCATACATGCAATACGTCACATACACTGACCCAGAACGACATCATATATGATACATCAGGCTAAAATGACATCATTTTCACACCCGGAACGACTGCTATATTAATTTATCCTCTCACTTCACTAGTATTTACTATTTTGTTATTTACAGAGCTTCCTACCAGCTTGCCTATTCATTAAAAAACTAAAAGAAACTTCTAAAACGTGACAAAACTGATATTGATACACAACATTTTGTTTATGCGGCTCCACTAAAACTGAAATAAAAGATTGAAGTTTTGGATTAAAGGTCATCTATGATACAAAAAAGTCTGTTTTCCCTCAATTTGTACCTTCAAATAAATCTAATTCAACAGGTGAATTCACCATCTTGGTAATCTTTAGTTAGTCCAGGTAGCGTTCTGCACGAAACAAAAGTTGTAACTTTATTAAATTATTATAATCCAATAATATAGCGATAACATTATATGTTTCAGTTTATAAGACCATGACAAAATATTTTAACAAAAAAATATATTTATTTTGGACATTTGTTTATCATGAAAATTGAATTGTAGGGTACCTCGATTGTTTTAACCACACTAAGGACCTCTCGGGTTTTAATTTGCAACATCGAGGACAAACAACAATACAGATTACATGCCACTTTCATGCTGCTACCTTTATTGCACCCATTTCATCCAATTTTGAGCCCTTGTGCTGAAAAATTAACATCATAACTTTGATGGGCAATAAGATAGAAGTAAAAACGATCATGAAAAGAGAACAAAAAAACATAACCACACAACTGTGATCCATTCAAAACATTGAAGCGCAGCAGAGTTACCTTACTTTTCTTGTGCCTGTGAATGTCATTGAGATCTTCGTCTCCATCATGCTTCCTTTTCTGAAACAGTTTCAAAATAGCACCATTAATTATCTCAACCACCATTTTTATATTGGGGTTTGGGATGGTGAGAATTGAGGTATCAGTGTATTACAGACAGTGATGAGATCCAGATATTATTTTTATTGCTGATTAAAAAAAATATCATAATTGCCATTTAACTAAGAAAATATCATATGTGCGCCATAAATGTCATTTTTTTCCCTTTCACATCAGCATCAACTAACTGAACAGAATACTTTCAGGAAGAGTAAAATTCCATTTTCGTCCCTGAGGTTTGGCCAGTTTTGAGACTTTCATTCAAAGGTTTGTTTTTTCTCATCTGGATCCAAAAGGTTTGAATCTCTTGCCATTTTCATCCGGCTCGTTAACTCCATCCATTTTTTCTCCATTAAGTCGGTGGTATTTCCGTCTTTTTTGTTAACTTAAAGGGCAATTCAGTCTTTTTCACTTTATGTAAAAAGACCGAACACCCCTGAAAAAGACCGAATTGCCCTTTAAGTTAACAAAAAAGACGGAAGTACCCCTGACCCAACGAAGAAAAATGGATGGAGTTAACGAGCCAGATGAAAATGGCAAGATTTCAAACCTTTTGAATCCAGATGCAAAAAAAACCTTTGGACAAAAATCACAAAACAGGCCAAACCTCAGGGACGAAAATGACATTTTACTCCTTTCAAAAAGCTAAATAATCAAGATACAGCCTACATGTCTACATGCATAAGAATAAACATTTTTAACAGCACGAAATACAGATGCACAGTAGAGGCTAACAAATTACTAAGAACGTATCATTCTTGAGACCAGTGGTAATTGAAAACAAAGCAGTAAAGGCGTAAAGCTAACCTTGTCATGACTGCTTTTATCCTTCTTCTTTTCCTTATCCTTATCTTTACTTCGATCTTTATCTTTATGACGATGCTTATGTTTCTTATGCTCTCTATCCTTGTCCTTGTGCTTTTTGTGCTTTTTCTCTTTGTCCTTCGATTCGCTTTTAGATTTTCCGGCTACAGTAGGAATTCCCTTCTCTGACTAGAAAAGTCCACCATGCATAAATACATATGTAGTTATGTACACATATGCCATAGGTCAAATGGTCAACTACTTACAGATGGAAGGTCAACAGGAGCAGATTCCCTTAATTGAAAGGCTTCCCCGAGGATGTCGAGGTCAAATGGCTGTATGCGCGTATTTGTGTCCCTTGAGTAGGATGTATTCTGGATAAGCTGATCCAACTGCATCCCTTCGCCTTTTCTAATTTCTGAGTCTCCAACAACGTTATGCAGGTAATGTGTATCTGAAATTGACAACGGAAGTGATTTCTTGCAGAAGAATTCATGATGAGGCAATAATTTATAGTAGCTTATAAGATCCACAGCACCCGTAAGTTCTCTTGGCCCTGTATCAGAAAACGCATAAAGCAGATAGTTACTTGCTGAAACAGAACGAGCAAAAGGATACAATATCTGAGAAACGTCACGACTTATGAAAGACTATTGCTTTAAAACTCACCTTTTCCAAACGTCTTGCTTTCAGGATCCATCCGTTAGTATCTTGTATGAGTATACACCGTCATCACCTAGAAGAGAGAAACATTTTTTTCTTAAATCAGAGACTCTGAACTTACATTCTAAACAAGTAAAGACTCAAAGATTGTGTTATTGACTTATTGATATTATTTTCAGCATTATTAGCTTGGAATCTTGGATCCGTAACTACAATACCTTACTAATGTTGAAAATATCACAATGTCACTGGTTGGTTAATGGATCAGGTAAAGTCAGGTGACAAACAATAAAGTACCTACTTCTGTAATTATATAAGCTGTAAGAGGTACATACAAGATATGCTGAACAATAATTATTGAACATAATCTTTTGCACATGGTATCAGTGTAAGCAGTTTCACACAAGCAAATTGGAAAAGTTTGGTTGTCCATCCAGTTACAGATATTAGGTACAGTTAGAATAGTAAACTCATCAAAATGCATCAACTTTTATTAAATGGTACTGAGCAACGTTTCCATATCTTATCTAGGAGACTAGGACCAAGCGCGCCACATCTTTGCGCAAGTAGCTTTATTTCAAATGCGCCATTTCAACCAAGATCATGTACAAAGACACACAACTCAGTAACAAATCAGCCAAAGAAACTTTGGGGTATGCCAAAAAGTTTCAAGATAAAAATGGAAACCCCCTACACACTGATGTATGTATTATCATAACCACAAAACTCCATAGTGTAGAAACAGGTATGCACAAAGAAAAAATTAAAAAACTAAAAACTTGAAATCACAACAATAAATTTATCATTTTTAGTAAACTTCTAAGTCAACTGTGCATTGTAAAACAATATAAATAAACATCTAAGCCAGTAAAAATGGTATGCTAAGGAGTATGATCTTTAGACCATCTGCAGTCAAGAGGCGTCTATAAACCTTTAACCTCCATGTCGAACTGGCCAGGCCTTGCCCACAAACTTCACTCCCTCTCTCCTCTCCCACGCACCACACATATTCTCTCTCATCCCCCTCCCACCGAAAACACCGGTGCCTGCCACAGACACCCCTCCTCTCTCCTCCGCATCCACGTCAGTAACACATAATCCCCATGGCTCAAATGTTTAAATCTTAATACTTCCTAAATGCATTTGAGCCTCCTTAGAATCAACTCTATATAAATCCAACTCCAATCATATCAAACCTTATAACACACAAATTTACTAAACTTTCAAATGCCATCAAACACCTATAAGTCCACTTAAACTAATACTTCAACTAAACAAACCCTAAATTACTAACTATCCAGCTAACCTTTCCTTAATTCACCAAATAACTGAACTTGATCTCTTCTACAACCACAATAACATCAAACATATCCACACACAGCAACAATATCTTCTCAAATTGTTACACAATCTAATAATGCAAAGAGGTTACCTTGCTTGATGCATAAGAGATCCGTACAGCTCAAATTCAACCAATTCGCATACAAATCCTCCTAATAATTATGCAAAATTGATTGATTAACTAGAGAATTAGCAGAATTGATAGCTTCGAATCCGTATTTGTGTTCGTCGTCGTTTTCCCCCTTTTAACGGAAATAAACCCTAGCGTATGTTGAAGAGAGAGTGTTGAAAACTTTATTGTTGTCTTAACGCATCTACTAACGAAAATGGACCTGCGTGTGTTATTACGGCGACTTATTATTTTTGTTGGACGGTATTGCCCTTGATTCTTGGGGAATTTCTTTGTGAGGGACTTGACTTTGAGAGGGACCTTTAGGTAATTTTGTATGTGTACAACATAATACAACAATTCAATTAAAGTAATAGTTTGAAAAACCGGCCTAGTAAATCCTAACGAAGACCGGTTTCTTATGGGGGATTATTATTAACTAACTCACACATTTAGGATGGCAAAAAAACACGAGTATGACGGGTATACCCGAAACATATGGGTCGGGTATAGGATTAAAAAAATAAAAAAAAATTGGGTATGGGTATGGAATTTAGTGATACCCGATCTTTTTACCTGAATAATACCCGAAGTATATTAATTTAAAGGGCAAGTTACACTTTTCGTCCTTTAAGTTTGTACCAGATTTCAATGGATTGTCCTTGTTTCCTGGTCTATCATCAACAGCCAAGTGTAGATCGTGAAGCAGTGGTCGGAGCACGCTGATTGGTGTCATGTGTGCGTCCTTATGTACATTTTTGTGTCCTGTACTATCCCTCGTGTGGCACGTGTGCGTTAAGTATGAAATTGATACTAGTAAAGCGGATGTTTGATTAAAACTTTGATTGTTCCAAAACAGAACTTTTGACTAAACCAAAGTGGTCGAAAGCTCTTTTGAGTTTGGGAAGCATGCTTTGGCCTAATAGGTGGAATACTCTCTTCGAAATTTCGGTTAACGGTATTCACCCTTCCGGTTACTACATGTTACAAACCAATCGAAAATTCGAGACTTGGCGGGATTTTTAAAAATCAAGGAGTGGGACTAGTTGACAAGGTGCGGGTTTCACCCCTAACTTGATAACGTCATACCCTAAGTATGGTTAGTACTCGCCGGGTCAAGAAAGTTAATTCTGACACGTTGACGAGGGTCCACTAGATTGGAAATGGAAATTCTCCATCAAGGTGAGTATTTCACTCCTAACTTGATGGTGAATTTTGTATAAAAAGAATAAGCTGATTGAGAGTCGTTCACCAAATTGTGGGTTTCACGTCTATTTTGGTGAAGTCGTCTCGTTTGTATAATACGAGTGTTTTCGAGTTTAACATAATTGTGTAAAATGCCTTAGGAAAAACGAATGTTTTGAAATCGTAAAATGAGTACGAGCACATAAAAGATGTTCGAGAAATTAGCACATAAAAGACATTCAAGAAACTAGCGTATAAAAGATGTTCAAGAAATTAGCATATAAGTCAAGTATGGTCAAGTATGGTGCTTACTTATACTAGGTCAAAAGCATAGCAATTTTTCTAATTCCCTATAGTCATGGCTCTGATACCAATCTGTCACACCCCAACTGATGGTAAAAACATCGGAGTGAGAAGAAAATGAGATTGTAAGAGACTCCATAACACTATTGTGACAAGTATTTAATAATAAATTTCATTTCATTGCTAAAAGAATCAATTACATTGTTTAAAATAGAATACAACAAGTTGAAACAAATGAATTACATTACAACAAGTATTTAAAGTTTAAAATGCGTTTCTAGGTATCCTACTAAGTTTTGTGCATCATCAACATCATCATAAACCTGCAATGTGTTTTAAAGTATAGTTCAATACAAAAGTATTGGTGAGTATATAAGTTTGGTGTACTAGCATATAAGTATAAAATGAACGATCCACATGACAAACCTAGTTATCAAGATTAACGTATAAACTGGCATGCGATTTACAAGTCAACCCTCTGATTACCGCAATTATGTAGAATGAATAAACTTAACATGACCTCACGTTCACGGGCGGTGCGTTACTCCTATAGCACTATGCATGTTAAGTGGAGGCTTGTACGAAGTTAATGACAAGTTCATCACATAAGAATCACCCAGAAAACACGAATCAAGCATAACATAATAGTAAGTATGTATTGGATTGTTTTTATGTATGATTGCATAAAAGTATATATGTTGAGTGTGTTTTTTTGTAAATGTAAACATGTTGCACCTAAAAAGTGTAAAACGGAGAAAATGGCGTCGAGTATACTTACGGTTTGCGAAGAAATTTCCACTTAGGGAGTTTGACGAGTCTTGAGGTGTTGGAACACCGAAGTTACCAATTTTGGTTCTTAAACTTTTTGCCCAAAGTTGAAAATCTTGGAAATTTGAGAGAGTTTTGAAGTAATTTGGAGTTGGTGCAAGTGTTTGAAAGGTGTTAGAGTTGGTATTTATAGGAGGGTTAAGTGGTTGGGGTTTAAATGAAGGTGGTTGAGAGTTAGGAGGGGTATTAAATGAGTTGGTTGGAGGTTAGGACATTAAAAAAAGTGGTTGGGAAGATGAAAATTTTCTTTTTTAGTACTTGCACTTGTATTGTTGGTTATTTTATGCTATAACTTGTATTATTTACATAAAATTAAGTATAAATCATGTATATAAGTGTAGCTCAAGTAAAGTGAATGTATAAATAAGTATTTGAACGCATAAAGAGTCCTAAAACGCATATTTATTCGTGAAATAAGTATGTGTTTACGAGAATGATGAGCAAGTATCAAGTATGTGAATAAATAGAATGTAAAACAAGTACGAATAAACAAGGTATAGTCCGTATAACATGCTCAAGTTTTATTACGATCAACGTTTCGAATTAAGAAGCTGGAAGTGAAATATGAATACGATACGGATATAAGTTTCCAAAAATATGGATATAAATAATCTTTCTAAATAAGGAAGGTTTCAAAAGCTAGGCGTTACAAGAGTACTATGGTCTTTTATAACATAAAGGTTGATTTGTGCAAAATATTATTATATATATAATAAAATATTTTTTTTGAAAAAATATTATTATTTGTTAATAATTATATATTTATATATATAAACATATATAAAAATAGTTTTAAATTTATTTTATAAAAATTCTGATTTTAATATTTTTAAAGTAAATAATCATGACAAGATAAATTACTTTTTATATAAAGTATAACTAAAACATAAATTCTTTTAAATAAAGTTATTGCAATATCCGGAATATTTTTATAATTATATATATTATAACGGAGGTTTTAAAACTACTCAAACTAAAATGTATTTTTTATGTATATGTAAGTATGTGTTTATAAAATCAAAATAATAGACATTTATATCGATAAGAGAAACTAATAAATTAATTTGACGTTTAAAAAATCTTCTTCAGTAAACAAATTCTAAATATATAATAATAATAATAATAATAATAATAATAATAATAATACAAATACAATAGGAAATAATAGAATGTCTTAAACTGCATATATATTTTTAATATTGCATTTGTATTATTTACATATTATATATTTAGAATTTGTTTACTGGAGTTTATTAATTATTTTTTTAAACGTCAAATTAATTTAGTAGTTTCTGTTATCGGTATAAATTTGTCTAATATTTTATTTTTATAAACACATACTTACATATACATAAAAAATATTTTTTAGTTTGAGTAGTTTTAAAACATCCGTTATAATTATAAAAATATTCTGGATATTATAATAATTTTATTTTAAAAGAATTTGTGTTTTATTTATACTTTATATAAAAAGTAATTTATCTTGTCATTACTATTTACTTTATAAAAATATTAAAATCAGATTTTTTATAAAATAAATTTAAAACTATTTTTTATATATGTTTATATATATAAATAGATAAGTATTAACAAATAATAATGCTTTTGCAAAAAAAAAAAAATTTACTATATATATAATAATATTTTGCACAAATTAACATTTATGTTATAAATAATGTTTTTTTGCACAAATCAACCTTTATGTTATAAAATACCATAGTACACTCACATGCAAAGCATGTGAGGTAACTTAACTAAGTTTTTGAACGAAGTTAGTTGTAAATGTTATAGAATGTTACAAAACATGAACATAAAGGTTTGGTTTTGTCGATTTCATAATGAAATGCATGAAGTGTAGTTTAGTTATAACATAAAGGTTGATTTATGCAATTTAGACCGTGGGGTATGGTGGGGCGGGGGTTGGGCTTGGGTTGGGGCATTAGTTGACACGTGGCTTGGGTGGCAGACATGGGCTAAACCCACATTCAACACGGTATGGTGGGGCGGGGGTTTGGGGCGTGGGTTTGGTGGGCTGACGCTGGGCTATTTGAATATTATTTAAAACAACAAATTTAATTTTTTTAATATTTTTAAATAAAGAAAATTAAAAAAAATTCCTAACTTTTATATTTGTTTTTTATCTCTTCTCTCAACACCAAGACTAGTTGTAACTCGTCACCCTGTAGGTGATCAATGAGCTGGGATAGAAATTTCAAATCATCCCGTTTTTGTTTCTGGGCATCTCTAGCGGCATCTCTAGCTTCTTTGCTCCTTCGTATTTCAGCCCTTTGTTGTTGGAATACGTTGAATGTATCCAACTTGCATGAAATGTTATCCAGCTGCTCGCTGTATATTCCCCTGCTCGAGCCCGAACTCCCAGCTGAAGGCGATGCCGTACCAGATCTTGATTTTTGAGCACGTCTTCTTGAGGCATTTCTCCCATACTCAGGCCGGTTTGGGCTTGGCGAATCATCCAAAATGTCCTCAAACTCTTGATCTCGTGCATCAGAATGGGCTTGGGACGAGGCTCTTGACCTTTTGGAAGACGAGTTAGTTTCGCTACCAATGGGGATATTCGCCCACTTTGGATGAAACTTACAAATCTCCCAACAATGCATGAAACAGAAGTCGGTCCCCACATTTGATTTGAATGTGCACACTGCATTTGTCAAAATGTCGGCTTCGGTTTCACCACTTTTTGGGTTTTGCTTTGCTTTATTTAAAAAACCACTATATTTTGTAAGTTGGGTGCTTATCTCGCTCCACTTTGAGGATAAGCTATCGTTTTCACGATAAGCCTCCCTTCCCATCTCTTCATGGAATAGTCTACTAACCGATTCCCACAGGGCGGTTCGATGTTGCGAATTTCCTATTTTAATAAAACCAAAATTTAATATATTACAAAGTTATATAAAAAATAACCATTAATAAAAACTGTTAGTGCATTACGTCTATTGACTTCGTCTTGTATCATGTAACGTAATAGGATAGGTTAGGATATCCATTGCACAAGGTTCGAGAGTCGAAGGTTGGTGATTTAACAAGAGGTTTCGCTCATATGGACATTGTCCATAAAAGCGAAACCATAAGCAACAGGTTTCGCTTATATTGACATGTCCATATAAGCTAAACCTCCACCCTATATATAGTGCACATGTTGGTTCATTTGGCACGGATCCAGAAATTGTAACGAAGTGCTGCCGAACTCTGTCAAGGTTGTAATCATTGTTAAAAGCAATATAAGTGACAGATATTATAGTATCAAGCTGTTTTCGCGTCTAGTTCTCTGATTCCGCCTTTGAACCGGACATAAAGCTCTTCTGATCGACTCAATCGGGTCAAACAACGATCCTACAAGTGGTATCAGAGCTCAGGAAGAAGAGTTTAGCTTGATATCATCCTCATTCTGACTTCTACACCTTCTTTCATCATTTTAGGAAGTTTATCGGTCAAAACCGGATCAAAATTTCACAGATTGTAGATAATTGTTCATAGATAAACCCTAGAAAGTTTCATACTGAAATTCGGATTAAAAATGGACTAAAAGTGGTTCGGACTAGGTTTCGCTTTTACGGACAAGGTGTAATTTCGCTCTTGTGAACATAAAGGTTTCGCTCATACAAACACCAAAGACCCTAGTTTCGCTTATTTGTCACCTAGTTTCGCTTATTTGTCACCTAATTTCGCTCATATGACAACATGGTTTCGCTTATGTGACAATACAGTGAGGTTTCGCTCCAAAGATCATCTAATTTCGCTTATTAGTCAATCTGATTTCGCTCTTGTGGCATAGATAAGTGTGGTTTCGCTCCAAAGGACATTAGTCTTGTGATTTCGCTTTTAATTCACTAAGGGGGTTTCGCTTCAATAGACCAAAACCTGATTTCGCTCAAAGAGACACTCAAAGTCTGATTTCGCTCAAAGTGTCAAAGATTGTTTTCGTTCATAGTGCATTCCTTGATTTCACTCATAAGGGATACTTGGTTATAATCTGATTTCGCCCGAGTGTCATATTTAGCTCGATAGTGAACTTTTTCGTGTCGGGATCATTTCACGTCGGTCGAGTGTCAGTCTGTTACAATTTATTTGATATTGATTGTACTGATTGTGTTTGTTTGATTGTTTGTCAAGGTTTGCATCATGGCTGAGGAATTCTACAACACGTTTTTCAACGTGTTCACAACTGAATCATCCGAGCTTACAAATGTTACACCAAAAACAATCACGAAGGCGATCAACGAAAACATCAAGCATGATAACTTTTATGGAACTCACTCAAAGCCACCAACTCTGGAAAGCATTGAAGATTATACCTGGTGGAAAGAACGTTTCATCAACTGGGCAAAAGCGTATGCTCATGAAAGCTGGTTCTGCCTGGAGTATGGATATGAAAAACCAAAAGATGATAAAGGCGAATATCTTTCATTCAAGAAGTTTTCCAGAGAAGATAAATCTGAATTCGGAGCTGAACAGAGAATGATAGCATTGATCCAGTCGGCAATCAGAAATGATATTTTTGCTTTACTAACTCATGACGGGTCATCTAAATCCGTTTGGGAAGCTTTACGAGTTAAAGCTGAGGGGGGTAAACAGATTAAAAAGAACAAAATCGCTTTATTAAAGAAAGAATTTGATCTGTTTGATTGTATTAAAGGAGAGACAGTGAGGCAAATGATTGAGAGGTTTTGCCATTTAAAACTTGAACTTGAGAGATTTGAGATAGTGAAACCAAGAGAGGAACTGATAGACAAAGTAATTGAAGCATTACCACGAGCAGATCAGTGGCAAACGTTTGTTTTTATTCTGAAAAATGATGTTTTGTTTGATACAATTTCTCTTGATGCATTGTTTGAAAAGATAGAGAGTCATGATCTGGAGCTACAAAAGCAAAATAAGATGACTGATTCTTCAAACCAACAGAATATTGGCTTGTACTACAAAAGGAGTGTACCTTTCGAGAAAGGTGTTGGTTCACCAAAGACAGCATTCATTGGTGATAGAACAAAAGAACCCGAGAAAAGCTCATCAAGTTACAATCCGGGTTATCATTCATCAGCTTCAAAAGCTAGTTCTGAAGATGCAGAGGAGATTCTGTGCAACATAGCTCTTAAACTGAAGAATTCTCCCGCAATGAGCATAAATGCAGCTAAACAGCAAATGAGTTTTCTTGCATCTGTTCTGGAGTCATATGAAGGTCTAGTAGCTGGCAAAATTGGAAACTCTGAATTGACCAAAGAAGACTACGACCAAATTGATCCGGAAGAGATGGAGCTCATTGACATCCGTTGGTGTTTAGCGAGTTGTATTCGCAGAGCTCAAAGGTATATGGAGATTACCGGGAAACAATCTCTTGGAGGTGCGTCAATGAAGCTTGGATTCGACAAATCCAAAGTGACCTGCTTCAAATGCAAGCAAAAGGGTCATTTCAAAAGAGAATGCAGAAACTCTGAAGCTGCTGAAGGAAATGAACGTCCTTTCAACGATGACTATTATCGAAAGGCGATTTACCATCGAAGCAGAGAAGAACCAAAGTTAATTGAAGATAAACCGAAAGAGAAATCAAGAGCTTATGCTGTTATTTACGAAGATGAAGGTTATGATTGGTCTGAAGTTTGTCCAGAAGAAGATCGTTTAGAGAATGTTCGTAAAACAGCTCATGGGAGAGCTATGACAGAAGAAAGAAAGAAAGTTTGCTTTTGTTGCTGAGATTCAAGATGAAAACAAAGACAAAGACACTGCTGAAATCCGTGAAGAAAAAGTTGAGATCAAAGAGAAAACTCGAGAAGAAATCTTAAGTGAGAAAACTTACAGAGAAAGAAACATCGTTCTGAACAGAATGGATGATATGCAGGAAGATGAGATTGCTGTTAGTAGCAAAAGATGGGATAAAAAGAGAGAATGCTACTATAACAGGGAAGGAGAACCACTTGTTCCAAAGAAAGACATAATCTTTGAAGATGTTCTTCTCATAATTGCTTCAAGAGCCAAATATTATAGGAATGTGTTGAAAGATGACAGATATGCAAAAAGGCATGAAAAAGAGATCAGATATGCCATGTTATCGTGTCTGAGAAAAAGGGATGAAGAGAGAATGAAGAAGAGTGTTGAAGAGATGGTGAACAACCTGAAGAAGAATGCTGAAGAGGTTAACACAGAAGTTGTTGAAGTTAAAGAAGTTGTTATTGAAAAACAGCAGATTGAAGAAGAGGTGAAGAAAGAAGAAAAGAATGAGAATTTGGTAGCTGATAATGTTGGTGATGAAGTCGACATTGAAGAAAAGCAAGATGATGCTGAGTTGAAGCAGACAAAAGCTGCTGAAAACACCGATGTGCCAATCACTGAGGTAAATTCTGATTCTGAAAACTTGAAACTGATTGATCAGTGCAAGAAATGCATGGAACCGTTCAGAGCTTGTACTGAAAAAGATGAGCAATTTAGAACAAGAGATCTTGAGTTCACAAAAATTGAAAAGATTTTCAAAGAAAAATGCAAAGAAATGCTAGAAAAAGAAAAAGTTTTTAAAGAAAATGATGAAAAACTTTCAGAAAAATGTAACAAATTAGAGAAAGAAAATGAAGTTTTGAAAGAAAATGTTTTGAAAATGACAAATGAATGTGAACAAAAAGAAATTGCTTGTAAAGAAATGAAAAAGGAATATGACTCAATGAAATTATCATATCACATTACAAAAGAGTCATATGATAAAGTAAAAGACGAAATGAAATATGCTCAATCAAGAATGAATTATCTGTCTGAAACAACCAAAGAACTTAAACGAATGTATTCCATAAAACAAGATGTTGTTAATTCCTATATTGAGGATGTTGCTAAGCTAAAGCGACAAATTGCTGATTTAGAACAGGATAACAACAAGTTAAAAAGTTACCATGTGTCGTCATATGTGCTTGAACGAATTTTCAATATAAAACCGGGTGATGGTGAGTCTGAGCAGAACAAGAAAGGCATTGGCTCAGAGTTTCATCAAGTTCCACCACCGGAAAAGTTTGCATTTTATGATGAGGAAAAGGTCGAAAAAGCTTTCAACATGGTAGACCAATTGCCAGACAACATTGACATAACCTATTCCAAATCTGATGATTCTCATGATTCAGAGGTGGTAGCTAAAGTCGTTGAAAGTGTGTTGAAAGAAGCGTCAGTTGATACAGGTAAATCTGAATCACAGGATGAAGATGAAGGAAATCTTCATGATGGATATCTGAAAAACATAAAATCAGAGAAAAATTTGAATGATGATTCAAAAGGATTGGTTTATACCATGATTGGATCAGACAAATTGTTCTTAGCTGTTGTATTCCCGATTCAGAATGTGATTTCAGAAAAGGTTGATAAAGTTTTCAAAATGGTTGAGATTGAGAAGTCTGAGATTTCAAAGTTTGTTGGTAAGAGTCATAAAGGTTCGTATAACAAACCTGGTTACAAGAAGAAGAACATGAAGGCTGGGTTGGGTTATAAGAAGAAACAACATCGGAACAAAAATGAGACGCCGAATTTTCAAGCTAAAATGAGTTTTGTTCAGGGAAACAGTTTAGCAGAAGAAAAAGAACTTAAAATGAGACAGTCTAATGATGAGTTCTTTGCTAAAAAGAAAAAGCAACAACCACAGGTCAAAGATGTATCCATGAGAACATGTTTCAAATGTGATCAAAAAGGACATCTTGCACGCAAGTGTCCTAATCTAAAACCTGTGGATGTTGTCAAAAAGAAGATTGATGCTGAGAAACAAAAATCTAAGAATGTGAGACAAAGGTCAACCAGATTTGACTCCAAACAAACTTGGAGACACAACACAAACAAGTTTGCTTCGAATCAAAATTGGAAATTAAACCAGAACAGGTTTGATTCAAAACAGACCTGGAATTCTCACATACCCAGATTCAGAACAACACACAGTTGGAAAACAACAGTTGATATGACAAAACCTCAAGAGTTTTGGAAACCAAAAAATGTTGTTCAAAATCAAAGTGTTAAAAAAGATTCGCATTTTTACAAAAGAGGTATTCCGAAGGGTCAAACATGGAGTGTTAAGAAACAAGTGTCTTCTGCAAAAGATGAAAAAGTTGAAGTAAAAGTTGAAAAGATTTTTGTGAAAGATGACCAAGAGTTTCCAGCATTGAATGAAAATTATTGTGTTGAAATGCCTAAGGTTCAACAGACCTAGGCTAAATTGTTCAAGTAATTGAGTAGTTTGTTTGTGCAGGTGCTCATGGAATTTAAAGATTGTGAAATTGGAGATTGGAGCAGCCTGGCACATCGAGAGGAGGCTGCTGCTGAACCCTGGTTTAGTTGAACAGGGAATTTATATGTTTTTTTTGTACATAAATAAACAATATTTCAAAAACCCTAAAAATTGAAAATTTTGAAAAACCAAAAATATGTTTGTTTTTTATTTTTGTCAAAAATTCAAAAATACAAAAATATGTGTTGATTGAATATGCCGAAACCCTCACGGCTGAACAAACATGATTACTTTCACCAGATTGAAAAACGGTTTTCAAACTGTAAAAATCAATGTGTTGTAAATCATGGGGGTATGTTAGATTTTCAGCAAATCAGTACACTTTTAGCAGAAAATAGATGGCGAGACAAAGCTATCAGTGTTGGTTGTCAAATTTTCTTTAGAATGGTTTTGCATTTTAGGGGGAGAAATATTGTTAGAAAATACAAAAACATTTGGAAAATTTGAAAATGACAAAAACATGATAAAAACCTATTGGCAAAAAGACAAAAACATTAAAAAATGAAAATGAGTTTTTGTGTAAAAAGAGGAAATGATAGTACATCAGTAGACGATTACAGTACGCTAAAGAATTGGAAAGTCAAAATGTGTTAAACGATCTCACTGTGGATGTGTCGGTAGATTTTTATACATTTAGTAAACTTTTTCGGGATATAAACTTAAATTCAAACTTGCTTATTTCGTGGGGAACACTACTTGGATATATAGGTAACCCCTGAAATCTCGTTTGAAAGGTCCCTCTTTCTGAGATACTAGGTCTTTATGCTTAGTGATATCTGGGGTATTATCTCGGGACTTCTGATTTTGCGGAAGCAATGGCCTAGTCCCCGGAGAATACTTTCTGCATTGCTTGAAATATAGAGCCGCCCTCAGCAAATTGATGAAACAATAAAATTGATAGTCATTGCTGTTGTAATACAAAAGATCCTCTAAAGGGAACACACCCAAAGTCGAATCGTCATCTCTCTGCTGAACGGAAGTTCTGACCTGAGCTCTCACGGTTTCGTACTATAATTTATTCCCCTTACAGATATCATCTAGGTATACTCACCTGTAAGACTGAATATTGGGATCTGGATACGGGAGTATATTGAAGAGGTGGGACACATGAATGAGTTTAAGTTCCTAAAATACTTAATTCGTATCCTGAATCAGTTGAAATTTGTGTGAAAATTTAAGTGGATCAATATATCGACAATCTAAGTGAATTGTTTAATTCTTAAAGTGTTATTAAGCTCAACGGTACTTGTGACTTGTCAAAAACTGATATGATCCTCTGACGCATACTCAAACAAAAATATTGTCTGTAAATATGTTTGTACATATTTCTTTACTGCTTTATATTTTCAGAAAATACAAAAAGATTTTGATTTCATTTTATTTTTCGACAACCGATATCTGAAATGCTGAGTTTCAAAATCTAAGTAAGCTGATTGTGTTTCTGAAAATAAAACAAGTTCATTAATTTGAAACTTGATTTAAAATCAAAAATTTCAAAAACAGTTTGTGATATCTCCAAGGTCATTAACTTGAACTTGGATGATAAACTGTGAGGGAGTTGGATTCTTTAATGCTGCTAGATCAATGAAGTTTGTTGATAGGGGGAGTGGATTAGAGAAGATTGATTGATAATATGAAAACATTGTATTTATGAATGTTTGAGTGATTGCAGATAGTCCAGACTACGATCCCGAGAGCAGAGTTTAAGGGGGAGTCTGAAGACAAGCTTGAAGCAAAGAGGAGCTTGTAGATGGAAAGCTAGGTGTCGATCCCAAAGCACGGAAGCTTGATGAAAGGGGGGGCCTGAAGCTGATAGGAGAAGAGAAAGATTGTTGGATGCTTACATTGTTACAACTTGAAAGAAAAGACAGAATGATCAAGACTGAAGATGTGTCATTTTGAAGTTTAGTCACTGAAGACTTCGTCAATATCCGAGGGGGAGTCTGTTAGTGCATTACGTCTATTGACTTCGTCTTGTATCATGTAACGTAATAGGATAGATTAGGATATCCAGTGCACAAGGTTCGAGAGTCGAAGGTTGGTGATTTAACAAGAGGTTTCGCTCATATGGACATTGTCCATAAAAGCGAAACCATAAGCAACAGGTTTCGCTTATATGGACATGTCCATATAAGCTAAACCTCCACCCTATATATAGTGCACATGTTGGTTCATTTGGCACGGATCCAGAAATTGTAACGAAGTACTGACGAACTCTGTCAAGGTTGTAATCATTGTTAAAAGCAATATAAGTGACAGATATTATAGTATCAAGCTGTTTTCGCGTCTAGTTCTCTGATTCCGCCTTTGAACCGGACATAAAGCTCTTCTGATCGACTCAATCGGGTCAAACAACGATCCTACAAAAACAAAGGTTAAGAATACCTAAAGTTGAATGTTGAGATTGTTCACACCAAGCCCTCGCCAATGCAACTTCTTCAGCAACGACCCATTTTTGTTGTTTTCGTTTGACGGTTTCAACTACTTTATCCGCCTCGGTTTTTTTCTTATGACTTCTCTTTTTGATGGGTTTCGATGCGGAAGGACCATCATTGGGTGGTTGAGTTTCGGGAACGGTTTCGTTTTGTGAAAGGTCGATGGAGGTAGGTGAAAGGTTGATGGGCGATTGTGTAAACGGGGTAGGTATCGAATCATCGGAGTGTGGGAAGTTAGTAAACAAACGATTCCCAAGAAGCGATGCGTAACTCGCTTCATGGGGCAAAGAAGAGTGTATGAAAAATGGACGAGCCATTGGACGATTGGGTGGTGGGCTAGGATTATTTTCTTGTATTGCATACGGGTTGTTCGGGTCAAAAGGACGGTTATAAGGATGCATTTTTTCGTTTTGTAGAAGGAGAATTGAAGATGATTTTATAGAATATGTGGTTGAATGTGGTAAAAAATGGAAGAAAAATGTGAGTTTTTATAGTGAATTTTTTTTTTTTTAACATAGCCAACGGCTATTTTCTTTTGGCCATACACAACCCGCCATGTCAGCTCGCTTCCCCCGCCCCACGCCCGGCTTGAAACCCAAGCCCCAAGGGCCACGCCCCAACCCAAGCCCACCCGGGGTGGTGCCTTGGGCATTTTCCCCCAACCCCGCCCCATACCCGATGTCCTTAGTAATTTTACTTTTACAATCAACACAAATTAAGAGATCAACTTATAAGTTGCATTTAGTTATTTGTTAATTTTAATCTTAGTGAATGCAAGTCCCTCCCAGTGACATCTAGCATAAGGTAGAAAGAATCAACAAATCCATCTAACCTGTTGGGATTAGTCGATGGACCCTACTAACCGATACCAATATAAAATGACTAAATGACATAAACCATAGATTTGATCTTTTATGTATTCCCAATTAATTTAAGTTACATCCTAATTTACATTAAGATATTTCCTATGCTCACAGTAACTTTTAAAATACAAAATATCCATACCAAGCACTAGAAAAACGTTTGAATTTGTGAACACAAAAAAAGGAAAGACGAACTTTCTCGGCCCTTATCCTAACGCGTTATCCTAATAAAATCTATATATATTATTAACAAGAGACCCAAAATATAATTTATTTATTTAATTAATTAAAAAAAGATTGACCATTTGTTATTAATATTCTTTGAGTGGTTGAGGCACCCCACTGTTAAGATGACAACGGAAAAGAACCAAATTCACAGGAAACACAACTCTTGAAAGTTGAATCAATATCCCCTCAATCCACACAAAGCATCTCTTGCAAACTTCCTGTTCATCACAATCACAATCACAATCACAATCATTATTAACATATTGTTAAGGTAAATCTTTCTTCTTCTCTGATTGATTTGTTATTCTTTTTGTTGGTTGGCAATCTTGTTTTGATGTTTGTGATCAGGGTCTTGATGCATTTGAGTTGGGTAGTTTGAATTTTGAAGATTGCATCCTTCTTGCATTATAATATAATATAATTATAATATAATATAATATAATATAATATAATATAATATAATATAATATAATATAATATAATATAATATAATATAATATAATATAATATAATATAATATAATATAATATAATATAATATAATATAATATAATATAATATAATATAATATAATTGGTTTTAACTTTAAGGCTTATGTGAAGTTATTGAAGTAATTTTAGATAAAGGGTGTGTGTTTTTATGAGATGATTTTGGATTTGCATTTTTAAAGTGATCATTTGAGTTAATCTGATTGATTGGTTGGTTGGTTGGTTGAAGACTTGAAGTTGCAGTGCAATTTCTTGTATGTTACTAGAATTTTTTGTGTTGAACATAAATATTTAAAGTTGAGATGATCACTTTAGGTTGCTTAGCTAAACATTTTGTTGTGTGTGGTACTTTAGTGTTGATAATGGTGGGTTCGGGTCATAACGGGTTAGGAGCAAAATGAGTTCGGGTCAAAATGGGTCGTTTAAAAAAAAACGATCAATTTGGTTTGGGTCAAAATGGGTTCGAGTCATTATGGTGGGGTGGGGTGGGGTGGTGGCAGGGGCGCGGTGCTAGGGGGTGGTGGTGACGGCGGCGGCGGCGGCGGCGGGACAGGTTGGGGGGGGGGGGGGGATTGGCGTATTCAACCACCAATGTTTTTTTGGTGCGCATTGGCTGTACATGAGACTAGAAGTCCACAGTTAAGTGTATTTGGGTAGAACCAATCTAGGATGAGTGACCTTCCAAGAGAAAACTCGAGAGAACTCAACTGATAAGCGTGCTTGGGTGGAGAAGCAACTTAAAATGAGTGACCTCTTGAGAAGTTTCCACTCAGGTAACCATGGACAAATCTGTTAGTTGTTCGCAGTGGCGGACCCAGGAATTTTTCCATGGGGGTGCGGAACATTTTTAAAAATTTTAGGCCCCAAGGTATATAAATAAAAAATTGGTTCGTATCGGGTCGGTTCGGGTCATGTAAAACAAAAGAACTTAATTTATATAACCCACCATAACATAATGAAGACAATACGAAGCACATGTCTACTATGGTTAGTATGCGGCTATAATAGGCTGCTGGAGGTGGCTAATATCAACAAAAAACCAACAAAAAATCATCAAAAATAACAAAGAAACTTACCCGTGGCTGATTACGGTGGTATGCGGCTGCTGACTGTTCACTGTTGTCGCTGTTGATGTTCTGATCGCTGGCGTGCAAGGACGATAAAGAGAGCAGGATAGAATATGTAAGGGTTTTGGGCTTGTTTATTTTATTTTAGTTTGAAATATTGTTGATTTGTTGGGTTTGTTTATTGGGCTAAGACTTAGTAGTGGGCTAGTTAAATGTATTGGGTATTTGGGTTTAGTTATTTAGGTATTAAAAGTAATATAATTTAGGTAGTATTTTTTATAAAATAGGAGTTTACTAAAGAATATTTTTAAAATATAAATTGATAACACTTTTTACCTAAGGGGTGCGGACGAAAAATTCCAAGAGGTGCGGACGGAAATTCCATGGGGTGCGGACGAAAAATTCCAAGGGGTGCGGACGGGATTTTCGACGGAACTTAGCACTAAATTTTTTTTTCCCGGGGGTGCGCCCGCCCACCCTGGGCTGGGCTTAGGTCCGCCCTTGGTTGTTCGTTGGTAAGGCGGACAATATTGGTTCATTTGGTGGATATGAGTGGCCAGATGTTACATTATGCATATGATATTTTGAAGTAAGATAATGTAGTTTGCTATTGTGTTTAGTCTAGTTGTTCGATGTTTGAAAAAAGATACAAAAAAGTTGTTGTACAGAATGGACATATAATAAAGATGAGCCAATTTATGATCAGTGAATCTGGTGTGATTATCATCATGTTTATCAAATTTCATGTTATTCGTGACACTTCATCAGTAAATGAACTTTGGGAAACGGGCTTATTGTTGTTTCAGGTTCACTGTTATGCTTTAGCGGTTTCAATGGCTTACCCCGGTACCCTAAGCTCACTGTATGCGGTTACTGTTTGGATTGCTTCATACGCTCTTGTTGCAATTATTGGGTTGTTTCAAATCTCCTGTTTTATTGGCATCTCTATTTTCAATCAGTAAAGCACTTTTAGAAGAGGGGGGGGGGGGGGGGGGGGGGGGGGGGGGGGGGGGATGAAAAGATCAAGAAATGCCGCAAGAGGTTATTGGTTATGCACAGTTGGTAATCTGTTCTGCAGAACTGCAGAGGTGATTCTTGTTTAATTGCACTTTTAAATTTTAATTGTAAAGGGTAAAATGGGTGGGTGAGAGGCGTTGGGTGATGGTTAGTTTTCGGAGCAGGTCAAAACAGGATGGGTTGACCCGAAACATTAACAGTCAAAAAATTTACTTATTTATAATAGTGTGTTAAATATGGTTAAGAAAATTATATTGTTTTAATAGTTACTTTTTTAGGCTAAAAATGATTCTGGTGGTTGTATGCATTAAGAAATACATCCTTTTTTTTTGCGACTTTTGACATGCTTGACCCGTTTAACTAATTTCTACCCCATTTCGCTACCTCTCAATATAGCGTGTAGGTGAATCTGCAAGCCTTTCGGTATGAATCTGCAGGAGCTTTGGAGCTGGAAATGTAGGCGAATCTTCATCTGTTTTGTGAGTAACGTGTCCTGTGTAAAATTTTACCTTTTACAACTATCTTTTAAGGGTTTATTCATTGTTTTGGTTCTTGTGCTTCAAACACATCTACACAATTGTTAGCATGGAACATGCAAGTGTTTTGTCCGATCATAATATAATAAAAGAAAGTTACTTTTTTGATCCTCCTTCTGTTCATCCCTTGTGCAGCTGAATAGCTGATCCATGATTGTCATTGATACTTTTTAGTCTTTATCTGATTTGTTAAATATTCTATGTTAGTTTTATAAAAAAATGGGTTTGGGCCTGCCACATCATGTAAACAATGTCAACCAAAAATAAATATCTTATCTCATGTCACTATCCTTGATTATATATAGATAATGTCAATGAAAAATGATCATGTTAAATGTGTATATATTATTGAGGGACAGGATGCTCCCTACTCATCATCTGAAACACCTTATAAGACCTGATGATTCCATTATTTTAATCCGTTCGACACAGTAAGTTGAACATGTAAGATAAGGATGTGTTAAAATAAGAACCACCTTGAGTTGTGAGAACCGTGAGAACTAGGTCATCCAAAATGTTTTTCCGAAATTTTTTTCTCAAAAGTCATAAAAAAAATCACTTGTTTCAGCAAAAAATAAAAAATAAAAAAAAATGCAGCATACCCACGTTTACATGAGGCGTAAAAAAAATATTTATCTTCGTGCAAAATTTACATCAGCGCGTAAAAAAAAACTTGCATCAGTCAAAACTACCGACTCGACAATTTTTTTTTACTTTTTTACAGATGTGTTTATAATATTTTCATCTACGTTTGTGAAAAAAAAAAATTCGTCCAACTCGCGCGGGAAGAAAAAGTTCTCACGGTTCTCACAACTCGTGGTGGTTCTCATTTGAACCGAGCCCTATTAAGATAAATGTGTAATAACCTTAATAATTTTGAGATAAATTTTTACATGATACAACCAATCTATCTTTGAAGCTATACGCCCATAGTAAAGTGTGATTATATCATGTTTTTTCAACGAAGTAAAATTAACGCCATGAGCGAAAAATTGGTGGAGACCGAGGCACCCCGCGGCGCTAATAAAGTTTCGCCTCTGTGCTGGGCTACAAGCCTCTTGGTTGCCACAAATATCATGCAACTACTAACAAGTCTCTTGCAAGGGTCAAAACTCAAAACCATACAACTCTTTTCATAAGTCCCCAACACGAAATTTTGAATGATTATCATTTTGTTTACTAAACAGTGTGTTGCTGAAATGTACGTACTAGTTATCTTCAATCTATATGGTTACAGAGATAATAGTCTTTTAAGCATTCACATCCCTTCTCTCAAATATTATGTGAGAGAAGTTTTTATTTTATGAAAAGTGGTTGTAGGTGGTTGTGAGTAGAAGAGAGAGAAAATGTAATGTTCGTCTATAAATTTGAGAGGGTTGTTCACCCTTTGTAAATTTTTAATATATTTTGAAAGTGGTTATGAGTGAAAAAGGGAGAAAATGTAATGATTAAGGTATTAAAAAGTATTATTTAAGGAGAAAGAAAAGATAATAATTTTTACTTATATAAATTTCTTATACCTATTGCTTGTGGAATAGTAAAGTTCTATTGATAACACCACAAACTCCTATACGTAGCCATTAACAATTGCAAGTTTGCAACTTGTGTCTAAATGGGGCGATGGCTTATACAATTAGAAGGCGGTGTGATATACCGCCCCCATCACATCACTACAAATGGCACCCTATAGTGTCCCTAACCCATTTCCTAGGTGCCATAGGGGCGCCATCGTCCTCTTCACCATGCCTTTGACGGGCGTCATGCATTGATTTCGAGGTTGTGGTCAATATGACCGTTGGTGAACGATTGAATTTATGCAAATAAAAAACCTAAAACTTTATTATATATAAACCTATATTTTACACAGACCATTCACAAACAAACTCACTAAAACATATAAACTCTCTCCAATCATTTTTATACAAAATGTCATCTCATTCTTCACCCGATTCGTCCAGCTCTTCATCCGACGAAATGATTGACGATATGTTTATCACAGTGACTCAGGAGGCGATTCAGTATTTGTGAGAAGAAGCCGAATCTACTACTCACCTACGCTCATAATGAAGTTATCCGAGCGAGGATACATAACAGGGACACATACCTTAACCTTCGAGTTGAACTGACCGAGCACCTATGGTTTGATTGTGAACAGGGAGAAGATGACGAGTGAAGATTTCTGGGTTTTTTAAGTGACACTGTATTTTCTTTATTTAAATTATTTTTTTATATGTTCTTTATGTTATTTAAATTTAAATAAAAAATAATAATTAGGTAATGATGATGGATGATTTAAACATTACAACGGTGAAGAAATACACGAATACACACAACCTTGACCAGTTGACTTCATATTCGATGTTTTTTAGGTATTCTCTAAAATGACTTCATTGAATTTTTATAACCCCATTCTTTTAATGACAGCATCATATAATTTTCTATGAAAACAGTTTAATTTTCCAAAATATTTAACAAAGATGTTTTATAAATAGTAGTGACAACCGCAAAAACTAAAACTGATTAAAAAAATTGCACCAAGAAAGATTTGAGGAAGAATGTCGGATATCTCTCTTTTTGATGTCTCCAAATATCTCATCTTTGATTCTAAAAAACAACACATACAAAACTGAAGTCACCACAAGTGTCTTCTTTCCAAACAATTCAACATCATTATCACTCATCATCTTCCTCATCATCATCATCGCCTCCACCAGCGGCCGCATTCAAAGCATTCAACCTCTCGATAAGCTTCTGCTTCCTCTCATCATATGTCAACTTCTTCAAGTTGTACCTAAAACCAATCCAAATCCAAAAGTTCAGTCACTTTCATAGCATCTAGTTAATCTCAACATAATACACCCAACCCATTTACAGAAACAGATTTTACAAATTTTAAGTGTTGTAAGGTTAGGATTTTGATGTCTTTTGACACAAATAAACATGTTGCCTTTAATGTTTGATTGTGCAATAATAAAAACACAAGTTACCTCTTGTGCTCCTTAGGAGGCTGCTTCTCAGATTTCTTCGGGGTGGGGTCTGCACGAATGGCCGCATGCACTTTTTTGTATAGCTCTTCAATGTTATCGGGTTCAACCCCAGCTTTGATGTAATCAGAAAAGTGAGTCTGATACTTTTCTGGCTCGTCTTCCATTAAAGTCTGCACGTATTTGATTTCAACCCATATAAAAAAAAATTACTTAATCAACCGATTATTCTCTTCAACAGTTTCAAATATGGTCAAAGAGACAAGGACTATACACAATATGCTCACCCTCATGTAGGAAGCAACATGCCCACCGTAAATGTACTTGCGGTGCACCTCAGCATCAAGTTGCTTACCATCTTTGTTAAATCCCGCAAACCTCTTTTCACTGTGTGGGATGTCGATGCCACCATCCAAAGCCCCCTAAACAAAAAATTACATAAGAATACGTAATAAACTATGGATTAAATTATTAAAACATGTACCTTGAGAGCACCAAACACGCGATTTCCGGTAGTTGTTCTGATAAGACCGACGTCCAAAAGAGCCCTGAAAGGCCTCCTGGTCTCTGCGGGTTCGACAGAGTAATCTTCACCAGTTGCCTGCACAGTTTAATCTCTCAATTAATATATAAACTACAAGATTATGAGTGGCATTTAAGTAATTTTATAAACAAGAAAATAACCTCAACGTTTCCTTGGTATTCGTCATCCATCTCAAGCTTTTTCAAAACGCGGCGAGCCAATAAAAGACCGGTACAGTAAGCTACATTTGAAAATAGTTGAGCTGTGATCTTTTAACAAATAATTAATGAGATTATAAAGTTTAAACACCAAGATACCTGCAGCGTAATTTGTGAGCCCAACTTTGAGACCATAGTTAGGCAGTTCGTGAGCATATGCGGACGCAAGAACCATATCCCCAGCAATGCTTGCAGACACAATTTGCGCAACTATATCTTTGTTGCTCTAATGCCATCGTTAAGGGGTAAACCTTTTCAAAAATATTACAAGCAATCCAAGACTCGTGTAATAATCTAAGCAACAAAATTAAAAATGATAAAGTGAAACTTTGACTGAATAAAATAATAACAAAGTTCATAACAAATTTGAACAAATATACTTTGTTTCTAAAAATTAGTTCATAAATATGATAATGACTGAACTTAAAAAAAGATAAATGGCAAGGATACAAATCGCACGACATAGCGGTACTTTGGAGTATTATACTTATTTTTGTCTTGGTTAATCAAGCGAATCCTTGCTCGATAATCAGTCTTACCCTCTGCATCAACAAAAAAAAAAAAAAAAACAAACAGAGGTTACACGTGTAACTCGACAGAGAATAACGAGATACAAAATAAATAACAAGGATATCCATACCTCTTCTTCTCTTGAACTTGACTTGAAACCGTTTGAAGTAGGATCTTGACTTCTGAGCTTTGACAAAAGCCTTCAAAATCCACACAATCACAATTTTAACATCCAGACCAAATGTAAATTGAGCAATAACAATACAATTTACATGTAGTTATAACATACCATACAAAACAATGACAAATAGTTGAACTATGCTTATTAAGCAATAGGAAAGAGTGACAAATGTATGCTCACTAAAGCACATTTCAATGCAGTTAGAACATAAATAACGTTTCAAAAAACTTTAAGAGTGTCTTCTAACAATGTTTCACCATATAGCATAATAATGTCGTCAAATTAAAAAAAAAAAAAAAACCCTACTGAAGTCACCATCAACAAATAAAGATCAAATCAATGATAAATCAACAAAAAATTTATGTTGTACACTAAATTACAGACAAAATGTTACAGTTTCACCAGAGATTTGACACACAAATTCGAGATAACTATATATGTACACCGTGAATATAGAATCAGATTATCAATATACATAACAATTTGCGTTGTTCTAACATGTGAATATTTGATCAAAAATATGAAATTGAAATGATAAGAAGATGAGAATGGAGATCATTACCATGAGATGAGTGACGCTCGATATGCTTCGGAGAAGACGACACTGAGATTTCAGAGCAGTTGAAGAACGATTTTGAAGGCGTTTAAGTACCACAAACCCTAGAAGAAGATAATCAAGATGGACGGTTGTGATTGTTTTTAGGGTTTTCTTTTGGTATTTAGGAATGTTTAGTTTAGTCCTTGTAGTTTTATTATGAGTTGAATACAGTACCTGGACTTTTATGTTTCTAGTTGTACAACTAATGAACTAATGAACTATTGAACTAATGAACTGGTGGTGGAGTGATACAGGGAGAGATCTGATGTTTCAAATAGTGTTGAAGTAATCGCTAATCGAACGGTGGGGTGGGGACTAGCGATTCATCAGGATCAATCGTGATTAATCGGCGCCTAGTCGGGATTTTTACAACCATACCTCCAAGTGACCCAGGTTCGATCCTTGAATTGAGCGGGTTTTACATCATAACTATGAATGATTTCTATTACTCTGGGTACTATCCACGGGTTTTATGCATCCATTACCCGGTATGCGTTTTAATTATTCGACCCATTCAACCACAAAGAGTTGAACATTATTATCACAATTTCCATATGCGAAATTGTTTATCTTTTAGTCATAACTCACAATCCGAGTCTTTTGACTTTTAGTCCGCATTCCCGTTTCTCGGTTTACGCATATATTCGAAATCCTAGCCATTATCCGGGTATTATACCGAGTCAATATTTATGCAACCATTCCGGTATGCATTAAGACTTCGTTTTGACCCGTTTGGTTAACCTAGCGAAATCCATCTCTTTTATACAACCAAACCTTTATCATTCTATCATTTTGACCCGTTTGCATGTTTTAATGAAGTCTATCACTTTCAAGCAAACAAACTTTTCATATATTCGTTTTGACCCATTTGGTTAACCTAGCGAAATCCATCTCTTTTATACAACCAAACCTTTATCATTCTATCATTTTGACCCGTTTGCATGTTTTAATGAAGTCTATCACTTTCAAGCAAACAAACTTTTCATATATTCGTTTTGACCCATTTGGATGTTTTAGTGAAATCTTTCACTTTTAACAACCCAACTCTTCATAATTTCATTATTTTGACCCATTCGGTTAACTTAGCGAAATCCATCGCTTTTAAACCGAACTCTTCATGAATCCGTTATTTTTAACTCGTTTGGATGTCGTAGTGAAATCCATCACTTTTAACGACCAAACTCTTTCGTTATTCGAATTTTATTCATTCGATTCATTCGTATGAAATCCATCATTTAAGAATGAACTGAATTTCATGATTTTAACCATAATGTTTAACATAAATCAATACAAAATATTAACAAAATTCTATAAAGCGTAAGCCACGTACCTTAAAGCTTTCCCTTGAGTTGAGTATCACATCCGGATTTATATCCCGACTTATCCTTCGAGTCGCCTATAGAATACAACCTGATTATTTATCAAATTGCCACTTATAAGAGTCGTTATCACCAAATTTATCAAGAATCGTTTCATATGATTCTTTTCAAGTTTCATCGCGCTACCATAGCAAAACACTTTCACTTAGGCAATTTATCGAACACCTTGTAGGCATGGATTTTATGCTACTTCTAATAATCACAAGTAAACATCATTTATCCATAATTTATTTCATCAAGTCATTATGTTCACTTATGACCTAATTAACATCAAATTTTTAATTTATCATACCTCATGAGCATAAATAAATCATTATAACTTATGCATTCCAACTTTCATATAACCCATTTAACATAAGCATTGCTTATCATTCAAACACCTAAATCTTAGCATTTGATCACAAATCTCCATCAAGGTTTTGTTCCTAATCATACATATATCTCAAATTCAACTATGACATCTATTATTCATACTTGAATCATAACTTGTGATGTTCATCAAATTTCACAACATCACCAAACATCAAAATTTAACATACCTTATGATCTCCTAGCTTGGGTGTCGCAACCCCCGTCCCCCTTCTCAAACACAGGAACGGGCGGCCGCGACCAATTTCGGTGGTATCGCGTATTGTCTAATTTTGGCAGCGGAATTTTCATCAGGACCGTAGTTAGGAAATATTTGATCAGAGTAAAATACCACATTTTCATAACATTAAACACATGGGATAAAACCCAAGTTTGCAATACACACATTGTCATAGGAATAAATCCTATTTTTATTTAATAAAAACATCTAATTTATTTAGGTAACTTTATTGCCACTTTTCCAAGCCTTCAGTGCTGTCCAGCTGGCTTCTATTGGGCTTTCACAATTTGTTACCTGAAACGCGTTCAAAAACATTTTGTCAGTGGAAAATACTGGTGAGTGAATCCCAGTTTAATTAAGTTTAAATAAAATCCATTGCACAGTATTGAGGGTGGTCTCTCAATTATATTTGTTTCCAAGTTATATCAATTACCACCCGCGGTACTGTCAGACCCGACTTGTGGAAATGTTACCCCTCCAGTAACAAATTTTGTATACAAAACCACAACATACCGACGATAATTGTATCCTTACAAATACTCAATAACTGCTTAATATATAATTAATCGTGTGAGGTTTTGTAAAAACAGTTTGCAAAAAGGAGATTACTCACATTGCTGTCTTAGATTATCCTTTAGGGTTTCCTGGTGACAATCTATAATTTACACAAATGCACACGTGTTAGTATAATAACCCATTTTAACATTAGTAATACCCTCCCCGAGACAGCATTCCAACGACTACGTCGGGCAGAACCACGACAGCCGTTACGGAACCCTAGATCAATCGGGCAGAGTATCTAATACGTATCCAGGGGTTATAATACTTACAACGGAGCAGAACTTCGTTATTTAGGGGGGTATTATACCCGAGTATAGCTTCTACTATCAGAAAATTCGAGTGAAAGAGAAAGATGTGAGCGATTTGAGACTGAAGCCCGAGCTCCCATTATATAGGGGCTGATTTGGCTTTTCTCGCGGCCCGCGTAAGAGTAGCCAAGGGGCTACGCGGCCCGCGTCAAAGGGGGTCAACGGCGTAGCTGATCCGGGTCATATAGCAGGTTCAACACGCGTCGGACACGTGTCAGCACTGGAGCTCACCTGGTCTTTAAGTTGTCGCGGCCCGCGTAAGACATAGCCAAGGGGCTACGCGGCCCGCGTAAGACATAGCCAAGGGGCTACGCGGCCCGCGACAAGGTGAATTTCTTTGTTTTTATTTTATTTTTAATGTTAGATCATAAATTGGGCTCGGTTTTCACATACGGGGTGTAATTTAAGACATATTGGGATAATTTAAAATATACTAGGGTGTCGGAAAATTTATGAGGGTGTCGGTTTTCTTGTAGGGTTGTTATATCCTCCCCACCTTATTTTAGGGCTCATCCTCGAGATCTACTGGAATAAGTGTGGATATTTCCTTTGCATTTCTGATTCAAGTTCCCATGTGTACTCTGGTCCTCTTTTGGAGTCCCATTTCACTTTGACCAGAACTAATCTCTTGTGCTTGAGATTCTTAACTTTCCTGTCTTCAATCTGTAGAGGCCTTTCTACAAACTTGAGTTGTTCATTTACCTCTATATCCTTAAGAGATACTACCAGTGATTCATCGGCTAGACATTTCTTGAGATTAGATACATGAAATACATCATGTATTCCTGCCATTTCCTCTGGCAGTTGTAGCTGATAGGCTACATGTCCTATTCTTCTAATAATCTCAAAAGGTCCAATATATCTGGGTCATGTTTGGATTCTTAGCAAAATTGTCAACTATCAAAGTGAAGTCCTTGTAGTAACAAAACATGGAGTTTCGAACTACGGGCAGAAGAACGTTTCTTATGAAGATTATCATAGGAAACTTGTGTGTGCTCGAAATCAGAGTTGGAGAGTGTAAGATAAAATGACATTGGTCAAGGTCCAGGACTTCTAGTAACTTAAATAACGCTACGTTCGCAATGTAATAATGAACACTTATATATAGGAAGTACCAGCGGCGTATCCACCATGCCCCTTTTTTTTACATTGTTCCCGTATCGTTATTCTTGTCACTATAGGTCTTAACACATGACAAAACTTGCTGTGGTTTCTGTGCACTGAATTCCATAATTATGTATGCATCCGTAATTACGTAATTCCTTGCACAGTCCGCACAGTTCATTTCATAATGCGTAGGGGAAAAATCAATTGAATAAACATGAAGCGACTTGACTAGACCACCAAAGGATCTTTTTAACTAGATCAACGAACGATCTTTTTAACTAGATCAACACATGATCTTCTTAACTAGACCGTCGTACGATCTCCTTAAATAGACCACTTAAGGGATCTTTTCAATTATATCATCACATGATATTCCTAACCAGATTTTTGGATCAATCTGTTTAACTAGACCACTCAAGGGTTCCAATTATAGAATAGTACTTCATAACCCAAGGGACTTAACTACAACGTAGAAGTCCATTAAGGATTTAAGATAGTACCTTTGGATATCCTACTATGAATCCCTCATATGAGATATGGAAGATTCTACTAGGATTTGGATGGATCACATAAAAACACGAAACATATAAGAAAACACATAAGCACATAATCACATAATTGTTTAATTTGATCTTGTTATCTTTGGACACGGGTATTTAAAGCATACCAGGAATCCAATCCGTGGATTCCATTTGGTACTTTAAACATCTTTAAGAATCTAACTATGGAGATAGAAAGATCTTAATAGGAATTCGTCCTTATCCTTATTGAATCGTAATATACGTATTAAGGCATACGAATAATTCAATTAAGGTCTTCGATTTGAGCGATATTTATCCACAAGGATCTAATTATGAGGATAGAAAGATCCTATTTTGGATTTTGGAATTTGTGTAACGAGAGGTGTTTCGAAACCTTGCACTAAATGTGCTTAAGTCGATACACAAGGTAGAAAGTCCATGAGGTTGAGGTACTAGATATGCCAAGGCGACATATGAAGCAGAATTTGTTGTTTGAGCAGCGGCAGGATTTGCAATAGCTTTGTTTTGGATAGCAAAGCGACACATGTTAACCAAATGTCTCCATCGTCCACCGTGGGTACATTTGAAATAGGGTATTTGATTCGGATGATGACGGTGGCATCGATTGCACCAAAGGGCAGTTCCCTTGTACAGCTTCATCCCTGAGGCGAGTCATGGTGATAGCTAAATCAACGGTCCTCTGGAGTACGACGCCTATTTGTTGGGCAATTGTAGCACCTGGTCTGGACACTCGAGTGTTGTTGCGATGAAGAGGCATCATGAAGAAAATGGAAGACATGGGAGGAAACAAGGGAAATGAAAACAGAGTGACAACGCATAAAAATTGCGATCATTTGTTTGTTACCTAAGGCAAACAAATGAGATGGTGACTAATCAAAGTAAGTGGGTCATATTAATGTATCGCGAAGACATGCTTTAGCCTATAAGTGGACACTCACCCCAAGAGTTCCCAGGTAAGAGTGACTGGTCCGATTATGTGGATTTGTACGAACACTCTAGCCTTAGACAGAAAGCTCAGAGTACAGGCATCCACCCTTCCAGATTGCACGTGTTCACATTATAAGACCCAACTTTGACGGGATTTTGAAAACTTTGAAGATTCAAAACTTTATAATAAATCATCCTAGAACAGATGATTGGTTTTCAAAGCGGATTTGAAATTTGTGTTCTTATTGTGGTTGTCACCTAAGGATAAGTGACGGTATTGTTTTAAAACTAAACACAAGATAACTTGTGTTAGGGTCCTAGGAAGGTTATAGTCTAGGTCAAAGCATTACTAATAACCTAATTCCCTATAACCATTGGCTCTGATACCAACTTTTCTGTCACACCCCGACCACGTAAAACAACAAAACGTGGCGGAAACGTCGGGGAGTGTTGTAACAGAATCATTGTTTCACAACCATGGATTAAATAATTTCGTTTTATTGAATTATTGAACTCATTGTTTTATTACAAATTAAATGAATACAAATATTGTCTTTCAAATTTTTAAAGTCTCTAAGGCACGAGTCCATCCTATGTTTAGCATGTATCAACAATCATCACATAGCAGCACCTGAAACATGTGTAAAAATAGGTACGTTAGCATAAAAATGCCTGTGAGTTACATAGGTTTTATTGAAAATAGGATTCATGACTTGTAAGTTTAAAAGAATGTTTAACAAAAAGTAGTCATGAACTTTAAAAATGTTTTCTTTATAAATTTTGCGAAATTTTTATAAGAAATTTGATGATATAAAAGAATGATGCATAGATAATTAAATAATTAAGTAAAATGAGTTTGTACAAAATATGTCGTTTGTAAAACAATGTTTAGATAAAAGGGGTTTGTAGTATACATAAAAATATACTTTGGTTTTATTAAAGTCGAATAACTAATATATTAAAATATATTTCAGTTCCAAAATAGTTAAACAGATAGTATATTAAATATATTTTAGCCGTCAAAATAATAGTTTTCAGTAGTATATCAAAAGTATACTTTGGATTTATAAATAACATATTAAACTATGCTTTGGTTTTATAAATAACATATCAAACTATGTTTTAGTAATTAACAAAATATATGTTGTTTTGTACAATATCACACACGAGAGCATATCAAACTATACTTTTGGGAGTATAACAAAATATACAATAATAATGTGATTTTAGAATTCAACCATACCTTAGTGCATCAAACTACACCAACTGAGACTATAGAAATACCACAAAGGCAATCTCTATTTGGATAAAAATATCGGTTTCTGGCATTCCATGACAACAGGAATGGGGTGTCTAATCCTATAGCGCTATATCATACTACCAACCGGTCTGGTGAACATAAAATAAGTACTATCCAACAATTAATTTTATAATCTTTGAAAATTTTGAGTTTAAACCATAAATAATCATTCAGTTTATCAAAAGATAAGTACTAATATGTATAATCAATTATACTTTTGAAATAATGAACATAACAAATAGGTACACATATTTCACCCCAAAAAATTTGAAAACAGTAAAAGCGGGGACTATGTACTCACATGAGAATGCTTAGAAGTCTTGAACAACAACCAAGCAAAGCTAGAGGGATCACGGAAATCAATCGGCACCTAATATAAGTGACCACGTAAATAAACCGGACCTAAATCGGAAGATCGGATAGGATGAGGTTTCGTAAACCAAATGAGTATTGGAACTCATATGATATGGTTTAACAAAGCCTACATACTAAATCGAAACCTAACCTAAGTGCTTACGACCCATTACGACCCGTTTAGGTAACTTGCGCTACTTTAACGCGTCGTTCGCGTAAAACACGTTCGGACTTCCTAACTAGTCCTATGACAAGTATTATATGCCTTAATATGTCTAATAATGTTACCTAATCAGTTTAGATGTGAAAATTTAGGTTACATATGCTTAAAATGAATTTATGCGTAAAAAGGGCATTTTGGTCATTTTCCTAAGGCATATAAACTACCTATCATACAACTACTTAAACGAAGTGACCATAAGGTATAACCTCGGAAGGTTATTCCCTATACAACTATGGTCACATAACATGTTTGGTCGGATCCTAATGATCGACCAAACGGGTCTAGTTCGAAAGTCTAAGCGGTTGTTAAGACCGCTTGACTTACGACTCTATACAAGCACTAAACTAAAAGTGACGAGTTAAACATGTTTAATGAAGTTTGAAGACAAGTTTGATATCAAGACAAAGGGTCTTGATACCCAAAAGTAGTTTGGTTACAAAATACAACACGCATTTTGGCCGAAACTACGACTCGTCACTACACCTAATCAACGTGGTAATCAGTAGGTATAGTCACAAAAGACTATGACCATCGTGATTACGCTCACGTTACGAAGTTCAAACGAACTTCGTGTTGACCATAAACTGATCAAAGCTGAAAGTCAAACACAGTTTGACTTTCGTGCTTAAAACGCGTAAAAGAACGAAAGAATACTTACAAAAGGTCCAAGAAATGGAAGATATGATCTATAAATTCTCAGGTATGAAGCATTTGAGCTTCAACTTAGAGAATTATTCAGATCATGAGTGAAATGAAATGAAGTGGGGTGGGGTTTATATAGTTTTCATAGAACCGTTAGGATCGTTTCTCGTAAACCGAGCTTGAATCATGGCCTTCCATGTGGGCACATGGTTTTCAAAACCATGGGAATGTTAAAAACCATCAAATAACAGCCCATAGTATCCAAAATCAGCCATTAAAACCCATCAAAACTTCAAAAATGGACCAGATTCAATGAATCTGAACCGAGTTTCCAGAAATGTCAAAAATGGTCCCTGCATGTTTAAAAAGTCAGTTTTCGGCACGTTTAAGCCCCGTTAACCTCATTTCAAGGCTCTAAAATGATGTTAAAGTATAGGGAACATAAAACATGCTCAAAAATATCTCGGATGTCGGTTCGTTTGGCCGTACAGTTGCGTTGTTCGGTTAATTACGACGGAAGTCGTAACGAACGCAAAGAAGATCCAAATTAAGCAACGAATGGAATTTTATCATGTCAATCACTAAAATAAAATATTTTAATGATTACATATATTTTTGGATGTCCGGATATATACAGAACGTAAGATATGCGCGAAAATGCAAACTTATGAACTTTTTGACGCTTTTAGTTCCTATTGATCAATAAAGTTTATTTTAGCATACCGAACCCCTCAAAGCCTATTTCTAAGCTATGTAAAGGATATTTAAGGTATGATTAACTTATGATCAAGTTCCGGAATGTTCGTTACTATGCAAATCGGCATAGTTTCGCAGTTTGACACAAATAGTCCCTGCGATCGAACAAACTTATTTTCAACACACCAAACCATCCAAAACTTATTTCTAAGTTATGTGAAGGTTATTTAAGGTATGTTAAGCCTATTTCACTATTACAGGGTGTTTGTCGCATTAAACCGATTACGTTTACGCATCAGTTCGCATATAACTTCCCAGAAAGCGATTTAGAGCTCGAAATTGAACAAGAATCATTATGTGCAAACGATACACATATTTATACAAATCCCAAGTATGAAATACAATATTTCATTGGTTTGGTATTTGTATGATGGTTGAAGTGACACAGGTGTCACACTCAACCACCTGAACAATTGAGGATACTAGAGCTTTAACAGATCCTTACGTTCCCACGTGAACTCCGGTTCACGCCTTGAGTTCTAACGAACTCTCACTATTGCCAAGCGACCATGCTAACGAATCCTGATGTCCTAGTCCATGATTTCTTCAACAGCTGCAACTTGTCATAAACCTCAACTTTAAATAAGGGTATCACAAGCGTTTCATCGGACAACACTGCCTTAGATTCGAGACACAAATGATATCATGCACGTTATCCAATTCGTCGGGTAACTCGAGTTTGTAGGCGACGTGACCGATTCTTTCCAGAATTCTGAATAACCCCACGTAACGTAAATTGTGATGGCCACGCTTCCCATGCGTGCCACACCCTCCCAGGGTGAGATTTTCAGCATGATACGATCGCTTACAGCGAACTCCCAGTGTTTCCTAAGCCTATCAACTTTCCTGACGGTCACTCGCTACCATCAAACGATTTCTGATCCAAGCAATCTTCCCAAGAGTTTCGAGCACAAGTCTTGTACCTATGATTGTGTTGTCACCCACCATAATCCTACAAGGAGATTAGCATAACTGTCCATGCACTGCCTCAAACAGAGCTGTCTGAAAACTAGAATGGTGACTGCTACGGTAGAACTCAACCAAAGGTAAACGTCCTTCTATTCTTCCTAAAGTCAATCTTACGCATGCTCGCAGCATGTCTTCGAGTGTCAGGAGGGTTCGTTTGTTCTGACCATTTGTCCAATGGTGATAAGCAATGTTCATGTCTAGACATGAGTCAAGGGTGTCGCGTATTATCTGTCATAAATCGAGTGTAGTCCGAGGTAAAAAGAGTTGGCACCTCGTGCCTAAGAGCCGCCTCTCCCAGAGGGATATTCACAAACTGTGACGTCTCGTCAATGTCCTTGATTGCAAATAAATGCGCTGGTTACGTAAGACAATCAACGATCACCCAGGTGTTATTGTTTCCGTTTCGATGCTTCTGGTTGCTGATACTCCACCTTGACTTTCCCACAAGTCAAACATCATTCACATACACCTAGGGGTGTAAACAAGCTCAGAGGCTCGAGAGCTACTCGTGATCGACTCGGTTAAAAGCTCGAACGAGCCGAGCCTTAACGAGCCCGAGCTCGAGCCTGAAATAGAGCTCGTTTTGTTATCGAGCCCGAGCTCGAGCCTGAAATACAAAGCTTGTTTAGGCTCGCGATCCTAAACGAACCCATACAAAATTTTATTTTTTTATATATAATATATTAATAATTAATAATGATGATAACATTGATGAGCCGAGCTCGAGCCGAGCTTTGGCTCGTTTAAGCGATGTTGAAGTGAGCTCGAGTCGAGCTTTTAGCTCGTTTAAGGTTGTTCTCAAAATAGTTCGAGCCGAGTCGACCCGAGCTCGAGCTTTGGGTTTTACTCGCGAGCCGAGCTCGAGCTCAAAGAAGTAGGCTCGAACCGAGCCGAGCTCGAGCTCGAGCTTCATAAAAACCTAACGAGCCGAGCTCGAGCCTGGTCGAGCTCAGGCTCGGCCCGGCTCGTTTACACCCCTACATACACCGCCAGGTGGGCCTTCATGCCCGACCACCAGTACGAGGTTTATAGATTCTAATACCTCTTATCGAAACCCAGACGACTAGAATATCGAGGCCAGTGTGCCCCTAAAGTTGCCGTATACTGAGATCCACATTCGTTCCACGAGGTAGCGAATATCCCCCGACCTGCCAAAGGTTGCTTCTCTATGCCCCGCATGGGTTCAACTCTGTTGCTTCTCCATGCCCCGCATGGGTTCAACTTGAAAATTCCTCTTCCCCCAGTTCTCCAGTTTGAACAGAGCGAGTCTGATCAGGTAGGTTAGAGTCGATAGTGAGCTGCAAAGCTCGTGCTCATTCAAGTTTCACAGCCGAAATCATCCAAAAGTTCCATCCAGCGATGCCATTAACTGATTTAGCTCTTTTGAAACCAGGGTACACGGGAGGCCCTTGTGATCGGTCTGAGTAGTGCATTTGGTACCGTCCAAGTAATGCCTCCACTTGCATCCAAAGACCATGATTTCCACCGCAGGTTGTGATTCGTGCAGTTCTTCTTGTAAACCCACTGCGTAGGTCATCACCTTCTCATGTTGCATCGGCGCGTAACTGGGACTCTGATTCGAACCCTCACGGTATACCACTAGATCATCTGTACCCTCGGGTAAAGACGTTGCCCAGTGCATTATAGTGTTGGGTCTCAAAAGTTGAAAAGACGTTCTCCTGTTTTGTCTCCCACGAATACACAGCACCCTGCTGTGTTAAAGAGATTTAAGCCGCGCAATTCTCGAAAATCCCATGATGAATCTGTGATAGTCTCTAGCGGACCCAAGAAATTGCTTTATCCCCGAAGGACTCTTTGGTGTCGATCAGTTTCAAATGGAACGGACCCTTGTAAGATCCATGTGTATTCCCACTTCTTTGATTACATGACCAAAAATGTACCTCTCGAATCCAGAAGTTAGACTTCACCAGACTTCGCGTGTGGCAGCTCTAAGACAAGGTACAAATGCCGCCTAGGGTGTTCCTTCCTCCTGGAAATGGTTCAAAACGTCTTCAATAAACATGATCGATTCATGTAATCAATAAAAGCTGCCAGTGTGTTGGTTAATCCCATAGATCATGGAATACAAAGTCACAATGGCCGCATTGCGTTTAATATGCCGTTTTAGGGACACCCTCCCCTTGGACTTCCCTCTGACGAGAGCTCGCTCGTTAGCCAATCCTCAAATGGAAGCTTGACCCTCGCAACTGGTCAACAGGTTGTCAATACAATGGTCGAGACAAACGGTTCTTGACTGTCACCTTGATGAGTTTTTGATAATCAGTACACACGTCCAACGATACATCTTATCTTCCCGGATATAACTGGGGCTCCCTAAAGCGAAAACTAGGTCTGACAAAAATCCTGTCCAACAGTCCCTGTAGTTGATTTGACAATGCTCGCAACCCTCCTGGTGCAAGACGGTAAGAAGTACGAAGAATCAGGGTTGCCTCTGGCATGAGATCAAACTGAGAGTCTATCTAATAGTTGTGGAAGTAAACCTGATAATTCCTCGAGTAGCACACCGAAGGAATCACAAACAATTGGTGGATCCTCGATCCTCTTTTCCTTAGCCTTAACATCAGTAACGAGTGCTAACATAGCGGGGTAATCCGTCCGTAGACACTTCTGGGCTTTCATTGCTGAAATGATGCTATCTTTTACACTACTCTAATACCTTAGGACAGACGACGATTCTCCACTATGGAGAGGGATACGCAAAATTTTCTCTTCACAGGGTATGTCTGCGCGATGTCTGGATAATCAATCCACACTAACTACTGCTCCAAAACTATCAAGGGTAGTGGAAGGAAGGCCGATGTTGAACACTTGTCCCACAAGGTCGAACGAACATGCGAGGTTTCCATTATCTTGCCATCAGTCAATTCCACACCAGGTTCGGTTCCAAGAAGCATCAGGGTTCAACAGAGCAGGGACGAAGCGATTAGCTACCCATGCAAGCTACCATGTTGCTATTATGCCTGGCGTTGCCTACGCCAATCCTAAATGCCCTTCCATGAACATTATTTCCAATGTTGTTGTTTTCGTTACAAGGATTTCCAGTACTGTTGTCATCCCCTTGGTTGTTGTCGTCTTGAAATATCAACGGCCTATCCATGCCGTAGGCACCTTCATTTCCATACTGTTGGCTACGATTACAAGTACCTCGATGTTGCCATGACGGTTGCCTCTAATGTCGTTGCTTGAAATGGAGCCCTACGATCTTTCACCAACGGGGTCCATCCTTTCACATCTCGTGCCCCATCCTAGGGCGCTACTCATTGTGCTGGCAGTTACATATTCCACACTAAAGTCAATTGTCATCGCTTATGTACGGATTGATTCGTAAGAGTCGACTCCCATGAGTCGCTGTCTAGGGTTAAGAGTTCGTTTGAAGTCAATTTGCTGCTGCTCGTTGCCGGTAGCCAAGGTCGTCCTGATACTGAGGTTGGTAAAGTACTACGTTCACTCTCTTGTCCATCATTCTTGCAAGTTGACTGAGTAATACACGGTGTGTTTCCAGGGTGTTGCAGAAGCGATCGCACTTCGGGAGCTACGACGTCAATACATTGAGTTCCAGCCAATGAAGTGGAGTGAGAAAGGTATCGACCAATCATTCGACGCTGCGACATCCAACTCAGGGACGTTCGTGCAAGCACCTAACATTCTACACAGTTCGCTAGGCGTTCAGATGAGTGTTCAGGTAATACTCGATAGCATCAAGATTCATAAGAATTCAGGGAGAGGTGAAAAGGTCACATTCAGGTAGGAGACATTCACTGCTGTGACCCCTATAGACTTGTTACGTTTCACATCGATCAAATAACAGAACAAAACCCCTTTTTCACTTGTTAAGTCTCACTGGGACTCGCATGCACCCTACATTATTATTATGTGTGCACCCACAATAATATTGTGATTTGCATGCTCATCTCAGTTTCCTCCTAACTCATGTCAAATGGTTCCTCAAACTTAGATGTCAAACAAGGAATATCACAAAGCAGGGGTCACGAACCTCTAGGGTAGCACCACACTATCAATCACTTAACACATGCAAGTAATACATGAATTCATATTGTTGTGTTAATCGTGCAATCACATGCAATATCATATGTAAGTGTTCACTAGTTATGCAGTACAATGAGTATACGAGAGACGAACCTTGCAGTCTGGAGCTGAGTGTCATGGTCGTATTCCCGTATTCAGAACTGTTCGGTTATAGTTTGGTTTTATGAAAACGTTTTAAAATCAAGTTCACTATAACCAGTGGCTCTAATACCAAACTGTCACACCCCCAAAATACCACATGCGGAAACTCCGCGGGACGTGTGACGTACCAGGATCTAGCCACCAATCACATTGAACTCATACAAGATTTTTAAATAAACTTTCATTAATTAATATAAAGTGTTACAAAACAGTAATTACAAATCATCGTATTCAGCGGAAGCATAAATCGTAAGTTAAGTGTTTATTAATCCATATGTATGATAACCATTAAACTTGTCTCGCATATCCATGTATCTCGACCCATGACCACTCCAGCATCCCAGACAGCAAGTCCCACGTCCACACATACCTATAGCTTGCGAGCATGCACACACGTGTATCAGACAACACTGGTGAGTTCATAGTTTTACGAAAACGTTAGTTACTAAGTGTTTAATTCCGTTCATTGATTACAATGTTGATAATACCTCGGATACAAGATGGCTCCTGATTTATATTGCCCTTTCCCTAATGCTCCTATCAAAGCATTGGTCATGACTAGGTCATTAGTTCACACCCGTCCTCTCAGGTACGGGGTGAGGGTGCCAAACCTAAGTAGCGCTACCAACTAATACCTTGTTACCTCTCAGGTAACCAAACAACACGGAGGGACTTTAAAGGTGATAGGACGAGTATATTATCCAACATTCCAGATTTACCACAAGACGTATTCCTCTTAGGAATACCCAATTGATTTACCCAAACCCATCCCTCTCAGGGATGCCCAATGACTGTCCCAACCACCGGGACGCATGCTCAAGAGAAATGAACTCACCTTAGATTGCTCGGTATGTTACATTACATTACCCATTCCAAGTTGGTCAACCATACCCTACCGTGGTTACCAAGAATAGTTAGTTTCGTAAACACAAATCCAATTCACGTATTCAGCAAGTCACGTGTAACAGTCATTGTCACGTAATTCATAACAAGCAATTAGATCTCATACACATTTATACACAAGTTCACATTTCCAGCAATGGTTACTATCACACCAGTTTTTCAACAATCAGGTTATCTATTTTACACAGTTTACATCCATCACAGGATCACAGTATACTAGCTAGCACATACACATTCCTAAAGTGAGTTCACATCTCATGTGAATGTCACAAGGTGGCACATAACATCACAGGTAAGTTTGCTATACGTACAAATCAAACCGAGTTTCTTAATCTCATAGTCAAGCAACAAGGATCACACACACAAGTATCATACAAGTATCTTTCACCCTTATCAACATGGTACCTACTGTTCAACTAGTGCAGCCCACATGATTAGCATGTTAATCCCAATTAGCATGTAAAGCCCAAATACATGTGCGTTGCCCTTTATTACCTTCCGGTCCAAAAGTGATTGTGCAATCGGGCCTGGTGTGATTCGGTTTACTGTGTGGCCCAACTACCTAGAGATCCAAGTACGAGGCCCGACGAAATACCAAGTTTCGTCGGTTTGAAATGTGTGGCGAAACTCTAAGTTTCGTCGGATTCACACATGACGAAACTCCACCAAGTTTCATCGAGGTTCACATATGGCGAAACACCTACTAAGTTTCGTCACCTAACATCAGTTCCATATTCTTCAGTGAGATCAAATCGTTTACACGTTTACATTAACACAACCCAATCAGTTACACACTTAATCATAGATGATCGAAACAGTTTTCCATACACAATTATTCCAGAATTCACATGAACTCTACTTAACATTCAAGTGTTGACTACTAATTAACATAAGGTCAATTAAATCGGATCAATCATGTTATATCACATAACCATCTGTTACATCGAACATTCATCATCAACATTAGAGATCAAACATTCAACTCATAAAACTCATATGATCATAATCATAATTCACAACAGATCTGCACATAGTCCAAAGACAATCAATTAGAATTGAAATAAGTGTGATTATACTAACCAAGAATCGTGTGAGGGGAGAGCCAAGTCGAGAAGGAAGGGAAGGCTTCGATATCCTAAGGTTTCCGTCACGCAGGAAGGAGATGAGGAGGGAACCTTAGGGCTTCATGATTAGCAGTTAAGTTATACTTGTAACCTACTGGGCCTCACATGATTCTGGGCCGAAGCCCTTATATGGCGAAAAGCCTCTAATGACGAAACTCATATGTTTCGTCGAGTCATGATGTTTCGTCGAGTCATGGTTGGCGAAAGGTATTTTCGTCAAAGAGAGTGGTGACAAAGAACTATACATAAACTCAAATTATTAAACTCTAATTAAACTATATGTAACTTACGCAAATAATAATCAAGCATTACACACAACCATTAATCATCCAGATAATCAGCACAGACACCACGTAAACCAATATTGTAGAAACAGGATTTCGAAGTCAATGATGTGTGAGATCTCGGGTTGTCACATGAGGTGTTCTAGGATGATGTCATCATGGGGTTCTTATGAACTTGAAGATTTGGCCTCATTCCACCAAGAACAACTCAGATCTAAAGGATTTCAACATGATTCAACACTGTTTTTGCATAGATCCAAACGTCTTCAAGGATTAAAAGGATTGAGGGATGTTTTTATAACTTTCTTTCAACTCTTTTACACTCAATGCACTTAAAACCGATAGAATCGGAGCTCGTTCAGGACTTCTACTCAGTTCCTAGTGAAATGTCGGTTCGAGATCTGATTCCTATCAAAGAGACAACCGATTCACGGGTTAAACATGAACAACCGTCAAGAATAGTTAGCCGGTCAGAATGGGGTGATTCTCGTCCGATCGGATAACTTGGACTTGAGGGGATTCCTGTTGTTTAAACGCGTTGTCATACCGTCTCGAGCCAACCGCAAACTTTTCAAACTTAGCAAAACATTCAAGTTTTCAAACGATCAGGTCGTGGAACGGATTACCATCCGATCGGAGTGCCATCCGATCGAACGGCAATCCGATCGGACAACACATACCCTTCAACACTTAAACTTTTTAACAAAGATCATCAGTTTCTAACGGATTGCCATCCGATCGGAAGACCATCCGATCGAATGATAATCCTGCTGTGAACTTGTTCTCTGAGAAATGTCTAACTGACGGATCGCCATCCGATCGAACGACCGTTCGACCGGGCGACCTGAAAGGTAGAGATACTTCTCTGTTTTCAAAATGCTACAACGAAAACTTCAAAGCCATCATACACAAACACATCCATCCTAAACGAGTGGCACACCGACCGAATGGCCATCCGATCGGATTGTCATCCGTTTGGATGTCCCTTCGACACTTAATTACTTCGCACCGTTTTACGCGCCGCTTATCGCTTACGCTATCGTTCTGTTCGGGCTACTCTTCCCCAACGCTCCCTTCAATCCAAGAGAGTGTTTATTACTAAACACGATCTGTGAGTATACTCGATCCCTTTTTGCTTTAAGCACTTTTGGGTGTTACATACATTGCTTATATCAAATCACGACTATCACACAATGCAAACACATTTATACTCTGACCGCTTACATCTTTACGTGTTACTCGATGAATGCTTGTATGTTATGTTTACACAGTGATTGTTGCCTGACACCTTAGCAACGATAGTACTATAGTTTGGACTCAGCACCTGTCGTGGACAGGGGTTGTTAAGGGCTTTTCTCACATGTCACAGTGGTGATATGTGTTGTGCATTCTACAACTCGCAGCTACAAGGTTGTTTAGCAGATCTTCGTATGATTCCAGAATTGATCCCAGAAAACTCATTTGTTGTTTAGCAGCGTTGATGTTCATTGTTGGAGAATTCTTCAGCTTTAAAGCGATGTTGTAGAGAATCTCATCAGGTTCTTCAGAGTTTGATGTTGTTGACGATGAATGATATCCTTGATTGTAGCTTGATGAGCGTTTCTGTGAGTCTTTCATCTTTTCAACACTGTATGCAGTCTTTGGCGATTCACTAACTGTCACCGAAGGTACACTGCCCTTGTAGTAAAGACCGACATTTTGTTGATGTGAAGAACTGCTCATCTTGCTTTGCTTTTGCAGCTCAAGCTCATGACTTTCTATCTTTTCTATCAAAACATCAAGAGTAATTGTATCAAACAACACATCGTTTTTCAAAATAAACACGAACGTTTGCCACTGATCAGCTCGTGGTAACGCTTCAATGATTTTATCAATGATTTCTTCACGGGTTTTTGTTATTCCAAACCTATCGAGTTCAATTTTAAAGTGACAAAATCTTTCAATCATTTGTCGTACAGATTCACCTTTGAGACCATCAAACAAATCAAATTCTTTTTTAAGTAAAGCTATTTTGTTCTTTTTGATTTGTTTACCCCCTCAGCTTTAACCCGTAATGCTTCCCACACTGATTTAGATGAACCGTCGTGATTAAGCAATGCGAAAATGTCATCTCTAATCGACTGTTGGATTAGAGCAATCATTCTTTGTTCATATGAGAAGTTCTTTTTGTCATCAACGGATAAGCTTTTGAGTGGAATTTCTTTGTTTTTATCATCGACTGGTCTACTGTATCCGAATTCCATGCAAAACCAGCTTTCGTGCGCATAAGCTTTGGCCCAGTTAATGAATCGTTCTTTCCACCATGTGTAATCTTCAATACTGTCGAGCTTTGGTGGTTTTGAATGGGTTCCATAAAAATTATCGTGGTTAATATTTTCAGTTATAGCTTTCGATATGCTTTTCGGTGTAACAGTCGATGTTTCAGAAGATTCGGACGTGAATGCCGTGTAAAACGTGTTGTAGAATTCTTCAGCCATGATGATTTCTTGTATCGAACTTTGAATTTGCTCCCCGTTTATCACCTTGAATCACCTGCAAACGATCAGTTTAAAAATGAACAGTCAGTTGGATCGGATTTGTATCCGATCGGACGGGGTCAACGAAAGTCAATCGGATGACTTTGGATCGGATGACAATGGATCGGATGACAATGGATCGAATGGCAATTCGTACGAATCACCCTTCGATCGGATGACCTTTAAAAATGCCTTGGATCGAATGGCAACTCGATCGAATCACTACTTTAAACAAATTGCTTTTGGATCGAGTGGCAACTCGATCGGATCACTTGACACTTCGATCGGATGTCTTGTTTTTTGGATCGGAGGAGTATGTTGGATCGAGTGGCACCTCGATCGGATGTCACTTTGATAGTTGACAACTCTTTGTTAAAGTGATATTTGGCCTATAATTGAAATTTGGATCAGATGTCACTTCGAACAGTTTGCCTTCCGTTGATTGGGCCTCAAATTTGAAATTTAGATCGGATGTCAATCAGAACGAAGTGCGTTCGAGACTTGTTCCTCAAAATGATATTTGACTTTCAAAGTATTAATGGTCGACAACCTATATAACTTCACATGCAGGCTAATAACAACTTCAAAGATATCGAAACATCAATTTCAATTCTATTGGACCGTCTCAAATGTCAGAACTTCACATGAGCCGATTATATTGAATTTAGTAATACTGAAATCACATGGCCTGAAACATGATCTGACAAAATCATCATATAGTCAAGATTTAATTGGACCTCATTATGTAACTGTAAATTGTGAATAATGGGCTGTGAATTATCACGTGAAGACAAACACTTACTAATATCCTATTGGACCACTAACATAAATTGGACTCTTATTCTCAAATAAAGCACATGAGCCGAAGACTTTGAACGAATTGAAGTTGGATCGGATGGTCATCCGATCGGATGGCCATCCGATCGGTGAACATCATGAACAGCAACAGCTAACATTTTTAACATATTCGAACCAAAAAATCTCGATTTCTCACAAACCGCTTAGAATTAAGTTCTGAAAATTTGTAGGCTTGTAAAACAATTGTTTTCTCACACAATATCCAAAAATCAGCGATTTTTAACAGTAAAATCTCGTTTAATTTTGAGTTTTTCTATCAAAAACATGAAGAAAATGAGTAGAGTAAGAAATTTCACAGATCTGATGTGTTTTTGACTCTGAATCTGATGATTTCTTGTGCGATTTTTTGTGTTTGATCCATGCAATCGAGCTCCTACTCTGATACCACTTGTAGGATCGGTTTTTGACTCCCAAACGATTGCGTGTGACACGTGTAACGTGCGGAATCCGTACACGTGCGTGGACCGAACACGAGAACCGTACTATAATCTGTGATTCGATTGAATGATTTGAAAAGTTACAAAGAACCGTGAATCACCTTTTGCCTTTCTCTCTCTACTTTCTCTCTCTAGCTCCTATGCTCTCCAAATAACAAATGTGGCTGAAGTTCCAAAAGTCCCTAATGCTAAACATAAGGGTCCTATTTATAGGCCATGGAATTAATGAGAGTTCTCATTAATTACCGAAATGCCACCTTGCTTTTACTAACTAAATATTACAATATAAAGCTATCTATTATTCCATTTCAGCTACGAATCATATTGACGGAGGCGATAGACATAAATGCACCAACAGATTAGGTGAAACTGTTGATCAGTTGGCACATGGAAATGATGGAATCCTGAAATTTAATAATCGTATTTGGGTTCCTATCTTTGGAGGACTCAGAGATCTGATCCTTCGGGAAGCTCATAATTCTAGATATTCTGTTCATCCTAAAGGAGACAAAATGTACCAGGATTTGAAAAAGAATTATTGGTGGATGGGTATGAAGAAATCCATAGCCACTTATGTAGCTAAGTGTCTGACGTGTTCGCAAGTTAAAGCCGAACATCAGAAACCGTGAGGACTACTACAGCAACTTGAAATTCCCACATGGAAATGGGAGATGGTAACTATAGATTTGATTACCAAGTTACCAAAGACCAAACGTGGCAATGACACGATTTGGGTAATTGTCGATAGACTGACTAAGTCAACCCATTTTCTGCCAATCAAGGAGACTTACAGTTCCGACAAATTGGCCAAGTTATATGTGGACAATATTGTGTCCTTGCACGGCGTGCCAATATCTATTGTATCTGATAGAGATACGAGATATACATCTCACTTTTGGAAAAGTTTCCAACAATCATTGGGCACAAGATTAAATTTTAGTACGGCTTACCATCCAAAGACTGATGGATAGAGTGAGCGTACCATTCAGACTTTGGAAGACATGCTGAGAGCATGTGTGATTGATCTAGGTAGTAGTTGGGATGATCATTTACCCCTAATTGAATTTTCCTACAATAATAGTTATCATACTAGCATCAAGGCCGCTCCATTTGAAGCCTTGTATTGGAGAAAGTGAAGAACGCCCATTTGTTGGGATGAAGTTGGGGAAGGCCAACTATCAGGACCTGAGATAGTCCTGGAAACCACGAAAAGATTGTTCAAATCCGTGACAGGCTCAAAGCTGCCCGTGATAGGCAGAAGAGCTATGCTGATAAGAGGCGAAAACCTCTTAAGTTCCAAATTGGGGACAAAGTGTTATTAAAAGTATCACCCTAGAAAGGTGTGATGAGATTTGGAAAGAAGGGCAAGTTAAGCCCGAGATACATTGGACCATTCGAGATAATCGAATATGTCCATTCCGTGGCTTATAGACTTAAGCTACTTGTTGAACTCAGTAGAACTCACGATGTGTTTCACATTTGTAATTTAAAGAAATGTCTAGCCGATGAGTCGCTAGCAATGTCGCACCATGATGTGCAGATTGATAAAAACCTGAGGTTCATTGAGAAACCGATTTTGATCGAGGATCAACAATTAAAAAGCTCTGAAAGAAAATGAACCCCATTGTGAAAGTTAAATGGGATGTCCAGCGTGGCCCGGAGTATACATGGGAGGTTGAGTCCAATATGAGACAAAAGTACCCTTATCTTTTTGAATAAAATCTCAAGGACGAGATTTCTTTTAAGGGGGTGAAGATGTAACACCTCGAGAATTTTTATCGAATCCTATGGCAACACGTGTCCAATCAACTCTCAGATATGCCTAATAATTTGGATGAGAGGGACTAATTGTGTATAATAGTGGAAGTATGGATGTGGAGGGACTAAAGATGTCAACATGCTAGAGTTTTGGCCTTTGAGTGACCCTTACAGACCGCAAGGCCTAATGCCTTACGAACCGTAAGGCAATTAAAGGTTTGTATCTGGCAAAGCTTTACGGACCGTAAGAATTTGTAGCTTACGGACCGTAAGCTGTATAGAAAACATGTGCGCTAAGGTCCTTACGGACGGTAACCGATTAACCCTTACGGTCCGTAACTCCGTAAGGGACCATGCTGGCAGATTTATGCTTGATGTCCAAGGCAGTCTACACATTTGACACTTAGCACGCGAATGTGCCACCTTTCTTCTGGCTTTAACACATCAACGGGCACCTGTGATGATCTTAGAACACCCCTTAACACTTGGCAAGATCCTACATAACTTCTTCAACTATAAATAGCCTCATGTATCACCATTGTTTCTTGCTCATTTCGCACACTTCTTTCTAATATGATCTTAGAATGTTCCTGACCAAAAGGGAGCCTCCCAACTGAGTTCTTATTCATCTTGGATCACTAGTAAGTGTTCCTTCTCAGCTCATTTCTTTTCTAGGCAAAGTAATTAGCTGAAAGTCAAGCAATTTAATTTTTGCTTTGACTTTCGGTTATGACCATTATGGTACAGCCATTGTTCGAATTGAACATGGATACATGATCGTAATAAGGTAGGTGATAATCCCCTAAGAGAGCACCTCCTGAAGATCACGTTAAATTGGTCAAATGACGGGTCAAAGTTATGTTTAAATAAAAGTTAAAACGCAGTTTTTTGGAAAACATATAAAATGAACTTATAAATGTTTAAACACATATTTTTGACACTATAATAGTTGGTAAATAATACTAGAACATGTCTAAGCATGTTCAGCCTGTAATTTCCAGTTTATAGTCTGGTTCGCAACCGAAAGTCAAGCAGTTTGACTTCTGCTTTGACTTTCGATTTTGACCCGATTTAGCCAAGTTAGCTACTAATTTGAAGTTGCATTATTATCATATTTATGTATAGGATAACCCTCTGAGGTTATACTATTTGATCATAATCAGTTGTCAGGTTTTATGCAAGTTCATGTATAATGCCATAATATTGACCAAAATGCCCTTATGAGTATAAAATGGTTTTTAAGCTATAATGAACTTATGAAAATGGAATGCCTACTGATATGGTAATGTAATAAATATGTTTTGGCATAATGAACTTGTTATTAACTCATCCGTCACCCGATACCGCATATGCGCGTACGGTGGACTTATGTAACTTAGTTTAAGTAAGTTAACCAAATTGGGTCAAACCCTTTCAACTTCTTATAAATTCTAGAATTTATTATTGTTTACCCATATTATACAAGTCATGGTATTTGTGAGGGTTTAAACTACATTCTACCCGATCACCGCTTAATCTAGCATATCGTACCATTTTCTTTACATTATAGTTAACCGATCCAAGTCTTATGTATAACATCCCTCATAAAAACGCCTGAATATACCCCGTATATGCAAAACTAGACTCGTATAACCTTAATTTTTATTAAAATCAAATAAAACAAAAGGTTTTAGGGGGGGCTTGCGGGCTGCGACGGGGATACCCCTGTGGTTCGCGGGGCATGACCGAGACTTACTTGGCGGACACCCAACGTGCCACGTGGCATGACACATGTCAAGGCTAGACTGGTGACTAACCAGACCTAGCCGTAGCTAGGTCTGCCTCATGGGGCGCGAGAGGACCGAAAAGGCGAGTCGCGGGGCGCGAGGGAGGCACGATTTCAAGTATAAAAGGAACCTTTCAGCTTCAGTTTTCATCATTCAGATTTTCTTTCTCTCTCAGTCTCTATTATAGCAATATAACAGCTAGATATTATACCCCTAAAATACGAAGCTCTGCCTCGTTGTAAGTATTTTAACCCCCGATCACCAATTCGTTACCTTACCCGATTGATCTAGGGCTCCGTAACGCATGTCGAGGCTCTGCCTGACTAAGTTCGTTGGAGTTATGTCTCGTGTTGTATGGCTAAGTGACTTGGGTTATCTTACTAACACGTGTGCATTGTCTGTTTTTAATAGAAAATAATCAGGAACCAACAGGAAGCTGTAGAAGTACCTAAATCTACAAAGTGAGTCATTCTCTTTTTCTACCAAACGGTTTTACAAAACCTCAAATGTTTTCAATTATACTTAACAATAATTGAGTCTTTGTATTCTACAATTGCTGCCGGTATATGGGGTTTTGTATACACTACTAGTAAAGTGTTACTATTGGACAACGAGTTAGCCAATAGTAATATGACCACAGTCATGGAAATGCCAACATGATAAATACTGAATGAGTATATTGGTAGATATAAACATTGTAATCGCTCTCAATACTGTAAAGTTATAAAAGCTTGTTTTGATTAAACTGGGATGTACTCACTAGTATTTCTTGCTGATAAAATCTTTTTAAAGCGCATTTCAGGTAACTTAATGTAAAGCTATAAGAAGCCAGCTATGGAGCACGAAAGGCTTAAAGAAGTGGCTATAAAAGTTACCTAAATAAAAGTTTATGTTTTCAGTAACTAGGGTTTATCCCTATTATCAATGGAACATGGGTTTTATCCCATTTATTTATTGTAAAAGTTTGGTGTTTTGAAACTCTGAAATTATTTCCTAACTACGATCCTGATGTCTCATTTCCGCTGCCAAATTAATAAACACCGATACCACCTGACTGTTGTCTCGCGGCTCCCGCTCCCGAGGTAGGGGTTGGGGGTTGTGACATTATGAGTTGAATAAGACCCGTTAACATTCTAATTGCTTATTGTACCATTCATTCCAGACTAGGGCGTCCAGTAAATGCAACCTTGATAGTTGTTTTGTTATATCGTCTGTACTTATATATTTGTCTTGGATTGTAAGACTTAAGCCAGGTAAATACTCTTAACCTATTTTCCCTAGACGAGCTTGGGATACAGTATATGATTACCGCATGGTCGGGTATGTGATCAATGACCTATGTGTCAGGAATCCAAATAATCCGTTTTAATTCGTATTGCTTAATAACTTAAATATTGGGGGTTAATACGACCGTGTCCTGGATATCCTCGGCTCATTTAATTGCAAATGGCCACGACCTAAGTACGGGGTGTAGACATACACCTGACAGATGCTAATGCTATATTAAAATATTTTATAACCCAATATGGGTTTGCCCAATAAGGGTATTAAAAGTGGTGTGTCGGTTAGTCATGATCTCGGCATAGTTTCCGGGCCCCATATGTATTGACAAGCATGTAAAACTGATAACATGAGAAATAGTTTATCCCAAGTTATTTATGAAAATATATGTGCCATTGTGTACATAAAATGATTTTGAAATATTTTCAGAATGTGTCGGTTATTTGTATTTACCAGTGTAAACTGAGGTATCTTCAAAAGACTAAGCGCAGGTTGCAAGGTACGTAAATAGGCTGGAAGTTGCCCGGTAAATGCATAAGTGGAATTTGCAACTCCATGCATGAAGCCTAGTAGTCTGTTTATGTAATCTTTTGTTATTTCGATCCGCCTGTGGATCTTTTATAGACTTTCGGTCTGTATTATATTTGAACATTTGGACATTGTGATTTGTAATAGTATTTTATACTCCCAAGACTTCCGTTGTGTTAATTGTGAATATCTATATCAATTTGTCACGTATAAACCCCAAGTTCGGGCCCACCGGGAAATCAGGGTGTGACATAAGGGGAGGCTCGTATGAAGTTAATGACAAGTTTATCACATAGAATGTTCCAGAAACACGAATCAACTATAACGTATTAGCATGCATGATTGGATTGTTTGTGCGTTTGCATAAAGTCTAAGTGGAACTGTGTAGGCTTATAAGTAAACATATTGTACCTAAAGTGTGAAAAGTAAAAAGGGCATTCGAGTATACTCACGATTTTGCTAATCTTCGTTAGTTAAATCCGTAAGTAGACGAGTTATTGACGCGAGCGCTTGGAACACCAAGGTTACCCTACAGGTGGGTAAATGAAGGTGTGAGTTTGTTGGAGTTTGAATGGAGGATCTGGATTTGGAATTTAAAGTACGTACGTATATAGTATGAAAGTATGATTTAAACAGAAAGTATATTCAGTCCAGGCACTTGTCACGTCACTGAGTTTCTGTGGTTTTACGGGTCCTGATTTGCCCGTCAGAATCAGTAACAAGGAACGGGGAAACGAAATAAACGGAAACCAAAGTAACGCAAACTGTTGGGCGATTGGACAGTTCGCACGAGTGGGCACCATTCGTACGAAAGGGGTTACCCTTCGCGCGAATGGGATTTGTTTGGTGCGAACCGAACTTTGTTTCGAACGTTTTAGCCATTAATCGGCTATGTTTGTGAGTCCAGTTGTGTTATTTAATTATATTACATAGTATAGTAACGGTCCGATAGTCATATAGATCACAAAAGTCATGTATGGAGGTAAAAACCTCATTATAGTTCACCAAAGCACAAGTTCGTCAACTAAGTTAACAAACCGGTTGGTCAAGAATAACAAAATCTAAATAACAGAATTTAAATTACCAAACACCCGAACAAGAACAACCCATGTGTGCCGTCTCAACATGGAAGGTATGAACCAAGTGTTGGAGGCTGGATGGGGTTAACTTATTCTAGGTCTAGGAGATTGTTTGGGTGTTCATTTTGCAAGTTCAAGTGAGGTGGTGGAACTAGATTGGAAGACAAGGCATCCACAGTTCACACTCTGTTATTAAAGAATCATCTATATTGCGAATAGGGATCAGAATAACATACAACACTTAGAAAAATGCCTGAACAAGGTGAAACAGGGCCTTTTGAGTGTAACAACCCGACTTTTCAAAGTCAAAGTCAAAGTACAAGTCAAAGTCGAAGTCAAAGTCAAGGTCAAGGTCAACGTCAGGTTTACGTTCAGATCTGACATTTCTTGCTTAACTATTGCTTGTACCCGCAGACTCGATAATCGATGTATGTTAATCAACGCTATTTTAAGATACGATTTGTTAATTTTGTGAAGTAACAACGCGATAAACGTAACTAAACGCTAATCTACTACACGTTATCACATCGCCACTGCATCACAATTCGAATCGCAGTTATGGATATTGTTTTACGTGTGTATGTTATTATGTGCTTTACTTGTGTGTGCTTATATGTTGTTGGATGTTATTCGCAAACGCAATCGCAATTCTATCACATCGCATCGCAACCCGAAACGCAATGTACTTTTATGATTATTAGGTTGGTTATGTTATTTGTGTAACTAATGTTTAATACTATCGCATCGCTTAATCGCAACTCGCTTAAACACAACGCAACGCTCAAACGCACGAAACGGAAGCCGGAAACCAACTCGCGAAGGCCCTCCGATCGAACGACCATTCGGTCGAATGGACATCCGGTCGGATGACCATCCGATCGGATGGCCATCCGATCGAAAGGCCGTCCGACCCGTCAACCTTGCACCGCCTTTTCTCCTCTCACACTATAAATACCCCTCCTGTCACATCACTGTTCATTGATGTGACAGCTCCCTCCGACCAGTGCACTCTCAAGCTCCTTTCTCTCGATTTCTTGCGATTCTTGTAAGTTTTCACTCTAAATCTTGTACCTCCATCTTCATTACACACTTTCTCATCGATTTCATCATCAAATCACAACTTTTCACCATGAAATCACTTGATTTGGGGCTATTCTAGGGTGACGTCATCACGGGTTCATATGAACTTTGGAGAATGACTTCATTCCATCAAGAACGGTTCGAATCTAACAGATTTCTACATGATTTTACATTGTTTTCTTCTAAATCTAAACATTCAACAAGTGTTTCAAACTTTTCTTCGAACATTCTTCACTTTTCACTCAAAACTGTTAGATTCTGGACTCGTTCGGGCTCTCTACTCATTCCCTAGTGGAGAACCGGTCTGAGAATGGATTCCTACCGAAGAGACGACCGATTCATGGGTTGAACATGAAACTCCGTCAAGAACAGCTGAGTTTGGTTGAACGGGGTGATTCCCGTCCGATCGGATGAGTTGAACTTGATGTGATTTCTGTTGTTTGATACGTCGTCATACCGTCTCGGTTAAACCGCAAAACTTTTCAACTTAACTAATTTTAAAAGTTTTCAACCCAAAACAGTTGCTCGATCGAATAGCCATCCGATTGGATCGCCATCTGATCGAACGGCTATTCGACCAGGTGACTTGTGACTTTAAACACTTAAACAATTTTTCAAAACTTCAAGGAATATCAGCTCCCACTTGGATCATCATCCGATTGAACGGACATCCGTCCGGATGACCATCCGACCGGATGACCTGATATATAGAGATATTTCTCACATTTTAAAATGTTACAACGAAAACTTCAAAGTTCAAGCATTTCAAAAACATATCCCTCCCAAACGAACGACCCTCCGACCGAATGGTCATCCGTCTGGATGACCATCCGTCCGGACGGTCGTTCGACCGAATCACCGTTCGTCACACAGCTCACTCGACGCACTGTTTACCGCACTGTTCAACACTTACACTATCGTTCTCTGATCAGGCTAACTTTCAAGCGCTCCTTTCAATCCAAGAAAGTGCTTATTTACTAAACACAATCTGTGAGTATACTCGATCCCTTTTGCTTAACACACTTTTGGGTGTTACATACGTTACTTAAATCAAATCACAATCGACACACAACGCAAACACTTTTTATACCCTAACCGCTCTCGCATGTTATACGTGTTATTCGATGAATGCTAGTATGTTATGTTTACACAGTGATTGTTGCCTGACACCTTAGCAATGATAGTACTATAGTTTGGACTTAGCACCTATCGTGGACAGGGATTGTTAAGGGCTTTTCTTCACGTGTCACAGTGGTGACATGTGTTACGCATTCTACAACTCGCAGTCATGTTTGTGCATATGTCATTGTCGATAGCTTACTTGCTTCAAATTTCTACGTGTTACATGCTTGTTATGTGTAAATCGCTTTCGCTACTATTATGCTATTAAACTTGTATGCTCACCTTTACACTATGTGTATTGGCCTTTATTTAAACGTATGTGACAGGTGTTTAGGATGCTTTTATTTGCTGGATGTCATGAAATCAAGTTAGGTGGTCTAGAAATCCACGAATAAATTTATGAGATTGTCGGAACAGTATTTGTCTTTGAGAACACTATGTCTGTAATGACTGTTTTACTTAATATGTTATGGTATGGCATGGGACATGACGTTAAATATTTGGTAATTATAAGTGTTATGGATTCTCTTGAACAATCTGTTTCGCTCAGTGCCGCGCCCCGATGTTTCCGCTATCGGTTGGGGTGTGACATCATGCGAATGGCTGGCCCATTCGCATGAAGGGTGAGTTGATTGAGAGAGTCAAACCCGTGCTTTAAAGTGTGTTATGTTATGTATTTTAGTGTTGTTTACGTGATTATATGCTTTGAATATGATAACTACACGAGATTGTGTTTTTTCAGGTTAAACGCGTAATATGGTGAAGTTAGAGTGGTTAGAGATGAAGCGGAATGCTCGAGAATGATAAACATGGTGTTCGGGAATTGTTTCGAGTTGTTTCGGGTCATAACATATCGTGGATGTGTAAGAAATATGAAAGATTGTATGTGGGACATAGATGGGAGCTCTAATTGCGGCGTAACATACGGTTGACATGGATATGAACAAGAATGCTTCCAGAAACTTTGAGTTGTGGCTTACGGACCAGAACCGTAACTTACGGTTTGTATGTGTTGAGAAACAAAAGAAACAGAAACTTACGAACGTAAGCTACGGAATGTAGTCGTAGGCTACGGCTGAACATGAAGACATGTACGCTGACTTTTATTGGGGGTAGCCGACATCATCAGCTACACATAACAGGAGGCGCACATGTGGAGCGGATCATTGACATAATATCTCATATATCATGACATTAATTTGATAGGGGAGACTATTATTCTAAAACAATACCAAACATCATCATGGGCTTTGGCAGACCACATCACGTGGCATTGGGGTATACAATTAGAAGGTTTTGGTTTCTAGAAAAGGTATTAATTTTTGGGAGACTTGGAAGCTTGAAGAACAATCTTTAATCATTAGTTTTATGTTTTTGATTTCTATGAACATTAAGACTTGTGTGATGATGTTGATTCAAGCCATGAGTGGCTAAACACTTTGTGATCATCTTTGGTGGAAGGTTTTGTAAGACTTAATGCTTTAATTCTCTATTTCTAGAATAACAATCTCTTTCTTTATTGAATTGCTTGTTATGGTGTATGATTGATTGTTAGTAAAGTATTGATTCTTATGTTAAACTAATTAGAAACCATACGTTCTTGGTGCCGTTGGCAATCGAGATATCATGGGTATAGTTAGGCTTGGGTAAGGGTTGATTGATCATCGGGTAACAACCTCACGTTCTAGGAATCTGAGTACTTAGTTCCCTTTCATCACTGCAATTGATCATACATGAACTATGTCTATGTAGTTCTTTCTAGTGGAATGTTAGCATAAATGTCAAAGCAAACCGGAAACTAAAGATGATTACTTGTTTCTAAATTGTTTACAACCAAAACTTTTCTCTTGCAATTTAATTAGTTAATTTAGTTTAAAACCAATCCAATCAAATCAACTCTTGAATTCTACTTTACTTGCATTTAGTTTAATTCTAGTCAAGTTAGATAACACTTTTAAATAACACATTTTCCACAAACTCCCTGTGTTCGATACCCACTTACCACTAGCTATTAGTAGTATTTGGATTAAATTTGATTGAGACTTCGACCTCACGTCAAAAAATGGCGCCGTTGCCGGGGAGGCGTGCGCAAAGTGTTTAGTGTTAAGTTTTAGTTAAAAATAAAAAAATAAAAAAAAAAAAAATAAACAGAATAAACCTAAAAGAATTTTTGTTTTTATTTTGTTATCTTATTTGTTCGTGATTTACGTGGGTAGTTGAGCTGTGTTTGTGCAGGATGACAGATCTTACTATATTTTGCGGCTCTTCTACATGCATTTTGTGCGGTGAACCACTTCACCCGTGTTTCGGTTGCCACGAGGCTCGATTTAGACAGGAAAAAGCGAAATTGGAAGAACCACCGATGCCTTGCTATGATAATCCTTCCCCTCCATTATATTTCTATGATTCTGATACAACGGTGGAGGATGGTTATTACTCTGACGGATGGGATCGGGGCGAGGATGCTTATTATGAGCCAAGGACGGATGGACAATGTTTCTGTTGCGGTCGTAATCATACTTCTTATTATGATGATGTGTGCGCGGTGTATTTGGAAAATCCAGAGTATTGGAATAAAAAAATGATGGATGCGTACATCTCAAGACCGTATCAGGGATACCGACAGTATCATCCTGAGGAATATTCTAAGCCCGAGGGTGTGTATGCTTATCAGACCGAGGAGGAGAAAAAGCTTGCTATGTTGGAAGCTAGTTTGTCCAAACTCGAGCAGTATTTATCAGCACCCAACCTTTCCGATGAAGATCGAATCAGCTGTCTAGTTTCCAAGTGTCAGAAGTTAAAAATGAAGATAGAAATAGAAGAGCGTCTCTCACCATTACCTGATGATATTAGAGATTATTCTCACATGAAGGAGGAGGTTGTGGAGGATAATACCACACCAATGAGTCCTTTATCTGATGAAGAGTCACTGGTGGATCAGATGGTGTGTGCAGATGATGAGGCAGAACAGTCTGAGGAGATGAATATGTGTACCGAACCTCTCCCCATATCAATCATTCAAATTAATAAGTGTGGGGAAGAGGGTTCGAGGAAGAAGATGAGAAGGGTGACACAACAAGACATCGAGGTATATCTCGTGAAGTGGATTAGCGAAACCCGCAGGTGCAGTCTGAACATGCCAATTATACTGACGAATTTATGGAGATGGCATGTAAATTTCCGGGCATTTGTTGGAAATGTTTTGGGTAAGTGTGCACTAAGACCACCGTAGTGGAAATCAGGTACGGTCTGGCTGAAGACCTTTAAACTTAGCGCTCTCGGGAGGCAGCCCAAGGATGTAGAGTATTGTATTGTATTTGTTCTTTTGTTTTGTTTTGTTTTGTTTTGTTTTGGTGTTGGTTCTGTTTTGGCAGGTTACTACGTTTAATTCCCGTGGATGCAATGAGTCAAGTGTGGGGATGTTTTGCAACATCCCCGATGAGATGTCAGAGAATCCAAGAGATGTTTACGTTCCTGTCCGATCACAGCAGTTGCATCACTACCGACACTACTAATTTACTGATCAGGTCCATGTGTCTCTCTATCTTGTCTTTTATTTTATTTGTGAAATTGGTGGTGTGAGTCTTTGTGTTAGGAGTGGTTTTATGTGTTGAGTCGTCTAGTTGTTAGCCATTCATGGTTTGTTAGGTGGTATATCTCGAGTTTAGACTATAAATTCCACCATACATTGGGGACAATGTATCCCAAGTGTGGGGATGTGGTAACTCGAGAGAGGGTTGGTAGGATTGATGATCTTAAATGGTTGAAGGGTTGAAATTGAGAAAAATTGAAAATTTTCAAAAATTTTTGTCTCAAGTATGCTTGAACTACAGGAAAACCTAAATTTTCAATCGCTAATGGGTTCCTTGCTGATATTAAACTAACTTAGATCCCTAGTCATGGTTGTCCCTTTAAGTTTCATGAGAGTATATCTGACAGTTGTTTTAGAGAAGAATTAAAAAGAGATGCCTAACTAGGGGTAACATGCTTTAGGAATTACACATGCTACGTGTTGGCAACCCATATTCCTTTTGTTCGGTGAGATATTTGAGCCTACTAGATTGTTAGTTGAATTACAATATCTGTTCGTTTGTTGAGTGTAGGCCATATGTTGCTTTGTGTTAGAACTTGTGTGGTTTGATACGTGCCGAGACTGTGGTTTGGCGTATGCGCATAAATGATAAAGGCATTAGGATCCCTTCCATTGTGTATTTGTTGATTGTTTATCCACCCACCTTAGTTAACCATGTTGAGCCGTGCACCTTTCGTTTGTTACACCTTGTTTGACCCGTTTGACTACCAACCATGAATGACAAGTATGTGGTAGATGTTTATTGAAAAAAACTGAAACGAAAAAAAAAATTGAAAAAAAAATGAAAAAAAAAAGAAAAGAGAAAAAAAAAAGAAAAAAGAAAAAATAACATTGTTATGTTCGTGTTAAATAAATGGGTCGAAAATAACCCATGTGTTGGTAGCTATTGTGAATAAGTTGTCATGGTTTGGTATGTTCATTTGTGCTCACCATATAAACATAAAAAAAAAATCCAAAAATACATCCTTACCTTTACCATAACCCAAAACCCAAAAGTCCTTTTGATATGTGTTATGTTATTTGATATAGTGGAGGTGTGATTGCCATACAAGCTTATGATTGCAAGGTAGCATATTTGGTTTTGAGTGAATTATATACTAGCACATTACACGCTAGTCTTGATTGAGCCGAGAGGAGTGATTCTTGTGAGGGACGTGTGTCATGTGTGTAGTATTATAAGCATGTTAGTTTTAGTTAGGCAAGTCTTAAATTGTTTTAAATGCGTATCACTTATTTTTCAGATTGCCAACCTCGATTGTGTCAGTCTATGGGACGGGTATGACTTGGGATCTTAATTTGCTAATTCGGTAAGGGATTCAATGGTGATTTGTTAATAAGGTGAGTAATATTTATAATGGTTGCTTGAGGACAATCAATGTTAAGAGTGGGGATGTGATTGAGAGAGTCAAACCCGTGCCTTAAAGTGTGTTATGTTACGTATTTTAGTGTTGCTTACGTGATTATATGCTTTGAATATGATAACTACGCGAGATTGTGATTTTTCAGGTTAAACGCGTAATATGGTGAAGTTAGAGTGGTTAGAGATGAAGAGGAACGCTCGAGAATGATAAACATGGTGTTCGGGAATTGTTTCGAGTTGTTTCGGGTCATAACATATCGTGGATGTGTAAGAAATATGAAAGATTGTATGTGGGACATAGATGGGAGCTCTAATTGCGGCGTAACTTACGGTTGACATGGATATGAACAAGAATGCTTCCAGAAACTTTGAGTTGTGGCTTACGGACCAGAACCGTAACTTACGGTTTGTATGTGTTGAGAAACAAAAGAAACAGAAACTTACGAACGTAAGGTACGGAATGTAGTCGTAGGCTACGGCTGAACATGAAGACATGTACGCTGACTTTTATTGGGGGTAGCCGACATCATCAGCTACACATAACAGGAGGCGCACATGTGGGGCGGATCATTGACATAATATCTCATATATCATGACATTAATTTGACAGGGAAGACTATTATTCTAAAACAATACCAAACATCATCATGGGCTTTGGCAGACCACATCACGTGGCATTGGGGTATACAATTAGAAGGTTTTGGTTTCTAGAAAAGGTATTAATTTTTGGGAGACTTGGAAGCTTGAAGAACAATCTTTAATCATTAGTTTTATGTTTTTGATTTCTATGAACATTAAGACTTGTGTGATGATGTTGATTCAAGCCATGAGTGGCTAAACACTTTATGATCATCTTTGGTGGAAGGTTTTGTAAGACTTTATGCTTTAATTCTCTATTTCTAGAATAACAATCTCTTTCTTTATTGAATTGCTTGTTATGGTGTATGATTGATTGTTAGTAAAGTATTGATTCTTATGTTAAACTAATTAGAAACCATACGTTCTTGGTGCCGTTGGCAATCGAGATATCATGGGTATAGTTAGGCTTGGGTAAGGGTTGATTGATCATCGGGTAACAACCTCACGTTCTAGGAATCTGAGTACTTAGTTCCCTTTCATCACTGCAATTGATCATACATGAACTATGTCTATGTAGTTCTTTCTAGTGGAATGTTAGCATAAATGTCAAAGCAAACCGGAAACTAAAGATGATTACTTGCTTCTAAATTGTTTACAACCAAAACTTTTCTCTTGCAATTTAATTAGTTAATTTAGTTTAAAACCAATCCTATCAAATCAACTCTTGAATTCTACTTTACTTGCATTTCGTTTAATTCTAGTCAAGTTAGATAACACTTTTAAATAACACATTTTCCACAAACTCCCTATGTTCGATACCCACTTACCACTAGCTATTAGTAGTATTTGGATTAAATTTGATTGAGACTTCGACCTCACGTCATAAGTCCCTTCGTGCGAATGGCTGGCCATTCGTGTGAGAGGTTCTGTTTCGAGGCGAAAATAGTTCAATTTTGTTTGAACTGTTCAACTTCTTGGCTGGAATCAACCTTAACACTAACCCACAGCTATAGACTTAGCTTGTGAGCTTAGTGGGCTCGTATTCCCGTCAAGTTTTGTTAACATGAAGTTGTTTTGTAAAGGTTTGAAAGACAAACTTCAATCTTCAGCTTGGTCCTCATTATGTTTGAGAGTTGTTATCAGATTGCCAAGGCAGATCTCAGAAACCAAGTTGTAATGATTGAAGAAGTGTAGAAAAGTAAAAGAATTAAGAGGAATTAAAATGCTAGTGAGCTTTAGACTCATTTAGAATGTTGCTAGAAAGTGTTCAGCTGAGATGTTCGATTTTAGTATGCTAGAGAGAATTTCGGAGTTGTGGAAGGTGAGAAATAAGGGTGAGGGTTCGTATTTATAGGCTTAATGGGCTTTAGGGATGAATGGGCTGGAGCGGTTGGATTTGAGCGGATGGACCATCCGCATGAAAGGGTTCCTTTCGCACGAAAGGTGCCAATCGCTTGGAATGCTGGGTTTTGGTCGGTTTCGCGTATATTATCCTGTTTTAAGCGTTTTAAATGTGTACGTGCAATGTATAAGTGTAATGTATGAATAAAACATATATAAAATGAATTTTTATGGATAACAAGTATAAATTTGCGTATGAATGTATCAAGTTTGCAAGTAAGTATGTGAAATAAGTATGACATAATGTATAAAAAGGATCAAGTTTTATCATGATTCAGGTCTCGGATTACAATGCTTGGAAATGAAAGGCGAATACAAAGAGAATACAAGTTTCCATAAATAGAAATACAAACAAAGTTTCTAAATAAGGAAAGTTCCAAAAAGCGAGGCGTTACACACTATAACTAAGATAATCTCATAAAAAACCCAAAGTGCGGAAATCATCAAAGGATACGTAAAAGATGAGTCGGAACCTAGTGATTCTATCTTGTCTATTTGTGTCTTTTATTATTTTAGTTTCTTTCTTTTTAATTACTAAAAAATATTTAGACGTTGACGTTATTCTAGTATTAAAAGCTCTTGTGTCCTTGGATGACCTCCGTATCTTATCATCACTATACTACGCCAAAGTGCTTAAAAGTATATTAAAAATTGTACACCCTCCACTCACGTCAGACCGATGTTTAATAAGTCTTGGAGTTGGGTAGACAGTTCTTGCATTTCCGACAGAGCTAAACGATACGGAGATTTAGCCACCGGTGCAGCTCTAGAAACTAAATCGATGTGAAATTCAACCTGTCGCTTTGGGGGAATATATTTATTTAGCCACCGGAACAGTATTTGGCTTTGAGAACACTATGTCTGTAATAACTGTTTTACTTAATATGTTATGGTATGGGACATGACGTTAAATATTTGGTAATTATAGCTGTTATGGATTCTCTTGGACAATCTGTTTCGCTCAGTGCTGCGCCCCGATGTTTCCGCCATCGGTTGGGGTGTGACAGATTGGTATCAGAGCCATAACTATAGGGAATTAGGCAAGACTCGACCTAGTCCGGGTCGATGTCTTAGAATTGACCTAGTCTATAGTCTAAGTACCAACAGACCGCCTTGTGCAAACCCAGTAGGGGTTCAGCACGAGCCTATTTCTGTTACTCACTCTCGAACTCGTGAAAACTAACCAGCTTTTCCTAAGGCTAGCCTCACACACACACGATTTTCGAAAATGCTCGCACACTACAAATAAGTGATTTGGTCGAGATTAGGTGTGAAAACCGAAAACTCTTGATAGAATCGCTCATTCGACACGCATTTTTATTAATAAAACACGAGAATTTGCGTTGAGTCAGGAGTTAAATCCATATCTCGACGAAATTCTCCCTATCTATCTCGTGATTTTACCACACAACCAGGAACAAAGTTGTTAAGTTAGGGGTGAAACCCGCATCTTAATGACTTATTCCGATCTATATTTGGTTTTACAAAACTCTAACCAAAGTCTCGATGGGTTCCAATGACTTGAGTCGCGTAATGGCCGAAGGATGCGTGCCCTTCGCCCGGATTGAGGCGAGAACACATTCTGGAAGGCCAAAGCATGTACTCAAAGTCGACTGAGAATAGTCGAATCACTTTGGGTAGTTATATTCTAGCACACCCGAGACATTCTATTTTCAAGCTGCAATCACCGTTTTTTATGTGTTTTCGATTCTGAGATCACAACCGCTGACTCTGTGGATTATCGATTTTATGTGTTTTATGTGGTTTTTACATGTTTATGTGTTTTGATTTTGGAGACTTTATACGCTTTTCGCACCTCGCTTTATGGAACACGTCGGTCACGCACAACTATATATAGCTTAAAACGCTAACAAATCGTGGACACACCGTGAACTATTCGCATCGCTAATCGCTGTTTACGCTACTCGCTATTACTCACAACTCTCGAATAGGATAAACCTCACAGGTGCGTATTACGACTGTGAAAGATATGTGAATACGTGCAAAATATGTAGGTGAATACGTGTAAAATATAGTGAATACGTGCTTATGTGGACTACGTGCTTCTGTACTTACGTGCTTATGTGGTTATTATGTGCCTACGAGACTATGTGCCTATGTGTGAACGCGTTCCTGTGCTTTACATAAAGTAGCTTTGGTGATACGCTAAACTAGTATCTAGGCATCTCGTCTGAATCCTATGACGATGTCTGTTGTAGACAATGTAGTCATTCGGATCCCACACATCTCGCGCTACCCGCCGCAGCCATGCTGACAAACGCATCGCATCGCTAGTCGCTAAGGAAATGGCCAACGTCATTCCGCAAATCGTCAGCGAAATTAATGAAATCGGTAGCAAGTCCTCTGAGGAATCTAGGACCGACTCGCCGCGAGCAACTTTTAGCTTCAAGCAGTTTAAAGCTTGTGGACTGAAAGACTTCACTGGAGAAGATGGGCCGAGCGCAATGTTTCAATGGTTCAACTCGATTGAAGTCACTCTTTGCCAAAGCGAATGTCCAGACAACCTCCGCACTGTTAACGCAACCAACGTTTTTCAGTCCACGACACTGGACTGGTGGACTGCCGAATGAAACAGGCGAGGTAACGACGCAGCCTATGGGCTTTCTTGGGAGGAACTGAAGGAAGTCATGATGAAAGAATTATGTCCCCTACATGAACTCCAGAAGCTGGAAAACGAGTTTTGACACATAAAGCAAGAAGGTGGCGACAATGCTGGTCTTACTGCTCGCTTTAAACAGCTCAGCATCATCTGCCCTGGCCAAGTCTCAACTGCCGACATCACAATCAAGAAATATATTCGCGCTTTATCTGATTGTGTTGCCGATTTTGTCCAAGTAGCCAAGACTACTACAATTGAGGAGACCTTCCAGCTCGCTGCTGAGATTAATGACAAGCGAGTTCGGGCTAGTTACTTCAAGAACACCACCAAGAATCTCCATTAAGTCACTGCTACACCAGCTGCAGAAACCGCCGCCTCACCTCAAGCTTCGAAACCTTCACGCCGCAAGCGCAAGAGCAACAACAACAACAAGAACTGTGATGTCACTGCCGCTCTTCTCAATGCTATCTCTGCTTAACCCAGAACCAGAACCGCCAAGTAGCTGCACTCGTGACCAATGAACCTCCTGCAAAATGTGCGTACACTGGTCCTCATCCCCTGTGCCCTACTTGTACTTACCACCATCCAGTTGGGATCGCTTGCTGCTTTTGTGTCCACTGCAACATTTACAGACACTTTACCGCAAACTGCCGCACTGGCCCCCGTCAAGCTCAAGTTCAAGCTCCTCCTGCACTGCCAGCTCCACTTCCCGCTCCTCAGGGTCAACAAGCAGCTCCTACTCCCGCTGCTCATTCAAGATCCTGCTATGCATGTGGTGATCCTAACCACTCCGCAAATGTCTGCCCAAACCGAGTGGTGAAGCAAGAGCCACAGCAGCAACTAGCGCAGCAACAACATCAACAGCAGTAGCCTCAGCAGCAGCAGCAACAACCAGCTCAGCAAGTAGCCCGTGGATGAGTTTTCAACATCAACACTCGCCAGGCCCAAGCTGAAAACAACGTTGTCAACGGTACGTTTCTCGTAAATGGTATTTGTGCTTCATGTTTGTTTGATACTAGAGCCGATGACTGTTTTGTATCGTTCGAATTCGAAAGGCTCCTAAACCGTAAACGCGCTAATCTCCCAACGACGTTCGACGTAGAAATTGCCACTGGAAGAACCGTCACTGTTAGTTCCGTTCTACGTGATTGTACTCTTGAGCTCAACAATCACGTTTTCCCGATCAGTCTTATCCCGATGCAGCTTGGTAGTTTTGATATCATAGTAGGCATGGATTTTCTTCGTGAAAATCATGCTTAACTTGTTTGTTTTGAAAAGATGATCCATTTCTCTCTTTCAAACGGTGATATATTATGTGTCTATGGTGAAGTCGCTTCGAAGGAGCTGAAACTCATGTCATGTGTCCAAGCAAGCAAGTATCTCCGCAAGGAATACAAAGCTTTCTTGGCACACATCATAGTAGCAGAGAAGGAAAAGAAAGAGAAGGCAATGGAAAAGGTGCTCGTGGTTCGTGATTTTCCTAACGTCTTTCCTGATGATTTACCTGGTTTACCGCCGTCTCATGATATCGATTTTCGAATTGACCTTATTCCTGGAGCCAACCCTGTCACTAAAGCGCCTTATCGCCTCGCACCATCCAAAATGCGCGGACTCTCCGGTTAACTCCAGGATTTGCTTGATAAAGGCTTCATTTGCCCTAGCACATCTCCTTGGGACGCACCTGTCCTTTTTGTCAAAAAGAAGGACGAATCGTTCCGAATGTGCATTGACTATAGGGATCTCAATAAGCTGACTATCAAGAATCGCTATCCTTTACCTCGAATCGATGATTTGTTTGATCAATTACAAGGCGTAACATGTTTTTCCAAGATCAATCTACGCTCCGGCTATCATCAGTTACGAATTCAGGAAGAAGATATACCTAAGACCGTTTTTCGCACTCGTTACGGCCATTATGAATTTGTTGTTATGTCCTTTTGTCTTACTAACGCCCCTACAGTATTTATGGATTTAATGAATCGCGTGTCTAAACCCTTTCTCGACCGCTTCGTCATCGTGTTTATCGATGATATCCTGATCTACTCTAAGTCAAAAGCTGAACACGCGCAACATCTCCGTTTGGTTCTGGAACTACTCCAAGGAAATCGCCTCTATGCCAAGTTTTCCAAGTGTGAATTTTGGCTTGAGGAGGTTCAATTTCTTGGTCATATTGTTAATAGTCAAGGTATTCACGTCGATCAAGTGAAGATTGAAGCATTTAAGAGTTGGATTACACCGAAGAACCCGTCCGAAGTCCATTCTTTTCTTGGATTGGCGGGTTATTATCGCCGATTCATTGCAGATTTCTCAAAAATCGCCGTCCCTCTCACCTCTCTCACGCATAAGGACAAACCTTTTGTTTGGGGAACCGAACAAGAGGAAGCCTTTTAAACTCTGAAGCTTATGCTTTGCAACGCCCCTGTACTTGCATTACCCGACGGAAACGGCGACATCGTAGTCTATTGCGATGCCTCTAACCTCGGTCTTGGTTGTGTTCTTATGCAACGGGACAAGGTTATCGCGTACGTCTCTCGTCAGCTCAAGATCCACGAGAAGAACTATACAACCCATGATCTCAAGCTTGGTGCAGTTGTTTTTGCGTTAAAGATTTGGCGACACTACCTTTGTGGTACCAAGTGTACGGTCTTCACCGACCATAAGAGCCTACAACACATCTTGAACCAGAAAGAACTGAATATGCGCCAACGCAGATGGGTTGAACTTCTCAACGATTACGACTGTGAGATTCGCTACCATCCGAGCAAAGCAAATGTCGTGGCCGATGCTCTCAGTTAACGAAGCTATTTGTATAGCGTTCGTAATGTTCAAGCCCAGCACAACCTCGAAGCTCTAATACGTGACGCTCAGCACGCATGCTTCATTGAGAATACCTTGAGAGAGGAAATGAAGAAATGTGGTGCTGAAACCCAGCTTGTCACCAAATCGAACGGTATCTACTACTATCTCGATCGCATTTGGATTCCAAGTCGCAATAACCTTTGGGAGATATTGTTGACTGAAGTCCACAAATCTCGATATTCCATTCATCCCGGTGCCGATAAAATGTACCATGACCTTCGTCTTCGGTATTGGTGGCTGATAAGTGGTAAAATACACATATCTGTCCCGTGTAAATTGTATAATTTTTGTATAAGTATTATTTGTTTTTATTTAGTTTTAGTATTATATTACATTATTTTGTGTTGGGCTAGGTTCTGGTGCAAATGAAACAAAAACAAATAGTATGGAAATAACCAGGCAGTTGGGCAGAGCGGGGTGCCAGAGACCAAATTAAAACTGCCACTATTTTCTGTGATTGGGTAAAGACATTCTACTGTTAGGGTGCACCACAATAAAAAAGGGAAAATTAATATTGTGGGGCTATTTATGATTTCTAATAAAAGGAGATGGTGTTTCTTTTCTTTAGGGATTGGTGAAAAAAAGAATAAAAGGAAGTTGCCATATTTGTTGAGCTTTAATATATGTATATCGATCCACAAGACAAAACAAAAAGGCGTCAATAGTTAGTTGGGTTGTTGGCGTGGAACAGTATTAAAAACACAGTATTGGGCCAAGATTGTGAGGGTTAGTCATATTTAAATATCTAAAGCCCTAACTAACCCTAGGATGGAAGATATATAATTAATTGAGGGACGCCACTTTTGGGGGAGACAATATCAACATCAGACGGCAGAGACAATTGGACGGAACATCAGACGGCTGGAGACGCACAAAGATCATCAGGATCGAATTTTAGAGATTAATTTGCAAAGGGTTCAAGGCACGGAATCTTTGGGGTTGAAGCAAGAAGCGTGTTGGGATTGAACCCTACCAGAGGAACAGATAATGTAAAGCCAAAACCAAGTCACAACAGTGGATTCATAATAAGCAGCAGTTTACATTAAGCTTTCCCCTTGAAAGTGATTTATAACAACTGATGGTCTTTATCCGCTGTTCAGATACAACTACTGCTGGTCCTTCATCTGCTGATCAAAACCCTGAAGTATCCAACACTGCTGGTCCTATCTACTGATGATAAAGCACTGCCCAGTCAAGGACTGATCAACCTTGAGTAAAGCACTGACATAAAGGGAGAGCAGCTGTTTAGTGAATTGTTTTATTTATGTATAGTCAGTGGTTAGGTTAGCAGTGTTTGTGTAAGGACAGTAGATACAGGTTGTTAGGCTGTTAGACTTCGCTTTCATGGTGACGTCAGCTGAGATACCTCAGTGGTTTGGTTTGCCTATAAATGTCACAGTACCCTGTACTGTTACATTTGATTGACTGAGCGGGTTCTTCTCCTCATGTCTAATCCTTTCATCTTGTGTGCAAGCAACCTTGGGGTATCAGGCTGAGGGGGAGTTTAGTTTGTAAGCATATCTGTAATCTTTTGCTTTGATTTGTAAATCCTTCGACTCTATGAGAAGCAATTGTTTATCAACCTATTTTCTCCTTTGATTGTGTTTACAAAGTTAGTTTTCATTTCCGCTGCACTTTACATGTTTTCATATTCACAAATTGTTCAAAACATACAAACAAACATAATCATGAGAGCCTCCGATCCTAACAATTGGTATCAGAGCTTGGATAGTCAATTTCGATTTAACAGTCAAATTGACATAACAGTTCGGCTCAAAATTCGTTGATACTAAGGTTGGTTGTATTTAGTTGAAAAACAGAGTATCGAGTAAATCATGTTCTAAGTGGTTAATCAAAAACTCTGTAAATCAACCAAGATGTCATATGATACACACAAATTTCACACAACAAGTGATATCATGCAGAAGTCACTCATAGTTTTCAGATTTGTAAACATATCTGTTAAATTATGGGATTGTTCTATATTTTCAATACTGATTTCAACTGTTGTTTTAATATTTGTGATGTTTACATTAAGTACTAAAGTATCAACCTCAGATTAACAAAACCTATGATTCATAAGACATTAGTGTTTTGATTTTCTATAAAGAGGGAATTGAAACTTTAGTCATTCAGATCTTATGTGTTAAAAACAGGTTGAGTTCCTCAAAAGGACAAAAACAACCTTGTTAAAATACACTAAGTAAATTCACAAAAACTCAGAAGTGTGTTTATCTCAAAACTTTTGAAGACAAAAGAAAAAGAGTATAAACATAAAACACTTATTAGTCAAAGTTTAGGGTAATAATGGTCATTAAGCAACTAGGTGCATTCATCTGTTCAGGAAAAGGTTTTGATCCCAGTGAATGAACTCCAAAGAGGACTAGACAAATGTTCAAAAATTTATCCATGTGTCTTCATGTTTGCAATCAAATGACAAAGAAAATGGTACCAAACAGTGGTAAAAAATGTATTCCAAAAGCTTCCTACCACTGGTGTCAAACTACTGACCATTTTTCAAAAACTTGTGAGTGATGTGATTATATTCTCTATTGAAATTATACCAGTTCTTTTTGATACTATTCTTAGAAAATCCTTTAACCATTTTTTTGTTGTGTTCAAAGGATTTTCTCGAATAACCAGGATATATTATTCATTTTTTTTTGGAATAATATATTTGGAACTTATGCTTGTTTTTGTTGGCAATAGTTTCAGCTCCTGTCAGGATGTAATACCTTATTTTTGATGGTATTAGTGTCCTCATAAATGGGTCAAAAGGAAATGGTACATATGTCATGATCATGTCATACTCAGGTTTGCTCCTAAATTTTCTCAAAAATTGATTGCAAACTGTGCTTGAATTGCTAGGGTACTCATGTTTTAATTGAATATTAAACAAAAATGAGTTGTCTTAGCAAAAAGTTTTCATCATCTGGGGTACTAAACCACTGTCTTTCAAAATTGACATGTGGCAAAACCTTGAATGAAAATCTTCAAAACTGTTGCTGAAACTCCTGTCCTTCAAGATCTGTATCATTTACCCTAACCACTGTTTTGTTTCAACGTCTGATCTCTAAACACTGTCCACTACTGAAAGTTAACCACTGATCCCTCATTTTCTTAAAAAGCACTGATGTTCAAAATCAGTGTCTTATCCACTGATATGCTATCCACTGATAGTAAAAATCATCCACTGCCCACAATTTTTTTTTACCGTTGTAACCACTGATGCTTGATACGTCAGTGGCTCTTAAAACAACTGTTCTCCATACTTCATCCGTCTCATCAGTGTTTGACACGTGGTTAGTTTTTAGCCCTCATATCGTAATAATCGCTGCCACATCAGCGATCATTTTTTTTCCTAAATAAAACCCTGCCCTAAACCCCAAACAGGGTTTTACACTGTCGAATTGAATTCCAAAAATTCTCTTCTCATAGCAGTTTCCAACCCTTCTTCTCAAAAACTTCAAAATCATTCTTCGTTCTTCTCTGCAAAGATGACAAAATCAAAATCAAAAATAAAATCACCATCTTCAAAAGAGGTCGCTCAAACGGCCGAAGAACCCATCGAAATACCATACAAACAATCTCACAACTATCTGGGTTTACTCACAAAACCTACTGATAATCACACCTTTGACACCATCATTGATACATTATCTGCATCAAAGTACAAAACTTTGTTAACAGCAAATGCTCCCATCTATCTGCAAACCCAGAGAGAGTTTTGGAAAAAGGCGACGCTTGAAAAATAAGACGATAAAGTCATAGCCATTAACTCCTCGATACAGGGTAAAGTGATTCAAATCACACCACAATCAATCTCCGAAGTCTTTAATCTTGACGATCAGGAAGGTAAAATCTCTTTTGATAAAGCCGAGATGAAAACTGATTTCGTAAAAAGGGGATATGCAGAAGAATCAAAGGTAGATACCTTACAAAAAGGTTATTTTCCATCTGCACCCAGATTTTTATTTCACACACTTCTGATGTGTGCTTCGAATAAAACAACATCTTTTAACGAAATACCATTGAAAATTCAATGCCTGGGTTACGCTATTTTGAATAATAAGGACTACAACTACTCCCAGGAGATTTTCAATGACATGGTGAAAAACGTTGAAAGTAAAGCATTTTTACTTTTTCCAAGATTTTTGAGTTACTATTTTGAACAAAAATTTGAAAAGGAAAATGTAAATTTGCTCAAACAAGGTGTTCATTGTCAAATAAAAGGCTTAACAAAAGAAACATTTTCCAGAATGATGGCACCAATAAAAACAAAAGCAGGGGTACCTGAGCAGATTTTAGTGGTTACAACTACTCCTCAGGTATCGGCTGCTGAGCCCACTGCTCCAGGTGATCAAAGCAACACAACCACTGCTTTGAAACCCACACCTGATATCACCAAAAAGACCAACAGAAAAACATCCAGAAAACCCACCAAACCCAAAACAAAGGCAACTCTGGAAGATGAGATCCCAGAGGAAATGCATGTGACAACACAAAAGTCACCACAAACCACTGCTGCTACTTCCTCACAGCAGTTGGAAGAAAGATCTCAACCCATGCATAAAACTCCTCCTGCATCCTCACAAAAGGATCAGGTTGTATTCACAGGGACACCAAATTATGAAGCTCTAGATCCACTTGGCTCTATCTTCCACAGTCCTGATCCCAAGGACATGTCTCTTTCAACCCCCATACCCTCACCAATAATAATGCCACAATCCATGCTACCCTTGTTGCATGCAGCTGCTATAGCTCAAACACAAACCAGTTCCTCTCTATCACCTATCACTGAGAGCATACCTCCACAGGTGACTGGGTCTGATGCTACTACTCCTGCTATCCCAGCAACAATTGAGGAGGTTACACCCCCTGAGTTACAAGTAACTCTCGGTGGTAGTTCAAGTGGAGCAACAACTACAACTGGTGGATCAACAGATCCTCAGTTGGACAGTTGTTTCATAAGTAAGACTCCCTTGAAGGCAATTTCTTCCATAGCAACTTCGGTAACCACCAGTGAGTTGGATCTAACCACTGGTACCATCAAAGGTTTATCGAGTGCTAAAGAAAGAAGTCCCCAGTACCAAGAACAAGGGGCATCAATGGGTGATTTTTGGGACTCTGTTCCTAAGTCACACATTGGTATAACCACTGCTGGTGGGGATTCAGATGATCCCAGTAAAATGGGTGATGATTCAAGATATCAGGAATTGACGGGCAGAGTAGAAAAACTTGAAGAATCAGTTTCTGAAATAAAGGAGATGGTGCAAGAGATTTTAAAAGCTCAGAAAGCACAATCCAATACTGTTCCTGCTCAAGCACCTGCTCCACAACAAGCACCTGCTGCAAATGAGCTTTGGAATATTTTCCAACCCATGCTTGAAAAACAGCAACAAATGGCTGATCAAAAGCATGCTATTCAAGTACAAATGCTGTCCAACATGATGGAATCAAGGTTCAAGGACACTCAAGCAGATATCAAGGCTATTAAGGCCAGTATCCAAACTGCCACTGGCAAGGCTCCTTCAACTTTGCTGTTCTTTGATGACCCCCTTGCAGATAATGCCAAAAAGGGGGAGATAATGAAGCAAATGAAAAAGAAGGGAATAGAACATGGCCTGTGTGTTGAACCTGAGCAAGCAAAGCAAACATCTAAACCACCTCCCACGAAATGTCATACAGCTGATACAACAGAAGTTACAAAAACTGCTGTCAGTAGCCAAACAGCTGCCACTTCATCAACACACACACCTTCAACACACACCACTCTATTACACACCATCACAACCACTGTTCCACCACCATCCTCATCTACAATCATATCACCACCACTGCCTCCTGCCATAAAGCAGAAGACAGCAGATGTTACAACATCTGCTGTAATGACAACGGTGATTGAAACACCAGTTGTTTCAACCATCGTCAGTCAATCACTGTCACAAACCACTGCTATCCAATCTACCACCACTGATCCACCCAAAATATCATCTGCTCCTTCTTCATTAAAAAGGAGAAGGAATCTCATATCAGATGATGATTCACCACCACCATCACCACCATCAAAAACTATCTCACCACTTCCATCCCCTGCTCAAAAGCAGAAGACAACTGCTGACATATCAGCAGTTGTAATGACAGCAGATGTTGAGACACCAGTTGTCTCAACAGCTGTTAGTCAGTCATCCACCACTGCTCTTACCTCTGCTACATCACAACCAAAGCTCTTCAACAGAAAAAGAAAGCCAATCCCTGCCGATGAGGTATACATGATCCTAATGCTGCACAACATCCACTGGAACTTGAAGCTATCAAAAATGAGATGAGGCAATTCTATACAGAAGAAGATCCTTCAAAAAGAAGATTCTCCTCACTCATAGGCTACATGCCACCAGATGATATGGATGATTACCTCAAACTCAAGGCAAGGCAAGCAAGACTAAGAGCTAAAGTTGAGAGTGAAAAGGAACGGTTAAGCGAAGATGGCATTGCTAAAAGACTGGAGTTCTACATCACAAAAGTAAAGCAGATAGAAGGGTTTGCACAAGACCTAAACAAAGAAAAGGCTGATCAAAAGAAAGAGTTAAGAAAACAATATCTAGCCTACATCATGAAAGAGAAATTCTATCCTGCTGAAGAACAACAGTTCAAAGAATGGCCAGTAGTAGCTCTTAAACGTGAGGCAGAAAGGATTGAAAAGATTAAGAATGATCCTACGAAGAAGAGGAATGCTCCTAACTGGAGAAAATATGAAAAGCTCATTGCTGACTTAACTGCTGAATATAAGAGAAAGAAAAAGGAGCTGGTGGATGCAAAAATGGATACTGCTGAAGCCATATCAAAATGGTCAAAACAGCAGACAGATGAAGCCTATGAAAGGCTAAAGAAAAGAAAGATAACTGTTTCAAGCACCTCAAAGAAGCATGAACAAAGAATGAAGCTTGAACAACAGATAGAAAACCTCAAAACACTGTTCCGGTCTACTTTTGTGACAAACCAAGAAAAAGGAGAACAGCTGACCAATGAAGAGGTAAAAGAAAAAGAAGTTGAGTACTTCAAAGAATCCATCATGAAAATGGGTTTAAAAGAAGAGAGCTCAGAAAAACTTCAAAACCTTTTAAAAGGGATGTTAACCAAACCTGCTTCATCAGACACTTCAACAGACATGACAGACATTGAAAGACAGGAGCTGATTGAAAGAGAAACTGCAGAAGATATAGCTGCAGCAAATGATGTAATAGAAATGGCTTTCAAAAGAATGTCTGAAAGTCTGCAAGTTTTCACAAGGCCAACATCTCCCAACTCATCTTTAAATAACCCTCTCCCGAAAAATCCATTAGGTTCGAAAGTACTAAAGTGGATGTCTGACCAAAAGACCCACGTATTGACTATAGTCAGATCCAATGGAGATGTGAAGTACATATCAAGGAAAGAAGCACTAGGCCTTAGTGTTCAAGATTTGCAGGATCTCCTTGAACTTACACTGTGCCGGGATGAAGATGATATAAGTTCCAGAGACTTTGAAGCAGATTTTAAAAGAAAAGCAAAGGAACTTTTGATGAGGAATAAAAATCCAGAATAATGACAGGTTTTGGCATTATCTGTTCCAGGGGGAGATTGTTGGGATTGAACCCTACCAGAGGAACAGATAATGTAAAGCCAAAACCAAGTCACAACAGTGGATTCATAATACGCAGCAGTTTACATTAAGCTTTCCCCTTGAAAGTGATTTATAACAACTGATGGTCTTTATCCGCTGTTCAGATACAACTACTGCTGGTCCTTCATCTGCTGATCAAAACCCTGAAGTATCCAACACTGCTGGTCCTATCTACTGATCATAAAGCATTGCCCAGTCAAGGACTGATCAACCTTGAGTAAAGCACTGACATAAAGGGAGAGCAGCTGTTTAGTGAATTGTTTTATTTATGTATAGTCAGTGGTTAGGTTAGCAGTGTTTGTGTAAGGACAGTAGATACAGGTTGTTAGGCTGTTAGACGTCGCTTTCATGGTGACGTAAGCTGAGATACCTCAGTGGTTTGGTTTGCCTATAAATGTCACAGTACCCTGTACTGTTACATTTGATTGACTGAGCGGGTTCTTCTCCTCATGTCTAATCCTTTCATCTTGTGTGCAACCAACCTTGGGGTATCAGGCTGAGGGGGAGTTTAGTTTATAAGCATATCTGTAATCTTTTGCTTTGATTTGTAAATCCTTCGACTCTATGAGAAGCAATTGTTTATCAACCTATTTTCTCCTTTGATTGTGTTTACAAAGTTTGTTTTCATTTCCGCTGCACTTTACATGTTTTCATATTCACAAATTGTTCAAAACATACAAACAAACATAATCATGAGAGCCTCCGATCCTAACAAAGCGGGAAGCACACGGAACGAAGATTGACGGGTTTTACCACTCTGATTTATCTTGTTCTTAGTTTTTCTTGTTTAATTCAATGAATTCTTGTTTGAGACTTTGTGTTTTTATTTTTAAAACCATGATTGTCGGCTAAATATTTCATACTACCTAGGCTTATGACAATGGTTTAAATAAAGATTGGATTTTTATTCGGTTTTAAAGTGGTTTATGGATTTTCTTGTATTGTAAACGGCTATGGAATTTTAACTTGGTGTATATGCATGCTTGATATTGTTTTATCGCTGTTTATTGCTTCGTATAATCCTTGGTGACGGTCTATATCACATAAAAGGGTTGTGCTAGGGTTCTTGATTTAGGTGAGTGCCTATATCACGTAATAGATCATTAATCCTTTAGGGTGAAAACGTGTAAGTAACCTTAGAAGTAATATTCGGTAATTTAATAAAATCAAGTGTTCTACTAATCTTGTCGCTGTGAGGCTCGAGGTTATTAATAGGTCTCGGTTTGGTTTATAGCTAGGTCTAAGAAATCGGTCTAGTCCTTAAACATTCTCTTGTCTATTAAACCAAGATTAAAACCCATAGTTGCCTTAGACCTTCACGCTGTAAGGTAGATCGTCTTATTTAGGCACTTTCAAGAAGTTAGAGGACTGTGAGGAAATCTAAAAGCCGGTCAACATAACAGCCTAGGCAGTGCCACAAGAATCGCCTTGAGAAGGATCGAGGGGCTTAGTTGGTATCTTAATAGGTTTAGCAAGATCCCGGTTCCATACCACAAAACTATCGAATAGAAATCCATTCTGAGTTTAACCTGCGTCTAGCCTAGGTAGTCTTCATCGCCTCTGATTTAAGTCTTCATCTCCATTTTGTGTTTAGTATTTTCTTTAATATTCTAGTTTAATATTTTTAATATTCATTTAGGATTTTTAGAAAACCCCCAATCAAATAAACAATTAGTAAGTCGTGTCAGTCCTAGTCTAAAAAGAGTCTTAGCGTAGTCATTAGGGTCTCGTGGGTTCGATACTCGGACTTACTTTAGCTTTACTACATTGATCGGTACACTTGCCGGTTGTGTGGTTTTAGTTTTAGATTGAGTCTAAGTTTATAAATTTAAAGCTTAGAGTGTCTAGATTAGGGTTAATTTTAGTTGTTTTTATTAAACCGCTTTTAGCATCTGGGTGAACAACAACGACCCTCTGGCTTACTCGTGCAACCCGAGATCCCTATGTGGAAATGGGAGAGTATAGCCACGGATTTCATTATGAAACTTCCACGCACGCCATCAGGTCACGATAGCATCTGGGTTATCGTTGATCATCTTACTAAATCTGCCCACTTTCTGCCGATACGGCAAGACTTTAAGGTTGAACGATTAGCACGAATCTATACCGACGAAGTCATTTGTCGACATGGGACTCCTCGTGACATCATCTCTGACCGCGATGGTCAATTCACTTCGCGACTCTGGGATACTTTTCAATCGGCTCTCGATACTACTCTCAATCTTAGTACTGCTTTCCATCCCCAGACCGATGGTCAGACTGAGCGCACGATTGGCACCCTTGAAGACATGCTTCGTTCGTGCGTTATAGATTTCGGTGGTAATTGGGATTCGCATTTACCTTTAGTCGAATTCTCGTACAACAACAGTTATCACTCTAGCATTCAAATGGCACCATTTGAGGCATTATATGGAAGAAAATGTCGATCGCCTATTGTATGGCACGAGATCGGAGATGCATAAATTACTGGTCCTGAGTTATTGCAAGAAACCACTGACAAGATCCTCCAGATATGAGACAATCTATTGAAAGATCAGAGCCGTCAAAAGAGTTACGCTGATAAACGCCGCAAGCCCCTTGAATTTGACGTTGGTGATCACGTACTCCTAAAGGTTGCACCTTCGAAGGGGTGGTCTGATTCGGCAAGAAAGGAAAGCTAGCGCCTCGATACGTTGGACCCTTTAAGATTCTGGAAAGAATTGGTAAAGTGGCCTACCGACTCGAATTACCGGAGGAACTCATCAACGTACACCCGACGTTCCACGTTTCGAACCTCAAAAAGTGTCTAGCCGACCAGAACTTACATGTCCATCTTCAGGATTTACAAGTGGACGAAACATTACACTTCGTGGAAAAGCCAGTCGAGATCATGGACCGAGAGACCAAGAAACTCCGACGCTCGCACATTCCTATAGTGAAGGTTCCCTGGGAAGGCAAACGCGGCGCCGAGTTCACTTGGGAACTCGAAAGTGATATGAAGGCTAAATACCCACAACTCTTCGTTACGCCTGCGCCTTAATTTCGGGACGAAATTCCCTAAAGTAGGGGAGGCTGTAACAACCCGACTTTTCAAAGTCAAAGTACAAGTCAAAGTCAACGTCAGGTTTACGTTCAGATCTGACATTTCCTGCTTAACTATTGCTTGTACCCGCAAACTCGATAATCGATGTATGTTAATTAACGCTATTTTAAGATAGGATTTGTTAATCTTGTGAAGTAACAATGCGATAAACTTAACTAAACGCTAATCAACTAGAAGCTATCACATCGTCACCGCATCGTAATTCGAATCGCAGTTATGGATATTGTTTTACGTGTGTATGTTATTATGTGCTTTACTTGTGTGTGCTTATATGTTGTTGGATGTTATTCGCAAACGCAATCACAATTCTATCTCATCGCAACCCGAAACGCAATGTACTTTTATGATTGTTAGGTTGGTTATGTTATTTGTGTAACTAATGTGTAATACTATCGCATCACTTACTCACAACTCGCTTAAACACAACGCAACGCTCAAACGCACGAAATGGAAGTCGGAAACCAACTTGCGAAGGCCCTCCAATCGAACGACCATTCGGTCGAATGGACATCCGGCCGGATGACCATCCGATCGAAAGGCCGTCCGACCCGTCAACCTTGCACCGCCTTTTCTCCTCTCACACTATTAATACCCCTCCTGTCACATCACTGTTCATTGATGTGACAGCTCCCTCCGACCAGTGAACTCTCAAGCTCCTTTCTCTCGATTTCTCGCGATTCTTGTAAGTTTTCACTCTAAATCGTGTACCTCCATCTTCATTACACACGTTCTCATCGATTTCACCATCAAACCACAACTCTAAATCTTGCACCTCCATCTTCATTACACACTTTCTGTTCGTTCGTAAATTTGTAAAATTTGTTAAGTCTAAAAGGTTTTGCGGTTAAACCGAGACGGCATGACAATGTGTCAAACAACGGAAACCCCATCATTCCCAAGTCATCCGATCGGATGGGAATCATCCCGTCCGATCAGTAACGGTTCTTGACGGAACTTCATGTTCAACCCGTTAAGTCGGTCATCTCGTTGATAGGAATCCGTTCTCAAACCAGCACTTCACTAGAGAATGAGCAGAAGGCCTGAACAAGCTCGGATCCTATCGGTTTTATGTGAAAAGTTGAGAATGTTAAAGAAAAGTGGAAATCAGTTTGAAAATGTTTAGATCATGACGAAATCAGTGTTTAAACATTGTAGAAATCCTCTGGATCGGAGTTGTTCTTGGTGGAATGAGGTCACACTTTGGCGTTCTTGAGAACCCATGATGACATCATCCTAAAACAGCCCAAATCCACCGATTTCATGGTGAAAAGTTAAGATTTGATGGTGAAATTGGTGAAGAAGTGTGTGTAGATGATAGACGTACAAGATTTGAGGTAGAAACTTACAAGAATCACGAGGAATCGAGAGAAAATAGGCAAAAAGCGTGTTGGTCGAACGAGAGCTGTGACATCACATGAACAGTGATGTGACAGGTGCTATTTATAGGCAAGAGAGAAGAAAAGGCGGTGCTGAGATAGGGTCGGAGGGCCTTCCAATCGGATGTCCATCCGATCGGATGGTCATCTAGACGGATGACCATTCGATCGAATGGTCCTTCGAACGAATGACTTTTTCTAGTTGGTTTCTGACTTTTTGTTTCGTGCGTTGATCGTTGCGATGCGTTTCGAGTAAGCGATGCGATAGTATTACACACTAGTTACACAAATAATATAACTACTAATAATCACAAAAATAAACCTTATATTTCGAGTTCGCGATGAGATTGCGTTGCGATAGAGTTACGATTGCGTTTGCGAATAACCACCTCAACATAAACATAACATGCATAAGTAACACATAATAACACACACACGTAAAACAATATCCATAACCTGTAATTCGAGTTGCGATGCGATAGCGATGTGATAGCGTTTAGTAGATTAATGTTTAGTTATCTTTATCGCATTGTTACTTCCACATAATACAACTAAGAAGTGTAAATTAAAGTATCGATTATCTAGGTTTGAGAGTACAAGCAATAATTAAGCAAGGAAAGACTTATTCCAATTAGCAATCTTTTCTTCCTTTGACTTGACTTTGACTTTGACTCGTACTTTGACTTTGGCTTCAAAAGTCGGGTTGTTAGCGGGTGTGGACTAGTATATGCACGCTTGGCCGGAGGTGCATTGGTCACTTGTGCTGCTACCTGGCGGTTCTGGTTTTGGGGTGGAGCGGGTACTGCATTGATGGAGCGGCGGTGACAGCACAGTTCTTGTTGTTGTTGTTCTTGCGCTTTCGGGGTGAAGACTTGGAAGCTTGCGATGCGGCGGTTTCAGCGGTGGGAGTAACGGTGACTTGATGAAGACTTTTGGTGGTCTTGTCAAAGTAACTAGCCCTAACTCGCTTGTCATTAATCTCGGCAGCGAGCAGGTAAGTCTCTTCGATGGTGGTTGTCTTGGCGGCTTACACGAAATCACCAACACAATCCGGTAAAGCATGGATGTATTTCTTGATGGGGATGTCCGGAGTAGAGACTTGGCCAAGACAAATGATGCTTAGCTGCTTAAAACGGGCAGTTAGACTAGCATTGTCGCCACCCTTTTGTTTAATGTTCCAAAACTCATCCTCCAGCTTCTAAAGCTTGTGGGGAGGGCAGTATTCCTCCATCATGATCTCCTTCAGCTCTTCCCAAGTGAGCCCATAAGCTGTGTCATTCCCCCGCCTGTTCCTTTCGGCAGTCCACCAGTCCAGAGCCCGGGACTGGAAAACGCCGGTTGCGTTGACAGTGCGTAGGTTTTCAGGACAGCCGCTTTGGTGCAGAGTGACTTCAATTGCATCGAACCATTGAAACATGGCAGTAGGCCCATCTTCTCCGGTGAAGTCCTTAGGGTCGCAGGCCTTAAACTGTTTGAAACTAAAAGTTGCGCGGGGAGAGTCGGTCCTTGATTCCTCGGAGGACTTGCTAGCGTTTTCATTAAGTTCGCTGACAATTTGTGGAATGACCTTAGCCATTTGCTTTGCGACTAGAGAAGCGATACGCTTGTCAGCGTGATTGCGGCGAGCAGAGTGAGAAGCATGAGATCCGAATGATGACATTGTCTGCAACAGACATCATCACGGATTTAGACGATACGCTCAATCTCACCATACAGCGTTTAACCAAATACCATAAAGCTCAGGAACACATCTAAACACTTAGGCATATAATCACGTAGGCACAAAATCTACATAATCACGTAAGCAAATAGAGCACGTAAGCACAAAAACACATAGTCCACGTAAGCATGTATTCCACTATATTTTGCACGTATTCACCTGCATATTTTGCACGTATTCACCTATCTTTCAAAGCTGCGAAAAGCGATCGAGAGTCGCGAATGCGAGTAGCGATTGCTAGTAACGTACGCGATTTGTTAACGTTTTGAGGTAAACGTAATAAGCGAGTTGTGTGTGTTTATCGAAGTGAACATCGAAAAGCATATGAATCTCCAAGATCAAAACACAGAAACAAGAAAATCCACATAAAACACATAAAATTGAGGAATCAGCGGTTGTGAGTCCAGAATCAAAACACATAGGAGCGATAAAGCGTAAAAATCAGCGAAAATCAGAATGTCTTGGGCGTGCTAGACTTTGACTACCCAAAGTGATTCGACTGTTCTCAAGGGCTTTGAGTGCACGTGTTGGCTTAATAGACTGTGCTCTCCCTTCAATCCGGGCGATCGGCACACATCCTTTCGGCCTTTACATGACTCTAGTCGTTGGAACCCATCGAGACTTTGGTGAGAATTTTGTAAAACCAAAATATACAGCGGAATAAGTCATTAAGATGCGGGTTTCACCCCTAACTTAATAACTTCCTTCCTGCTTGTGTGATAGAATCACGAGATAGATAGGGAGAATCGCGTCGAAGTATGGATTTCACTCATGATTCAATGCAAATTCTTGTGTTTTAAAGTAAAATGCGCGTCGGACAAGCGGTTTTATCGAGAGTTTGCGGTTTTCACACCTAGTCTCGACCAAATCACTCGTTTGTTTTGAAAATTGAGTGTGGTCAGCCTTAGGAAAGGCTGTATGTTTGCACGAAGCTGTAGTATGCGATGTTCGTGCAAAGTTGTGAGTTCAGCGAGTGTAAACGAGAGCATAGAGAGTAAGCTTGCGCAGAACCCCTATAGGGCTTGCACAAGGCGGTATGTTGGTACTTAGACTATAGACGAGGTCGATTATAAGACATCGACCCGGACTAGGTCGAGTCTCGCCTAATTCCCTATAGTTATGGCTCTGATACCAATCTGTCACACCCCAACCGATGGCAGAAACATCGGGGCGCGGCACTGAAGGAAACAGATTGTCCAGGAGAATCCATAACAACTAAAATTACTAGATAATTAACGTTATGTCCCATACCATAACATATCAAATAAAAGTAGTTATTACAGACACGTTGTTTCTCAAAAGACAATCAAATGTTCCGACAACTCATGAATTATTTAGTTTGTTTCTAGACTCCCCTAGCTCGATTCCAGCAAATAGAGCAAGCATCCTAAACACCTGTCACATACATTAAAATAAAAGTCGATACACATAGTGTAAAGGTGAGCATACAAGTTTGATAGTATAATAGTAGCGAAATAGATTTACGCATAACCAGCATGTAACATGTATAGTTGTGAAGCAGGTAAGTTATCGACAATGAAATATGCACAGATGTGACTGCGAGTTGTAGAATGCCCAACATATATCACCACCGTAACACGTGAAGAAAAGCCCTTAACAACCCCTGTCCACAACAGGTGCTGTGTCCAAACTATAGTACTACCGTTGCTAAGGTGTCAGGCAACAATCACTGTGTAAACATAACATACTAGCATTCATCGAATAACACGTATAACATGCAGAGCGGTTATCGTATAAAAAGTGTTTGCGTTGTGTGTCGTTTGTGATTTTGATATAAGTAACGTATGTAACACCCAAAAGTACTTAAAGCAAAAAGGGATCGAGTATACTCACAGAGCGTGTTTAACAATAAACACAGTCTTGGATTGAAGGGAGCGCTGAGGGATTAGCCTGAACACAGTACGATATCATGAGCGTTGAACGGTGCATAAAACGGTGCGTTGAAGTGATGTGGGACGGATGGTGATCCGATCGGATGACCTTCCGGACGGATGGCCATTCGCTCGGAGGGTTGTCTGTTTGGGATGGATGTGTTTGTGTTGGATGGAACTTTGAAGTTTTCATTGTAGCATTTTATAAAACGAGAAGTGTTTCTACAAATCAGGTCATCCGGCCGGATGGTCATCCAGACGGATGACCGTTCGGTCGGACGGCAGTTCGTTGAAACTGATCTTCCTTGAAGTGTTGTGAAAATGTTTAGTGTTGAAAAGAAAACCACAAGTCATCCGTACGGATTGTCGTTCGATCGGATGGCGGTCTGATCGGACGGTAATCCACTTGGCAACCTGTTCGTTCGTAAATTTGTAAAATTTGTTAAGTCTAGAAGGTTTTGCGATTAAACCGAGACGGCATAACAACGTGTCAAACAACGGAAACCCCATCATGCCCAAGTCATCCGATCGGATGGGAATCACCCCGTCCGATCAGTAACGGTTCTTGACGGAACTTCATGTTCAACCCGTTAAGTCGCTCATCTCGTTGATAGGAATCCATTCTCAGACCGACACTTCACTAGAGAATGAGCAGAAGGCCTGAACAAGCTCGGATCCTACCGGTTTTGTGTGAAAAGTTGAGAATGTTGAAGAAAAGTGGAAATCAGTTTGAAAATGTTTAGATCATGACGAAATCAGTGTTTAAACATTGTAGAAATCCTCTGGATCGGAGTTGTTCTTGGTGGAATGAGGTCATACTTTGGTGTTCTTGAGAACCCATGATGACATCATCCTAAAACAGCACAAATCCACCGATTTCATGGTGAAAAGTTAAGATTTGATGGTGAAATTGGTGAAGAAGTGTGTGTAGATGATAGAAGTACAAGATTTGAGGTAGAAACTTACAAGAATCGTGAGGAATCGAGAGAAAACAGGCCAAAAGCGTGCTGGTCGAACGAGAGTTGTCACATCACATGAACAGTGATGTGACAGGTGCTATTTATAGGCAAGAGAGAAGAAAAGGCGGTGCAGAGATAGGGTCGGAGGGCCTTCCGATCGGATGGCCATCTGATCGGATGGTCATCTGGACGAATGACCATTCGATCGAATGGTCCTTCGATCGGATGGCTTTTGCCAGTTGGTTTCCGACTTTTTGTTTCGTGCGTTGATCGTTGCGATGCGTTTCGAGTAAGCGATGCGATAGTATTACACACTAGTTACACAAATAATATAACTACTAATAATCACAAAAATAAACCTTAGATTTCGAGTTCACGATGAGATTGCATTGCGATAGAGTTGCGATTGCGTTTGCGAATAACCACCTCAACATAAACATAACATGCACAAGTAACACATAATAGCACACACACGTAAAACAATGTAATTCGAGTTGCGATGCGATAGCGATGTGATAGCGTTTAGTAGATTAATGTTTAGTTATCTTTATCGCATTGTTACTTCCACATAATACAACTAAGAAGTGTAAATTAAAGTATCGATTATCTAGGTTTGAGAGTACAAGCAATAATTAAGCAAGGAAAGACTGATTCCAATTAGCAATCTTTTATTCCTTTGACTTTGACTTTGACTTTGAAAGTCGGGTTGTTACATTTCTCACCTTTTAAAATGTTACAACGAAAATTTCAAAGTTCAAACATTTCACAAACACATCCTTCCCAAACGAACGACCCTCCGACCGACTGGTCATCCGTCTGGACGGTCGTCTGACCGAATCACCATTCGCCACATAGCTCACTCGACGCACTGTTTACCGCACTGTTCAATGCTTACACTATCGTTCTCTGATCAGGCTAACTTTCAAGCGCCCCCTTCAATCCAAGAAAGTGTTTATTTACTAAACACGATCTGTGAGTATACTCGATCCCTTTTTGCTTAACGCACTTTTGGGTGTTACATACGTTACTTATATCAAATCACAATCGACACACAACGCAAACACTTTTTATACGCTAACCGCTCTCGCATGTTATACATGTTATTCGATGAATGCTACTATGTTATGTTTACATAGTGATTGTTGCCTGACACCTTAGCAACGATAGTACCATAGTTTGGACACAGCACCTGTCGTGGACATGGGTTGTTGAGGGCTTTTCTTCACGTGTCACAGTGGTGACATGTGTTGCGCATTCCACAACTCGCAGTCATGTCTGTGCATATGTCATTGTCGATAGCTTACTTGCTTCACATTTCTACGTGTTATATGCTGGTTATGCGTAAATCGCTTTCACTACTATTATGCTATTAAACTTGTATGTTCACCTTTACACTATGTGTATTGACCTTTATTTTAACGTATGTGACTGATGTTTAGGAAGCTTTTATTTGCTGGATGTCATGGAATCAAGTTAGGTGGTCTAGAAATCCATGAAAAAAATTATGAGTTGTCGGAACAATATTTGTCTTTGAGAACACTATGTCTGTAATAACTTTTTTACTTAATATGTTATGGTATGGGACAAGACGTTAAATATTTGGTAATTATAGCTGTTATGGATTCTCTTGGACAATCTGTTTCGCTCAGTGCCGCGCCCCGATGTTTTCGCCATCGGTTGGGGTGTGACATCGTGCGAATGGCTGGCCCAGTCGCATGAAGGGTGAGTCCCTTCGTGCGAATGGCTGGCCATTCGTGTGAGAGGTTCTGTTTCGAGGCGAAAATAGTTCGATTTTGTTTGAACTGTTCAACTTCTTGACTGGAATCGACCTTAACACTAACCCACAGCTATAGACTTAGCTTGTGAGCTTAGTGGGCTCGTATTCCCGTCAAGTTTTGTTAACATAAAGTTGTTTTGTAAAGGTTTGAAAGACAAACTTCAATCTTCAGCTTGGTTCTCATTATGTTTGAGAGCTGTTATCGATTGCTAAGGCAGATCTGAGAAACCAAGTTGTAATGACTGAAGAAGTGTAGAAAAGTTAGTAGAAAAGTAAAAGAATTAAGAGGAATTAAAGTGCTAGTGAGCTTTAGACTCATTTAGAATGTTGTTGGAAAGTGTTCAGCTGAGATGTTCGATTTTAGTATGCTAGAGAGAATTTCGGAGTTGTGGAAGGTGAGAAATGAGAGTGAGGGTTCGTATTTATAGGCTTAATGGGCTTTAGGGACGAATGGGCTGGAGCGGTTGGATTTGAGCGGATGGACCATCCGCACGAAAGGGTTCCTTTCGCACGAAAGGTGCCAATCACTTGGAATGTTGGGTTTTGGTCGGTTTCGCGTATATTATCCAGTTTTAAGCGTTTTAAATGTGTACGTGCAATGTATAAGTGTAATGTATGAATAAAACATGTATAAAAGGAATTTCTATGAATAACAAGTATAAATTTGCGTATGAATGTATCAAGTTTGCAAGTAAGTATGTGAAATAAGTATGACATAATGTATAAAAAGGATCAAGTTTTATCATGATTCAAGTCTCGGATTACAATGTGTAACACCCTAAAATTTTTCCCTTAAATTTAAGCAAAATATAGTTTAAATACACGTCATTCTTTAACAAAGATCATATGTAATTAAAACCTTAGTCAACTAATGACTAAGTTAAAACGTTTCAAAAATTGTTTAACAAGAGTTTACAACCCATAAACAAGAGCTACAAAAGATTCATATAATAGCGGAAGCTTCATTTATCGTGTTCGGTTCTTGACACTGCTTGACCACCATCCGTAAGATCCATCTAGCCACCTAGGGTCAAAACCATTAGAACATTAGTTTTGACTTTGGGCAAATAAGGTTAAACATATGTTACACATTAGTTTAAATAAATAAAAAAAATATAAAATTTCCTGTCTCCACCGTAAATTACGGTATTACCGTAATTTACGGTAACATCTGAAAATTCCTGGTTCCACCGTAAACCAGTAGATCCTCACCGTAAACTTTCTGGCATCTACCGTAAATTACGGTAACACCGTAATTTACGGTATCACCTGGGAATTTCCTGTTTTGTTTGTTTATTCATTACACCAAGATTTCAACTCTCGAATTTCGATTCATCTATGATACCGAAACTTTAAAACCTCATATTACTTAAATGTTATATAATAACCAATCATCAAAGATCTTTCAATCATAATTCAAAGATTTAATCATGCCTTGTTAGATTGTTCGACCCGTTTAGACACCAAGAGTTAATCATCAAACCATGTAATTCAAACCTCAATTTCAAACAATTGTTTTGACCCGTCTCACTAGATTAAGACGAATAGTCACTTCCGTAATGTATTGATTCATCTTGTTTACCATGTTTTCAAACTACAACGTAAATCTATCAAATAATACATAATGTAACGAAACGACAATTTCGTACCTTTAGAGCACGCCTTTCCCCCGTGAATTCCCTTCGGCTTGTCCGCTTGATGATCCGGACTCTTTGCCTAGAAAATTCAGTTTTACAACTTGTTTAGAACTCTTTCCATGACCATATTCATATCATTGTGAAACATGATCAAATCTGCGTTCTCATCAAATTTAACATCAAAAATCCTCACTTAGGCATTTCTACAAACACCTAACGGGTCAGATTTTCCTGCCATCATTTCCAAGTTCATGACTTGAACTTTAAACCTCAATTTTCACTTTAATTAGTAACCTTGCACATATTTTAACATCAATATCACAGGAATTACCTCCTATGATGAAATTTATGCTAGAATTATCATTCAAATCCTAGTGTTCATCATCATCTTATAAAACCCATAACCTAGCTTCCATGGATTCATAGAATTCTCTGAATTTGGGCATGATTCCTCAAATAGTTAACTAGGTTGTACTTCTAAACACCTATTCAACTTCAATCTAACCAAGTAACAAACATGCAAGCATCTAATTTCAGATTTCCAAAATCATGAGAATTTCAAACAAGGATTTAACACGAATTTTTACATACCTTATGATCCTCTTGTGATGAGGATCGATAATCTAAACTCGGATTTCGTTTTGGATCAGAATTTCATCTTCAATTTAAGAGATTTGTGTGATTAGGGTTCTTGGGTTGGGGGTGTCGCCCCCTGCTTCTCTCTGATCGACCAACACCCTGGTTTGGGGTGTTTGGTTTATTTTTTTTTATTTGATAAACTTTAATTAAGTTTTAGAGTTTACAACTTTGGTCCCTCTATTTTGTTCAACATATGGTTTGATAGCTTTTTAATCACTCTATAGACTATTTCTAGACTAGTTAACTAACTAGGTCAAAATTTCTAGTTAGTAAACTCCCATTTATTTAGGCTTTATAATTCTGATATAGTGTTTTATATTTTCGGGATGTTACAAGTCCATCCCCCTTAAAAGGGTTTCGTCCCCGAAACCAAAGTACGTACCAAATAATGTAGGGTGAAGACGTCGCATCTCCTCTTCGGACTCCCATGTAGTGTCCGAACCTTTCCTATGCTCCCATTTGACTTTGACTTGGTCAATTTGTTTATTTCGTAAACGTTTGACCTTTCTGTCTAAAATTTCAACCGGTCTCACCACATAATTTAGACTATTATCCACTTCGATATCGTCGTAATGGATATATGTCATTTCGTCTGCTAGGCACTTTCTTAATTGCGATACATGAAACGTGCCATGGATCCCACTCAGCTCCTCCGGTAGTTCAAGACGGTAAGCTACCTTGCCAACTCTTCCGATGATTTTAAATGGCCCGATAAACCTTGGGCTTAACTTCCCCTTCTTTCTAAATCTAATAACACCTTTCCATGGGGACACTTTTAGCATGACCATGTCACCGACTTGAAATTCAATTGGCCTTTTCCTTTTGTCAACATACGCCTTTTGCCTGTCTTGAGCCGCTTTCAAGTGTGCCCGAACTTTATCGATCTTTTCGTTCGTGGCTCGTACTATGTCTTGGTGGGCAAGTTCACGTGGACCCACTTCACCCCAACAAACCGGGGTTCGACACTTCCTACCGTAAAGCAGTTCGTATGGTGCCATTTTAATACTAGATTGGTAACTGTTGTTGTACGAAAACTCGACTAACGGTAGGTGAACATCCCAACTGCCTCCAAAGTCGATTATACACGCCCGTAGCATATCTCCCAATATTTGTATCGTTCTTTCACTTTGTCCATCCGTTTGGGGATGGTACGCAGTGCTAATGTACAACTTGGTCCCCATTTGTTCTTGGAAATCACGCCAGAAATTCGAAGTAAACCGGGTATCCCTATCAGACACAATGGACACCGGCACTCCATGACGTGCTATGATTTCATTGGTATAGACTTCTGACATCTTTTCTGACGTATAAGTCTCACGAATCGGAATGAAGTGAGCACTTTTCGTCAATCTATCCACCACTACCCATATTGCATCAAAACCACGATTCGTCTTAGGCAACTTGGTTAACAGGTCCATTGTAATATGTTCCCATTTCCAAACCGGAATTTCTAACGGTTGGAGTTTGCCATAGGGTTTCTGATGCTCCGCCTTGACTTGTAAGCATGTCAAGCATTTTTCCACATACTTCGCCACATCCCTTTTCATTCCGGGCCACCAATAATTTTGTTTCAAATCATTGTACATCTTGGTCGCACCCGGATGAATTGAATAACGGGATTTATGAGCTTCATCAAGTAGAAGCGCCTTTACTCCACAGGTATGTGGGACCCATATCCTTCCGGATCGAGTCTTCAACCCATGATTCCCATCCGTCAAATCTTTCAATTGTCCAATTATTCTTTCTTTCTTCCAATTTTCTTCTTTCACTGCTTCTAACTGCGCTTCTCGAATTCGTTCAAGTATACCCGAGGTCACCACGAGTTGCATTGACCTCACTCGTATTGGGACATAGTCCGCTTTTCGACTTAGAGCGTCCGCTACCACGTTTGCCTTTCCGGGGTGATAATGTATCTCACAGTCGTAGTCCTTCACCGTCTCTAGCCATCGCCTTTGCCGCATGTTCAACTCCTTCTGATCGAAGAAGTATTTCAAACTTTTGTGATCGGTGAATATAGTGCACTTTACCCCATACAAGTAATGTCTCCATATTTTTAATGCAAACACTACCGCTGCCAATTCGAGATCGTGCGTGGGGTATTTCTTCTCGTGCATCTTCAATTGTCTCGAGGCATAGGCTATTACCTTGCCCCGTTGCATCAACACGCAACCGAGCCCCGATAACGAAGCATCCGAATAGACCACCATGTCTTCGACTCCGTCCGGCAATGTCAGTACCGGAGCTTGAGTTAGTCTTTCTTTTAGCGTCCGAAACGCTTTTTCTTGATCGACTCCCCAAACAAACTTTGCTTTCTTTTGGGTTAACTTTGTTAGCGGCGATGCTATTTTGGAGAAATCTTGAATGAATCTCCTATAATATCCAGCAAGCCCCAAAAAGCTTCTAATTTCAGAAGGGTTCCTCGGGGGATTCCATTTCGACACCGCCTCTATCTTTGACGGATCCACCAAAACTCCATCGGCACTTATGACATGACCGAGAAATTGTACCTCTCGTAACCAAAAGGCACATTTAGAAAATTTTGCATAAAGCTTCTCTCGTCTAAGTGTCTCTAACACTTCTTGTAAGTGGCGTGCGTGTTCAGCTTTACTTTTCGAATACACCAAGATATCATCGATAAACACGATGACCGACTTATCCAACATTGGCTTGCAAACCCGGTTCATGAGGTCCATGAATGCCGCGGGCGCATTTGTCAGCCCAAATGACATCACGAGAAATTCGTAATGTCCGTATCTTGTGCGAAAAGCCGTCTTCGGCACATCTTCTTCTTTGACCTTTAGTTGGTGATACCCCGACCTAAGGTCAATTTTTGAAAACCAATTCGCGCCTTGTAGTTGGTCAAATAAGTCGTCTATCCTCGGAAGCGGGTATCGGTTCTTTACCGTGAGTTTGTTTAACTCCCGATAATCGATACACATGCGCATGCTTCCGTCCTTCTTTCTCACAAAAAACACCGGTGCGCCCCAAGGAGACACACTCGGCCTTATGAATCCCTTGTCTAGCAAATCTTGAATTTGGGACATCAACTCTTGTAGTTCCGACGGTGCAAGTCGGTATGGGGATTTTGCTACAGGTTTCGCGCCCGGAATCAATTCGATCCCGAACTCTACTTCCCGTTCAGGCGGTATCCCCGGCAATTCTTCCGGAAAAACATCTTCATAATCTCGTACTACCGGTACATCTTCAATCTTCCGTGATTCTTTCTCGGCCTCATTTGCATAAATCATGAATGCCTTGCATCCTCGCTTCATGAGCTTGTGAGCTTTCAACATCGAACATACTATGGGGTTGCCTCGTTTTTCGCCGTAAATGGTGACGTGTTTTCCGCTCGGAGATGTTAGTTTTATCTCTTTGCGAAAACACACGACCTTTGCATGGTATTGAGATAGCCAATCCATCCCCACGACTACTTGAAATTCTCCCATCGACATCGGGATTAGATTTATCAAATATTCTTCATCATCGATGCTCAGTTTACAATTTTCACATACATCACAAACAATAAAGCTTTTGTTATTACCTATCTCTACTTCTAAAGGCACAGGTAATTTCGTTAGAATAAATGAAGGATGTCGAATAAACCCATATGAAACAAAGGATTTATTCGCACCCGTATCAAATAACACGTGTGCGGGAATTGAATTTACAGCAAATATACCTGAGACCACGTCAGGTTCAATTTTCGCTTCTGCAGCAGTTAGTTGGAAAGATCTTGCCTTTGCTTTCGGGGCTTCACCTTTCGGTTCTTGCCCATCCTTCTTTCCAACCAGTTCCGGGCACTCCGACTTCTTGTGACCCGTTCGATAACAGTTGTAACAAACCGTCACTTTCTCCGGGCATGACATAGCCATATGTCCCTTTTTCTTGCATATGGGACATGGCTTATCTTTGTAACGACATTCGCCCTTATGATTCTTCCCACAAATTTTGCAACCTGATGTACTACCTCTAGCGTCGGATTTCTTTGCGGATTCACTCGTTCTTGCTTTCTTGGCAGGGCTTGGATTCACATCTTGTGCCCTTCGTTCGCCCCGTTCTATACTCTTCTTCAATTCAATCTCCCTTTCCCGAGCAGCGTTAACAATCTCGGTAAGGGTCTCGTACTTTGAAGGGGTTATGAACTCTCTATATTCCGCACTTAGCATATTATGATAATAATAGACCTTTTGCTCTTCGTTCGTTATCAAATCATCACAGAACTTCATTTTGTCCATAAACATTCCCGTGATCTTGTCTATGGATTCACCTTTGTGTCTGAGTTGCATGAACTCTTCCTTGATCTTGTTTATGACCGCTTTGGGGCTATGGTGTTTAAGAAACGGCGTCTTAAACTCCTCCCAAGACATGGCCTTAGCCGCTTCACTTCCAATCTCCTTCTTTTTGTTGTCCCACCAATCTTTCGCTTGATTCCTTAGTTGACCCGTACCAAAGGCTACGTAGTCTTCTTCGTCACAATGGGTTCTCTCGAATACCCCTTCTATGTCACTTAGCCATCGTTGGCACACTATTGGGTCAACCTCCCCATTATATGTTGGTGGCTTACAAGCCATGAATTCCTTGTATGAACAAGGCTTTCGTCCTCCACGCTTTTCCTTTACTACATTTGAATCATCTTCCAGTTTCTTGATTCTATCTTCTACTATTGATAAAACCGTGTCTTGGATTTTATCAATAAAGTCCGACAAACTGTTTTCGATCGCCTTTCCAACTTCTTCGGCAATCACTTCCCTCACTTGTTCGGTGACTCTTGGCACCGCATTATCATTGTCTCCATCAGCCATCTCGATTTCTGAAATGTTTACATAGATTGTTAAACATTCTATTTATAACACATGCTTTACTTGTTTTGATTTAATCAAGTTCGTAACTTGATTTAATCATTCTTGTTTTAACTCAATCAAGTTCGTAACTTGATTTAATAATTCTTGTTTCTATCCAATCAAGTCCATAACTTGATTTGATCATTCATGTTTCTATTTAATCAAGTCCATAACTTGATTTGATCATTCATGTTTCTATTTAATCAAGTCCATAACTTGATTTGATAGTTCATGTTTCTATTTAATCAAGTCCATAACTTGATTTGATCATTCATGTTTCTATTTAATCAAGTCCATAACTTGATTTGATAGTTCATGTTTCATGCATTTCTTGCTTTTTGAGTGAGCTTACACACTCTTTTCATGCATATTGTCCATTTCTCATTTTATACGTAGTACATAATTTATTAACAAAACAAGTTAATTCTTACCGGACGATCGATCAAGCTTGAACCGAACACTTATTGACAACCATGAGCTCTGATTACCAACTTGTAACACCCTAAAATTTTTCCCTTAAATTTAAGCAAAATATAGTTTAAATACACGTCATTCTTTAACAAAGATCATATGTAATTAAAACCTTAGTCAACTAATGACTAAGTTAAAACGTTTCAAAAATTGTTTAACAAGAGTTTACAACCCATAAACAAGAGCTACAAAAGATTCATATAATAGCGGAAGCTTCATTTATCGTGTTCGGTTCTTGACACTGCTTGACCACCATCCGTAAGATCCATCTAGCCACCTAGGGTCAAAACCATTAGAACATTAGTTTTGACTTTGGGCAAATAAGGTTAAACATATGTTACACATTAGTTTAAATAAATAAAAAAAATATAAAATTTCCTGTCTCCACCGTAAATTACGGTATTACCGTAATTTACGGTAACATCTGAAAATTCCTGGTTCCACCGTAAACCAGTAGATCCTCACCGTAAACTTTCTGGCATCTACCGTAAATTACGGTAACACCGTAATTTACGGTATCACCTGGGAATTTCCTGTTTTGTTTGTTTATTCATTACACCAAGATTTCAACTCTCGAATTTCGATTCATCTATGATACCGAAACTTTAAAACCTCATATTACTTAAATGTTATATAATAACCAATCATCAAAGATCTTTCAATCATAATTCAAAGATTTAATCATGCCTTGTTAGATTGTTCGACCCGTTTAGACACCAAGAGTTAATCATCAAACCATGTAATTCAAACCTCAATTTCAAACAATTGTTTTGACCCGTCTCACTAGATTAAGACGAATAGTCACTTCCGTAATGTATTGATTCATCTTGTTTACCATGTTTTCAAACTACAACGTAAATCTATCAAATAATACATAATGTAACGAAACGACAATTTCGTACCTTTAGAGCACGCCTTTCCCCCGTGAATTCCCTTCGGCTTGTCCGCTTGATGATCCGGACTCTTTGCCTAGAAAATTCAGTTTTACAACTTGTTTAGAACTCTTTCCATGACCATATTCATATCATTGTGAAACATGATCAAATCTGCGTTCTCATCAAATTTAACATCAAAAATCCTCACTTAGGCATTTCTACAAACACCTAACGGGTCAGATTTTCCTGCCATCATTTCCAAGTTCATGACTTGAACTTTAAACCTCAATTTTCACTTTAATTAGTAACCTTGCACATATTTTAACATCAATATCACAGGAATTACCTCCTATGATGAAATTTATGCTAGAATTATCATTCAAATCCTAGTGTTCATCATCATCTTATAAAACCCATAACCTAGCTTCCATGGATTCATAGAATTCTCTGAATTTGGGCATGATTTCTCAAATAGTTAACTAGGTTGTACTTCTAAACACCTATTCAACTTCAATCTAACCAAGTAACAAACATGCAAGCATCTAATTTCAGATTTCCAAAATCATGAGAATTTCAAACAAGGATTTAACACGAATTTTTACATACCTTATGATCCTCTTGTGATGAGGATCGATAATCTAAACTCGGATTTCGTTTTGGATCAGAATTTCATCTTCAATTTAAGAGATTTGTGTGATTAGGGTTCTTGGGTTGGGGGTGTCGCCCCCTGCTTCTCTCTGATCGACCAACACCCTGGTTTGGGGTGTTTGGTTTATTTTTTTTTATTTGATAAACTTTAATTAAGTTTTAGAGTTTACAACTTTGGTCCCTCTATTTTGTTCAACATATGGTTTGATAGCTTTTTAATCACTCTATAGACTATTTCTAGACTAGTTAACTAACTAGGTCAAAATTTCTAGTTAGTAAACTCCCATTTATTTAGGCTTTATAATTCTGATATAGTGTTTTATATTTTCGGGATGTTACACAATGCTTGGAAATGAAAGGCGAATACAAAGAGAATACAAGTTTCCATAAATAGAAATACAAACAAAGTTTCTAAATAAGGAAAGTTCCAAAAAGCGAGGCGTTACACACTATAACTAAGATAATCTCTTAAAAAACCCAAAGTGCGGAAATCATCAAAGGATACGTAAAAGATGAGTCGGAACCTAGTGATTCTATCTTGTCTATTTGTGTCTTTTATTATTTTAGTTTCTTTCTTTTTAATTACTAAAAAATATTTAGACGTTGACGTTATTCTAGTATTAAAAGCTCTTGTGTCCTTGGATGACCTCCGTATCTTATCATCACTATACTACGCCAACGATGGGTGCCTTGCCCTTGCGTATTGTAGAGAGTGATTGTGTTACATCGTGTTTATAAATTTAAAGCTTGATATACGAGTAAAAGTGCTTAAAAGTATATTAAAAATTGTACACCCTCCACTCACGTCAGACCGATGTTTAATAAGTCTTGGAGTTGGGTAGACAGTTCTTGCATTTCCGACAGAGCTAAACGATACGGAGATTTAGCCACCGGTGCAGCTCTAGAAACTAAATCGATGTGAAATTCAACCTGTCGCTGTGGGGGAATATATTTATTTAGGCTTGATTTCAATTTATTAACAAAAAGTTCAAAAAATTTTAGCCCATGCCAATGATTTTGGTTTGACGAATTACTGAAAAAAGAGAAACAAATGGCCACCAATAATGAAACCGAGTGATTTTAAAACCCCCTTAAACATAATTATGGTTTCTGGCGGTGGAGACTCAAAACCCAATAAACCAAAAATTTTGTGCTTCCCGCTACGGGCACCCTACTAGTATTAATAACGACATTAGACAATATTAGCACACCCATAATGTACAACCCTCAAAAACCTCTACAAACCGTCACCTCATCGTCACATCAGATTTACAAACTTCTCTTAAAAACCCTCACTTTTCCCTTAACGTACAAACCTACTGAAAATTATTATATGCGTGTGTGTTTGTATGTGGGTAGAGGACCCACAAAAGAAGTCCGTAGGAGGTTTGGCAGTCTGGACTTGAAACGATCCGTACGACTCTCACAATGTAAGGAAACGAGTGATTTGATCCGTGGGAGGTAGGGCTAAGCATGATGCGGTTCGGTTCGGTTAATGCCTATAACCGAAACCATAACCGCACACTTCGGTTATCAAAAAATCATAACCATTTGGTTTCGGTTAATGCAGTTTCGGTTAATCGGTTAGTTGCGGTTAATGCGGTTTCGGTTAATCGGTTAGTTGCGGTTAATGCGGTTTCGGTTCGGTTATAGGTCGGTTTTTTATCGTTTCTAAAGTTAGGCTTTAAATGTGAGGGTTATGCAAAATTCATGTGCAAAAAAAATAAATATACATAATTAAAGCTTATAGAATTATCAATTATATATCACTACCACATGCATACAAAATTCAAAAACAAAAGTAACACATGTAGACACGTGTTATGTGGAAGCATACATATAAACACAAAGTGGCAAAAGTATTAAATTTAGTGAGGTTGGATCATGGTTAAAAGACTTAAACGCTTCACCAAATTAAAAACATATGGATTGGGCCATGATTAAACACTCAAACACTAACTTAAAAACCTATGGTCCTATGGATTTGACCATGTATAAAACATTCGGTTTGGTTTGTTTATTTGCGGTTATAAAATTAAGAATAACTATAACCAAACCGCAACATGAGGTTGTTCGGTTGTTTCAATTTGCTTTATTTTTCTTGTTATTTCAGTGATGGACTGACGGTTCAATTAATTCGGTTTTATGCTCACCCACGGAGGTAGCTTGGAACGGAAAAACAAAAAGTAGTTGTTGGTTGTGTGTTACAAAATCATTTCATTTTCTATGTATTGGCCCATCCATCCCAAGTGTTGACTGAATCAGTCGCATCTGAAGGCGTTCATACCAATCTGTCGTCCCCCCTCGACTTTGTCAAGAACCATAACCCTAAATTATTACAATCCACATCGATCGCATGAAGAACAGCACCCTCTTCTTCTTATTATTATTATGTCCCAATCCGATGTTTCATACAGGTATCCAAATTCAAACTTTAACCCTTTAATTTTGATTTCATCATGTTTAGGTATTCGATTTCAATATGTTTGTTGTTCATTCGTATATTAATTTGATTATGAAGCGTTGTAATTGATTTGATTGAAGTTATTTTAGATGTGTTGGATTCAATAGAACGATTGTTAGCTTGCAACAAACTACGATATCCAGTCTCAATTGCTAGAAGCCTAGAAGAGCTAATTTGTACTAGTTTTATAAAATTAGGGCATCACCTACTCATTTTATAAATAGATTCTTTACTTGACTAGTTAGTACTCGAGTAACACTTGTCGGTTGATCCGAGATTGCCCCTCAGTGTTCTAAACAGCGGGTATGAGGTGCAGCAACGCGACGCTTTTTTGCGTCCTCACTTTGGAGCACTTTGTGCTTTTTAGACATAATTTATACCATAGTTATTAAAGGCGCTAGGCGCACTCAAGGCACATAGGCCTCACCTGGGGCGAGGCGCAAAGCGCAAAAAAAGCGAGGCCTGAGAAAAATAAAGCGCATATTGAAAAAAAAAAAAAACATATTATGTATTAGAAAAAGAATACTATTCTTCAAGCAAAATAAACAAAATCTATTATATTACACTTTATATCATCTATTTAGTACCAATAGTTCTAAAATATTAGTGTATTAGTGTAGAAAAGTAGTTTTCCTTAGATAAAAGTAGCAGTCTGGCTAGAATCTTGTCGGAATTTAGAGAGTTTGGCCGGAATTTGTGCCTGAACCATCAACTCGAGAATTAAAGCGCAATTTCCTCTACTTAAAGCGCAACTGCCCTGCCTCGCCTAAAAAATGGGCCTAGGCGCAAGAGGCGATGGCTTTTAGCAACTATGATTTATACATGTTTGATAGCAAAAGCAAAGCTGCATATGGTGTCTTTTGGTTGTAGTTTGTAGATAGTGTGTTATTTAGTGACACAAGAGTTTTATTTATTGTCTTAATTTTATGTTTGTCTTTTGTATATTGATCAGCAGATCATGTCATTTCAAGAACAGGTATTCTACTTCATGTTGAATGAACATATATCATATATGCTTATTTTTTTAGGATCTCACTTGCTTCTTTGATATGTTGTTGAATGACCTTTCATTGTTAGTTTATGAGAATATGAAAAATGACGTAAATGCATTCTCAACAACAATCAGACTATAGACAAACAAAAATCTTCCAGTATATTAGCTAGAGTATCCAAAGACATAAAATTCAGATTTTGTGTTCTCGCATGAAAAAGTTCGAACAGTTTATCTTGATTCAATATCTATGCATATGTTATATATATATATTTTTTTAAAAGGCACTTTGGTATTCAAATGGATGTAAAACAGCTTATGTGCTAATCTTTTTGTTGTTTTCTTTGTAACAGTTGTGGTTCATGTGGATACCCTTTAAATCTCGCATCCTCCAATCGTATAACATCTGAAATCGGCTCTAAGTATCGTAAATCCATAAAAAAAGGTTCTATATCTTTCGAATCCATCGATCTTAGTCGATTCACTCAATTAGACGAGCCAACTTGTTTTCCTATCTGTCTAAACAATCAAGGTTCAAAAACAAAGTTGTTATGTCGCCAATGCGGTGTTCAAATAGGATATGGATACGGAGACACACATACCATGCATGATATCGAATCATCCACCATACCCAACTCACATTATAAACAAATTGTCATAAAAATCCGAGCTTTACAACCATTAGATACCGCAGACCAACTATCTACAAATGACGGTAGGTGATCCAACCAGTCACTCTGTTATTATGCATCTTCCCGACGATTGTTTGTTTTTCATCTTTGAAAAATTTGATTCTAGTGTTGACCGAGAATCCTTTGGTCTTACTTGTCATCGTCTGCTTCGTATTCAAAATTCAAGTCGTAAGTCATTGGAATTTGGATGTTCGTTCTCTCGATTAAACCATTCGTTGTCTAAACCTCCCATTGATGTAGATTCGTACATTCTTGACAAGTTAATTAAACGTTTTAGACAACTAGAGTTCTTATCATTATGTGGGTGTGTAAATCTTCAAGATTCAGGTTTAAGTCAATTGCAAAATTACGGGTCAAAGTTGAAGTCTCTGTATCTCGATTGTTGTTTCAAAATTACAGACATAGGACTTTCTTTAGTTGCTATAGGTTGTCCGAATTTGTCATTCGTTAGTCTTTATCGTTGCGCTATAAGCGATAACGGGTTAGAACTCTTATCTAAATCATGTCGGTTTCTACAAGACTTAAATCTCGAGTGGTGTTCCCTCGTAACCGACTCCGGAATTTTCTCTATTACTAACAATTGTCGTGAGCTTCGAGCGATCAAGATTTCTCATTGTGAGAAAGTTAAAGGAGTCGGGTTTGAAGGATGTTCTCAAACGTTGGCCTGTTTGGAAGCCGATTTTTGCAAGCTTGAACCCGAGGGCATAATGGGAATTTTAAGTGGAGGCGGGCTCGAGTATCTGAATGTTTCTTCTCTTAGTTGGTGCATACGGGGTGATGGTTTAAGAGCGATTGGTGGCGGGTTTGGTAAAAATCTTAGAACACTAAATTTTCGGTTATGTAGAACTGTCAGTGATGAAACAATAATGGAGATCTCGAAAGGGTGTCCGTTGCTGAAAGAGTGGAACTTGTCTTTATGTACTGAGATCAAGCTCTCGGGTTGGGAGTCGATTGGGAAATATTGTCATAATCTAGAAAAGCTGCATGTAAGGCCTTTGTGATAGAGGTTTAATAGCTTTAAGGAACGGGTGTAAACGTCTCTCGGTTGTTTATATCACGAGATGTCAGCAAGTGAGCATGTTAGCGATCACGTTGTTCAAGATTGCAAGATGGGATGTTGAAATGAAGCTTGAAGAAGTTATGTGTATTATGCCTAAACATTTCTTTTAAAGATTTTCAATGGAAGCTAGCATGAAGTGTAATTGCTAAAATTCAAAAACTGTTTATGTGTTTTGACTTTTGACTGCAACTCAATAAATGAGTTGGTCTTGATATATATAGTAAAGAACTGATTAATTTATGTATTTAATTCAAAGTTCATTAACTTTTATTGTGTATTTTTGGAATCGTTGAATTTGGGTTATTGTTTTTTTTTTTTTTTTTTGAAAGATTTGAAATATTCGTGAATGTCGGAAGATCTAGCATACGTTGTCTTGACCGGTCCGTGCTAGAGAGCCCCCTTGCACAATAGATCTCCAATTTAACCCCAGGCCCACCATAGGTGGAACTTAAATACCCGTGGCTACCACTAGAACACTAGTGATGGTTGGTTATTGCTTCTTGATGATGATCGGGACATAGTTTTTAGTTTTTTAGTTTCCAACTTTACAAAAATAGTATGTATATATAATGCGTGTCACTAGAGTAGATCATATACAAATCTTTTATTTTTGTAAAAACGGTAAGAACAAACCAATATATTTGTGTATGTGGATTGATTGTTGAGTAGGCATGGTGTAAAATGGATATGGTTTGTTTTGGTAATTCATAATTCATGCTACCTATTTATTTCTTGATTTACGTTCTTTTTGTTTGTTCATCGCAAGAACCAAGCCATATAGGAAGGTTTGAGTTTCAAAGTTAGACGAAGTAGATGGATTGTTGTTGGTGTTTACCGATCATAAGCAAGAAGACGTAGAGCGTTTTTTGTTTTTGTTTTCTTGAATTGATAAATAGCAATGTGTTGTTTTAGGTTTATTTATTGTTTTTAGGTCCAGGATCAAAATAACATTGTTTTATTTTATTATTATTTTTTGAGAAAAGTGTATGGATAGTCTTTGTGGTTTATTCCGTTTTCACCTATAGTCCCTACACTTTCCTTCACTTTCGTTCTCGGATAGTCCCTGATATGGATGGGGGTCAGTTTTCTCAGTTAAATTGATGTGAAATGACTATAATGCCCTCAAATAAAACAAAATAGATTAATTAACAACAACAGTACCCAGTGAAGAGGTATGGTCCCAAATCACAAGTGAACACATGTCATAGGGACCACACCACACTCCAAGCTGGCGTCCACATCATACGAGCGCATCTAGAAGGTTCTAGAACCTTATGGAAGAAACCACCTGGTGACAAGGAAGATGCTCCTGTAAACAAAAATGACAACAGGTGGCACCAATAGCTAAACGACAACAACGTTCGCAAGATCCTTGGAGGACAGGGCGACAACCAGTACAAGCGAGTGCCCAGCTGGAACGAATAACTGCGCGCCACGTCACCTCAGGGACTGACGACGTCAGAGGGGACATAAAGGATATTGCTCCTAGTCGAACAGCTGGCAGGCACTGGCTAGCTGGCAGGCCTACTCCTCCACTATTCTCCGGCTATAAATAGAAGACTCCACCTACAGGTTTAAGGATTCGATTTCTCACTCTCTTACTCTTAACACGCACTTATCCTCAAAACAAATATTTATTCTCACGCCGGAGGGTGGTCACAAGGAGAACCCCCATCTTCTCCGCATTGTGGCGAGTCACCGGTGTTGTTGTTTTGCAGGACACTTCTGTGAGATCAGCTTTACGGCGAGTGAAAGATAGAGATTGAACCACCCTTCATGAGACGACCAGCTGGGACAATCTAGTGTTAACCAGTGTTTCATCACCCAGTAAGTCCCATAAATTACAAAGCTATTAGTGGGGTCTAGGAAGGATGGGATGTAGACAAACCTTACCTCTATCCATATGGATAAAGAGGCTGCTTCCAAAAAGACCCCCGGCTTGAAACCAAACATCAAGCAAACAATGCGAACTACAGATATAGCAATAGAAAACCACCAATCACCGAATAAGTGGTAATCGACTAACATAGTAGAATAGACATAGCTATAGCCCCTAAAGCAATATATATATATATATATACACACACACACACACACATACACACACACACAAGATGATAAACACATTAAGTCCACCTGAATAGTAGGAAATATTAACCCCTAACCCAAAAATCTCAGACACCTCATTACTCTCTCCTAAAACTCCTTAACCTTAATCCTACGTCTCCACGAACTCCTATCCTGGACCATGTCTTCAGAAAAGTGCAACTCTAGCAAATCTTTCCTAATCCGCTCCTCCCAAGTCAGTTTGGGCCTTCCTCTACTCCTCCTACCCTCCACACAAAGGGCGTCCACTACTCCAACCGGTGCCGTCACCGGCCTCCTCTTCACGTGCCCAAACCATCTCAATCTCCCCTCCTTAATCTTACTCGATATACTAGCCACCCCTAGCCTTTCCCTAGAAACCTCATTTCTCATACGCTCTATCCTTGTGTGCCCACACATCCACTGTAACATCCTCATTTCTGCCACCTCCATCTTATGTGTCTGTGTCTTTTTGATAGCCCAACAATCTATTCCATATAACATAGTAGGTCTAACCGCAACCTTATAAAATTTTGCCTTTAATTTAGTTGGGAACCTCCTGTGACACAATACCCCAGCGGCTGCTCTCCACCTACACCAGCCAGCTTAGATACGATGGACAACGTCACTATCTATCTCCCCATCCTTTTGTACAGACGATCCTAAATATTTAAAACTGGTAAACTGTGGCACCGCTTGACCATCAATAGTGATTTGAGTATCTTCGCGATCGAGTGTTCCACTAAAATCACAGTGAAGGTACTCGGTCTTTGAACGACTAATTCTTAAACCTTTGCCTTCTAAAGTAACTCGCCTGTCACACCCCGACCCGCAACGGAATAGGTGATCGGGGCATGATTGGGTCGATCCAAAGCTTATGACTTGTTATTACGTGTTTTAAATAATCATCAATCCATAACAAATGATTCCACAAAACAGATAATCAAAATAAAACAATTAACACATGAAACATTTCTCATAGCAATAGACTACATTAATCCGTTTCTTCTTAACTAAGGCCCATCCTATGTCCAATCTTCTCTTGAAGCCTGTTCACATGTATCATGCGTAAAAATAGTTTTTGGGTCAACAAAGGTTGGTGAGCGAACCTTATTGTTATTTGAAAAATAATATGTTTAAATTTTGGTTTATTGAGAAAACGTGCGTTAACCAATGTAAGTAAATATGTTGTATGTCATATTTCAAAACTCATAACACAACCTCAAACAATAACCAAACCAACTGAAATGATTCGAATGAATGTATGCGTGTTGCACGGTATTATGGTGTGCTGATGAATGTATGCATGTTGCACGATATTATGGTGTGCTACAAGGACTAAGCTCAATCAAACGGAGCTGACCTCGTATGGTTGGCAATGTCAAGTTTTGCTCATAGGTAATGGGGAAACAACAAGCCTATGATGATGTGAAAAACAAAGGGGATGGGTCTCGAACCCGTGACCTCCCAGTGTCTGAACCATAACAACATTGAACAACCACTGATCTGCAATCAGTTTTTGTGGTGGAGTAGGGATGTTATTGTTTTTAAACATGCTCTGCATTGTATTCTTCTTCATTAACAAACCAACGCCAGAAACAAGAATATGAACCATAAAGTAAAACCCACTGGTTATAATTACCCATATGTTCAGTGATTAAAAACGTCAGAAAATGTAACATTTTGACAAGGACTAATCAAGAAAACAAGAGGAATAAGAAAGATATACCGAAACATAAAAGCCGCGAATTCCGATTGGTGTCCGGCGGCGTATGGTTTTTCCGGTGAGTAATAGGTTATTCGAGTGGGATTTCTGGAATGGCTATTAGATGGTATTGACTCATGGGATATACACCAAGTTGATAAAGAACCGCGTTTTAGATTCTTGGTTTGGAGGTTGTTAAAATTTTTGAACATTTTGTTGCAATTGATGTTGTACATGCTGCTCAAAGTGTTGTACCAGCTTTATGTGTGGGTCATGTTATATATGGGGCATGCCTTTAGCACTCCCTCATATGAAAACTGTCACACCTCAACCGATGGCGGAAACATCAAAGTGAGACGAAATAGATTGCTCATTACACATAACACTAAGTCGTGACAGTATTTAATAATAAATTTCATTTCATTGCTAAAAGAATCAATTACATTGTTCGAAATAAAATACAACAAGTTGAAACAATACGAAGTACAATACAACAAGTATTCAAAGTTTAAATGCGTTTCTAGGCATCCTACTAAGTTCCATGCATCATCATCATCATAATCCTGCAACATGTTTTAAAGTGTAGTTTAATACAAAAGTATTGACGAGTATACAAGTTTGATGTACTAGCATATAAGTATAAAAATGAACAATCCACATGGCAAACCTAGTTATCAAGATTAACGTATAAACTGGCATGTGAACAAACAAGTCAAACCAAGGTTTAGCGTAAGTATGAATGAATGCCTTAACATAACCTCACGTTCACGGGTGTTGCGTTACTCCTATAGCGCTATACATGTTAAGGTAGGCTCGTACGAAGTTAATCACAAGTTTATCACAAAACGAACAAACCCAGAAAATACGAATCAAGCATAACATATTAGTAAGCATGTATTGGATTGTTTGTATGTATGATTGCATAAAAGTATGTATGTATTTTTGTATATGTAAACATGTTGCACCCAAAAAGTGTAAAAATGGTAAAAAGGGCGTCGAGTATACTCACATTATTGCTAAAGCTTTCCGATTATCCGTGTATTGACGAGTTAATGAGAATAGGAGGATGAATGTGTTCGGTGTTTGGAGTCTACGGAATGGTTGGATACGGAGTTAAGTATAAAAGTATATGTATGCAAAAGTATATATCGTCTAGACACTCGTTTGGACACTAAGTTTTTAAAGTGTTTTCATGGGTCCTAATGTGCCCATTAAAATCATAAACGAGGAATAAAAAAAAGATAATATAACTTATATTCGTGACGTATAATGATGATTCGATTAACATTAAGAATTCGGTTATGTTTATATTCATATGTTTTATAGTATAGTTGTAACATCCCGAAAATTTAAATTTCTTAAATTTGCAATCAAGTTGCAAATAAATTAGTAAAATAAACTAACTAGGAATGACATTAACCTAGTTAGTTGATCACTTATGAGTAGTTAAGAGTTAAAATAAACAAAGAATGAAAGACGAGGGACTAAAAATGTCTAAATGAAAACTATTTTTAATAAAATAACAAAATTAAACCCAAAACACACTTGCCTGTGTGTTGTGGAGATCGACCAGAAGCAGGGGCGAACCCAAGCTTCCCCAAAAGCCCTAGTTCATCACAAAAATCACAAATTGAAGGTCTAAATCTGATCCAAAACGAAATCCGAGCTAAGATTAATGATCCCCATCGAAAGGAGATCATAAGGTATGCAAAATTTTATAAAAATTCTCTACTTGAAATTCTCATGAATTTAGAGAACTTGAAATCTGTTAATGCATGTGTGTTATGTAGATGAAATAAGAACATTTAAGTGTCTAGGAGTAAACCCTAGGCAATTACATGTTGAAATTGTAACATCTGTGCTTGTAATCATTATGAACAGTTCTATTATCAATAAAACAATGTTATTTGATCCCAATGTTTGTTTGGTTGTGTTTTACATTTTTCATGTTTTGACTTTTATTCAATTTCAAACTCTATATCGCTTTCTGGAGAGTTATACGCAAACTGATGCGTAAACGTACTCAGTTTAATGCGACAAATACTCCGGAACATCAACGTGTGCTTAACATACCTTAAATAACCCTTACATAACTTAGAAATAAGTTTTGAAGGCTTTGGTATGGCAAAAACAAGTTAATTCGCCTACAGGGACTAAATTTGACAAACTGCGAAAGTATGCCAATTTGAACTATAACAGACATTCCGGAACATGACCATAAGTTAAACATACCATAAATATCCTTCACATAGCTTAGAAATAGGCTTTGAGGGGTTCGGTGTGCTAAAATAAACTTTTGGGTCATTCAGGGACTAAAAGTGTCAAAAAGTGCATAAGTTTGCACTTTCGCGCATAACTTACGTTCTGAATACATCCGGACATCCAAAAATTTATGTAAGCACTAAAATATTTTATTTTAGTGTTAGGCATAAGAAAAATCCATTCGTCACACCATTTGGATCGTTTTTCGCGCTTATGCGCATTCCGTCGTAATTAACCGAACAACGCAATCGTACGGCCAAACGAACCGACATCCGAGATATTTTTGAGCACATTTAAGTTCCCTATACTTTAAATTCATTTTAGAGCTTTGAAATGGGGTTAACGGGGCTTAAACGTGTCAAAAGTGCATCAAATAGCAAGTTTGGAGCTTCAGGGGCCTGTTCTGCCATTTTCCAAACTTTCTGGTCTGCAGGTCCTTGCGCACCTCAACACTCTGAGTGTTACGGTGCGCAAGCAGGGGTCAGATGCAGAAACTTGTTTTTAACAGCCTGTTTCCAGCCTTTTAACCCCCCCAAAGGCCAATGCCATGTGTCAAACTCTTGTGGTGGGGGCAAAATGAGTTACCACAACATTCCGACAAGTGTACGGGCGAGATCAAGGCACGTTATCCAAGAAACGATCCTAACGGTGAACCAAAATCTATAAATACCCATCCATCCCCATTGCAAAAACCCACAAGAATCTTATTTGAGAAGCTATAAGTTAAAACCATTGTTTCATACCTGAGCTACTTGAATCAAGATTAGCATTCGGGGACCCTTTGTAAGTATTCCTTCGTTCTTTTATTGCTTTTCGAGTCCGAAAGTCAAACTTTGTTTGACTTTCTGCATTGACCAGTTTATGGTCAATGTGAAGTTCGTTTGAACTTCGCAACGTGAGCGTAATCACGATGGTTATAGTCCCTTGTGACTATGCCTACTGATTACCACGTTGTCTAGGGTCGTAAGGGTAAGCGATCTAATAAATCGCTTATACCTTCGAACCCGACCCATTTGGTCGATCATTAGGATCCGACCAAACACATTAGGTGACCATAGTATATAGGGAATAACCTTCCGAGGTTATACCTTATGGTCGCTTCGTTTAAGTAGTTGTATGATAGGTAGTTTATATGCCTTAGGTAAATTACCAAAATACCCCTTTGATGCCAAAATTCATTTTAAGCATATGTAACATAACTTTTGACATCTAAACTGATTTGACAACAATATTAGACATGTTAAGGCATATGTTACTTGTCATAGGACTAGTTAAGCGGTCCGAACACGTTTCACGCGAACGACGCGTTAAAGTAGCATAAGCTACCTAAACGGGTCGTAATGGGTCGTAAGCACTTAGGTTAGGTTTCATTTTAGTATGTAGGCTTTGTTAAACCATACTACATGAGTTTCCATACTCATTTGGTTTACGAGCCCTCATTCTATCCAATCCTCCGATATAGGTCCGGTTTATTAACATAGTTACCTATATTAGGTGCCGTTTGATTCCGTGATCTCTAGCATTGCTTGGTGGTTATCTTAGGACTTCTGAGCAATCTCAAGTGAGTACATAGAACCCCATCTTTTAAATGTTTTCAAGGTGTTTATGTGAGTACATAGACCCCTCTTTTACTGTTTTCCAGCTGTTTTGGGGTGAAACACATGTGCCTACTTGTTACTTTCGTGCTTTCCTGTTTTCACATCATATACTTGTTATGCTCATTAGTACACTATTAGTACATGATTTACATTACATTTCATGCTATGTATGTCCATTGTGTGCATACTTAGTACATCGTTTTACATTACATTTCATGCTATGTATGTCCATTGTGTGCATACGTAGTACATCGTTTTACATTACATTTCTGCTATGTATGTTGACTGATAGCATGCTAGCACATTGATTTACATGACTTTTCTGCTTTGTATGTTAACTTAGCATACTTAGTACATTGTTTTCATATGACATGTATACAATTGCTATAACATTTGGTTTGCACAAACGAGACTTATATACGTTCATTAACATTAGCTACGCCACTCGGTAGTAAGTACTGGTACCATAGGACTTGACAAATCCTATTCCTGACATCTCAGGTTTGTTTGGATGTAAGGAATGACTGAATCCGAAAACATTTCTTTTGATAACCTTGACTGAAAGGGTTATCCGACTGTCTCAAGGCTTGAATGTATGCGTTAACTTACCACATAAATGTTTGTATCAATGTAACATGCATTACTTTGCAAAACATAACTTTTTGATATATTCAAAATACTTTGTTTTGTACATTTCTACATTTGGATTATGTGACAATACTTTACTTACAATACATAACATTTGATACACATTACTTGACTACTTTTGGACTTATAAACATTTGACATGACTTATACAAGGACTTTTGACTATTGGTTTAAACATAGACTTTATACATTGGTGGTTTGTTTAAGTGACTTAAGTAACGAGATGTGAGTAATATGATACAAGCATGGTGGATACGTCGCTGGTACTTCCTATATATAAGTGTTTGTATTATATTACATATCATAGCGTTAATTAAATCATTCAATTTGGACTTATACATTTTACACAAGTAACACGATTTTCACAAGACTTTGGTTTACAAACACTTTACTTTATACAACTCATTTTACTTGGTTATACATTTAACCATACATTATTCTTTTATTTATACATATCATTTGATCTTATCGCTTTTTAAATGATTTACAAAACAAAACAATTTACAAGGTTCATGGCTGACTTTTGCTAAACAACTTTTTCTTAAACTTAAGTCATGAATCCTATTTTCACAAAACCTATGTATCTCACAGGCATTTTTATGCTGACGTACCTATTTTCACATGTGTTTTCAGGAGCTTTTGCGTAGGACGATGATCGTGACACTAGGGCGGACCTGTGCCTTAGAGACTTAAAATGAAGATAGACTTAGTTTAATTATGTTATAAACTCTTTGATTCCTGTTTAAAACAATGTAACTCTTATGTTGATAAATAAAATACAACTTTGTATGCCATGGTTATGAAACAATTAATTCTGTTACAACACTCCCCGAGGTTTTCCGCCACGTTTTGTATGTTATACGTGGTCGGGGTGTGACAGAAATCATGCCAAATTTTTGTGAAATCCATGGCCACTATTGTAGGTGATTAGTGGGTTATATAGAACTAGATGAACACTAGGGTTTTGAATGTTATTCTAGTGTAAATCGATTCATAGAAACTGATTACTGAAAATTTGATGTTTAATTTTATATGTGATAACTCGATTGATGTTAATTTTGGCTAAGTGACAAGCCATGAACTTGAAAATAAAAGATATAAAATTCTGCCCTATAAGTGTTTGTATAAATGCCTCAAAGAAGGCTTGAAACTGAAATTTAAAGTTAAAACGCATGATTGTGATGTTTAGGCAAACTATGCGACACATGTATCGTGATTGAACTCTATATGAAAAGATACCGGAACGTCGAGTGGACAAGCCGGTGGCGACTTGCGTTTGAAGGGTGTGCATTGAAGGTATGTAACTTAACTCGTTACATTGGGTAATTTTGATAACTAGCATATGTGTAGTCGAATTGTAGAATAATGATTGTGTTGATTTAAAGCGATAAAGTTCGCTAAATTGAATAATAGGTCAAGAATTGGTTGGAATCTCGTTGGTGGTCATCGTAATGGAGGATTCCGTAGATGAGCCAAACGGGTCAAATAACCAAATAATGCGTGGTAATGCATCGTAATATGATTACCCAGTCTTTGTTATTGTAAATAAAAGACATATTAGAATACGAGAAAATTAGTGTGAAGGTTTGTTAGAATGAGAAATCCGAGGATTTGGGTTTTGGCGAATGAATAAATGGAACAAACATAAATTTGCAGAGTCCACCGTAAGTTACGGTATCCACCATAACTTACGGTGGAGAACAAATCGTTACGGTTGTTTAGTACTGTCTTACGGCAGACCAATATTATCCAGGAGCTAGATACCGTAAGTTACGGTAGAGCCCAGAAGGTTTTGTTGAATCTTTAATACCCTATCTAATCGAATCCGTTTCAAGTGTAGTTTCGATTAAGCAATATTCCTAAGAACTCTAACACTAAGATTTGTTAAAAATCTCCAGTTTTCAGGTTTTGCAAGTATGTGGACGATGATCAAGCATGTTATGAAGAACCGAACACGAACTTTTGAAGCTTCCGCTTAAATTAACTTTGTTTGGACAATGTTTATGATGTAATCGATCTACTAATCATGTTTTGAATGTTTAATTTAGTTAGTAGTTAATTAGTATGTGATCCTTTTAAAACTTCGATTTTGTACTTACTTTGAAGTAAGGTACCGTTTTATATATAATCTCACATATTTACATTAAATCCTTATAAAATTAAGATGGGTGTTACAATAGTTATAATATTAACCTAAAACTAAGTCTATCACAGATATCATAGATTATCATGTAAGTCAAGCATGGAGGATTAACCTCTTTGTATGATTCACCACTGCACAGATCATCACAAGGATGATTCGGAGGGTCATGAATAACAAGAAATAAAGAACTAACTAATGTATGCTCAAGTGACCAAGTAAATCCTAACTCGGGTGAACCAACACGACATGGAAAAGTAATCCTAAGTGTCGGAGGATAAGTTGGGCTATGTTACTTTGATACTAGGAAGTCACTTGAGTGTTTATACACAAGTTAACAAGTGAGGGAGTGGAACTAGATTGGAAAGCCCAAACTCCCATGGTTCACACTTCACAAGTCACAAGTTCATCATACGAAAGATGATGAACCATGCTTGCTTTCAATACTTGGATTATGATATATATAACCGAAAATAAAGAGTTTTTGAACCCATAACTTGATGGAAATCACTTCAACACAAACCCACAACTATAGACTAAGTTGTGAGCTTGGTAGGTACAAGATTCCACCAAGTTTTAGCAAAGAAACAAAAAGCACACGAACATTGAACAAAAACAGAAAGTTTAGAGGTGTTTGCACCTCTTAACCTCATAAGAATATATTCCTAACAAGTCTCATAGCCTTAGATAGGTTCAAGAACAAGTAGGCACAAGATAACATCAAGAAAACATAGTTTTATGAAAGCATAACAAGTATTCTTCCAAAACAGAAAGTTTGGACCTCAAGATGGTGTTGTTCCACCTTGTTTTACCATGGTAAACCTGTGGCAACATTCCTAGAGGTGTTCCAAGCTTTGTGGAAGAAGAAATGATGAAGAAAAGTTGAAGAAAATGAAGTTACAATAACATGAACAAAAATCAGAAAATGCATCTCACTTTGGACCACAAATATGGTGAGGCTTCAACTTAGTTTGCCATGGCAAACTTGTGAAAACCTTCCTAGAGGTTATCCAAGTGAAATGGAAGAAGAAACAAGCAAGATTGAAGAAGGAAGTGAGCTAGAACTCACTTTGAAAGACTTATAACTTTCTGCTCAAAATCAGTGAATTTAGAGGATTCTTGAGATTATTTGGGAGTGTTTGAGAGGTTTGGAAAGTGAAAATGGGGCTTAGAAGTGTTGTATATATAGTGGAGGATTAGGGTTAGTAGTTGGGAGTGTAATTCAGTGAGTTAGGTGAGACTTGCGGATCGTGGGTTTTGGCCACCCGCGATAGGCAGAGCCCTGTTTTTCGCGCCCCGCCAAAGCCTAATTTAGGCAGATTTTGCAATTTGGTCCCTAAACTTGGTTTTTCCATCATTTTAAGCTAAAATTTGGTGTTTTGGCATGTTTATAAGCGTATAACGTGTATGTAAGAATAATTTGAGTATCGAGAGTGTGTACAAGTATTTCCATGTAATAAGCGTATAAAAATGACAGTTGTTTGCAAATTAGACACGTGTTTATGAGAATCACGAATATGAAACAAATGTGTACGAATTAATGTATAAATAAGTATGAACAAACATGTATAATCCTTACAAAATAATCAATTTCATTATGATCAAATCCTCGGTTTACAACGATTTGAAACGAAATACGATAACATGAGATTACAAGTTTCCGAAATTAGAAATACAAGAAGAGCTTTATAATTAAGGAAAGTTTCTAATTAACGAGCTTTCTAATTAAGGAAGCCTCGGTTTTTCCGGCGAGTAATAGGTTATTCTAGTGGGATTTCTAGAATGGTTATTAGTTGGTATTGACTCGTGGGATATACACCAAGTTGATAAAGAACCGCGTTTTAGATTCTTGGTTTGGAGGTTGTTAAAGTTTCCGAACATTTTGTTGCAATTGATGTTGTACATGCTGCTCAAAGTGTTGTACCAGCTTTGTGTGTGGGTCATGTTATACATGGGTCATGCCTTTAGCACTCCCTCATATGAAAACCCTCTGCACCATCACTCTTTTCACTTTACTCGCACACAAAAAAAGAGACTCGGGGGAGAAAAGGGTTTGAACAAACTCCGGCCGCCTCCGCTGGCGGTGATGGATGGTGGTTTCTAGCCGGATGGGTTTTACTAACACGATGGGTAATGGTTACTACCCGGTTTCTTGCCGGCGGCTTCATCGGCTAAGGCTACGGCTACGCCGCCGGAGATCTCTACAACAACAACGTTGAAGAGAAAATTATTGGGGGTGTCTCATTTGCTTTGTAGTGAAGGCTCCACGTTTATACTCTGGTCGTCTCTAGGTTTCGTCTGCGACCTCCGGTGAGTTCTATTTTGGATTAGTTAGGGTTTGTTGTTTTCCCTTTTTAAGCGTTCTTTCAAATCAGTACAAAGATCCGGTTAGGATTCTTCAGTTTACGCTTTTTTCTCTGTAATGTGTTAAATGTCAGTATAGTTTTCAATTTTGGTTTGCTATCGTACCTCCATTTGGCCATGTGTTAATTTGTTTTTGATGATTATATGTTTGCTTGTGTTACACCGTATTTGATATGAGTAAGAAATTGAATTTGGAGAGTGGGTTTTAAGGTTTTAGGGTTTAGTTGTTAATCATGTGTATCGATAGTTTGAATCTTTTGTGCAATAAACAAATAGTTACAGTTGGTTTAATTTGCTTTCAGTTTGTGCTTGTACTCGACAATGTGACTTTGCGATTGAAGGAGGTACAAGATGATTTTGGAGATCTGAGGTAAGTCAGGTCTACGCTTGAAATTGGTGTTCAATTTAATGCTCAATGAAGATTCACCTTTAAATTTGTGGTCACTTTTTTATGCGATTCATGCTCAATGAAGATTTACCTTTAAATTTGTGGTCACTCTTTTTATGCGATGTATAAATTCATATAGAATAGAATGATGTTTGTGCATATGTTTTATGATGAATAAACCTAGATGTTCAGATCTTTAATAAATTTATTACATGGTTGTTCCCTTGTGACGGACGCCAATCTGAACAAAGCATAGCAGTGAGGAGAAGCCTTTAACATCCAGCAACAAAAAACAGAAATTGGACATATTGGTTGCACTCTTCAGGTCCTTTTTATTATGATTATGACCTTAATAATTTTATGATCCGAATTAGGGGTTTTGTTTGGTTCGATCGGGTTGTGTTGGCTGGACCGGCCAAACAGAACTGATCGGATTGGTGGTTTCAATTGGTTTGAACAAGTAATTCATTTATTCAAAACTATTGGTTTGTATTGACTATAAAGTTTCTTTTTTTTTTAAAAGAAAACGATGGTTCATGAATATTATTCTTTTACATAACCGCAAATTTTGTAAATGTTTTTTTTAATATTAAAGGTAAATAGCCAATTTCAAGTTTGATGAAGTCTTCACTAGGATTTGTGTCTATGTTCTTGAATCTCGATAAGTGGTCCTTATTTTCTATGACTTATAGGTTTCCTTGGGTTATGGTAAGTTGTATACAGAAAAAGTTGTAGTTTGATTTATGTGATTCATGCTAATTTGTCATTTATGATGTTTTTGTTCATTGAAGATACATGCAGAATGAAGATTGGTTGGTGTGTCCTCCATTGGCCTACACTCGAAATGGACATGGTTAGGTTGCGGAAAGAAAATCGTGGCTCGAGTGAGGTGTTCTAATGATAATTGTACAAAAAGTATGCTAATCTTTTTGTTTGCTTTTAAATTTGTATTTGATATAATGAGTTCATATCATAGTTGTCGATAGCGAATAGCGACAAATAGCGACAAGGCATGGCTAGGCTACGTAGCGAATAGCGACAAATAGCGACGGCTATTTTATAAATAGCGATTACACTAGAAAAAGATTTTTAAAAATTTTTATATGTATATTACATCAAAATACCCTTGTATATATGTTATTTTACATGTATATTTAACAAAAACTAATAGTTTGTAGCAAAGGACTTATATGTTGGGTGTGTGAATGAAAGTCTCAAAAGGTGGTAAATACTTTGTCCCACACCGGTGTGTTAACAAAGTTAGTGGTTGTTTATAAGGTAAAGTCTTTACTACTCCATTGTAGCTTTATGACATGTTTTACCACAAGTCCTACCCACGCGCAGGGGGGTGCAAAAAATGAGTTTATGAATTGAAATTTAATTGAACTCGTGCATGCCCGCACGTCCTGCGGACACGAATGCAGCTCCGAAAACCCCAGGCCCGCGTGGGCCAGTTTTTGCACAATTTAACCTTTATTTTATTATTTTTTTTTGTATTAAAGCCAAGCCCAGACGAGAGGTCAGAAACTTAAAAAAAAAATTCGCTGAAAGTCGCTAGTCATCGCCATGAGCAGCATAGCGACACTTGGTCGCATCGCCATAAGGCGCGCTATAGCGACCGCTATGGTCGCAATTAACAACTATGGTTCATATACGAAGTTGAAAGATTCAAAGTTTTATTTGGTTAAATTGGTGAGATTTATGTTCCTTGGACAATTGGTTTGAAGGTTAAAATGTTTGACAAAATAATGATAGAAGTCATTTGGCATGTTTCCTGTGAAAAGCATCACCTTTTATAGCTCCTGGATAGAACCTTATGCCACAAATAGTTATCCATAAGAATGTGTGTACATAAAGAATCTCGATTCAACATCTCGTTAAACAGTTAATGAATTCTAAGATCTTGAACTAAATAAAAGTAGAGACGGCAACACCTCGGCTCGATTCAGAGTTTCATTAATTCTAATATCTCGCCGCATCGTGGCGGGATGCACATCTAGTTATATAAAATATATATATTAAATTAGATAGGTTGGTGCGGCTCAATCAACTAGGGATGAGCACGGTAACCATTCGGTATCGAAAAATAGGGAAAACTGGTATCGGTACCGAATATACCGGTTCGATACCTGTATTTATCGGCGTTTTAGCCGTAAATACCAGTACCGATACCGAAAAACGAGGAAAATAGAAACCGGTACCGAACATACCCGATACGATACCGGTACCAAATGCTTATCCCTACAATCAACCGAATATGACGAGCCGTCTTTAAGACCTCAACTAGTTCGGTTTGGTGGTTTGGCACCACTTTTTTTATTGTCAAGTCTGTTGAGCGTTGACTATTAAATTGCTTTTCTTTTCTCATTTGGTATTCAATCAACAGAAAAAAAAAATGCTCCTTTTTTTATTTGCCATTCGATACACAAATTGCCTTTCTTTATTGCCATTTAATCCCCAAAAGTTCTAGACCAATCAGTTGACTGCAATTTTAGGAACAAACAACAACCATACCCGGTAAATCCCACAAATAGCATAGCTACTTATAGGGTCTGGGGAGGGTGGGATGTAGACAGACCTTGCCTCTATTCCTAGGGATAGAGAGGCTGCTTCCAGAGAGACCCTCGGCTCCAAAACGAACAACATGCCAATACACCAAGTCAAACAATATATAAATAGCATACAACATCATTTGGACATAATATAATGTAAATAGGAAGCCACCAATACCAAGAAAGTGATCCGAGTGACACAATATAATGTAAATCATGTATAATAGCATACAACATTATTTGGACATAAACACGAGAAGGCAATTACCGGTAGAGTCAATTTAAGAATAAGAAAGACCTACACCCCTAAAAAACACCTAAGACCTTACTGCAATATCCTCTAGAAGTCCTTAACCCTAATCCTACGCCTCCACGAAGTCCTATCTTGGACCATGTCCTCAGAAAGATGCAACTCTAGTAAATCATGCCTAATCTGCTCATCCCAAGTCAGTTTGGGTCTGCCTCTTCCTCTCCTCCCCTCCACAGTAAGAGTTTCCACTGCTCTACTGGTGTCGTCGTTTGCCATCGCTTCACATGCCCAAACCATCTTAGTCTCCCCTCCTTAATCTTTTCCGATATACTAGCCACTCCTAATCTTTCCTTAAAAACCTCATTTCTTATCCGATCTAACCTCGTGTGTTCACACATCCACCTCAGCATCCTCATCTCTACTACCTCCATCTTGCGCGCTTGTGACTTCTTGATAGCCCAACAGTCTGTTCCATATAACATAGCGGGCCTAGCTGCTACCCTGTAAAATTTCCCCTTTAGTTTCGTTGGGAACCTCCTATCGCACAATACCCCACTGGCTGCCCTCCATCTACACCAGCCAACTTGTATGCGGTGGGTTACATCACTATCTATGTCCCCACCTCTTTGTACAAACGACCCCAAATACTTAAATTTAGTTGTCTGCGGGACCAATTGATCCTCAATGGTGATTTGGGTGTCATCGTCATCGGCTACACCACTGAAATCACAGTGTAGATACTCAGTCTTAGATCGACTTATCCTTAGGCCCTTACCCTCTAAAGCTACGCGCCACTCCTCTACCCTCGCGTTCAGGCACTGTTTAGTCTCTGCAATCAACACAATATCGTCTGCAAAAAGCATGCACCAGGGAACTGTCTCTTGAATCAACTTGGACAACTCATCCAGGACAACCGCAAAAAGAAAAGGGCTCAACGCAGACCCTTGGTGGAGTCCTACCTCCACAGGAAAAAAGTTTGTATCCCCTACAGGCGCGCGGACCCTTGTTTCCGTTCTGTCGTATGTATCCTTAATTATGTCTATATACTTCCCAGGTATACCTCGACCCTCCAAACTATCCCAAATCAGTTGCCGTGGGACAGTGTCATATGCCTTTTCAAGGTCGATAAACACCATATGTAAATATTGCTTCTTCGCTCTATATTTTTCCATCAATCTCCTTAGAATATATATTGCTTCTGTAGTTGACCTCTCTTTCATGAATCCAAATTGGTTTTCTGAAACTTGAGTTTCTCTTCTAATTCTAGTTTCAATTACCCTCTCCCAGAGCTTCATAGTGGATTGGCCAGACTAGCAAAATTCCTAGTTTGTGATAATAAAACTTTTAAAATAAGAAAAATTGTAAGTTAATAAAAAAATATACATAACTATATATTAAGAAAATATCAATAGTAATGGTTACACGGGCGGTTTGGCACACGACCGGTTCCAAGTTTCAAACTGAACCATTAAAACATCAAACCTCCAAAACCAATCCGTGAACCAAACCATTTGGATCTCAAACTGTCGAAACCAGTCAAATTAGCATGCAAATTAGAAACCAGAAACTTCAACACCACTTCATCGTAATACAGGAAATATCTTTCAATACTACATTACTACGCAGGCAGAGAACAAAGATTATTTCATACGGATAGCATCTCCGAATACAGAGAATACCTTATCTATACACTCGATCATCAGGTCTTCGGTCTGTACTCCTTGATTTCATACAGACATCTCAGCTGTTTCATTGGTGATTACGAAGATCAATTGTTACCCCATACACCATCCCAGGCACCAGCGGGTGCACCTTTCGGTCCCTCAAGTTGAGTTTGAGTACCCTGGGGTCCATTAGGTCCAGGTGGGTGAAGCTTGTTGTTAGGCCTTGTTCTAACACCCAAGATTCGCAGTACAAATCTAGCTAACTCGCCGTATAATAATCCTGACCGATCAAACAACTGCAAATAACATAACCTAAAACAGTAAGTACATTAAACTCCATCCGCACTTTTGTTTAAAACGAGTTTTGATTCCATTTACCTGAAGAAGGGCCGACATGAACATGTGAAATGCCTGAGCGTTTTGGTCAATCAGCATCGCTACTCGCCCAAAAAAAGTCACAACTCCTTGCATCTGAAAACATGCAGAAATAAGTTAATTCACATGTAATCATACGCATAATAGTGTACCATAACAGTGTTACTCTGCTTACCACACGCATCAACGATATCCAAAATCCCGGAGGCTGTGAAGGAGCGCCAAACGGATTATTAGGATCCCCGTCACCATACGGCCCGCCCATACCCATACCCATGCCCATGCCACCCATACCATAACTACTATTATACATTCCTCCACCATACATGCCACCAACACCGCCAAGACCACTATAGCCGCCTCTATACATGTTTCCATATAAACTGCTATTATACGATCCCGTTCCACTATAAGAACCGTAACCTCCAGCCCCATAACCAGAATTGTAACCCAAATCAGTACCGTAACCCGCACCATATGTCTGTTGTTGCTCCCATGGCCTAGAGGGTACGGGTCTCCCGAGTGTGTTTCTATTAATTGCTGAAGTTGTATCATTTGTAGGAACGATTTCACCGGGTCTTGCTGTACCCGAAGCCTCAACTACATCGCTTGTGCTACCTGCAGATGGTGGTTTAAAAGGAGCAGGACAAGAAGATGTACCACCGGTTCGTTCCCATGGTTTGGGAGGTGGCCCACTGCCTGAATTGTAAAAGAAATATATTTGTGTCGATACCAAGATGGATAAATTTATTAACAAAATGAAGCACTGATAACAGACAGCAGTCCAGAGTATAAATACATGATCATGAAACTACTATGAATATATAGGCTAAATTAATTAATCAAAACAGTGATTATCACTTATCGACTAATAGCTAGATTAGATCGGTGGGGACATATGAAATGTGCGATACTGCGAAATATGAAATTTAATTGATTCGAATGGCACATGTTCGGTTATTTAATATTTAAGGATAATGCACAGACCAATACTCGCAACTATGATTCTAATGATGATGTAATAACTTATGAATTCTAAACATTAAAATTATAGCATTTTGCAAAAGTAAGAGGTTTATGCATAGTCTGTGCAATTGTAACATGTAAGTTTGAGTTCTTTTTCTTTATGTGTATTTATGCATATGTTACAAAAAAAAAATAGCTGACTTTTGTACTGGTATATTGGTAGGGCTTTATGGGAAGGGTAGGCCATTTTCTTGTTATACTTTGTAAAGATGTTATATTTCTCTCAAGTTTGTTATTTTTCTCATCTTTGCTATACTTTGTAGTAATGTTATAGCTTTGCTACGGGTAGGATTTATTGGATACAGTTGTTGTTACTGTTATTATTCGTCTCAACCTGCCGATATAACCATATCTAATGCCAGTGCCCTCGGTAAAGAATGATCTGGATATGACGTAATTAAAAATTATACTATTAATTTCCAAGGTACTACTGATAACTTCTGAAGCTCTTTTGTGTGTTCAAACCAACACTAACAAACATCACCTAGACCAGACCAATTTCACATACATAATCATCAAAATTCAGCAATCAGCAATACCATATCTGTAATATATAATTATATACAGCCTAATGTATCAACATACACAGATTCAAGAAGTCTCAAGCTATGCAGTTAATGATGTAAAATACCGGATATGGGACAAGGACCGATGTTTGAGATACAGGTTATCTCGGTGAGATATTGGTGGGATATCGGTAATATTAATATATTGAAGGATTTATATATATATAGCAATTTAACACTAATAATTCAGTGATATATCGGTTATATCGGTCAATATCGCCGATATTATCTGTACTGATATTCTGACCGATATTTCACACCGATATTTTACTAGGGGACCGATATGACCGATATTAACTGCATAGGTCTCAAGGTTCTAACTTCCTAGAAACACAACCACCAAACCCACTTGTGTTCATTCAATAACTTCCTAAACATATAAATTAATCAATGTAAGCAAGTGAATTTAGCTTACACAACATAATTTCAATAGTCCCAAATTAATAATTATCAGAAGATTCAAAACCCTAGCAAAAAGAAACACCAATTTGGGTTTGAAATAAACTAAAACGACACAGCATCCATCCACCAGTTAAGAGTTCAAATATCAGAGGAGTTCAGCAGAAAGCGATGATAATAATATTAATTAAAGAGTTTTGCAAATCAAAGAATTGATAGCGATTAGAACCCTAGCATCTTTGGATGGGTGAAAAGAGGAATAAAGATAACCTGATTGTTGCGAATTATTGGTTGCCATGGCAGGCAGGGAGAGAGAGGTTTCTGGAAACCTCACCACCTCGTGTAGAGAGATAAAGATCAAGAGAGAGAGAGAAAAAAGGCGGTCAATGTAACGACGGAAAGTCCCAAAGGTCCAAATTTGTGTTCTAATTCTATGGGGTTTTATCTTATTATTTTTTTTTTTTTAGAGAAATTGTAATTTTACTTCCTAGGGTTTAGGCCAATTGACACTCTGACCCCCTCTAACGAAATAATTGCAATTTTACTCCCCAACGTTGGTGTTATGTCGCACATTTACCCCCCGGCGTCAATTATGCTTAACAGTTAATATAACAATGTAAAGGTCAAAGGGTAAAAATGTAATTTCCAACAAATTATTGTGTAGCTTATTTAATACAACACCCTATACGTAAGATATCAAAGCACATTTACCCCCCACTTTCCCACCGATCCTCCACTCCTCCTAAAATCGATCAACCTCCGGCGACACACTTTCTCCGGCGACACCACCTTCAAACCTTCAGCTACAATGCCGCTTCTTTGTTGGCTGATCCGCTACGTCATCTGCCACACGGCAGGTACAATCGCCCAATGTTAGTTAATTAGGGCCGGATTTGTGTCACTGTTAGTTATTATTATGTTATAAACAGGGTTAGGGTCGGATTTGTGTCTGATTGAGTCTCATGTTAAACAGGGTATTAACAATTAGTCTGATTGAATCTGATTTACAGGTTAATTTTGTGATGTTTGGTGTTTTTTTTACAGTTGACCTGACGATGAGCCTATCAAGCTCATCAGTGGTGGTCCACCTGGTGGTCTCCATGTTTGGTAAGCCTGTCCTCAACTTCCATTACCCACCAGAGAGTTGAGCGGATGTTTACTCTAGTAGTTAT